>CM076572.1:85102661-85772661 GCA_034641835.2 Pinus albicaulis
CTTTCTTAAGGACCTTCTTAACGATATAGGGGCCATACCACATCGACTTAAACTTTTCTGCCCCCAAGGCATCTTTTTCTTGGACATAGACCAAAACAAGGTCACCTTCGGAAAAGACCCTAGGCTTAACTGCCTTATCGTACTTAGCTTTAACTCGGTTTTTATGGGCTTCATTCAACGTGGCGGCATCTCGACGCTGCTCATCAAGATGTTCCAGATGAAGAAGCCGCTCTGCCAGACTAGAAGTGTCAGGAAGAAGCTCAACAGCTAATTTAAGGGAAGGAATCTCGCATTCAATGGGAAATACGGATTCCACCCCGTGGACTAACTGAAACGGAGTAAAGCCAATTGCAGTTTTAACTGACGTCCTGTATGCCCAGAGTGCAGGATATAGCATAATGTGCCAGTTGGATCTATGTTTATCAATCGTCCGTTGAAGAATTGTCTTCAAGGACTTATTCACGGCTTCCACTTGGCCATTGGCCTGAGGATAATATGGAGATGAATGCTCCTGCCGGAAATCCAATTTAAGAGCCAACTCAGCCATCATACTGTTCTGAAAGTGACTGCCATGGTCAGTGACAATCTCTCTAGGTATACCGAAACGAGCAATGACTTGGTTGAAGAAGAAAAGAGCTGCAGTCTCACCATCGTTCCCCAAAGTAGGCATAGCTTCGACCCACTTCGTAAAGTAGTCTACTGCTACGATAATGTACTTGTGACCTTTTGCCGAAGGCGGGTTACAAGTAGTATAATCCATACCCCACTTTATAAAAGGTCCGACAGTAACGACTGGAAAAAGCGGAGCTGGATGAGCGCGCATTTTTCGAGTATACACTTGACAAGGATGACACTTCTTGACCGATTCAATACAATCTTTGAAAATCGAGGGCCAGAAGTAGCCAGCACGCAAAATCTTCTGGGCTGTAGCAAGCCCTGATAAATGACCCCCACAAGCTCCACTGTGAGAATCATTAAGCACAGCCTCAGCTTCTTCGAAAGTTAAGCAGCGTCTTAGGATTGAATCAACCCCTCGACGGTACAAAGCATCACCAATAATCAGATAACTTTTAGCTAAGTGACGCAGCTTACGACGCTCATCTTTCGAAAAAGAAGAGGGAAACTTCGCAGTCTGGAGATATACAATGATATCCCCATACCAAGGATCTTGTGGAGAGATCAAAAACAAGTGTTCGTCCGGAAAGGACTCATCATAGATCATCTCCTCTCCACAAGGCAACTCGGAGATCAATTCCGCAAAAACTAATGACTTCTTGGATTTGGCAGACATGAACTCGAGATCAAATTCTTGTAAAATCACAATCCATCTATTATATTTGCCCCAATCACTCGCCTGCTAAGGACAAATTGAAATGGATTGGCAGCTGCCAAGACATAAGTTTTGCGAAGAATAATGTAATGCCGGAGTCGCTGCACAGCATGAACTGCTGCTAAGGCTAATTTTTTTATCGGAGTGTATCGCAGTTCAGGTCCTACCAGTCCTCGACTAAGGTAGTAAATAACATGCTCAACAAGAGCATCATCTTTCTGAACCAGAACCATACCGATGGTAGATTCTGCTGTAGCCAGATACAAAAGAAAATCTCTGCTATAATCAGGTGGACTCAGTAAAGGAGCAGAGGTCAATGCCTTTTTCAAAGCATCGAATAAGCATTGAGCGTAGTCATCCCAAAGAAAAGGAAATCCTTTCTTCAACAATCTCATATATCCCTTTGTAATCTCAGCATAATTGACGATAAATCTCCGAAGAAAATTAGACTTCCCTTGGAGACTTTGAAGCTGACGAATTGAAGACGGGGGAGGCAACCGAAGTATTGCCTCAACCTTGAAGGGATCTACCCTTATCCCTTCCCTAGACATGATAAATCCCAACAGCCGACCGGATGTTACCGCGAAAACGCACTTGTTCAGATTCAAACGAATTTTATAAAAACGACATCTTTCAAATATTTGCCGGAGGTGACCAGGATGATCCATCCTCTTTCGAGAATGAGCAGCTAGATCATCTAAGTATGCCTCGATAATTTTCTTGATGTCGTGGAAGGCGTAAGACATGGCCAGCTGAAAGG
This sequence comes from Pinus albicaulis, assembly GCA_034641835.2. NCBI lineage: Eukaryota > Viridiplantae > Streptophyta > Pinopsida > Pinales > Pinaceae > Pinus > Pinus albicaulis. The sequence goes on from CM076572.1 coordinate 85,104,752, forward strand.
TAGCTCCAGCATTTTTAAGACCAAAAGGCATTTTCTTATATGAAAACGTACCCCAGGGACAAATAAATGCGGTCTTATGTTGATCTTCTGGACGGATAGTAATTTGATTATAACCAGAAAAACCGTCCATGAAGGAGAAAATCTCGTTACCGGCACACTCGTCGATAATCTGATCGATGAAAGGTGTGGGGTAATTATCTTTAGGACACGCCTTATTCAGGTCTCTGAAATCGATGCACACTCGAATCGTTCCTTGCTTTTTATCTACTGGAACGGGGTTTGAAACCCATTCAGTCAGAGGAACTGGGAAAATGAATCCCGCCTTAAGCAGCTTTTCAACTTCAGCTTTGATGGCTGCTGCCTTCCTAGGATTAACCGGACGAAGTTTTTGCCTGACCGGCTTAGCGTTTTCATACGTATTGATCTCATGCTGGACGATAGATGGGTCTATGCCAGGCATTTCCTCATAAGACCAAGCAAAAACATCCCTATACTCTTTGAAGAGCTCGGTATAGATTTGAACCTCTTCATGGGAACATTCAGCTCCAATGAAAACGTTCTCGATAACGTTGGGATTCCTGGAGATGTTCACCGGGATAGTAAGAGAGATCACAGCCATGTTCCCTTCAGCATAAACCTGTGCTGGTGCTAAGGGGCTCAAGACTGGGTGAACAGGTCCAGGAGACTGAGGACTTGGAAAACTTGTTTCGACTTCGCTCAAGTCAGGTAGGAAGTAAGACCGATGATGCAAATCATCCCACGGTCTATCCACACCTGTCATTGCTTCCAGGATGGCCTCTTCAGATGGAAGAGTGGTATCTAGACAATCTTGGGCAGAAGAAGAAGTAAGCGTCCAAGCCGGAGCCACATCACCATCCAACTCTTCCGGTGAAAGAGGAGCTGGATCAGATTCTGCAGTGTCAACAATAGACTGATATGCAATCTCAGCTGCAGAAATCGGAAATTCCATTCCACCCACTTGCCCTTCCTCCAATGTGGCAGTTGGGGAAGGTAAGGTCCAAGGGTCCGAAAAATAATGAGTTCGAAAGAACTCTCTTCGAAGGGGAGCCTTGGAGGATGAAATAACATTAATAGACACCTTAGGAGGAGGAAGATCAAAAGAACCCATCAGGGAAGAATACATTCCCACTCCTAAATTCTCGACAGGCGCCTTGGTATTATCCAACTTAGGAACAGATGAGTCAGGAGGTGCATCCAGGTCTACAGGAGGACAGTCCAGTTGATCCACCGTAACTATCCTCCCTTCGTGGGGGAAACATACTATCCGAAATAGTGAGGATGCAATAGCATCCATATCATATATCCAGTTCCTCCCCAACAGAAGGTTGTAGTCCAAGGCTGCATCTACTACCTCAACCTCTATGTTAACGGTTTTACCCCCAACACAGATGGGCAAAGCCGGGACAATACCATGGGGCCTATGAGAATGGCCATCGAATGCAGTAAGAATAGTGCTAGATGGAACAGCTTTGGGAGATCCTAGTGTCTTCCACCATGCGAGAGACATCACGCAAGTAGAAGCACCCTCATCAACGACCGTGCGAAAGATATTAGTCTTCCGGTACGATGATTTAATATGGAAGGCCATATGATGAGGAAGTCTCTTCTTAAAATTCTTCATATCAAAGGTAATCAGAAGAGAATTTTTCGGATCTATAGCCCCAATGGCAGCGAGCAAAGCACTGCGCTGAGCCGGACAAGACTGGAGTACCTCTAAAGCTGACATAGCACAAGGACTCTGCGCCAGATCTTCTACAATCGAGTAGTTCTAGGCAACCCTCATGTTTGAATTAATCGTTGACCGCTTAGAAGATGCTTTCGACATCCGAGGCATAGACTCAACAGTTGGCTTCGTGATGTGAAGCGGCTCAGTAGCATCAGGAACTTCCTTAGCTTTTGAAGATTCCTCTCCGCCATAATCACGGGATCTCGTAGCGACATCCACGTGAGCACTCATCATAAAGATATTCGATGGGATTTCCCCTTCCTGGGCACCTCCAGAAGAAGCCCCAGGATTTTGGTTCGCGCCAGCAATTAATTGCTGCCCTTGGGGAAAAGGGTTTGTTAGCACAGCCTGGGAACTAGAAGAACCCTGCTGAGATAACAGGCGCTGAGCATCCTGAATTTTCGGGCAAAGGTGTGTGAGATGATCTCCAGCACAAAGTTTGCACGGAAACTTCACTTTCTTTTTCTCCTTTTGACCCTCACCAACACGCTCGTTGGTTTTATTTGCATTGCCCTTCCCATTCTTTCCCTTCTTCTTGTTATTACGTCCCTTCTTCTTCCCATCGGATTGTTGATTTCCTTTGGGTTCGGAAGATTGAGGCGGCATGTGGACTGGTGGGAAGGTGAAGAAAATCGACGAGCACGGCCGACGGAAGGGCTTCGACTTGTAAGAGACAACTGTGCCAATTGAGAAACGGTTCGTTTTCTGGCAGCCGTCAAACAAACCCGTCACCATGCGGACGATGCGGACAGGTTTGGGTTGAAGATCCAGTCCCCGGGCAGGCATTAGGTAGATGTATGAAAGCATCCCAGGACGGGAATAGATCAACTCTAAGCTGTAAGACACAAGAAATCACTTTTACTCCTCGGAATATATCTGCAAACATGGATACATCCTTTGAAATGTCTGACTGAAGCGATTTCAAAAACCACTCGAGAAGGAACTCACCTGGAACATGGGCTTTGATAAGCCTCTTCCTTCTCCTCCATTCCTGAATATGATCAGAAATGTGAGTTGCCTCATCCTGCTTAAAATTAGCCAGGAGTTCGGTCCCAGCCTCATATCTGACGGGCAACTGAAAATGGTTAAGGAAAGTGACAGCCAGTTCTCCAAATGTGGCGAAACTGCCCCCAGTGAGCTCTATATACCATTTCGCGGCATTTCCAGTTAAGGTGCACTGAAATAATCTCAATCTAATCGAGTCATCGATCAGAGAGTTTGATGAGCACCATAAATGGAAGGTGGTGATGTGATCTGCCGGATCTTCACCATTCTTACCTTCAAACTTAGGAATGTCTGAAGGAAGTTTGGTTGGAACCGGAGGCCACCCCGGACTGTACCGAATCGGGTCATTAGTTAACTTCGCCAAATCTGGCAAGTTTAACGTTGCCAGAAATGGTAATCGAGGCGGAGCTTGAGAATTCCATCCTTGATAGGATGAATTTCCCACATTCTGAAAAGAATAGCCTAGATTTGATGAGGCACCAGGCTGCCAGAAAGGACCCGTAGAAAACAGAGAAGACCCCCCTCCCCATGCCGAGTTACCAAGACCCAGACTAGTTCCCCCCGCTGAAGTATTGACTAAAGAGGAAAGCCCCTGGTAGGGGTTCCATGCATTAGATAGAGGAGAAAGAGACTGATAAGCACTCGATGCAGGGAAAGAATCATTCCCTTGATGACTCGCGAAGAACTGATTCCCTGCCCCCGACGTTGCAAAAACAGGATTCCATCCCGTAAAAGAAGCCGAACTTTGCCCCCCAGACCAAGGGTTGAAACTCTGGGTCTGGGACGTAAAAGGAAACGACCCTACAGAAGGATTGGCACTGGGAATATGCCCAGTCCCAAAGGGGAAACCCTGAAATGAAGCCGATCCACTGGCCATGTTAGACATGGGTGTGGATCCAGCTGCACCGGCGGTAAAGGAAAAAGAGGGATTTCCAGCAATGGACATCCCTGAAACAAAGGGACCAGATTGAGAAGCATATGCCTGGGTGAACCCAGAGCCAGACATAGCAATGCTAAAAGCATTCGAAGATGAAGCAATATTGCCCCCTACCTCAACAGAAGCAGGGGTCTGAATGCCCGCAGCACTCACGGTAGAAGCCGCGTTCCCAGTCGTGGCCATCGAAAGATAAGAAAGATATGGAAGATCCGGCGGTCTCTCAGACTCCGGTCCGACGTACTGGATAACAAACGGATGATCAAGAGGAAGAGGAGATGGACCTGTAGCTGCAGGCTCAGGTATATCTTCTATCTGAAAATCTTCCTCCTGAGGAAACAATACTCTCGAGGTGGGCGGAACGCTCCCTCTAGGAACCGACACGGAATCCTTATGAAACCTTCGGACCTCGTTGGAGGATCCCTCTCCCACCGGCGTCGAGTCTCGGGGTGAAAGCCACCGTACTGGAAATCGCTCCTACGCCTTCTCGAAAGAAGGCTACTTGCACTCTCGGGAGATAACCCCGGATTCTCCTGCAGAACGTCGAGGCGCTTGATCGGCCACTACAGTTTATATATTAGACCTCGAAAAGTGAAAACTAGGCAAGCTAGGAGCAAAACACTCACTAAAACAAAATCACGAACGACAAGCAAAACGGCCTCCAGTATTTCCGCTCCGGGTGATGAGGGCCAGGACACCAAAATCTGAAGCGAAGTATGAGGCCTTGAAACGATGCGGGATGATTAGGGCCCGGAAAAACTAGCGAAGGTTCGAAACGATTCGTGAGCCTCCAAGCAGCCGGCCAACTGCCGGCTCAAGTACCCAAGCTTCGCAAGGGCACCCCCTAGAAGTACTGTTGAAAGTGATGCGACGTCTGCCTCAGGTACCACGGGTATTCCCCCCCGCAGTCACCTGTGTGGAACCTAGGAGTGGCAACTATGGACACCAATCCGTATCAGAAGCTGGGCGGAACGGTCTTGAGGTCAGATTCGGCTAATCGGAGGGGGGGTATCCCTCTTCTCAACCTTCACTTCCCCTCGCGCTTGACTCTCGGATGAGAGCTTTCCCAGTCCACCTCACGGAGTTGGATTTAGCTCAATTAATCAACTTCTATGTTTGTTTGAGCGGCCTTGGAGAGTTAACTCTCCACTCACCTATTCCAAGGCCCTACAACCTAGCTAGTTGGTGATTGACACTTAATAAAACTTGCTAGTTGATTTTAGATTAAATCGCTTATTTTAAGGGCTGTTGTATTAAGTCACAAGGATATGAAGTTGAAACCAATGATGTTCTGACGCAAAAGAAATTAATAAAAACCTGACTACATGCACATGCAGTTCTTTGTCTTTCGATGAAGAGCAATTTCTACATAAGTTCTACGAGACTAAAAAATGTATTTTTCTTTTCGAATTACAAACTCACACTCTCAAAAACTAAGAAGCTAACTAAATGATTCAATGCACTTGATGCAAATGACCACTAGCATGTAAATTCTAAGATGCAAAAAGTCCCTTGAAACAAGGTGAAATTTCCCAAAAGGCCCCTTAAGTTTCAACTCATCTTTTGATGTCCAGAAAGCCAATTCTTGAGAAGAAGAACTCTTAATATAAGACACCAAAAAAACTCAACAAGAAAAAGAAGAAATCAAATGACTACCTCTCCACAAAATCAAGTTGAAAACTAGAAGCAAGAAACTCCACTAAAGTTCCAAAAGATATGACCAAACGAAAATGAAAAGGCAATGACAAAAACAAAAACAAAAAGCAATGTTTTTTGAGTTTTTGATATGCAAAAACAAAAAGCAAAACAAATGTTTTTTGGGCTTTTTCGTTTTATAAAACAAGAGCTTCAAAAAAACCAAGAACAACTATCACAATCCAAGCCAAAATGAGACCGAATTTCAAGCATAAACTTCAACTACGCTCCCAAACCTTATAAAGCTAATGACAGCAAGATTAATAAGAGCAACGGAAGACCCAAAACTCAATCAAACAGCCTAGAGAAACAGTGTAAACTCGTTGCAACAAAAGATTCCAAAGAAACAAGAAAAGTTCTCCGAAAATTGCAACAAAACCCTAGCCTATGAAACTCAAGAAAACCAATCGAAAACAAAGCAAAAACCGCAATGCAAAGCACAACACAAAGATAGGAGCGAGTCAGTGAGCAGAAGCTCTCTGTTCTGATGAAGCAGAACAGCCAAGAATGCTCAGAAAGCAATCTTGGAACTCAATCCAGGAGGGCTAGCACCAACAAGAAGTTTTTGCCAAGAAGATCAGTTTTCAAACAAACGAAAGAGAAACAAGACTTGAAACCACTTCCTTCACACTCCAGTAAGTACAGAGACTCTGTAGACACAGGCCTCCACAGCCAGAAAAGACCAGAAAGCCAATAAACTCAAAATTTCAAACTCAGCCTAGGTATACGCGACCCTGCAATTATGCAACCAGCGTGTATACGCGTCTGTGTTGAGGGAAACCTGCGTATACGCGGATCCCTTTAGGCAGACTCGCGGGTATACGCGACTGTGTGCAAACAAAACAGCGTATACAAAGAAAGATAATGAAAAATAACAAGTACAAGCCTAGGAAAGATACCAAGACTTCAGACTGACTGCAAAAAGATAAACTGGACTGTAAAAGACAGATGAAACTGTTGGCAACCTACCAAACAGCTGAAACAACCCAACAGGAGAATCACAAAAATGTGATCCCCAGTGGAGTCACCATTTCTGTTTCGGGGATTTAACACCCTAGAGGTTGGTTTGGATTCAACCTCCACAGAGCAGGGGCGTACTACTTAACAGAGACTCACACAGTCATGCACATTCATAAAAACCAAATAGAGCAGAATGAGAGGTTTACCCGCTGGTCCTACGTTTGAAGTAGATCCACGTGGAGTTCAAACTCCCTGCAACCGTCCTTCCTCCTTAACCTGAAATACAAGAAGAAACCAGCACAAAGGACAAGTTGTACAGCATATACCTACTCTATATGTTAGTGAGATTCATATAAAACATTAAATAAATCATAATAGATGTATAACATATATTCTCATACATAAAAGCATACACTAACACGTTTATTTAGGAAACAGATGACATACATGTTATAAATTAAATCATTACAAAAGTAATCAAGTGGAGAATCCACAGTCAACCCAAGGCCTTCACAGACCGTCGTCCGGATCCATCCAGCCCTTCCCTCGCTAAGACTCCTTCCAAACAGGGGCATACGAGATAACATATAAAGGGATGTATACCTCAAGGAAACAAGGGTTTCCTGTAATGAACTGGGAAAGTGCGGGAGGCACGGGGAATCAGACTTGGATAGGGAATACCAACAGAGTATAATATCAATAAATTCTCTCCCTCCCTTAGGCCATGCACATGAGGGGCTTTTATAGTCCCTCCAAGTAGTTTCAGCAGTTGGAAACAGTTGGCCACGGGCTGGGGTGGTTGGACTACCTGAGTAACCATCAACCCAGCGCGAAATTAGGGATTTTTTATATATTTTTTAATCATTTTAATGGCATACGCGGAAAAGTCTAGAGAAATGGTGACGGTCACTATCCGTCACTATAAATTATTATTGGTGACGGACCTTGAATGTCACCACAACACCTATACTTTCGGCGACGCCACCTTTGGTGACGTTCAGTTTTTGGTGACGAAGGCTCTTTTGACCCTCACCAATGAGCTTTTGGTGACCATTTTCGCCCCTCACCAATGTGCTTTTTTCTTGTAGTGATTCGATTCAATTACGTCTTTTTCAGAGAAATATTATTGGTCTAGTTACGAAATGGTACATTGAGTTACCATGAGGCTCATTTAATAATTTTAATGCACTAGCTACTGCTTTCTTAACCCATTTTCAGTTACCTGTTAGACACGAAAATGGTACGGAATTGTTGACCTCATTAAAACAATCTACGTCTACGTACATATCTGATCACATATTTACCAAGACTTGATAAGTTAACTACAACTCCTTCAAGATCTCATGCCGCTGATGGTGTAATTGGTTCTGTTAGCACTAGAAAGAGTAAGAAGAAATCTTCCAAGACGACTTCTTCTATTATAACTTTACTCGATTCACCAAAAGGAGATTCTTCCATTGAAACTTCCATCGATATTCATGTTGTAGAATCATCTACATCCAAACCTAAAACTGGTGGTAAGAATAAAAACAAAAAATCATCTTCAAAATATAAAAACGATAAAACTGAACCAACTGATGATAAACGAAAACCTCGTTATCCTTGTCTGATCTATGATGAGGATCATTTTACTAAAGAGTGCCCGCATAGAGCCGAGGTATCGAAATTCGTTAAGGGTTCACCCACACTTGTTGTCTTGAAGGATCCCTTTCTTGCTCAAGATAGTAACACGATTGGATCTTCCTCGAATACGCTAGAAGATATCTTGATGGTTGTGACACGATTGCAAGATTATGGTAGTAAAAATCCTGTTGGTGGTAAAGAAGTAAAAAATTATAATTTAGCATCAACTACATCTCCCTCAGTTTCTGATCCACTACAGATCGAGAAACCAAATCCTGACTTAATGATCAAACCGCCTGCTAAAGGTGTAATTCGTAAATCAACTTTCAATCCACATGCGAGAGCTGCTCAGAACTACAAGATTGTTGAAGACTTGGCGATTTCCCCTTCAGTAATGTCGGCTTTGTAAGTGCTGCGATCATGTCCAACCTAAAGAAAATTACTATTTTCAACCATAGGAGCCGTAGATCTTCAGGATTCGAACCTAATGATCTTCGATTTGGAAAATTTTACACCCCGCCTACCTCATCAAATGGATTTTCAAATTCCAGTTTTAGTAAAAAAAAAACGTTGCTTTCGTACTATTATTGATGAAGGGGCTTCTACGTGTATCATGTCTTTAAAATTTTGGAAATCACTTGGTTCTCCAACACTTAACCAATCGCCGACTATCCTCAAAGCTTTTGATGGAAGAGGATTCCATCCGTTTATTTTACAGGATCTACCTATAGAGGTCGAAGGAAAAACCGTTAATCTATATGTGGAAGTGGTTGATGCCCCTCTGGATTACAACCTTATCCTGGGTCTTACGTCATGACTGCTGTTGTATCATCGGTATTTTGTCTCATCATGTTTCATCATAAAGGAAAGATCGTTAAAATAGATCAGCTCTCATATTATTCATCCGACCCAGCCACTACTGATAGCATCCAACATGTCGGAAAATCGACTATCCCTTATAAATATGTTGGAGTAGGTTTGCTTAAAGTTTTTTCTTTACTGGGAACTTTTCCCCTGCCTGCTCCCAATGTATCGCCTCCTATTGCTAATATCAATATTATTACATCGAGTACTATTTCCTTTGATGATCCTTGGATGGTACCTTCAGACTTAGAACTGGATTCTTTCGATGGCGCGATGCCTTTGAGCCCTTTTGAATTAGCATATCAGGCAGTACAATCATTTTCTGATACTCCTTCAACTAAACCTGATCTAGTGAATGTAATCAATGAGGAATCACTTTCGATATCAAGCTCAGCTTCACCATCAATTCCGGATCCTGTTCAACAAGTATTAAATACTGATGAGCATATTCATGAATATTTTTCTATAGAAGAATTACCATGGGAAGATCTACATCATCGATCTTCATTTTTACCTGATCTCGATCATTTTGAAACTGATTTTTCCTCCATTTTTACCGCTAATTATGTCAACAAACCCCGGAATCCTTTCACGAATTTCGATTCTGAATTGAACTTAGCAAAAATTTCTACGACAGTTCCTATTGACATTTCAGTAAAACTAGGAATTGTTGAAAACATTCATATAGGTGCTTCTTGTACGCTAGATAAAATCCAAGCATATAAAGCCCTATTTCAAGAATTCTGTGAAATTTTTGCCTGGTCATATGAGGAAATGCCAGGAATCGATCCATCAATTGTTGTTCATGAAATTAAAACATACTCGGATGCTAAACCTATCCGACAAAGATTAAGTCAGATACATCCGCGAAAAGCTGCCTTTATTAAAGCAGAAGTTGAGAAATTATTTCGTGCATTTTTTATTTGTCTAATTACTTTAACAATTTGGGTATCTAATATTGTTCCTGTTAATAAAAAACAAGGGGCGATACGAGTATGTATTTATTATAGGGATATAAATTGAGCTTGTCCAAAAGACAATTATCCAACCCCTTATATCGATCAAATTATTGACGATTGTGTCGGAAGTGAAATGTTTTCATTTATGGATTCAACATACTCCCTACTGATCAACCAAAAACAACTTTCATTTGTCCGTGGGGGACTTTTGCTTACTGCAAATTACCTTTTGGACTTAAGAAGGCTAGTGCAACTTTTCAGAGGGCAATGTCTTATGCATTTCATGACATTAAACACATTGTGCAACCCTATCTCGATGATTTACCTGCTCATTCATCACACAAAGAAGATCATCTTACTCATCTACGAGCTATCTTTATGAGATGTAGGCATTATAGGATTCGTCTGAATCCTCACAAATGTGTCTTTTGTGTTGAATCTGGATGATTGTTGGGATTTTTTGTCTCAAAGGAAGGCATTCGTGTCGACCCATCGAAGGTTGAGGCCATCATCAATTTACCTCCTCCTTCTACTCTTCGCCAACTCCAAAGTTTGCAAGAAAAAGAAAACTTTTTACGTCGATTCATTCCTAACTATGCTGAATTAACCAAAGGTTTTACTAGGTTGTTAAAGCAGAATAGTCCTTTCTTTTGGGATGAGATTGCTGATCGATCTTTTGATGCTCTTAAACACGCGTTGACCCATGCACCGTTATTACATCCTCCCAATTACAACCAGGATTACTATTTATACCTAGCAGCCTCCAATTCTATGATTGGCATGGTCTTAGTTCAGGAAGATGAATTCCACAATGAACATGTGATTTATTATCTCAGTCGCAATCTGCATCCGACCGAAATCAAGTACTCACATGTGGAGAAATTGGCCTTGGCAACCGTTCAAGCTGTCCAACGATTTCGTCATTACTTATTGTTACGCAAAAAAAAAGTGATTTCTGATTGCAACCCTATGATGTATATTTTGACCAAACAACTGATAGGGGTAAAATACTCCAAATGGATTGTTATCTTACAGGAGTTTTATTTGGAATTTGAAAAATCCAAATCAAAGAAATCATTGGTATTCGCTGAACTTATGTGTGACTTCCCAAGTACTGACACCGAAACTGTGGCAGAACATCCAATCGCGGATGAATCTTTGTTTCTTATCAGTACCATCGATCCTTGGTATGGAGATATCATCATTTATCTCCAAACCCAAACTTTTTGGCCCGAACTTTTACAGTCACAACGACGAAAAATCCATTTCCAATCTCAGCGATATCATATTGTTGGTGACACACTATACCATCGTGGTGCAGACTCTATTTTTCGACGTTGTCTAACTCTTGACGAAGCTGAAAAGGTTTTAAATGACTGTCACTCTGGAGCATGTGGCAGTCATATGTCTGGGTATGCCACAACCCAAAAAATATTGCGCGTTGGCTATTTTTCGCTGTCCTTATTTAAAGATTGTATTTCTGCTATCCGAAGATGCCACAACTGTCAAATATTTGATCAAAAGATGCGTGCACCACCCACTCCTCTTCACCCTATAATTGTTGTCGGTGCTTTTGCAAAATGGGGCATTGACTTCATTACATGTAACCCTCACTCGGTCGGGGGGGCATGGGTATATTATTGTCGCAGTAGATTATTTTACCAAATAGGTCGAGTCGATGCATACATTTGCAGAAGATGGAAAAACTGTAGCTACTTTTGTGTTCAATCATGTGATTTCTCGTTTCGGTGTACCCCAAGCGATAATTACTGACCACGAGAGTCATTTTCAAAACATCATGATGACCGAACTGACTAATCAACTTGGCCTGGGCCATGAAAGTTCTACACCATATTACCTGCAGGCTAATGGTCTGGTTGAAGCTATCAATAAAGTTTTAGTCACCATGATTAAACAAATCATTGGAATTCATAAATCGAATTTCCATACCATGATTTTTTTATCACTTTTGGCATATCGAACCTCATAAAAAACATCAATAGGTTTTACCCCTTTTCAACTGGTTTACGGTTTAGAAGCGGTATTACTGATTGAATGCGAGATACCGTCACTCCAACTAGCCATAGTGTTACTACCAGCCACTTCTGAAGAGTAGAAACACTTTTTGTACTTAGCTCAATTAGATGAGAATTGACGCACTGCTGCATTAGCTACCGAAGCTCATGCGAAATGAATGAAAGCTCAGTATGATAGAAGTGCTACACCTCATATTTTTTAAGAAAGAGACCTAGTCTTGGTTTATGATCAAGCTAATGATAAGCTAGGGGCTGGGAAATTTGAACCCATGTGGCATGGTCCTTACATTGTCTAGCAACAACTTGCAAAAGGGGCCTATGAATTTATTGACTTTGACGGGGTCTCTTTAGGCAAACCCAAAAATGGGATTTATCTGAAGAGATATTATGCTTGATTTTTGTGTGGAAATCTTCCTTGTATATTAGTTATTTTCATAAGCTGGCATGTTGTAGATTAGAAAAGCATGCTTAGTTTAAGTGTGTTTTTACCACTATCCCTGCTTATCTGGATCACTCTTGATTTTGCAGATGTCGATGTCCCTTCAAACATACATTGGATTTGCTGATGGTGCTTGTCGTAGTACACGGAACATTTCTTCCGCAGCTTGGGTTATTTATTCACCCACTGATGAGTTAGTATCTATGCATGGGGTAAGCCTCGGTCAAACGACGAACAATATTGTAGAGTATAGTGTAGTTTTTGAGTTATTGTCTGAATCCATTTCATTTGGAATTAGAAGTTTGATCATTAGGTTAGATTCTAAACTCGTTGTATTACAATTGAATAGAGTATATGCAATTAAAAACCCAGTGTTGTTAAGATTATTTTTGAAATTTCGTCTCTTGGAACGAGAATTTGATAATATTGAGTATCAACACATTCCGAGAAATTTAAACACATTAGCTGATGCAGTAGCTTCTAGTGTTATAAACAAACATTTGCGATAATTAAAGAAGTAGATCAAAATAACATTCGATAACATGTTAAGACAGATAACTAGAAATAGTAGTAATATCATAGCATAAGAGTAGTGTTTTAAAAAATATTACATCGTCCTCGATCATAGGTTCAAAACGCCTTATGATCGGAAAAAAGTGATACAAAAAATGATATAAGTCTACAATATCAATCATCCACTATCCGTGGTGATGAACACGATAAAACACTACATCCCATGCCACCTTGCTCAGAAATCTTCTGAACAGTCCTGGAACCCCGATAACATATCTCTGTAAGCGGAGCAGAATGTCATCTATGGTCGTCTCTGGAATATCTAAAGTCAACTGCTCCAAATGGTTTTCCAGGTCGGTAAGGACCTCTGCTGTCTAATCCTGTGGTGGTGGTGGTGCTGCAGCTGGCTTCTTGTCAAAAGGATGGAGAGTGGCTGGTCGACGTGGACCCACATCTGCATTTGAAATTTTTGTCATCAGTTTTGGACGATTCAAAAAACAAAATAAAAATTAGAATTTAGAACATGTCAAAATGATTCTTACCTGATTCATCCCACTATGTCCCTGGAGGAAGAGACATCTCTCGATCGCCGCAGAAATCTATCCCAACATAAGGGAAATATTCTATCGCGAAGATTTGTTTCTCCAACCAATGAAAATAGGCTGGAGTGAAACGAACAACCTCGCCGCCTTCATTATGAAGGGCCATCAATGCAACCCATCGGACCATCCGAGGCTCTTTGACTCTACCATGATCAACTGAAATCAACTGTGGGGCAAGTGAAACAATTCTTTCTAGAGAAAATGTGACCATAATCGCTCCATAGCCGAAGTTTTTCAACTTCGATTTTTTTTCTCTAGTCAGTTGGCCTTTGACATTGGCCAACACTGCCTCACACCAATTGAAAATGGTGCTTCCAAAGCAGTCAACAACAATTTTCATTTGGGATCTTGTAACAACATGAGGAGCTGCGCTCCCACACAACCTAGTTACCATAAATGCAATCACTTTGAGCTCAGGACGAATAATGGTTTTTATGTTAATGCATTTATCCTTGGGGTCTGCTTGTTCATTGCAAAATTCTTCCTGAAGTCTAGCGACAGACTGGCCACTTGCCCTAGCCCCAAACAAAGAGAGTGGCTCTCCCCTCTTTGATAAACCAGTGAGAAAGTATATATCTTCTAGCTCAATTTTGAGCCGGTGACCTCCAATGATAAAGCATTGTTCCTGGACATCCTATTTGTTTACTAGCTAGGTAAATAAATATAATTGAGCCCTCATACCCTGAATGGCCCAAAATTTGTACAAACTGCATTCTCTCAAAACACGTAATGTAGGCGAATGTAACATGGTCGCATCATCAACCTCTTCATGCTCACGTTCTCTCCACTCAAGCATTGTAAATATCCTGCAATGGACAAATTGAAAGATCAGAAACAATTTGAATGAGAAAATTTGGTTTAATTTGGGAGATTTATTCATTTATTTTTTCTTACGGCGCCTCCGCACTTTTCGCATAAAAACAGTGCGTGGATCCACACGTATCTTATGCATAAGGCGCGGGACCACGACAAATTTCCCTTTGTAAAATTTTCGGGGTTCGCAGGTTTCATGTGTTTTACCTGCGAACCCCCGTGAGCAATTTTTTGAACATATTTTCCTCCTTAAAAATCAATTTAAGCCCTAAATTAAGAAAATAAACAGACAAAAATGAAGGTAAGGATGACATGGATTACCTGGAATTGACAGTTTTCGATTCTGACGGGTGAATCTTACGCAATCTCCTCCAGAACGTTTTGTACCAAAAGCTCTCAATTTTCACTCTGAAATCAAATGGTAAAAATGATTTAGAAAAGCTCCTTTTTATAAGATTTTTTGAATAAATAAAATATTATTTTGTTTATTTTTCAATTTGAAAAGTTGTTTTCCAAATTATTTTTATTAATCATAAACAGGTATGTTTAATTTTTTAGTTTTTGTGCAGAATACATGATTTTTTGGGTGAAATGGTCCTTTTGACAAAGGAGTATAATTTTTATCACTTTTTCAAACTCGGTAAAAATTATGAAAAAGTGAATGAGTACATTTTTATCACTTTTTCGAACTCGTTAAAACTTACAGAAAAAAGCGTAACCACTGAGTATACTTTTATCACATTTTCGGACTCTTGAAAATTACGAAAAAGCGAAGCCTTGGAGTTCTCTTTTAAGCCCTTTTCAGACTCTCTAAAGATGAGAAGATTGCCGAGTACTTGACTATTCAAACTCGTTAAAGGAAGTGAACAATCATCCTTTCAGTATAAGTTTACCCCTTTTTCGGACTGAAATGGACTATTTACGAAAAAGGTATACGTTGACTATTCATGGTCAATAGAGTTCTCTCCTGTATTATTTTATCCATTTTCGGGCTTGAGAGACTAAATTTACGAAAAAGTACACGCACAAAGTTTTCTTAAGTTTTTCTTCTGACTCCCTAAAATTGAAAAACATCGAGTTTATTCTATACTGGACTCGTTAAAATTTAACAGTAAAGGACCTGTCGATTACAAACAGGAACGAACCACTCCTTCTTAGGGTTCGATTTTAAACTAAGTTGGACTCATCCAAAGGATGAGCTTATATAACAAGCAAATGTTATCCTCCTCAAGATTGTCAAAAATAAGGAGGTACTTGCCAGAAATGGTGGGGGAAAAAGAGAGAAAATGAATCCATTTGTCACACTTTGTTTAAAAAGCAGTTTACCACTCTTGAACACGACATATTTTGTCGCACTTCTACCTGGGTTGGGAAAATCCTTTGCCTATCAGTTAATCAAACCATATTGAAAGTCTTGAGCCAATTTCTGGGTATTAGCTTTAGGTCAATTGTCACCAAACCATCTGCAGTGTCATTATGTGTTCAAGAGGACAGTTCAAATAAACCATTCATCTGCAAACATGTGTCTCCATTTGCGTTGACCATCCCTAAGTCAGTCCTTGCAAAAAAATTTCTACAAAACTTGATCTAATGTTTTCGTGTCGTGGGCTTTCCTACGACATATCACTTTCTATCGACGACAGCTCATCATCTAGGAAGTTGATCTAGAATCCTTCAGTACCTTGGAATCTGCATGCCTTAATGGTTGGTTTCTCGCCTTCGATTACAAGTTGCATCATTGACCTTCGATCGAACGATTCCATGAAATGTTCGAATTCAGATCATTTATTCACATTTCATGGATTGTACTGAGTACTATGAGAGCCATTGTCATTATTGGTGGTTTCTCTCACACTTGTTAACAGTTGACATCATTGACTGGTAATCAAGTGGTTTCTATCATGTTCGACTTCGACACAATCAATCGCATGGATAAAATCGTACTAGTTCGGGTAGCAGAAATCATGACCCTAGATCTAGTTTCCACCATAGAGGCTGCGAGGAGTTTTATTATTCATTATGCAATAGACTATTCATAACAGATGGCTGCGTCCATACTGTGTCTACATTATTGATGTGATAGTAAGATCATTGCTACATAAGAATAAGTTTTAGTTAGTGTTTGATCTAAGTATGGGAATGCCTACCTCAGCGATGATATATTTATATATATATGTATGTTTTGCATTGAATGTTTTTACAGGATTTCGACTGGGGTGTCCACAAGCTAATCCTCGAAATGATAAAGCACATTACTCTTTGAATGGTCTCAGACTTCACACTTTAGGGGGGAAATCTATTACACTAAAAATTGTGTCCATGACGTTTTACTATCTGTATGGTTTCATCATTACTCATACAATACTCCCTTAGAAGTCTACAACATCAAGTTCCTAAAACCAAGCCTTGAAATTGAGAGAAAAGCTTATAAAAGTCATAAAAATACTTGTACCACACTTTCTCCTAGTATTACCTGTGGTGCCACATCTGTTTGTTCTAGAATATGCGGAACCGGCCGCACTTTTTCTTCATTAAAGGTGCAGATTCTTGTAAAAGGTAAAGTGAAGGCAGAAGTAAAATTTATAAGCCCAGCTGGTTGAATATGGAAGCTTCTGGAAGCAATTATCAGGTGGGAAGTTCGCTCCTTTCATTGAAATTCATCCCTCCATTAAAGGAGCCTACCCCTTGGTATGTGGAACTTAATCCCTTTGAAAGAGGATTCTATCCCCTCTTATTTGGAGCTGGAAACTCTTCTCTTTTGCTATAAATTGAGGCCATATTTCAGCCTCAAAGGGAGTTAGGCTTTGAGATTTTTTGAGGAGAATTGTTGGAAAAAATCAGACTCTCTTAATTTATTAACATATGGGAATGATTACACACTCATGTGTATGTTAGTCGAGAGAGTGCAAAGGCTTGTCAAAGTAGAGGAAACTCTTGTTCCAGACCTCGGAAGGACCTGTACGAAATCAAGGCAAACACGGTTGTACGACTCCTTCTTTCATCAAAGATAATACAAATGGATCATATTTTCTCAATGAGTTGTTTATTTATATGGCTTATTTCTTGAATTCCTTGATCATCAAGATATATTTATGGTTTATGAATTCATATATATTATGCAGGTGCTTCTGATTCTTTCATGTTTTTGATTGCATATCTCGAAAGGAGACATATTCAAAGCGATAGGAAAGAAGACTACGATCAATGCTGGACTACAGGTAAGTCCTAAATCCTTTATTATAGATAATTATAGATCAAATATAATCTAGAGTAAGTAGTTTACATCTGTCTGTTTGTTGCTAGTTATCGTAGGATATTAGGGAGATCTGTCTTGTCCGAAAGAATGATTTATCCGTCCAACAAAGATGCTCCTTGAATATCTTTGATTGAGACTCATATTCTTGGAGATAATCACCAAGAGCTTCCCCCTTTGGTGCTCCTCCTTTTCCTCCTTTCTCTGACAAGAAAGTAGGCATGCTCCAGCGTTGTAGATCTGATTGTGTGGCTGAATGCTCACACACATAGTAAGAATTACTGGTCTTTCTTGATGTAACAATCTCCTTGAGGGATCTGCATATCTTTCCCTCCTCATTCCCCAGATTTCTCCTTTCATCTCATACATATCTTGAGAAATATTTTTAGAGAACTCTTCTCCTTTCAATCTTCCAGATAAAGGAGTCTTACCCTTTTCTTCTTTATCTTGGTGTAATCCATCTTCTTATTCAGTCTTTTATTTTCATGAAAATACATATTGGCTCCTTAGAATGCATAGGTTGTGCCAATATGATGCTCTGATACCATTGTAATATCCCCAAATTGGGACTGTCAGCAATACATGTCTAAAAAATGATTTTTTCAGAAATGTATGCTACAACAATCAAGATTAGCCCTTGGATCCCTTAGATCTTTTAATCTAAGACCCAAATCCAAGAGGAGATCAGGAACAAATAAAACTAGGTGAGGTAAACAGACCTCCCACACCCAGTATGGCTTGAAGAATGCCCAAGGAAGGGACTGCAGCACATATATAAGCAATACTGCAGTAAAATAACGCAGTTTTAATGAACAACAATAGAATGCCAATATGGTGGCTCAAAAATAGCTTATACATCAGTAAATAAAATTTACAATGTGGCCCATACAATATACAAGAGAAAGATGAAAGACTTTTATGAAGAAAACCCTCTAAAAGAAGCGCTGCAACAATTTATTACACTGCAAAAGGCTTGACAACATTATTTTCATGAGCATACAGTAGCTATAGATTAAAACTTAGATCTAGAGCATATATGTGTACACAATATTAGATCTATATCATATTTGTACACTATATTGTCTCTATTTTACATACCCCTTGGGGTTTTCAGCAAAACATGAAGCACATGGAGTAGATCTGAGATCTTACGCCACAAATCTATAGATTTATTCAGAATTTATGAAGCATATAGAGAAGTATTCAGATAAGATCTAAATATGACATGGAATAAATCATAAATCCATGGATCACCACAGTGAAAGGAAGATTCCCATCACTAGAGATCACTCCTCAAAGTTTGCCAAAAATCCCTACAAATTTCCTCTTGCAGATAACGCAGTATTGGAAGATAAACTACGCTGTAGAATTGATGAATAGTTTGGCTTGATGCCAAGGTATGGATCTGAAGCTCAAATGATCTAGTACACTCTTGCCAAGGGGATAGAAGACTCTCCCACTGAAAAGAGGCACTAGATTTTCCTAGATCTGAATAGATCAAGCCTCCACTTGTTGCAGCTTACAAAGACAACCAAACCCTCAATAGGATCTGTGTTGTAGTTGGAAGAAGAAGCTTGGCCTTAAGCATGATAGTGGACAAGAAATGCAAGACTCCTCCAAGAGCTACTCAATGGAAGAGGTGGGATTCCCGATCAGGAACACTCTAGTGCTAAAAAACACTATTCTCAGCTAAACAACAAGAGAATGAGAAATGTCTAAACAGAAAAATTCTTCAAAATAATATGTTCAACAACCTTCTCTTGATGTCCTCCTCCTCCTTTTATAATATAGAGGTCTTTCCAAACCCTAAACCATCTCAATGATTTAGCTCCTTTCACATGTGTAGCCTCCTTCTAAAAATGCGCTGTGCATCTAAGAGGTTCACTGCATCTAGACAACGTTGTTGATTTGGTCATGGTTGACCCACTCAAACAGCTCAATCCCTTCCACACATGAGGGTGTCTTATTAGAATAGCCCAGATTTAACCTTGTTCACATTGGGCATTGATTTATTCACTGTTTTTAGGAGTTTCTATTGTCCTCCTTTAAACATTTATTCTTGCAATAATAAAAT
Organism: Pinus albicaulis; assembly: GCA_034641835.2. Taxonomy (NCBI): domain Eukaryota; kingdom Viridiplantae; phylum Streptophyta; class Pinopsida; order Pinales; family Pinaceae; genus Pinus; species Pinus albicaulis. The sequence goes on from CM076572.1 coordinate 85,124,269, forward strand.
GAAACAAAATTGTATATTCCCATTAGATTGGGCTAATTAGGAATATTGCAAGGGAGGCTAGAGAGGTTAAGGATCCAAAAAAGAAGGAGGAAGGTCCATATCTTAAGGGGAAAGTCCTTAAAGGTAGGAATAAGGACTCAAAATGGGACAACTCAACTCAATATCTAGCCAACAGATACCAGACTTCTATTCTCGAGACTTATAGAGGAAGAGGATTCTACTCCATTTTTGGAGAACTTTCCTGAAAAGGACCAACACGACTTGTAACTTTAATTCCCGTGCTGCTAGCGCTACTTACTAGTTACACACAGGGTGACAAGCACGAGGGCATAGAGGGGAGAACAACGTTGGGGTAGTAAATTATGGTTTTTTACAAGCTTTCTCCATAATTTTTTTAATGCATTGATCCTCCATTCTTTAGGGATGTTTTGAGCATGTTATTCATGGTGAACATGTTTTCATAGCTTTTGTTTCTTTTCGACATTTGTGGCACGGGTGACACAAAGGGTGACACTTTGGATAAGAAATAGGGAATGCGACAAAATAATATGTAACAGATGCCCCCCTAAAGCATGAAAGTGGAATGAGAAGTGATGGTTGAAGTGCTGTATCAGTCAAGGCAAGGACTTTGGAAAAACACCGTCAGGAGATCTACAGATCAAACACGATACAATATGTGATATCTCTGATATAAATATGCCTGATAAGACACTGCTAAATATGCATCAAATAACACATGAACCCATGGCATGGGCACAACCATCATACTAGACAGGAGAATATGTATGGATCCATGACATGGTCACAACCACCCGTATAGAAAGGATTATGTGTACAATCATGAATATTCCACGCATCCTGGATTCGAACAGACATCGAGAAGATATGTGATCAAGGGTCTTCATCTTTGTCTCGATCGATCCAATGTACGAATCTAACCATGTGAATAGATGTGTTGATGTCAAACATGGTAGAAAGCACATGATTACCGATAAATGAGGTAAAACGTTAACATGCATGAGAGAAACCACCAATAATGGCGATGGCCCTCAAGGTACGACAACACAATCTACAAGTGTGAATAAGGGAGTTGAAATTGAACACTTTCAAAATCATTTGATCAGAGGCTAATTATGTGAACATGTCATCGAACGTGAAGAAATTTCCATTGAGGCATGCAATCTTTAAGGTACTGAAAGGGAGTTTCTAGATCAACTTCCTGGATAATGAGCTGATGTTGAAAGAAAGCGATCTATTGAAGGAGGGCCATAATGTTTCCCACATCATCGACAAAAAACATAGGATTTCTCAAGGTAGATAGGAATGATTCAATATTGTTACAGAGTGGGTCAGATAAGTATGAAAGGTTTGACTTTTGCAGATAAGACTTCTCTTGAACATATCGACAACATGACTTCAAATGTTGGAAACATTTGAATCAAAATGGGATCAATGGTCATGGTGAAAATAGGGGGTGATCAAATTAGAGGAAAATGGATTCCCCAAACCCAGGAAGGAAAGTGAAAAAGAGTGGATATCCCAAACCTAAGACGAAATGAAGATGAGTTTCATGTTCAAGAGTGACATGCTGCCTTTAATATACTTCCATCTTTCCCCACTATTTTTAAAGAGTACCTCTTTATTTTTGATAGCAAGCTTGAATAGGATACCATATTATTAGTGTATAAGTTCACCCTTCGGATGAATACATCATAGTATCTTTAACGAGCCCTAGGAAGGAGTAGCTTGGCCTCGCCATGGTGATAAGTCCTGCGTCATTTAAGTTTTACGAGTCTGACGGAGGGGTAACTCGGTACATTTTTCATTTTTAGGGAGTTTGAAAAAGAGATGGAAAAGAAAACTCCAAAAGGCCCCTTTTCGTAGATAGTCCCTTCAATCCTAAAAGGTAGAAAACAATATATTTGAGAGAACCTCCTAGTCATGTTTGACCAAGGTATTCATTTTTTCGCAATTAGTCAACCTCAACCTGAAAAATGGTTAAACTTATACTGAGTAAAAGTCATTCAATTACTTTAACGAGCTTGAAAAGGCAAGTGCTTGGAAATATTTTCATTTTCCGAGAGTCAAAAAAGAGTTGAAAGGTGACTACTCCTGGAGGAACAAGTGGTAAAGGGTAGTGATTGGTTCCGATCATGATGGAATTGCTCTAAACACGCAAAGGCTAAGAGGTTGGCTAACAAGACCACTCATCACAACGGTTCCCCATGTAAGGGTAAAAACCAAATGAAAGCGTATGATCGGCCAAGCAGATGGTGACGATGGAATGAGAAAACCAAGGCTCATATGTCATAAGAGGCAAATAAAATGGAAATCACAAGAGGTGTATAGGAATGGTTTCATTTTTACAGAAGATTGAAACATGGGAAAGTATGCTTGAAATTGGTTTCACTTTTACACAAGCTTGAAACAAAGAAAAACTATGCTTGAGAGTGGTTTCATTTTTACACAAGCTTGAAACATAGGAAACTATGCTTGAAATTGGTTTCATTTTTTCAAAAGCTTGAAACATGAGAAAAATATGCTTGAGAGTGGTTTTATTTTTACACAAGCTTGAAACAGAGACAAAATATGCTTGGAAGGTTGGAATACCACCAACATAATGACTCAATTCAAGGTACATGCCCCCAAAGCTTCATCAAATTCACCTAAGTAGACTACTGGGTACTAACAGGTGGATGGAATGAAGGTTCATTTACGAAACCAAGTGAAAGATGCGACTGGGAATTTACAAGATCTAATCAAAGACTCAAATTGAAAGGGGTTTTGTTTCATTTTTTAATGATCTTGATAGAAGAAAAGAACTATACACATAGGGACCTATTTCATTTTTTAGTGAGGTTGACATAGTAAAATAACTATCTGTTGATCAGTGGTTGTCATTGATGTCAACCCAAGCAGCACCAAGGGCTACCCAGATCTTGTATGGGAACTTTTACCTACCAAATTACTATATTCCAAGTCAAGGATATATTTTATAGTTTCTTCTTATTGAGATGTTTCCGTTGATATATGGCACACCACGTAATTCTTCACGGTTTGAGAGATATTCATGTTTGAAGTTAGTAACCCTAGTTAGTGGGATAAAATCCCATGGGGTTGTTGCATGGGTCATTTAAAAGTCAATAATTAATAATTTTTAAGCTCCTAAAATCCCTCCCACGTTCACTTGTTGAATTCCCTCTCAACCTAAGCATTTATGTAAATTGTGATCCTCATATCCTCCTCATGTGGGGATTTCGCTACTTGGAACAGGTCATCGTGGAATTTGCGCTATAAATTTTTTTCTACGAAGGTTAAAAAGCTGAAATTTTTATGAGGTGAAGCCAAAATATTGAGGAAGCTCCTGTAAAAATTTCAGAGCATGGTGTGCAATATTTTCGGAGATATGATCTGTGGAAGTTAGGGTTTTTGCATGCTTCTGAACTTCATCTCAAAGAGGTGACCCTGGGAAAATCGTGATAAATATCTCTCTGAATAATGGATTGGAATTATGTAAAAAGTGGCGGATAGTGCACGGATTTTAGTTTTCTCTATATCAATTTCAGAGCCGAATGAATAAACAATGACACGTGGCATGCCATACAAGTTCACTCTACCAAACCATTCCATAATTAGGTAATTGTGAGAGATTGGCATAACTTTGTCTTGAAGAATCCAAATTGGGTCAGAACTGTGGCATTGGAAAGAAGACTCAGAGGAATACTACAGGACCTAAAATCACATATTGGGGATCTGAAATAACATAGATATACCATATTCAATATCGAGCTCCTAGAAGGCAAGAAAAAGCTAGATCATGTGTTGTCAAGGGATGCAAAGGACCAGACTTTCTAAGGTAGCAAAGCAAAGCAAGGTGAAGAAGAGGTAAGCTCTAGGTAAGTATATTTTGTATATGCATGTTCATCTCTTAATTGCATTAGGTTCTTTGTATTCTAATTTGTTTTTTTTTTTAGCACTGACATATGCTCTGCAGGATGAGGTAAGTTTTGTTATTATCATGTCATGGGTATTTCCTTGAAGACTTTTTGTAGGTATTATATATTCATCAAAATACGACTCAATGCATGATATAATGTTCTGAAGAGTGAGAAAGTGTAGCATGACAAGAGCAACAATCAAGGTGCATAACAAGAGTAAGAAGTTCACCACATGAAGTCTTCACATGGGCAACACTGCATACAATCGTTGTAAAGGTATCACTGTACAGAGTCATTATAAAAGCATCATTGTAAAAATTGTACTAGTGTCTATCTTCCAAGAGTTGAAGAGGCAATGTTAGGAGGTCTAGGATCATCATTAGGTGGTTGTGTCATAGTTGGGGTTATGGTCTAGTATGTCTTCTTCTTCTACATCATTCTATATCATTGTAAATTGGACCATTTTCCGTGGTACGTGAGTCCATTCTTCTTTTATTATTCTATAGGGTGGTGCTAGGCTGGTGCATGAAGTCACCAACATGTTCAAGCTTGTGAAAACTTTAGGGTGGTAGGGTGGTGCTAGGGTGAGTTGTAGCTCATTGGGTGTTGGGGCATCCGTTCAGTTGACTACTGAAGAATCTCGGGCATTGGAGCATCCATCCAGTGGGAGCTGGAGAAGAATGCTTTTCTAGATTCTAGGAAGTTAGAGCTTTATTTTCAATTGAAGTTTAATATTAAAGAATTATTAGAAAAACATTCAGGTGGTTTTCTTCTTGGAGGGGGTTTCCACCTTAAAAAATATGTGCAATTGTGTTCCTTTTGTTTACTGCTATCATTATACAAACATAATAATAATTGAAGATTGACTAATTATCTGAAAGATTAATAATAATACTAATTGAAAGGAATACTAATTCACCCCCCCGTCTCAGTATTTCCAACAAATTTTTTCAGAGCTTGGTTCCTTCAATAGCAGTTTAACAGCTGGAAGAAGGTCATGGAGCATACCTAGAATGGTGTACTTATGTTCAATGAAAATAATTATGCACTCTGGAAAGGAAGAATTGAGGTCTATCTTTTGGCGTAAGGTTACGAAGTATGGGACACTATTCAAAATGGATTTACACCAACCACAGATGAACAAGGTAAGAAGAATTTGGTAAATGATGCAAAAGCAAAGAATATTATTATCAGTGGAATTATTGAATCTACTTATCACAAAGTGTTGGGTTGTAAAACCACCAAAAATGTATGGGACAAGCTTGAGAATATATATGAAGGTGACTCAAATGTCAAAGAAGCAAAGCTTCAAATCTATAGAGCGAAATTCAAGCAACTTAGAATGAAAGAAGATGGCAACATCGCTGCATACTTCCAACATGTTGATGAAAGAACCAACACTCTGGAAGGATTGGGGGAGCCAGTTGATGAGAAGAATATTATACAAAATATTATTAGAACGTTACCAAGGAGATTCAACCCAAAGGTATTAGTCTTAGAATACAGTGCAAATCTGGGCAAAATAAGAAAAGAGGAATTACATGGAGTTCTCATAGCATATGAAATGAGACTTGATGAAGAAGAGGGTACTTCACATCTAGAAAATGCGTTCATTGCATCTAAGAAAACCAATAAGGACAAACAACCTTCAAAGGAAAAGACCTGCACCCTCAAGTGTGAAGAAAAGGGAGATGATGAAGAAGGTATCTCAGATGAAGAATATGCTTACTTTACGAGAAAACTAAAAAAATGGTAAGGGAAAATTCAAAGGTAAACTTCCATTGATATGTTTTGGCTGTGGTGAGGTTGGGCATTTCACAGCAAAATGTCCGAACAAAAGTGATGGAAACTAAAAAGGAAAGAAAGGCTTTAATAAATTCAACAAGCAAGGCAAAAAGAAAGGATTCAAAAGGAACTTTCTCTCTAAAGAACATAGCTCATCATCTAATTATGACAGTGACAACGAAGAAGAATCTAATGAGAGAGTACTTTTTATGGCCAAGCACAATAAACAAGAGGTATCAAACAACAAAGAAGAAGGGTTTACCATAGAATAATTTTCTAAGGAGGCAGTCAGGCTTATAAAAGAGCTCAAGGCTGAGAAGATCCGTTCCAATACTCTTGAAGAACAAGTTCAAGGTCTCGAAATTGAAGTGGAAGAACACAAATGTATTGAAGAATCACTTCAAAAGAAGTTGTGTTGGAACGGGGTCTCCTAACAAGCTGCGAAATTGGTCCATTTTGATTATTTTTTATTATATTTAGTATAGCGTAGGGGTTTTGGGGCGGGTCAAAGCCCCGAATGCATTGTAATGGGTCAAAGGGTAAACTAGGGGTCCGAAAAACATGGGTTGTGGACCATAGGAAAGTTGAGGCTAGATTGTTATAAATAGAGATGTACTTTGTATCGAAAAGGATAGGAATTGATGAGCTATTGATGCGATTTTTTGTTTAAGCTATCTGTTTGGGTTTTGGGGAACAAACACTTGCTGGATGTGTGCGCAGAGATCCTAGTCCAGCTGTGTGTGGACCCTGCTGCTGTGTGTGCAGGTTGGGAAGGGAATTGTAAGGAAAGATTGATGAATGAATGAATGCGAAGGATTATTAGAGATTTGAATCTAAAGCATATAATTATAGATCTAGTGCACGTGGATGCAAATAGATACATAATTAACCCTGTGAATAACAAGGTAATTTGGGAATTACAGATACAGAATGCAGCTCTGCTTGCCTTACCCTTCCTTTCTCAGGGTGCGGAAACCTGGTTCCAACACCCACCCATACTACTTTGAGTGAGACTATGACCTGCGAAAGCAAGTCACTACCGAAAGGGCCAGTAGTATAGGGGTTTGTTGGCAAACCTTTCACATTGAACCTGGGTAAGGACCCCTCAAGCCAACAAATGGCTCTGTTGCCGGGACCGGAAGGAGTCTGAGAAATGGGATCGGGTAATGGCATTGGAGATCTAACATGGGGTTGAATGAGTGATACTTTGGGTGGAAGCGCAACGCGGAGCGGTAAGAACTATCGAAATAGTCGAAAAGAGGATCACTTTGCTCATAGTCCGCCGAGACCTATGTTAGCACCTAATTTGAACCTCAGGCTGAAAAAGGCAAATCAGGGTAACCTTTAAACCACGCTCAGCCTTGTAGCTAGCCCTACAAGGTCAGGAGAGGGCTCTCTCCGTGAAAGATATTAAAAAAAAGTACAATTATGAAGCTGATTTTAGGCTAGGTATAATAAATGGGAAATGTTTAAATGAATGAAAATTTCAGGGATGTATGGAACAAATGGGACAGTTTGAATTAGGGAATCAAATCAGGGATACAGGTTATTTTATGGGGCAAGGTAGGTAGGAAATTTCAGCAATTAAGTTTAAATAATGATGGAATGGAAAGACTGGTGAGGAGCTGAAAAGGGCATAAGATATGGATCCTTTTCAAGCAGAAGAAAACATAGAATATTGAATGATTTCCCAAGGTAGAGCATAAAAATGGATTATAGCTATCTATCTTGAAAGCATTCAACCAAAAATGTTTATGAATGAATGGTGAACATAACAATTTTACATATGAGAACAAAGGAGAGAATAAATGCTAAAATTCGTACCACATGGATCCCACAAATCAGAGCTGCATATCTTATTAATTCCCTGTCAAACTGTTACAATGGAGTGTAGAGCATCCTCAGTGATTTCCCAACTATTTCCACACGATTCCCTTACTTACTTCCTTACTGACTTACATACTGCTTTACAAATGATTGGAAATTACATTAAATAGACCAGAAATGTGGGAAATAGATCCATAGAAAAAAAGAAGTTGTTTTACCAACTCAGAATTGAAATCCAAACAGAGGAAAGAAACCAACAAACTGCCCCTGAAAAGAAGGAACAATAATACATTTTGATCCATCTGAAGATTTCGCTGTTACACTGGATGAAAGAAAAATAGGCAATCTAAAAAACAGATCCCTATTTTATTGCTGATGTAGAAGTTTGACCGTTGCTTTCCTTTATTAAAGATCTCATAGATGCCTAGAAATCCGTTTGAAAACAATAAAAATGGAATTTATGCCTTCAATGAAAAAAAGATTCATTATGAGTGGAAGGGGCGAAAGGAAAGGAGGTGGGGTTCAAATCGCAATCGCAATCGGAATCCGAGGGGAGGAAAAGGATACAACATATAGTGGAGCGCTTGAAAATACACGTTGCGATGTTGAAATCGCAATCGGGGATCGGAGGGGAAGAGGGGTAGATGCTTTTAGAACAAGGCAAAAGAAAACTCCGATGCGATTGGCATAGGTCCGATGGGCTAATACAATAGAAGAGCAGAGAAATCCCTTTAAATAGATTTAAAACAAATCTTACATGTTTACAAAGGAAAAATAAATTTTTTCATTAAAAAGAGCGGTGGGATTTTTAAAGTGGAACCCATGGGAACCAAATCGTAATCGAAATCGGAAGGGAAGGGAGGTGTTAAGGCGCGATAGGATTTCACCAATGCGATTGGGAATAAACGATGAGGGGGAAGTCCTTTATAAAATGAATTAAAATGAAATTTAAGTTTTACAAAGGGAAAGGTCCCTTTTATTATGAATGGGCGGAAGATTATGTGGTGGGACCCGAATGTCGATCGGAATCAGAAGCGAAAGGGGAGCGGAAGCAAAGAATTATTTGAAATCACCGATTGCGATGGAGAGACGGGCTGTGGGCTGTTCGATCGGATGACCAGATCGACGGCGGAGGAGTAATCAGGCGGAGTCAATCGGGAGGGACTCAATCGGAGGAGATCATTTGAAAGCGCCGATTGCGATGGCACGATTGGCTGTGGGCCGTCGGATCGTTGATCAAATCAACGGTCAGGATTTAATCAATCGCATCGGAGTTTTCGCAGTCATAAGGGTCAATCGAAGCGCGCATAAGTATGGTGCGATTGCGATTGGGAAAGGGAAAGGGTTGGATCGGCGGGGAATTTATAATGTAAAACTTTTAAAATTTATTATAAAGTTTAAGGGGCATGAGGGGAAGTGGTTTAACTAAATCGCATTGGAATTCTTGGGTCAAGGAACTTTTGCATTGTGATTGTGTAATCGGAAGGGGAAAAAGGGGGTTTTTATAAAGAAAAACATAAAACTTTAATGAAATAAAGTTTTAGGAAGAAATGGGAAAAGGGGAAGGGTTAGGCTATAGGGGACTTTTGTTCACTTAGGCATAAATTTCAATCTAGGAGTCAGTTTTGAGATTATAATATACCGTTGGAAAGCTCCTTCCAGGCTCTTTCTGACGGACATACTTAGAACATGATTTGACACTGAAAATGCTGTGGAAAATTTCTCTGAAGGGCCGGGTGGTGACTTTGTGGAGATAACAACTTCTGAAGTGTGACTTATTACATATGATGACATAAAATTACATAAGAGATGATAATAAAGGCAAAGTATCATGTTTTACATCAAGCTGAATAAAACATTTCGTTGATCTTTCCAGGTGCTGTGACTTTGAGTTTATTGACCTCCTCATGACCTTGCTAATATTTATTGACACTTGACACATTAATTTGACCACGGTGAGACTCTAGAACCTAATGAGACCCATCCTATGACCTAATAATATGGATTTGAGAGTGAAAGTGAATCACGACTAAAGACCATAGAGAGGAGAATCAGCGAGTTTTGCATGAGGGAAAACTGATGAAAGACCACTACCATAAATGAATCCATGACCTAATGGAATGGTGAAATTTTATGGTATGGGACTCCTAATATTGAAATGCAAAAGAGCAATTTTGATCACTGATGGTAGTATGACTAGACTGACCCTAACATTGGCTCCAATGGGGATGCTAGCTCCTTGGAGGTGCCAAGAACACCGTAGACCAAGTAGCCTTATCCATTGGGCATGGAGTCAAAAAATACTGAAAACTGACACTATGCAGATTGACTCTGAATCAAGACTAACACTGAAAATTGAAATAAAACCAAAACATACACATATCATTCAATTTTTATAACATTCACCTCGAGCCCCAAACTTCAATGATTGTGTACTTAAAATCTGACCAAAAATAACATGGTATATACAATGATGGTGACATAGTTTCTGATCTATTATCTTTAACAATGGTAGTGCTTCAAAATCCTACCATTCACTGCTCCTCCAGGGCAATCTTGGCCATCCATTTCTGAAAGCAAGAAAGCATTCTGTCCCCTGTATGCTGAAATCTTGTATGGTCCTTTCCACACGTTGTCGAACTTACCATGCTTCCCTTTGTCCTCATTTATTGCATCCCATCTCAACACCACATCATCCAACTGAAACTTTTTTGCTTTGGTATTACGGTCATAGAGTTTCTTTATCTTCTTCTGCAACTGAATAACATTCTGTGACACTTCCTCTCTTGTTTGCTAAAGGTGGATCATCTGATTGGTTCTTTGCTGATTGTCATCGTCTTCACTACCAAATTCTTGCAATAATCTCATGACCGGAACTGTAAGTGATGTAGAAAAGACAACATCAGTACCATAAACCAATTCAAAAGGTGACATACCTATGGATTTATTGCTGCTAACTCTGTCTGCCCACAATGCGTTGATGAGCTTTTGATGCCAATTTATTTTGTTTGCCTCCAACATTTTCTTGATTATGTTTATCAAATATTTGTTCGATGATTCTGCCAAGCCGTTGCCTTGTGGGTAGTACGCTGTTGAATGGCCCATCCCCAGTATGGTTGCCAGAAAAGTTAGCACCTAATTTTAACCTTAGGCTGAATAAGGAAAATCAGGGTAACCTTTAAACCACGCTCAGCCTTGTAGCTAGCCCTACAAGGTCAGGAGAGGGCTCTCTCCGTGAAATACATTCAACAAAAGTACAATTATGAAACTAATTTTAGGCTAGGTATAATAAATGGGAAATGTTTAAATGAATGAATTTTCCAGGGATATATGGAACAAATGGGACAGTTTGAATCGAGGAATCAATTCAGGGATACAGGTTATTTCATGGGGCAAGGTAGGCAGGAAATTTTAGTAATTAAGTTTAAATAATGATGGAATGGAAAGACTGGTGAGGAGCTGAAAAGGGCATAAGAGATGGATCCTTTTCAAAATGAAGAAAACATAGAATATTGAATGATTTCCCAAGGCAGAGCATAAAAATGGATTCTACCTATCTATCTTGAAAGCATTCAACCAGAAATGTTTATGAATGAATGGTGAACATAACAATTTTACATATGAGAACAAAAAATAGAACAAATGTTAAAATTCATACCACATGGATCCCACAAATCAGAGCTGCATATCTTATTAATTCCCTGTCAAACTGTTACAATGGAGCGCAGAGAGTTGATTTCCCAGCTATTTCCACACGATTCCCTTACTTACTTCCTTACTGACTTACAGACTGCTTTACAAATGATTCGAAATTACATTAAATAGACCAGAAATGTGTGAAATAGATCCATAGAAAAAATGAAGTTGTTTTACCAACTCAGAACTAAAATCCGAACAGAGGAAAGAAACCAACAGACTGCCCTTGAAAAGAAGGAACAGTAATACAGTTTGAGCCATCTGAAGATTTTTCTGTTACACTGGATGAAAGAAAAACAGGCAATCTGAAAAACAGATCCCTATGTTACTGCTGTTGTAGAAGTTTCTGTCTCATAATTAGCTCTCGGCCCTTTGACTGTTGCTTTCCTTTATTAAAGTTCTCATAGATGTCGAGAAATCCGTTTGAAAACAATAAAACTGGAATTTATGCCTTTAATGAAAAAAATATTCATTTTGAGTGGAAGGGGCAAAAGGAAAGGAGGTGGGGTTCAAATTGGAATCGGAGGGGAGGAAAAGGATACAACATATAGTGGAGCGCTTGAAAATACGCGTTGCGATGGTGCAATTGCAATCGGGGATCGGAGGGGAAGAGGGGTAGATGCTTTTAGAATGAGGCAAAAGAAAACTCCGATGTGATTGGCATAAGTCCGATGGGGTAATACAATATAAGAGCGGAGAAATCCCTTTAAACAGATTTAAAACAAATCTTATGCGTTTACAAATGAAAAAGAAAATTTTTCATTAAAAAGAGCGGAGGGATTTTTAAAGTGGGACCCATGGGAACCAAATCGCAATCGGAATCCGAAGGGAAGGGAGGTGTTAAGGCGCGATAGGATTTCACCAATGCGATTGGGAATAAACGATGAGTGGGAACTCCTTTGTAAAATGAATTAAAATTAAATTTAAGTTTTACAAAGGGAAGGGTCCCTTTTATTATGAATGGGCGGAAGATTATGTGGTGGGACCCGAAGGTCGATCGGAATTGGAATCGGAAGTGAAAGGGGAGCGGAAGCAAAGAATTATTTGAAATCGCCGATTGCGATGGAGCGACGGGCTGTGGGCCATTCGATCAGATGAACAGATCAACGATCGACGAGTAATCGGGCGGAGTCAATCAGGAGGGACTCAATCAGAGGAGATCATTTGAAAGTGTCGATTGTGATGGCGCGATTGGCTGTGGGCTGTCGGATCGTTGATAAAATCAACGGTCGAGATTTAATCAATCGCATGGGAGTTTTAGAAGTCATAAGGGTCAATTGGAGCGTGCATAAGTATGGTGCGATTGCGATTGGGAAAGGGAAAAGGTTGGATCGGCGGGGAATTTATAATGTAAAACTTTAAACTTTATTATAAAGTTGAAGGGGCATGAGGGGAAGTGGTTTAACTAAATCGCATCGGAATTCTTGGGTCAAGAAACTTTTGCATTGCGATTGTGTAATCGGAAGGGGAAAAAGGGGGGTTTTATAAAGAAAAACATAAAACTTTAATGAAATAAAGTTTTAGGAAGAAATGGGAAAAGGGGAAGGGTTAGGCTATAGGGGACTTTTGTTCACTTAGGCATAAATTTCAATCCAGAAGTCAGTTTTGAGAGTATAATATACCGTTGGAAAGCTCTTTCTGGGCTCTTTCTAATGGACATACTTAGAACATGATTTGACACTAAAAATTCTATGGAAAATGTCTCTGAAGGGAAGGGTGGTGACTTTGTGGAGATATCAGCTTATGAAGTGTGACTTATTACATATGATGACATAAAATTACATAAGAGATGATAATAAAGGAAAAGTATCATGTTTTCACCTCAAAACATGGTTTTGAGGTGAAAATTACATCAAGCTAAATAAAACATTTCTTTGATCTTCCCAGGTGCTCTGACTTTGAGTTTATTGACCTCCTCATGACCTTGCTAATATTTATTGACACTTGACTCATTAATTTGACCATGGTGAGAACCTAGAACCTAATGAGACCCATTTTATGACCTACTAATATGGATTTGAGAGTGAAAGTGAATCATGACTAAAGACCATAGAGAGGAGAATCAGTAAGTTTCGCATGAGGGAAAACTGATGAAAGACCACTACCATCAATGAATACATGACCTAATGGAATGGTGAAATTTTATGGTATGGGACTCCTAATATGAAAATGCAAAAGAGCAATTTTGATCACTGATGGTAGTATGACTAGACTGACACTAACATTGGCTCCAATGGGGATGGTAGCTCCTTGGAGGTGCCAAGAACACGGTAGACCAAGTAGCCTTATCCATTAGGCATGGAGTCAAAAAATACTGAAAACTGACACTATGCAGACTGACTCTGACTCAAGACTAAGACTGAAAACTAAAATAAAACCAAACCATACATATATCATTCAAGTTTTATATACTTCACCTCGGGCCCCAAACTTCAATGATTGTGTAATTGAAATCTGACCAAAAATAACATGGTATATACAATGAAGGTGACATATTTTCTGATCCATTATCTTCAACAATGTTAGTTCTTCAAAAGCCTACCATTCACTGCTCCTCTAGGGAAATCTTGGCCCTACATTTCTGAAAGAAAGAAAGCATTCTGTCCCCTGTATGCTGAAATCTTGTATGGTCCTTTCCACAGGTTGTCGAACTTACCATGCTTCCCTTTGTCCTCATTTATTGCATCCCATCTCAACACCACATCATCCAACTGAAACTTTTCTGCTTTGGTCTTATGGTCATATATTTTATTTATCTTCTCCTGCAACTGAATAGCGTTCTGTGACACTTCCTCTCTTGTTTGCTGAAGGTGGATCATCTGATTGATTCTTCGCTGATTTTCATCGTCTTCACTACCAACTTCTTGCAATAATCTCATGACCGGAACTGTAAGTGATGTAGGAAAGACAACATCAGTACCATAAACTAATTCAAAAGGTGACATACCTATGGATTTCTTGCTGCTAACTCTGTCTGCCCACAATGCGTTGATGAGCTTTCGATGCCAGTTTATTTTGTTTGCCTCCAACATTTTCTTGATTATGTTTATCAAAGATTTGTTCGCTGATTCTGCTAGGCCGTTGCCTTGTGGGTAGTACGCTGTTGAATGGCCCATCCCCAGTATGGTCGCCAGAAATGTTAGCACCTAATTTGAACCTCAGGCTAAAAAAGGTAAATCAGGGTAACCTTTAAACCACGCTTAGCCTTGTAGCTAGCCCTACAAGGTCAGGAGAGGGCTCTCTCCGTGAAAGATATTCAACAAAAGTACAATTATGAAACTGATTTTAGGCTAGGTATAATAAATGGTAAATGTCTAAATGAATGAATTTTTCAGGGATGTATGGAACAAATGGGACAGTTTGAATTGGGGAATCAAATCAGGGATACAGGTTATTTCATGGGGCAATGTAGGCAGGAAATTTTAGCAATTAAGTTTAAATAATGATGGAATGGAAAGACTGGTGAGGAGCTGAAAAGGGCATAAGAGATGAATCCTTTTCAAACAGAAGAAAAAATAGAATATTAAATGATTTCCCAAGGCAGAGCATAAAAATGAATTCTACCTATCTATCTTGAAAGCATTCAACCAGAAATGTTTATGAATGAATGGTGAACATAACAATTTTACATATGAGAAAAAAGGAGAGAACAAATGCTAAAATTCATAGCACATGGATCCCACAAATTAGAGCTTCATATCTTATTAATTCCCTGTCAAACTGTTACAATGGAGCGCAGAGCGTCCTTAGTGATTTCCCAGCTATTTCCACATGATTCCCTTACTTCCTTACTGACTTATAGAATTCTTTACAAATGATTCGAAATAACATTAAATAGACCAGAAATGTGGGAAATAGATCCATAGAAAAAAGGAAGTTGCTTTACCAACTCAGAACTGAAATCCGAACAGAGGAAAGAAACCAACAGACTGCCCCTGAAAAGAAGGAACAGTAATGCATTTTGAGCCATCTGAAGATTTCGCTGTTACACTGGATGAAAGAAAAATAGGCAATCTGAAAAATAGATTCCTATTTTACTGTTGCTGTAGGAGTTTCTGTCTCATAATTAGCTCTCGGCCCTTTGACTGTTGCTTTCCTTTATTAAATATCTCATAGATGCCGAGAAATCCATTTGAACACAATAAAACTGGAATTTATTCCTTTAATGAAAAAAAGATTCATTCTGAGTGGAAGGGGAGAAAGGAAAGGAGGTGGGGTTCAAATCGCAATAGCAATCAAAATCGGAGGGGAGGAAAAGGATAAAACATATAGTGGAGCGCTTGAAAATACGCGTTGCGATGGTGCAATCGCAATTGGGGATCGGAGGGGAAGAGGGGTTGATGCTTTTAGAACGAGGCAAAAGAAAACTCCGATGCAATTAGCATAGGTCCGATGGGGTACTACAATAGAAGAGCGGAGAAATCCCTTTAAACAGATTTAAAACAAATCTTACGCGTTTACAAAGGAAAAAGTAAAATTTTCATTAAAAAGAGCGGAGGGATTTTTAAAGTGGGACCCATGGGAACCAAATCGAAATTGGAATCGGAAGGGAAGGGAGGTGTTAAGGTGTGACAGGATTTCACCAATGCGATTGGGAATAAACGATGAGGGGGAAGTCCTTTGTAAAACGAATTAAAACGAAATTTAAGTTTTACAAAGGGAAAGGTCCCTTTTATTATGAATGGGTGGAAGATTATGTGGTGGGACCTGAAGGTTGATCGGAATTGGAAGCGAAAGGGGAGCGGAAGCAAAGCAGTATTTGAAATCGCCGATTGCGATGGAGCGACAGGCCGTGGGCCGTTCGATTGGATGAACACATCGACGATGGAGGAGTAAACGGGCGGAGTCAATCGGGAGGGACTCAATCGGAGGAGATCATTTGAAAGCACCGATTGCAATGGCGCGATTGGCTGTGGGTCGTCGGATCGTTGATCAAATAAACGGTCGTGATTTAATCAATCACATCAGAGTTTTCGCAGTCATAAGGGTCAATCGGAGCGTGCATAAGTATGGTGCGATTGCAATTGGGAAAGGGAAAGGGTTGGATCGGCGGGGAATTTATAATGTAAAACTTTAAACTTTATTATAAATTTGAAGGGTCATGAGGGGAAGTGGTTTAACTAAATCGCATCAGAATTATTGGGTCAAGGAAATTTTTCATTGCGATTGTGTAATCGAAAGGGGAAAAAGGGGGGTTTTATAAAGAAAAACATAAAACTTTAATGAAATAAATTTTTAGGAGGAAATGGGAAAAGGGGAAGGGTTAGGCTATAGGGGATTGTTGTTCACTTAGGCATAAATTTCAATCCAGGAGTCAGTTTTGAGAGTATAATATACCGTTGGAAATCTCTTTTCGCGCTCTTTCTGATGGAAATACTTAGAACATGATTTGACACTGAAATGCTGTGGAAAATTTCTCTGAAGGGTAGGGTGATTACTTTGTGGAGATAACAGCTTTTGAAGTGTGAATTATTACATATGATGACATAAAATTACATAAGAGATGATAATAAAGGAAAAGTATCATGTTTTCACCTCAAAAAATGGTTTTGAGGTGAAAATTTCATCAAGCTGAATAAAACATTTCTTTGATCTTCCCAGGTGCTATGACTTTGAGTTTATTGACCTCCTCATGACCTTGCTGATATTTATTGACACTTGAATCATTAATTTGACCATGGTGAGAACCTAGAGCCTAATGAGACCCATCCTATGACCTACTAATATGGATTTGAGAGTGAAAGTGAATCATGACTAAAGACCATAGAGAGGAGAATCAGAAAGTTTCGCATGAGGGAAAACTTATGAAATACCACTACCATCAATGAATCCATGACCTAATGGAATGGTGAAATTTTATGGAATAAGACTCCTAATATGCAAATTCCAAAGAGAAATTTTGATCACTAATGACAGTATGACTAGACTGACACTAAAAAACCTAAACAAGGTCTGTCAGCTACCGCGACGTTAGGGCCCTGGGAAGCTAAACCAGAGGAGCCCATGGCGACACACTTAAAGTTACCTACCTTTAAAGGCGCAACCGATGAGGACATGGAACGGTTTTGATTCATGGCCGACTCAGTATGGACGACGCAAGGGGTGGTAAGCAATACTATGAAGAGAGTGCAGCTATTCCTGGCTTTCGAAGAGAGGGCGTTGGACTGGTATATGCAGTATATATCTCAAAACGGGAGCGTGACGCTTCAGAATATTAAGGATGCCGTAAAACGACATTTCTGAAATCCGAAATATTATTCCCAGCTGGTAATGGAAGTAAAAGACTTCAAGCAAGGAACGTCTGAGTTGGTATGGGAGACCGATCAATGGTTAAAGAAAGTGATCAGGGAAGGTGGGTTCAATTAAGACAAAAAACAACACACGGAATGGTTCATTGCTATGCTGCTACCTCACTCACGCATACCCATGGGCCACCAGACCTTCAAATCGCAGGAAAAATCCTTGGA
The DNA here is from genome assembly GCA_034641835.2 of Pinus albicaulis. Lineage (NCBI taxonomy): Eukaryota > Viridiplantae > Streptophyta > Pinopsida > Pinales > Pinaceae > Pinus > Pinus albicaulis. The sequence continues at coordinate 85,141,982 of CM076572.1, forward strand.
AGCTGCCATGAAACTTGAAGCTGCGCCTAAGGATAACATGAGGGAAGGAGTGCAGCAAATTCAAGAGCAATTCAGAGCCATGCACATGGAAATACAGAGCTTACAGACAGACCGGGGAAAAGGAGTCAGCACGTACCTGTGGTGCGAAGATTTCCGGGTAGCGGGGCTACATGATACAACCTAGCGCCCTCGGATAAATATGGGTTAACTGAAGCAACAATGGTGCAGGTTCTGCTGATCTATAGGGCACGATGAGCATAATTGTCACACATATGACTTGTTGGTAGATCGGGGAAACCTCTATAGGGTACAATCTGATCCTACCAATTCGAGATCTTCCATGACCTTTGGTGGCTCTCCTGCGAGGGGCAGGTGGGGCCGGGGAGGGAGCGTCGAACGAGGACAGGGCCAGCTGATCTGCTATAACTGTGGAGAGGTAGGGCACTTTGCCAGGGACTGCCCAAATCCCACTAGGAAATCCTGTAAATACTGCCGGTAGCTGGACCATGAGATCGAAGACTGCCCTTTCTTGTTAACAAAAATGAAGGAAAAACAATATACCCCCATGGAAAATGTATAGAGAGTCAAAACAGAGCTGAGGAGTGAAGATCCGAGTATAAAAGTCATAACGCACAACATGGCCACCCAGGAAGCAAGGGAGGAGCTGGCTGCTCAGACAGAACCAAATCCCAGGAAATAAGAGTCGCTTGAAGTTTCGCGCAGCCGCTAGCGCACCTCTAGATAGAAGAGGAGGTTGAAACCTTTTTAAGGGCATGCTTGAAGCTACTACACAACCCACAGGTTGGAGAAAATCTTCAAGTATTGCTACGGGACTGCGCATCCCGGCCTAGCATAGCGGCTGAGATTAAGGAAGTACACAAATTACAAAGCTACAAAAGGCGCACCGAGAGGGAAATGTGATTGAATGCGTAGATTGGTGACTATGAGATAGATCAGGTTATTCTTGATCTTGGATCTGATGTGAACATCTTACCAAAACAGACATTGCAACGAATGGGAGAACCTAAATTATACTGGTTCACCATCTAGCTGCGAATAGCAAATCAAAAAAAGATCATTCCTCTGGGAAGGTTGCCAAAAGTTGTGGTTGATATCGTAGGAGTAAAGGTCCTAACTGAATTTGAGGTCATAGAAATTGTGGAAGATATGGATCCCTGTCCTGCACTCCTAGGAATAGACTAGGCTATCGACGTAGGGGGTGTCATTAATCTAATTAAACCTAGCATGGTGTTTGAGAAGAACGGTACAGGTGTAATAGTTCCATTGGATCCCGCTAAGGGTATGTGGTATACAGAACCAGTATATGAAGAGGAGGAACTAGATCACATCTACAGGATGACGACATAGGACGAAGACCAGGGTGACCCTACAACACGCGGAGTATTCGATTGGGAGAAAAACAGGGAGTAATTTTCTAACACGGATGAAGAACTTGAGAGTTGGCAGACTCAAATACATAATGTCTCAGCAATACGATGCCCTTGGGTTGCAAGGACCCTCTACTGCATTACTTCGGAGGTAAGAGACCTTCCCCACTTTGATGAGTCTAGTACTATCCCGGACTTCTTAAGAACATTGGAGGCTAGGGTGCCAAAATATCGTTGGCTCTGGGAACTCAATCTGGCACTGCGGGGCACACCTGCACACTGGTGGGATACCCACAAGAAAGCATTCCCAGACTGCGAAACGTGTCGGGATAGGATGGTGCTGCGGTTTGCACCTCCCGCTGATGTGCGCACCAAGATATTCCTGGGGCCCGGGGATCCCCGTGCGCATCTGCGTACTTGGACAAGAAAATGGGCCGACCAAACCCCAGATGAATGGATCCATCTATTTATACATGCATCGGGCCCTATCCCTACTGCTTGGTACTTAGATGCAGAGTTACATCAGCGGACCCACCGCTGGGAAATATTAAAAGAGGACTTTATTGGAACGTTCAGACTTATTGGGGGAACATAGATGCTTAACGAAGCCCTGCAAAACATTGATGTGTTCATCTTTAAGAAGCCTCACCCACGCACCCCACCAGCCATTCTGACATGGGAGGCCCAGATGCAAGACATAGTCAAATGTCGAAGCTTGGCGATTAACGAAGAAGAGGATAATCCGTGGAATATCTCTGTTCTAGAATTTGAAGGGGAACGTACCGTTATCGGACCATCGCCCCAGGATCTTGACGTAACACAACCTCTTTGGCTATACGAAGTTAACATTGCGACAGAAGAACACCCTAAGCTAGCTAAAATTGGGGAATATTGGGATGAAGGTATCGTGGGAAAAATTTCCGAGCTACTTACGGAGTACCAGGACTTATTCCCTACAAAGTTTTCTGAGCTCAAAGGAATCACTGGGGACCTCGGCATTATGCACATCACTCTGAAGCCTGAGGCGCGACCTGTCAAGCAACGACCCTACCGATTGAATCCTAAGTATAAGCAGAAGGTCAAAGAAGATTTGGACAAAATGCTAACCGCAGGTATCATTGAACCAGTTGAACAGTCAGATTGGGTAAGTCCAGTGGTCGTTCAGGAGAAAAAGACAAAGGGGGAAATATGCATCTGTGTGGACCTATGAAAGCTAAACGAATCCTGCGTTCATGACCCCTTCCCTACTCCGTTCTCTAATGAAATCCTTGATAGCGTGGGTGGTCAGGAGGTCTATTCCTTCACTGATGGATTCTCGAGATACCACCAGATCAAAATTACACCTGAGGATCACAGTAAGACTACCTTTGCCACCAAATGGGGTTCCTTCCAGTATATGGTCATGCCCTTTTGTCTTAAGAACACACCTGCTATCTTTTCAAGAGTCATAGTGGTTATGTTAAAGGAATTTATTCATAAGTTCCTGGAGGTTTACTTCGATGACTGGACGGTTTTTGGCTTAGTGAAAGAGCATGTCTCGAACCTGCAATTAATGTTGGATGCGTGCCGGAAGCACCAGATCTCCTTGAATATCAAAAATTTCATCTCCTATGTACTTTTCGGAATATTTCTTGGACACATAGTCTGTCGGTAAGGACTGAAGGTTGATCTTGTGAAGATAGCCGTAATTATCAACCTGGCAGCCCCCACAACGAAAAAATATCTGCGCTCTATTCTTGGTCACACGGGCTATTACAAAAAATTCATTCAAGGATATGCTCTAATCACAACATCCATGGAACAACTACTAAAAAAATATGTATCTTTTTTCTGGAATGATGAATGTCAGAGAAGCTTCGAACTGCTAAAACAGAAGATGATTTCTGCGCCCATACTGATATTCCCTGAATGGTAAAAGGAATTTCATGTACACGTCGATGCGTCAGGCATCGCCCTGGGCGCGGTCCTCACTCAACCTAGCGAAGGAGATATTGATCACCTAGTTTCCTTTGCCAATCACAAACTCTCAAGCGCCGAAAGGAATTGCTCTACCACTGAGTGCAAAGGACTGGATATGGTGTATGCACTACAAAAGTATTGACACTATCTGCTGGGTGGACACTTTAAGATTTTCATAGACCATTCGGCTTTGAAATACCTGGTCAACAAGCCTGTGTTGGGGGGGAAGATTTGCCGCTGGCTGTTGCTATTTCAGGAATATGATTTTGAGATCATCGTTAAGCCTAGGAGGTTGAATGCAGGTCCGGATCATCTGTCTCGTATCGATACAAGGGAAGGACCCACTAACTTGGTAGAAGGCTTACCCACTGCGTAGCTGTTTACCATTAAGATGGTTGATGCTCACTTTGCTGATATCATTGAGTTCCTTACTACGGGTGTGGCCCCTGTTGCGTATTCGGTACAACAGAAGAAGGAGTTGGTTACCCGAGCTGCATAGTTTACTATCATCGCAAGACAGCTATACAAGCTAGGCGCCAATGAAATACTCCACAGATATGTATTGGAACATGAACGGGCCACCGTCCTCATAGAAGCACATGATGGATTCGTAGGCAGCCACTACGCAGGCAGGTCTACGACACAAAAGATTTTGAGGGTTGGCTTATGGTGGCCTACCCTGCATTAGGATTCTTACACCTATTGCAGATCTTGTGATACATGCCAGTGAACTGGCCGACCCTCATGACGAGATGACATGCCATTACAGCCTCAAATGGCCCTACAGGATTTTGATAAATGGGCCATTGAATTTATAGGACCCATCAATCCACCAGGCAAGAAAACAGGCGCACGTTACATTATCATTGCCACAGACTACGCCACACGATGGGCTGAGGCATAAACAGTATAAAATTGTACTGCTGATACTGCTGCGCACTTCATCTTTGAGCAGATTCTGACCAGGTTTGGCTGCCCAAAGATACTAATGAGCGACAGAGGTATGCATTTTGTTAACCAAATGATTCAATATTTGAATGAGAAATTCCGGATGCACCATGCCAAAAGTACACCATATCATCCCCAGGCCAATGGGGTGGTTGAAGCTTTTAACAAAATTTTGGAGCAGGCATTAACAAAGGTTTGTAATGCCAATCGTAGTAACTGGGATGTTCGCATCCCCTCAGTTCTATGGGCATACCGAATGACCTGTAAAAAGAAGACAGGAAGGACACCCTTCCGAATGGTCTATGGCAAGGAGGCAATTATGCCCATAGAGTATGTTGTTCCTAGCCTACGCATTGCAACATTCACGAATATGGTAGACTCCGATATCATAGAAGAGCGCCTGGCGCAACTGGTGGCTTTGGAGGAAGATCAGTTTATTGCTCAGTTTCACCAGAAGATTCAAAAGGCTCGAGATAAAGCCTGGCATGATTGACACATCTTCTAGAAGACATTCGTTGAAGGTGATCTTGTCCTCTTATACGATATCCAATTTGCAAAACATCCAGGAAAATTCTGGCAGCACTGGCTTGGTCCCTACACAGTTAAGGAGGTTACGAATGGCAGAGCAGTCCAGTTAGCTACCCTGCGTGGTGACCTCATTCCTAGTTTTGTCAATGGTAGTCGACTCAAAACATACCAGGCTATGGACTATGTGGTCGCACCAGTGCAGTGACTCGGAACGAGTCATAAGATTGTGTTGGGGGACTGTTGGAACAGGGTCTCCTAAGAAGATGTGAAACTGGTCCATTTTGATTATTTTTAGTTATATTTATTATAGCGCAGGGGTTTTGGGGTGGGTCAAAGCCCCGAACGCATTATAATGGGTCAAAGGGTAAACAAGGGGTCCGAAAAACATGGGTTGCGGATCGTAGGAAAGTCGAGGCTAGATTGTTATAAATAGAGATGTATTTTGTATTGAAAATGATAGGAATTGATGAGCTATTGATGCAATCTATTGTTTAAGCTATCTGTTTGGGTTTTGGGGAATGGACTCCTATTGGATGTGTGCGTGGAGATCCTAGTCCAGCTGTGTGCGGACCCTGTTGCTGTGTGCGCAAGTTAGGAAGGGAATTGTAAGGAAATATTGATGAATGAATGAATGCGAAGGATTATTAGAGATATGAATCTAAAGCATATAATTATAGATCTAGTGCATGTGGATGCAAATAGATACATAATTAACCCTGCGAAGAATAAGGTAATCTGGGAATTACAGAAACAGAACGCAGCTCTGCTTGCCTTACCCTTTCTTTCTCAGGGTGCAGAAACCTGGTTCCAGCACCCACCCATACTACTTCCGGTGAGATTGTGACCTGCGAAAGCAGGTCATTGTCGAAAGGGCCAGTAGTATAGGGGTTTGTTGGAAAACCTTGCACACCGAACCTGGGTCAAGACCCCTCAAGCCAACAAGTTGGAAGAAAGAAACCAAGAAAGGGAAGCATTAGAAGCTGAAGTAGTCTCGCTGCGTAAGGAAGTGAAGAAGGGAAAAAATATAGAAAACTATGCCAACAGCTCAAGGGCATTGGAAGAAATCATCAACAATCAGCGATCTTACAACGACAGAAATGGCCTCGGTTACAAAGAAGAAGAAGCATGGCCTTCTACAACAAAAGAAAATGAACCTACGAGATCTGACATGCATGTAGACTTCATTGGACAAGATTCACAAGAATAGCCTTGGAGGATGATTCCTCCACGAAGATTTCCAGCTAGGTACCAACATATTTTTCATGGCTATTGTTATCCATGTGGAAAATCTGGTCATAAAGCTATAGAATGTCGCACGTACCCTAGGAACCAATACAATTCTAGGAGATCCTTCAAATATGAACCTCCCAGGGCTCAACGAAACATTAATAGATTTGAACATTTAAGAAATAATATGGAATGTTACAAATGTCAGAACTTTAAACACATATCTAGAGACTGTAGACTTGAAAATCCTCCAGAAGAATCTTTGAAACCACAGAATGAATGAACATGGAAGAAGAAGAAGACTGATAATTGTGTGCTCGATCTCAAGGCTCAAAACAACAAAGATGTGTGGTATGTTGATAGCGGTTGCTCAACGCATATGACTGGAGATAGAAATAAATTTATATCTTTGAAAGAGAAGAAGGATGGAACCATATCCTTTGGAAATGATGGATCTTAAAATGTTATAGGATCAGGTATCGTCACTCTTGGAAGCAAATATTTTCTAGCCAAGAATGTTCTATTGGTTGAAAACATGAATCACAATATGCTCAGTGTTGGACATATGTGTGATCAAGGACGCATAATGCTATTTTAGTTTCCTAAAGAAAAAATCTAAAGCATTTGAGTGCTTTAAGATCTACAAGGAGTTGGTAAAAAATGAAACTGATTTGAAGAAAAGTGTCTAAGATTAGATAATGGCGGAGAATTCACTTCTGAATTATTTCAGCAATACTGTGACGAAAATGGAATAAAAATACAATTTTCAACAGCACAAACTGTTAGAAAATTATATATTACAGAACAATGCAATACATAAAATATGTGGAAAATAAAAGCACACAAAACACATAAAACCAGAGAGACACAGATATACGTGGTTCACCCAGTTTGGGCTACGTCCACTCCGAACAGCCAGTCCTTCCTTTCTATTATCCAACAAATGAAGAGACACAACCTACATCAGATCCGCTGTAATATCCTTTGTTCTCTCACAGTCTCCCTCTCTGTTTCTCGCTCCGAGAATGCACATACAATACACAGCCGCAATACAATACCCTCATCAAAACGAGGGGTTGCCTTCTAGGGCAAGAAACCCTAATCTAAACATAACTTCTACCGTCAGATCATTTGCCTATGAACGGCCCAGATTGACTAGAAATTACTATACTTTTACAAGGCAATTTTACATCTGTTTTTAGCTTCAGGGGCGCTGCCCCCGAAAGCCCCCGCCAGGGGGGGGCTCCGAAAAGCGCTGCCGCCCCCCCCTGGACCCCCCATGGCAGCGATTAATTACGGGCGATGTTGCCGCCCCTTTTAAGGTATAGGGGGTCCAATGCTGTGATACAAAATAAACAAGATAATCAGGCTCCACACCCAACACAAACACCTCAACAAAATGGAGTTGCTGAAAGAAAGAACATAACCGTACAAGACTCATAATATAATGTTGAAGAATAATGTTGAAGGACTCAAAATTGGATGAAAAATTCTAGGTTCAAGCAATTGATACTCTAGTCTTCATTATCAATCGAAGTCTTCTCAGAAATAATTGCAACAAGACCTCATATGAATTATGGAAAGGAAAACTAGCTAATGTAAAATATTTCAGAATCTTTAGAAGAAAATTTTATATCAAAAGAGAAGATCAAAAGTTGGGTAAGTTTGAATCACGTGTTGACGAAGGTATCTTTGTTGGTTACTCATGCAAAAGAAAGGCCTATAAATGCTATAATCTAAGACGAAAACAAATAGTGGAGAGCATAAATGTTACATTTGACGAAGATGGTGTTCTAACGAATAATGATGAGGATCTAGAATCTTTGAAACTTGAGACAGAGGTTGAAAAAGACACAGAGAAAATTCTAGAACAAGAAGCAACTATCAACCATGAAGAAGTAAATAATGATCATCAAGATATACTGGAACAACAACAAGAAGCTCCTCCACAGAGAACAAAAGAATGGATTCAAAAGAACCATCCATCAAATCAAATCATTTGTGACATAAATGAAGGTTGACAACTTCGTTCATCACAACAAGCTCACATTGATTTTCTAGCAACATTTGAGCCTAGTGGTATTGAGGAAGCTAGCCATAATGAACATTGGGTAGCAGCTATGAATGAAGAATTGGATCAAATCGAGAAGAATAACACCTGAGAATTAGTTCCATGACCAAAAGATAAAAATATCATTGGGACTAAATGGGTGTTCAGGAACAAATTAAATGAAGATGGACATGTTACCAGAAACAAAGAAAGATTGGTTTGCAAAGGCTATGCACAAGTGGAAGGAATTGATTTCGACGAAGCATTTGCACCAATTTCCATTATGGAAGCCATCCAGATGTTTCTCGCCTATGCATGTTCAAGAAAAATAAAAGTCTACCAAATGGATGTTAAGTTAACATTCCTAAATGGTGAATTAGAAGAAGAAGTTTACATTGAACAACCTGAAGGTTTTCTACTATCACAAAAAGAACACTATGTTTTCAGGTTAAATAAGGCTCTGTATGGTCTCAAGCAGGCTCCTAGAGCATGGTATGCTCGTCTTGATGGATATCTACATCAACAAGGGTTCAATAAAGGTACTGCTGATAGCAATATTTATGTACATATATATAAAAATAATTTAACGATCGTTGAGGTATATGTGGATGATATAATATTTGATAGCAATGATGATAGACTAAGTAAGAAATTTGCTACAAAGATGCAAAGTGAGTTCGAGATGTCTTTACTTGGTGAGCTGGCATATTTCTTAGGGCTTCAAATATCTCAGCAAGAGAAAGGAATATTTATATGCCAATCCAAGTACATCAAGGAAATGCTCAAGAAATTCAAAATGGAAGATTGCAAACCCGTCCTGACTCTGATGGTAACAGGTTGAAAATTGAGCATAGAAGACTGAGCTAAGGATGTGGATCAGAGGTTGTACAGATCTATGATTGGTAGTCTTCTATATGTAACAACTTCCCGGAAAGATGTTATCCAAGCAGTTGGACAAGTAGCAAGATTCCGAGCAACACCAAAAGAATCACATATTATTTCCGTCAAAACAATTCTTTGATATCTAAAGGGCACAACAGAATATGGCTTGTGGTATCCCAAGGGTAACAATCTCACTATTCAAGCCTTTACAGATGCAGATTGGGCAGGAAGTGTTGATGATTGTAAGAGTACTAGTGGATCAACATTTTATCTAGGTGGTTGTCTTGTATCATGGTTGAGAAAAAATCAAACCTCAATATCATTATCTACAGTGGAAGCAGATACATTGCAGTGGAAAATTGTTGTACTCAAGTCCTTTAGATGAAATTTTTTTTGCAAGATCTTCAAGTACAATTCGATGAGCCTATTCCCATATTATGTGATAACACCAGTGCCATAAACATCTCCAAGAATCCTGTCATGCATTCAAAAAAAAAACACATTCCAATCAAATATCATTTTGTTAGAGAAAAAGTCGCTGAAAAGAATATCAAAATTGAATATGTTGGTACAAAAGAACAAATCGTTGATATCTTCACTAAACCTTTACCTCGTGAAGCATTTGAATATCTTCACCAGAAGCTTGGGATTCTCCCAAGTTCTCATTAGATTTTCCTTATTCAAAATATAAAGGGGGAGTGAAAGTGTGTACAGGTCCTCAGGATGGTTGTGTGTCAGGGGGAGTTAACCTTATCCATTGATGTCAAAGGGGGAGATAATGTTGTAAGAATAGGTGTCATGATCATAGGGGGAGTACTTGTGTTGCCATCAATGCCAAAGGGGGAGATTTTTTATTAGTGGTTGTCATTGATGTCAACCCAAGCAGCACCAGGGGCTACCTCGATCTTGCATGGGAATTTTGACCTACCAAATTAATATATTCTGAGTCAAGGATATTTGACATGGTTTCTTTTTGTCGAGATGTTTCCGTTGATATACGGCACGCCACATAATTCTTCATGGTTTGAGAGATATTCATGTTTGAAGTTAGTAACCCCAGTTAGTGGGTTAAAACCCCACGGGGTTGTGGCATGGGTCATTGAAAAGTCAATAATTAATAATTTTTAAGCTCCTAAAATCCCTCCCATGTTCACTTGTTGAATTCCCTATCAACCTAAGCATTTATATAAATTGTGATCCTCATATCCTCCTCATGTGGGGATTTCGATACTTGGAACAGGTCACCGTGGAATTTGTGCTATAATTTTTTTTCTACGAAGGTTCAAAAGCTGAAATTTTTATGAGGCAAATATGAAATCCTGAGGAAGCTCCTGAAAAAATTTCAGAGCATGGTGCACAATATTTTCGGATATATGATCTATGGAAGTTAGGGTTTTTGCAGGATTTTAAACTTCATCTCAAAGAGGTGACCTTGGGAAAATCATCATAACTCTCTCTCTGAATATCAGATTGGAATTCCGTAAGAAGTGGAAGATAGTGCATGGACTGTAGTTTTCTCTGTATCAATTTTAGATCTGAATGAATAAATAATGACACGTGGCATGTCATACAAGTTTTCTCTACCGAACCAATCCATAAGTAGGTAATTGTGAGAGATTGGGCATAAATTTTCCTTGAAGAGTCCAAATTGGGTCAGACCTGTGGCATTGGAAATAATACTAAGAGGAATACTATAGGACCGAAAATCACATATTGGGGATCTTAAATAACAGATACACTAGATTCAATATCAAGCTCCTAGAAGGCAAGAAAAAGCTAGATCATGTGTTGTCAAGGGCTACAAAGGACCAAAATTTATAGGGCAGTAAAGCAAAGCAAGGTGCATCAGAGGTAAGCTCCAGGTAAGTATATTCTATATATGCATGTTCATCTCTTAATTTCATTAGGTTATTTGTATTCTAATTTGTTTTTTTGTTTAGCACTGACATATGCTCTGCAGGATGAGATAAGTTTTGCTATTATCATGTCATGGGTATTTCCTAGAAGAATTTTTGCAGGTATTATATATTCATCAAGATAAGACTAAATGCATGATCTAATTTTCTAAAGAGTGAGAAAGTGTAGCATGACAAGAGCAACAATCAAGGTGCATAATGACATCAAGAAGTTCACCACATGAAGTCTTCACATGGGCAACACTGCATATAGTCATTGTAAAGGTATCAGTGTACTGAGTCATTGTAAAAGCATAATTTTAAAAATTGCACAAGTGTTTATCTGTCAAGAGTTGAAGAGGCAGTATTGAGAGGTCTAGGATCATCATTAGGTGTTTGTGTCATAGTTGGGGTTATGGTCTAGTGTGTCTTCTTCTTCTACATCATTCTATATCATTGTAAAGTGGACCATTTTTCTTGGTACGAGAGTGCATTCTTCTTTTATTCTTATATAGGGTGGTAGGGTGGTGCTAGGATGGTGCATGAAGTCACCAACAGGTTCAAACTTGTGAAAAATTTATGGTGGTAGGGTGGTGCTAGGGTGAGTTGTATCTCATTGGGTGTTGGGGCATCTGTTCAGTTGACTACTAGAGAATCTCGGGTGTTGGAGCATCCATCCAGTGGGAGCTGGAGAAAAATGATGTTCTAGATTCTAGGAATTTGGAGCTTTATTTTCAATTGGAGTTTAATATGAAAGAATTATTAGAAAATAATTTAGGTGGTTTTCGTCCCAGAGGGGGTTTCCACCTTAAAAAATGTGTGCAATTGTGTTCCTTTTGTTTACTGCTATCATTATACAAACACTGATAATAATTGAAGATTAAATAATGCTCTGAAAGATTAATAATAATAATAATTTAAAGGAATACTGATTCACTCCCCCTCTCAATATTTCCAACACTTCCTCATGGAAATTTGTTTCATTTTTTAACGAGGTTGAAACAATAAAATAACTATGCTCCGAGGAACCTGTTTCATTTTTTAATGAGGTTGACATAGTAAAAGAATTATTCTCATAACACCTTGTTTCATTTTTTAAGGAGCTTGGCAGAAGATAAGGAACTATACTCTGGAGACCTTGTTTCATTTTTAAAGGAGCTTCACACAAGACAAGGAACTTTTCTCCAACACTTTGTTTCATTTTTTAATGAGCTTGACACAAGAAAAGAAACTATGCTTCGAGCACCTTGTTTCATTTTTAAGGAGCTTGACACATGACAAGGAACTCTACTCCGAGGAACCTATTTCATTTTTTAATGACGTTAATAGAGTAAAAGAACTATCCTCATAACATCTTGTTTCATTTTTTAAGGATCTTGGCACAAGACAAGGAACTATGCTCCAGAGAACATGTTTCATTTTTAAAGGAGATTTACACCTGACAAGGAACTTTTCTCCAACACCTTGTTTAATTTTTTAATGAGCTTGTCACAAGAAAATTAACTATTCTATAAGAACCTTGTTTCATTTTTTAAGGAGCTTGACACAAGACAAAGAACTCTGCTCCGAGCAACTTACATCATTTTTTAAGGAGTTTGACACAAGACAAGGAACTCTAATCTGAGCACCTTAATCATGGCCCATAAGAGGTGGTTACAAGAGGTTCTCATCAGATGGAAGAACAACAATATGGAAACTAGGGTCCAATTCCCCCAATACATGATGCACTGTATCACTGACTAGATCGTCAGTAGACACATGCATGGAACAAGTTGCCACATAATTAACCTCTGGTGGGGAAGACACCACTTGAATGTATGGACCATTTAGGGATGATGGTTTATTGGGAGCCATATTAGGACCAATGAATGAAAGTTGATCAATGGTCATAGTTATTCCTTGATGTAGGAAACACATCACCTGAAAGAGGGAAGAGACAAGAGCTCCCATGACATAAGTATAGTCACGCCCAAGGAGTAAGTTAAAATCCAAAGGGCCTTGGAAAAAAATCACATCGATGTAGACGATCTTTCCTCCCAAAGTAATAGGGAAATTAGGAAGGATCCCTAATCATTGACTAGTTCCTCTGTTAAAAGCCAACAAATTATGGGTAATATGCACAAACTACAGAGAACCTAAAACTTTACAAGCAATTGAGGACAAAATACTAAAATACGCACCTTCATATAATATTGTGCTAGGTATGGACACATTATAGGTATGTACTGTGATCTCAAAGGGCATGTAATAAGGAAGAAGATATCCTGCCAGTTGACTCCAATTAAAGGAAGAGACCATACTACTTGGAGGGGGTGCCATGGGAACGAGAGAATTTCCCCCTTGTGTTACCGGAATGGGAGGATCACATTCCTGTATTGTTGGAAGGAGAGGATTTCCATCCAATTCATGGGAATCTGAAGAAACAAAAAGAACCTGACTGGTATGGGGTTCAATCTCTATGGGAAAGGTCTGATCAACTGAAGGTGGAATCAGGTCAACTATTTTCTCAACCAATGGCTGGTCAGGAACAAAATCATGGGGTTTAATTTTAGAGAGAGTGGGATTGACCAGAGATGAATTTTTATCAATCATTTAATCAACTAGTGGAGGATCATAAGAAAGCTTTTGGTAACCAGTGGTAAGAAAAGGCTGAGAAGCCGTAATATTTTCCAATAATTTGGAGGCTTCATCCATATAAGGACAAATGTGAATGGGATGATGCCCTTCACATAACTTACATGGAATTTTTATTTTACCCTTTTTCCCATGGGCCTTACTATCACTAGTTGAGGTTTTATCCCTAACATGATCTCCAAAGGCCGAGGACAAAGGCTGATGTGAGCTGGTGGACCATTATTATAATATCCTGGGAATGCCAGGATAATCCCTTAGAAGGTGGTCATCCTTATATAACTTGCAAGGGAATTTGACTTTACGGGGTTAAATGGAAGAATTTTCAACATCAGTTGTATCAACAACAATGGTTGCTCTATTTCCCTCTTGCTTATTTTTCTTTTTCTTCTTCATCCCGTTCTTCTTCTTCTTAACTTCCTAGTTACTAGAATCAAGAATTTCACCAGCTGAAGAGAAAGAATGGGGTGAAGAAACAAGCGAAGAAGGAGAGGGGTCAACTTTAGGGTCAACACGAGGTTAACACTGTTAAGGTAGAGGCGAACTTGGTTGAGAAGCAGCTTGGACATCTGGAACCATGGGGGTTGAAAATAAACAAACTGGAAAACCAATGGTTAATCCCGAGAGGGACAATGTTTCCATCAGGATCAGGAAAAGTACCAGGATTCCTATCTGAGGGGTTTCCTTGATTGGTAAAATCAGGAAATGTTGCCATTAGGATCAACCTAAGATATACTAAGGAGTTATGCACGAGTAAGATGTTATTCTGTGGGAAATTTATTTTAGAAATGGACACCAAAATAGATAAAAAAGGGGTAAGCTAGGCAAAAGGATTTACCAAGCAACCATGAACCACGAAATACATCCTAGAAAACAAAGAATTACGGCAGCTAATCTCCCCAAATGCTATATTCGGTGTATCAGGTTTGCAAGGCGGCTGACTTAGTATTTTATGGATGGATAACAACCTAGTGGGGAATCCCAAAATATATGTGACGGTACGTGGGAGTGTAGTCCGTAGTAGTGTTTTCTGATGTGTAATTGTTTGATGAGAGCGTTCCTATATACTTTCATATGTGGATCACCTCTAATATACCTGAGAGTACTGGAGAACGATCCTATATACTTCCGTACGTGGAATGTGATATCACCCTGGGATGCAACGCAGGCAGTTAGCGACAGCTCTTACATTTTATGACGCCGTAACACGTCTCTAGCCTAGACCTCTAAATGTTTGCATTATTTTCAAATGCTCCTTAGGTTAAGTGAGGTAAATTTTAAGTTGATCTTGATTAAAGTTTCAGTTTCAAGGCTCAAAACGATGTCATCTGACTACCTATAATGCAACTAGAATGAGAAAATGATTCTTTCAATTCAGTGAATGTTGTCTAGTTTAGGGAAGAGTTTCAAATAGTGATGCAACAAAAAATAATGCAACAAAAAAATCTTTCCTAACTAGATCACTTTCACTATCCCAATTCAATTCAAAACATTAAAAGATGTAAACTAAGAAATGTAATCTATGCAAAATTTCTTTTTTGAAAACTATGCAACTGTAATATATGCACAATTTTCTTTTTTTTGATGAATGAGAATGCATTCAACGCACTTTTCAATGAAATGAGAATATACTTAATGAACTTTCTATTGAAAAATAATGCAATAAATGCAATTTTAGTTTTTAAAATCACTAATCAATGCAATCAATGTCTAATGGTAATCACAAAAATGAATTTTCAGTTGCAATGTAATCCAATCCACTTTTACAAAAATTAATTTTTTGAGATAAAAAACTAAATGAATGCAAAAAATCAATTTATTTTATGGGTTGCAAAAGAAATATGATGCTTAATGAAAAATAAATAAATATTCCTTCCAAACATATAAGAAGCAACCAATAATTCTAATCGACTCAAAGAATCAAAGACTCAAACCAAAATTCACTTTTACCACTTCAAGTATGGGATGGAATATTACACACCACAAAGAAACTAACACCAAACAAAGAAAATAACACCAATGAGTGGGTCTAGTAACAAATGAGACAAAAGCACGTAAACTCTCCTAGCTTAAATCAAAATGACATGAGAGAGGAAGATGGTATACCTTGCTCCTATGTGGTTGCTTGTTGATGTTAATCCTGATCTTGTCACTTCCAAGCTTGCCCCTTGCTATTCCTTTACGTACAAATACCTGCAAGAGAGATCAACCAATGAAAAACAAAAAAATAATTGTATATTGCATTCTAATGTAAACCATATGACAGATCAAGGAGCATCATACTAAGCAAGTAATCATTGAAAATCTTATGGAAAGTAAAACATGATTTGTATTAATGATAAATTAAAGAGGGAAGCATAAAACCAGTGTCTTGATGTTGGAGGTTTCCTTCAAGACGAGATTCCAAGTCCAAGCCAAAGATTTCAAGTGCTCCTCAGAATTTTGACAATGTTTAGGCGCATTCAAGCACTAGAGAGGAAACCAACAATGACCAACCATCTGGGGAAGGCATGGCATTAATTTATAGGGAGGCTAGAGAGGTTAAAGATCCACAAAAGAAGGAGTGAGGTCCATATCTTAAGGGGAAAGTCCTTAAAGGTAGGATCAAGGATTCAAAATGGGAGAACTTGACTCAATCTCCAGCCAACATATACCAGAATTTTGTTCTCGAGAATTCTAGAGGAAGAAGCTTCTGCTCCATTTTTGGAGAACCTGCTTGAAGAGGACCAATGCGAATTTTAATTTTAATTCCCGCACTACTAGCATTGCTTACTAGTTACACACAGGGTGACAAGCATGAGGGCATAGAGGGGAGAATCGTGTTGGGGCAAAAAATTAGGGTTTTTTACAATATTTCTCTAGAATTGTTGTAATACACTGATTCTCCATTTATTCAGGGATGTTTTGAGCATGTTATTCATGGTTAACATGTTTTCATAGCTTTTTTTGCTTTGCAACATTTGTGGCATGAGTGAGACAAAGGATGACACTTTGGATAGGAAATAGGGAGGGTGAAAAAATACTTTGTAACAAACACTGCAAGTGTGGGTGGCTGCCATAAAAAATTAAAGCCCGAAGTGTAGGCCCTAAGTTTCTTATGAGTTGCTACCATATGTAATGAAGTTCTAGCTAGTTAAGTTTTGATTATTCATGTTAGTTTCAGTTGATTAAGAGTAAAATAAGCGCCCAATGGATAAGACTACTAGTCTACGATGTTCTTGGCACCTCACAGGGATGATGTCATCCCCATTGGAACCATTGTTAGGATCCTATAATATAGTGATCAAGGTAATGTATGTCTAACTATTTATCCAAAGGGATGTTGTAACTTATTTTCTACTTTAGTAGTTTATATCCTTTAAAAGAAATAATAGAAAAATATGAAAACAAAAAAGAAGAAAAAATAAAAAAATAAGAAAAATAGAAAAAATAATAAAAGGGGATAAAACAAAATATGTAAAAAAAAATCAAATAAATAAAAACCCCAAATGGAGTGTGCTAGTTAAAATGACACATTAAGTTTTAACTACGTTAATCATTGTATTTATTGGAGGATTATTTTTTAAGTTGAAAATAAAGCAATATTTTGATGTTTTGTTGTGTTTGATAAAGAGCTTGTATGAAAGAACGAATAAGATCGTCCCCGCCTAGATCAACGACGAAGGACGAGTTTGGCCCCCTCCGCCCATGCACTTTCAGAAGTTAATAAGAGGGGGGGGGGGGGTGGTTGGGTTTCCGAAAAGGGCCTTTGTGGAAAACCGTTGAACCATCTGTGGCGACTCCACGACGAGTTTAGGGCCCTCTCCTCTATTACCGCCTACCTCCTACTTCCCCTCAAAAACCGCCTTCCTGCTCCAGTCACACTCGGCCACCTGTCATCTTTTCATCCATCCCCACCATATAACCTTTTTACATTAAAGACTCCCTGCCAACAATTTTATCACCGTTGATCACCAATGACTCCTGAAAACCTCTAAATTTATTTAGAATTCTTTCGGTAATAATCACATGACATGGAACGTTGTCGATGCATTTCGAACGAACTAGTGTGGTTAATCATTAGGACTAGGTAAGAGATCAGATCCAGATGTTGAGTTTAAATAGGTGTAGAAATAACTAAACTAGCCGTTAGGAGAATGGCTAGTTTGACTCTAAAAATTAAATTCAATCAGTAATGGCTAGTTTTTAGATTAAAAAAATAATTTATTAATGTATGTATATATATATATATATATATATAACTTTTTTTAGGGGACAAGGACAAAGGAAAAGTGAAAACGACCATAAAAAATCACAGAAAGAACCTAAAAAACTAAGGCAAAAGATGAAGGGTGGAAACAAAAGACAAGGATCCAACACCTGTTGATATTCCAGACGTCATCTCTATTGAGATTAATAGGTCTTTTTTCAATCTCTAATGCCTCCCTTAACTTACGATGATGGAAATGGTCAATCCTGGCAATGACCTTAGATTCTTCAATGTAAATATGATGATTAGTCTTTTCTGCATGCTCAGCTAAGGCGAAGGAGCGGGATCTTCCATGTTTAATGTCACCAGCATGTTCACAAATCCTTCGATTTATAAACTGGTCAGTTTCACCAATGTAAGGTGTCCCACATGAACAAGGAATAATGTAGACACCTTTCCCATCCCTAGGGTCTACCAGATATTTAACCGATTTGAGAGAGCTAGGAATCATGGTAAGGGGCTTGAAATACGAAGAAACCCTATGTTTCTTAAGGATCCTAGCAATCCTATCAGTGGTTCCATGAATGAAAGGAAGGTGCACCCTACAGGATCATTCACTAGGATCTTTTTTATTTTTAACTAAAGGACCTTTTTATGCTTTAAGGAAATATTTAAGGCCCTACAACTTACTATAACCATATTTACAAAAGACATTCAGGAGATGGGTTTTTTATCCTTCAAGGTGAGACTCATCTGAGATTCTCAATGCCCTAGTGGCTAAGGTGTTAAGGACAACTAATTTTTGAGCACGGATATTATGAGAACCAACGTGAAGATATTGCTCCATATGAGTTTTCTTTCGAAAAAATTGATGGGAGAAAGAACCATCATCCTTTCTTGAAATCAAAACATCAAGGAAATGAAGGTTAGCATCCACCTCATACTCCATGGTGAATTTTATGGAGCAAGATTGAATATCATGATGAAGGAAAAAGAGATATAACTTTTCCTTACCATAAGGCCAGATGACACAAGTATCATCTACAAACATTTTTCAAATTTTGGCTGGAAAAGAGCTGAGGAAAGAGCCTTGGATTCAAAGTCTTCGATAAACATATTAGCAACAATCAGGGATAGGGGAGAACCCATGAAAACACTGCATGTTTTATCATAGTATTCCCCTATGAACAAACATGGGGGAAATAAATAAATAAAATAATCTGATGATTAACCACACTGGTTGGTTCAAAATGCGTTGACAACGTTCCATGTCATGTGATTATTATCAAAAGAATTCTAAATATGTACGATGGATCACAAAAGACAAAATTCTAAAAACCTCTAAATTCCTTAATGAAAGCGCAAAAAGCGGTAATTTTCCTATTAACCATTCACCCTACCTTTTAAAAAACCCTAAATTGCCTTACATTCATCCATTTCACCATTTTATCCTTACCAGTGCAGGTTCATCCCTGAAGTTTTTGAAGCATGGAAACATTCCCCTACAACATCATTCTTCGTCACCAACGATCATCACAGTCTGGTAACTCAATTTCTCTAGTTTCCAATTCGTAGTCAGAGATGTTGTTCCATAAAGTCAAAGCCAAGATGGCCGTGGAAATCCATACATTTTCCCTTATTATTAACCTTGATGAAATTCTCATGGTCGACACCCAATATAAAATATCAGAGACTTAGTGTGAGTTCAAATTGTATAAAATTCACAATTGGGCAAACCAAAAATTCCTAGCTGTTAATGATGATTTGAGTATTTGGGGATAATTTCAATTAATTTCCCCCAAAACTCATGTTTTTCCAGAGTTTGTAACATGGTTTCATCTCATATATCTCCCTAGCCAGAGGGATGTAGTTTCCCAAAACAATGTAAATTTATTTGCAATTACATCTGAATCTATTTTTCAAGCACTCTAGATTGATCCTCAAGCTCCCTTATATCCATTTTCAACTTATTCACTCATGGATTTATATCAAAATCTCAATTTCCCCCAACAAGCCTGAATTTTTGAATCCTTTTTGCCTGAGAACCCTGATTTACATAGAACTAATCCCCCATACTCTGCTTCCATCTTTCCTGGAATGTCAAGACAAGTTATTTATATGGTTACTTGCTTATTAGGTTATCCTACAGATCAATGGGTAGATGAAGTAGTCTTAGGATTTTTATCAGTGCTCTCAGCTGGTCAGAAGCCCGCAATCATTTTCAATTATAGTCATTGTATGTCAGATGTTATTCATGATCAGTTTTTGAAGTTTTCTGCTAAAGGCGCTTTCAAACACAAGTAAGTTCTAATGTATTTGTTGTTATTTTATCAAACAGATAGATTTAAATTTAAATTACAGAGGTTGGATGCACAAGGAAAGTTACAATCAATCATTCACTATACTCCCTTGGTTAGGAATAATTAAGAAGAATACTCTTTCAACAATTTTGTAGATTAGTTTTTGTATGTATCCTTATATCTACTCAGTAGTGACATTGTACTGAGGATTTCACCATAAATCAAGATAGTTCTACATCTTACCCAACAAGCCAAGGTTGGAGGCTGGTATCTTTACCAAAACTATACAAAAATTAGGATATATGGATGTGAAATCCCTCCTTACATGTTACTAGCTTTTGTCCCATTAAGAATATTTGCCTTAGAGTACATCAGGTAGATGATGAATATGGATGAATTACATTTTGTATCAAGAATGCAAATGATTTGCTGAAAAAAATGAAATTCAAGTTGAGTTTCACATGGTCTTATGATCCTTTAGGGATAATTTCAAAATTAAGAGTTGAGCATAAAACCACACCTTATGCACATACACCTAGAGAAAATATAGAGAAGTATGCTGATCAAGAGTAGTGGATAGAGAATACACTACAGGAAGTTGAAGAACAAATTTTTTGTCAGACTTCTATTCAAAATCCTATTTCAAAAGACAAAGAAAGTAAGAGGATAAGGGAAAGTATGTCTCCTACATATTCAGGATCTCAAGCTGCAGAATTTCATGTTTTTAAGAGAAGAAAGAAGACACATACTTAGGAGGAATCATCACAAGAAAAGGGATCACAGGAGAAAACTACAGTTGTTCTAACAGGTTTTCCCACTACTTCTTTTACACATCTCTAAGAGACAAAAAAATATCTTGTGTCTTCTACATCTCAAGTTGGAACATAGAAAAATATTTTTGTGAGGTACAAAGAGATTAAGAAGAACAATGAAGCATTCAAGGCCACAACTTATTAATAATTTTGGAAGAAAACTTCTATCAGCCAGCATAGACTGTTTTCTTCACTTGAAAGAGAGAAGGCACAATTCCAATTAGCCTTCTTGGAACGTACAATTCCAGTCCCTAAAAGTGCAGAAGATTACAAAACATCCATCTTTGCTTTTGACACCAAGAAGAGCCATGCAATTAATCAAATTGACTTGCATAAATAGGTTGGTGAGATGATATATTCAACATTAAAAAGTTCATCCATGGTAGCCTCTAAACTGCAAGCTTCTCTGAACAACATTCATTCACAACTGAAGATTGAAATAATGTCGTCCTTAGCCAAATATACCTGAACTAAGGCTCTTGAAGATTTGGTAATTAAGCTAGGATATTGTTGGGCCTCCAAAATGTCATCCACTTTTACGCACATTTCCCTCATTTTTCCCTCATTTCGTAATTCCGTAGCTACATAACCCTACATTAAGTAACCATTTTCATGATCATATGGGTTTAGCATTATATTTTCCAAATTCATTTAGTTTAAGTATTAAGTGAATTTGTGATTAAATATTATAAAGATAAAATTTTTTCATATATACATAAAATTGGTATAAGTTTTATGATATGGCGGGCCTACTTGAAGATTCTAGAAGGGTCTTATTTGGCCATCGACCCACATATTTGAATTTCAAATTCCAACTCATGAATATTTGTGGAATATTTGTAGAAGATGTGGATCATTAAATACACACATCCAAAGTAGAAGAATCATGGATAGGACAGAAATTTGAGAGGATTTTCATATTATATTAGGTGATTGGTTAGATAAATGTGGATTTAGGAGATATTTGAGGATCTATATTTATCCTCAAATTTTGTATAAATAAGAGTGCATCCTTCATAGGAGCCCAACTTTTATCCATCCATCCATTCAACCCTTATCATTTATTCATTCACATAAAAGTATGATATAAGATGTAATTTGTAAAGTGAGGATATAGAATTGAAGCATTGTAATATATTTTGGAGTTTTCCTCCAAATTTATGAAATACATACTGCTTCTTTGATCACCAAGATGTGATAATTGTTCGACGTGTTTGCTGAGGAATGGAAGGCCCCCATAAACTACAATTTGCACATATTTGTACAAATTGGTAGCATAGTGTAATTATGTTATTATTTTCAGCAGGTGTGATTTTATTTTTAGCATGTGTGATTTTCTTTCAGCAAGAGTGCTTTCATTTATGCAAGTGTGATTTCAATTAAGAAAGTGTGATTTCCTTTTTGCAAGTTAGATTTTAATTTCTTTATGTTTGGTTTGGTAAGGTTTTGATTGATTTAATTTATTTTGAATTATTTTGAATTGCATTATATTAATATAATATGAAGGATAATCACCTAGTACATATAGTATAGGTATACCTCGCCAATTTATGAAACCCTGAGTTGAAAATTAAATGACAAGGATTTAACTTGCGATAAAATCACCCAACATATATGATCCTGGTGATATTAAAAAAACTGAGGAGATGATAAAAACAAAAATGTTGATATTCAAGCTTTGAGAAAAAAACTCAAGATTCTAACCACCGAGCACCAACATGCCAAAGAAGTTACTGAGCTGGAAGTAGAGAAAGCTTTTTTCTTTCAAATTAATAGTTGAACAAAACATTCAAATTCGAAAGATGGAGACAGATATGGAATCAATTTTAAAGGAAAAGGAATAGTTATCAGTCACATGTACATCAACACAACAAACATCAATAGAAAGAACACAAATAACCACTGCAGACTCCTTTGAAAAATTAGTGAAAGCTCTGGGAGATTTATCATTGACCAACAAAGAAAATGAAACATTGTTAACAACATTAGAAAGGTTGGAATAAAATCAAATAAAAGTTGACAATGCATATTTAGCAGAAGTGCAAAAAAAATTCAAGCTTACTAAACAACTTGAAAAGTATGAAAATCAATCAATATATGGTCATCCATTCAAATTGTATTTGAGAAAGAAGAGTTGGTGCATAATGTGTACGCAACAGTTAAAAAAATGAAAGGTGAGATTGAACACATGCCATTAGAAGCACACAGGATCATCAATGTACCGAATTCAAAAACCAAAGATGAGCTCGAAGAACTAAAAAATCAGGACAAAACAGACACAAGCATGGAGGTAAAAAGAGTTTTAAAAAAAGGAAAATCTTATGGTACAACTAGAAAATAAGTGCAAAGAGTTAGAGCTATAGGTAAAAAGGTTCAACAGGATATTCCGTTTATTGTAGGAGAAAGGTATTCCACCTTTGAAAACTTCTAATGGAAAATTGATTCCATTAGAAACTTACCAAGACCGATTGTGCAACATAAATAGATATAAATCTAAATATTCCAAAGTAAGAGGAGCTATAAGTGGAAAAGGTTTTATTGAAGGTTTACAATATGACTTATTTATTCATCATGAAGTCCATCACTTGTTTTCCAATAAACCGACTTTTCAAACATACACAAAGGTGGGTGAAAGATTTAGAAGTATGGTGAATTTCTCTATTCTGAGTGAAAGCAGATGGGATAAACTATTGGAGCTCATCGAGTAAATCAAATAGAATCCTACATGTTAGGAGCAACTAATAGAGGATCATGATTATAGCTACAATCATAAAAAATAATCCTCGAAATATGAACATAACATCCAAATCCGCCAAAAATTCTACTTTTTAGTTATATTTTTGAAATATCTACATCATTCTAGTAGATATTATTTTTGTAATAAATTTTATATTTCAAGTCTGAATCATTTTGAGACAAACTCTATAAATATTTTGTAAAACAAAGTAGAAAGGGTTGATTATGTAAAAGGAGAAGATATTTCTTTTGATTGTTAGTTGGGAAATTTATTTTGAAGTAATTAATTCAGAAATAAAGAGGCAATCTTGTTTCAGGATTCTCGTGTTTGATAAATGGTGATGTTTCTCTCTTTGTCATTTTTTTTTTCCTTCTAGTTTTCACATGGATGCTATTTCTTGATTGTTTACAAGAAGATGATTAAAATACTTTACTCTAAGTACTCTGATGAGGCTTTTTATGCAAATCTAAATGTTTTCCCTCTAAGACTAAATATATAATTAATCTTTGTATTCTCTATATTTAATTGATCCTCACTCTTATTCATCTCATCCATAACACAATAATTTTGTAAGTTACAGGAGTTTGGCTACCTCACCCTGTTTCATCTACTCTGTTTATTTGTAATTGATTACTAAATATTTTTATGACTCCATGCCCAATGGAATTTTCCTTCATCCTACAACCACAACTTTAAAAAAACCTATCTTTGCTATTTATATATAGCCTAAAATTTAGAAACAATGACTGAAAATTTCACATAGAGAGAGACCTCTCTAAAGAAGGAAGGGCTAGATCCCAACTTTAAAGTGGTTATTGGTTACCTCTGTAGTTTCCTCTTCAGCCTAGGAAAACTACATAGTGCTAACAGGCACACAACTTAATTTTAGTATTGTATACTACCCAAAAAATAATGGACAAACATAAAGGAAAAACCAGATTCTAAAAGATATGTTAAGATGTATGTAATGGAATGACTTGCTAAGTGGGATGATTTCCTAATTTTAGCAGAATTGGCTCATAACAATAGTAACCAAGATTCTATAAAATTGAGTCCTTTTGAAACATTTTATGGAAGGAAATGGCATACTCCTCTAAGCTAGAGTTGGGCCAGTAGCTTATCAAATAACATTTCCTAGCCATGTCAAAGTACATAATGTTTTTTCATGTCTCCTTACTGAAGAAATACATTCATGATGATTATCATATAATTGATTGGAATGTGGTACATGTGGAAATGGAAGTAAATTTCTATATAAAACCACTTCAAATCTTAGTTTCTAGAGAAACCATGCTCCAGAATCGAGCCATTTCCCAGGTTAAAGTGCAATGGAGGCAATTTACCCCAGCATATGCTACTTGGGAGATGGAGGAAAAAATGCGAGAAAAATTTCCAACTTTGTTCCAAGAGGAAGGGAACTGAAAGAAAACACTAAGGATGGTGTTTATTTTAAATGGGGGAAGATGTAAAACTGCTATGGCTTTGCCTTTTGAAAATTTACTATTTTTAGACATTGAACTATTATTGGATTTAATGACGATGGAAGCCATGATGAGATTTATGTGATGATGTAATTATTTTATTATTATTTGAGTTAATAAATAAATTTCTTGGAAATATTCAAGAAAGATCACTAGAGCTTATAATATTTCTTTCTATCTTAGGAAAAGTTGTTGGTGGTCAAGTCCACATGATAGACCTTCTCTAAAAGTCTCCTAAAAATCCCTAAGAGAAAATAATTAAAAGAAATTAAATTAACATAATGGGAGAGAGATATTATGTTAATCATATTTGGAGATAAATATTAAGTGGGGTGAAATAAAGCACAATGGAGAGAAAGGTGTGCTTTAAAGAAAAATAAAATAATATTTTTTCAAAAAAAAACTAAAAAAAAGGCCTAGGCAAAAGATTGGCATACCTTAAAGCAAGACACTGCTAAAACTGCGTTGGGAATAATTCTATAAAATAAACCACCAAAGAATAAAAAAGGGCTGTTGATTCTGGAAGGCAAGGAGAACTTCACTCGAGGGGGAACTTAGCAGAGACAATTCATGGTTGGGTGGAACATGCTCAGTTTCTAAATATTCCCAAGAAAATATATTATGGTTAGGTGTAATTTATGTTCTATTTGACGTGTTTGTATTGTATTTGATTAATTGTAGAATGCATATTGAAAGATGATGCGTAAAATTAATGGCATAAGTATTGGTTGCATGTAAATGTAAATTACCGTAAGTGTGTTTAATTAATGAGAGATATGATAGTAGAAAGGTGATAGATTAGAAATTACATCTTAGCATAGTTTGCATGTATGTATAAATTTATGGCTTTGAGAATTATATTCAAATATAACTTACATATAATACATATGACTATCGAAAGTTTATATGAGTAGATTCCTACAATGGAAAGAGACTATTTTTATTAGAGGAATCCACTGCATGCATAGCCTGGATGGAAGAGATTAGATATATAAGTTTATTTAGATATCTAAATTTATAATCAGTGCTTTCAAAAGAGATAAGAGTTATTCACTGTAACATGTGTTTGATAAATATAAACTAAAGTCGTTGTGGACTAGCTATGTTGCTAGTATTTATTAAATAAACAATCATTTATGTATGTGAGTCTCGCTGAAGAGATGGGCTAGTTGTACATTGAACGGTTAGGTAGATTTCATACAATAAAAGAGGAATGTTTAATGAAGTATGGCATATTTAAATGAGAAATTGTTATTGCTCACAATACTCTAATATGGTATACTATTAGAGAATTACTGGGGATTTTATAGTTCTGTTATATAGAGAAGGGATTGCGACCAACCTTAATAATTTATTTTGAATTGTTCAAAACCATGTAATGCCATGGAAGAATGACGAATATAGGACTGTGTAGGAATTACCTCTATGGTAAGGAAACTTGGAATGCAATTTGTATTCCATTAAACTAAATTAAATTTTTTGTTTGAGCGTTATTTGAGGATCATATAATTATACTTTTTTAAAATTAAATTAGAATTAACCAGTTTAGTCCCTAGTAACCTTATATTCTGTATGAGGTAGATGAGAAATTGGATGCGACTATAACAAATATATGAAATAAAAGTCTATAAGGAAAAATAAGGATACTATTAGTTTACAAGTAGGACTATTATGTGGTCAAAATGATAATAGAACAAATACATGAAATAAGAATAATGGGAAAAGTGCTAAAAATATGCACAATGTAACCAATTGTTTATATAAAAAATTAGGCTGTCTAATACAATTATAGGTAAATTAGTAAGTACAATAGTGTATTGATGTAAAATTTCAATAGGGCTGAACTAAATCTTCCTATTAAAATCAGTGGCCTGTATATCCTAGGCATGGAACTATGCACATGTACACTACATAATGAGAAAAAACTAAGATATTTCTTTCTAGGAAATTACCCTATAAATGTCTATGACTTCTTTACAACTTTTATATTTTAATCACAAGAAAGAGAAAGAAGGAATGGACAAAAAGTGACAAGGAAAACAAAATGTTCTTCTTTAAAATATAATGGAAAACCAAAGTACCAATTAACAAATTCGAGAAATCCATATGAAAAAGAAAATACATTTTGATCGTAAGGAAACACATATAGAGTCCCAAGGCTGGGAAATAACATAGTATGTATATTAATATAATAAAATAATAGTAATAAAATGTATACATCCATATAGTCGTGCTTAAGACATGGGTCAAACTTAAAAATTCACTTGATAACAAAAATAATGTGGGGCCATAACTTGCCACATAGCCCTTAAGTCGTATTACAATAAAATCATCCAGATTGAATAAAACCCTGGTTAGGGTTTGGATACCCGTTTATTAACTTGTTCGAGACCTATATTGGACTTAGTAAGACGATTACTGGTAAAAATACGACCTCGAAACATATTGGCGCCACATGTCAAAATGTTATACATGAGGGTAAAGTAAAACCTTCAGACTAAACCACATTAACACTAGAATCATACCTGCACCCAACATGGTCATTGGAGATTAGGCACCCAGTATGAGAAACCCTCAGTAATGAAAATATTATAAGAAAATGATGAAAAATATAAAAAAAAATAGACGCATTACATGTAAAAGGTGAAGAGATCTAGTAAGCAACCCTAAGTACAATCAAACCCATTTTAATTAGTTTCAAAACTATACAAAGAAGATTATTATTAAAAACTAAACTTTACATAATTTCAAGAATTACACTATATGCCTAAATTTCCAAAGAACGATAGATAGGAGAAGTGTAGAACATATCACAGTTGATTATAGGAAATAATAGAAGCAAAACCATAAAATAACCCTTTACTACATAGGTGTTGAATGGACCTATCCTATAAAAAAAATAAAGAGAGCGTGGGAGGGAAAGAGTGTTACCTATTCAGTGGGTAGAATTCCATATGAAATTAACAAGCCCCAATTCCCCTTGGTCATTTGGTAAGTGAAAAGAGTTAGGGTTTTAACTAAATACTCGAAATCACAACAAATAAAAGATCCAGTGCAATTACACACTCTCTTGTAAAACTAAGTGTAGACTACGTCATCTACTCATGGGACTAAGTCGTCCAAAGAGAAAGGACAAACACATGAATAATAGTGGTCTCACCTACGATCACAATTAAGAGGATTAGTATCAAAGAGAGAAGGAACTATGAATAAAACCTCATATAAACTTGAGGCAACATTATCATTGTATTCAAATTTAAAACAAAAATGACCTTAACGTTTAATGCATAACCATATTTTCATCAATGATTTCACTAGTAAAGTGATGAGTTACAAGCTAGAAGCCATGATAAGTATAAGGAAAGTCTAACATTGCCAGCATATATTATCTGCATGTAGAGTGATACCAGACTAAAAGTAAGGATGAAAGGTGTTTGAATTAGGGATGAAGGGTTTTGGGAAAAACACTAACCCCAGATCCATCATTGGATCATGGCCTTTCATCCTAACCATCCAAACTATGACCCAATCATATGCCATGTGAGCACCATGTGAAGAGTGAAACATGGAAGATAGACAAGAGCTTCAAGTATACACTAGGACTGAGAACCATTAACCACTTGTCCCACATCGATATGTGAACCAAAGGGTACAACATATATGAACTTAACTTTGTGCCAGTAAATTCAATATAAATATTATATCTGGGCCAAAGTTTGAGACTTAGAGCTTAGGTATTGTTATCACCCTAGTAATTTCTAAAGATTGTGGGCTTTTGAATTTTTTAGTTTTAAGAAAACTAGGGGTAACCACAAACCTACTTTGGAAATTTAGGATCTAGCCTTCCTAAATTTCAGAGAGGGCTCTCTCTTTATGATTTAACTTTGCTTTTTGTGTAGTATTTTAGGCTAGTTATGATAGTTCAATTGGTTTTGGTTTTGAAATGTTTGGTGGAAAATAAGATTACTTAAAGACAAATTAAAGAGGGATCTACTAGTCCATTGGGCTATGGAGTCAAAGTCTAGCAAGCAGAACTAGAATGCAAGGCCAAGAGGTTGCTAATGTATTTAGGGCAAGGTAGATAACCCTCAGAGATTTGGATAGATTGTTTTGATGAGATGGATTGCTTTGGGATAAAGGGAAATGAAGGATCCTTTGATCCGGAAAAGAGGAAGGAGGCAGGGGTCAAACAGGACAAGGAGCAATTAAGAATTCCTAAATCCAGAAATCAGCAGAAAACATTTAAATGATTAAGTAGTTAAGATAGGGATTTCTAACACTAGTCCTGAAGTAATAATCCTAATTAATCATTAAGATTGAACTACATATATTAAATGTATGGAACTCAGAAAGTAAACAATGACAAGATAGATGCACTTTACTCTTCAAATTATCGCATGAATCCTGAATTATGAAGTCCAATTGGCTATTGTCTAGACTGCTACTTTGAAATCAACACATGTGAGCCTCCAACGTACCAGCAAAATGTCTATAATGTTCTTAGAAATTTTATTCCACACCAAAGACTTCATAAATTGAAGTATTTATACAAATTTTTATTACAAAATATCCTAGAGAAATCTAGGAATAACTCTAGGAAATAAAAAATATCTTTACACATTAAGAGGGACAACTGCTTAACAACTTAGCAAGCTATCCTTTTATCTAGAAAATTTAGTGCTATTTTATCTAACAAAATAGTTTGTTGACTAGGTATACATGCTTGCTGGAATATTTGGAAAATATCTCTTTGAAGATTGCTTGATTGATACTCTTTTCACTTTATACCCTTTAACACTGTCTTTTTTTTTGATACTCTTTCACGCTGTTCATCTGTCACTTTATTGTTTGTAAAATAGAGAAATTACAATAGTAAAAATGAGTTAGCTGTTTCTTCTCTGATACTCTTTGACCCTGTTCTTTATCTGGATACACTTTCAACTGATATATTAACCTTTTTACAGCTCTAAAAGGAATTTTCACCGTGGTAGAAAAATCAGTTCACTGTCATATCATCTTTCTATCATACTAGATTTCCCTTTTACCTTTTTACTGCTATAAAGAGACTCATCAAAAGTAAAAAATTAAAATCAAATAATCTTTTTTATTCTTTTCTTCTCGGATTGACTTCTTTATCTGTACTTTCCTTCACTTTTCTACTTCTTTGCTGCTATAATAAATCTGTGAAGGTCTGCCATTGTTCAGCATCTGGAATCTTCCTACTTTTCAACTTTTTGTAGTTCTCATCTGCTTCAGTGTACTTAGCAAAATTTGGTTTAACTATAAATAAATGCTTGATTTCATTCTACAGGAAGAATAAATCTTCAATGTATTTGAGAACCACTTTCCCTGTTGGAGATCCCTGTGGTAATCGCTTAATAATCTGTTCTTTGGCATGATCTTTGATCTTCTTATCATATTGTTTCTGGTCCATTAATTTGTCATTGAATACATGTATGTCCGGAATGCCTGCTTGTCTGAGCATAGTATACTTTGCTAAAAACTTGGTAATGGAAAAGTTCATAGCATCACATTTCTCTTTCAAGTTACTCATCAAAGTTTTCTTTGTCAATACCTTTTTGATTTGCAATATAGCTTATGTCCTGTCCTGTATCTTCAATTCCTCTAGCTCAGTCCTGTTCTTACTGTTTAACAAGGTAATTAGCCTTTGTGCCTGTGTTGGTTTATCTACTAATTCTTCTGTAGTCCTTTGTATTTCATTTTGAGCTGCCAGGAGGAGGTCCCTTTGTTCATAAATTATTTGAATTGATGGCCATTGAAGATGTATGACTTCAATAATGTTGGCCCATAGGTGATTTATTATGTAATAAATATGTGTGGTAAAGCTCAAATCCTTTTGAAGATTTTTTACTTGCTCTTCAAGTATTTTTCCTTTTTGTTCATAATTATTTGCATTAATCAATGCTATTTTATTGGATGCCTCCATAATCTTCTTCTTCTTCTTCTTCAAACTATTGATTTCATTGGTTTTCAATGTCATTTCTTCCATTGCTTTGACAATTTTCCCTGCATCATTTGTATGCTGCACCTGTGATGTTGAGGATTCAGTATTGGAAGTGGTAACTGATTGCACTGACATTGCAGTTGCCAATGGCTCTTTGGGTGATAACTTCTCTCCCAATGTAGAAGGAACAATAGCTGTAATAATAGGAATAACTGTGGGAATGGTGGAAGCATCTGTTTCCTTTACAATTTCCTTTTCTTTCATCAGTATATCTAATTCGCTTTCCATGTCCTTGATCTGGGTAGTAAGATTTACAATTAACTGCATCAGATCTTCTTTCTCTTTATGTTCTTGAAGTATTTCTTTTCTCTGTGGGTGCTCACTTCGAGGAAGTTTTAATTGTTTCCTCAAAGCAACAATGTCATCATTTTTCCTTTTTATTAATACTTCTGCAGCTTGTACATTAGATGGGTCCACTCCTATTTTTAGAATCAAATCTTCCAATGCTTTGATTATAAGATCTTTTGCATATAAGGAGCCTTTATCAAGCTTCATCTGATCTTGCAAATTGATAATAGTGTTTTGCAAATTGGTTACACTCATGGTCTTTGTTACCACAGTGGAATATAACATCTTTGAGCTATGCCTGTGAAATTATATCTGATCCAACTCATATAACTTTTAAATATCTACTTCAAATTCCTTCTTTTTGTAATCAACCACTGTTTTAGGAGTTGAAGTAGTAGGCTATAAATAGGACATGATCATTTTATTTGAAGAATAATAAAATGCTGAAAGCAATCTATCCCGGTTTCCTAGCTTCTGCTTGAGGAATTGAGAATAAATCTCACTTTTGATCTCCTCATTTACTTGTTTGATTTTTTTATATCTGTCTTTAATATCCAAATCCTTCTCTTCAGCTATTTGAGAAGAAGAAGTTTCCATATTCACCTGTTTTTCAATCACTTGGGCCTCTTTTCCTTTGGAGGCTGCTTGTTCTCTTTCAAGTTCTGTTAATGTCTCATTTATTATTACTGTGGCTTCCTGATTTACTGACTGGTCTTTATTCATTTCCTGATCATTGGTATCATCTATTTCAATGGCCTCTTCCTTTTCAGCAGTAGTAATTTTGGCTCTTTTGTTGTAAATTAATTTAAACTTATTATCAGTAATAGTTTGAGCTGAATAACCTTCATCATCCCTTGATCTTTTGTTTGAAACTTCTGACTGCTTGGTAACTATCATAGCCTGCGAATTGTCTACTTTTTTTACTATCTCTGTATTAGCAGTAGGGTCTACCAATGTGTTTTCCACCCATTCTATTTGATTGGCAAACTTCTCAATATCTGGCTTTGTCTCATGTATAAAAGGAAGCAGCTTATTTTTAATCCTTATACTATTCAAAAGACCTTGGGGGTCATAACTCCAAGGAAAAATCACTTGGAATTTCAATTCTGACAATATGTTTTGTATCTCTTTCTCAACATCCCTGTTATTTACTATGAATGAACCAATCTGATTTTTTAGCTTAAACTGTGTCTTCTTTTTGGATGCCATAAAATGGATAGCATCAACATTCAATACCTGTCTCAAATACTCCATAGCAAAGACTCTAATAGTCAAAAATTTAGGCAACCTATATGGAAGCAAATTGGATCCAAATATTCTTAACATAGTGTGCTTCTCATATAAGTACCAATCTCCCATTTTACATTCTTCTGACAGTTGTAATATTCTTTTCATCTCCTCACTTACTCTTGGTTGTTTTGATTTTTGTAGAAAACTCATAGTTGGTCTGATAAATAAATCTGTGAAATCTGTATAACTGTATTCATTTCCTTCCCTTCTCAACAATGATGTCCAAAAGACAATTGATAGAGGCTAGCCCTCTACATTCATTTTTGCAATGTTATAGGGAAGTGATCTACTTGTGAAAATAAGAACAAATGGAATAAATAGGAAGAATACCTAAACACCCCTTCAGTGGGTAGCTTTGTCAACTGATGGTGTATGGAATCAACAATAAATCTGGCAAAATCAAATATGATAGCAAGAGGCTGACCAGGAGACAAGGTGGATAAGAATCCAAGGATGGACTCAAAATTAAACTCATCAGTGAAATATCCTAAGATGAAGGACAACATTGAAATAACATGTCTATAACCCTCTGGGAATTTAGAAGTGGAATATGGAGGATTGAGCTTTGGGATATCCACATGGCTGGGCATGAAGTTATGGAAAATCATGAATCTTTTAGGGAAATCTAACCCTAAATATAATTGAGTCAGGGCTTCAATGGATAATGGGACTGCCCTAGGGTCAAATTGTAACTGAAACATTTCATTGATTGACTCAGAAGTGATAGAAAAGAGGATTTCCCTATCATTATTTACAATGGATCTTTGATCTGGGACATAATACTGTTGGCATAATCTTACCAAGTCCCGAATAGGGTGTGTTAAGGGGATTACATACTTGGGTAGGTTTGTATCCCATAGAGGCATTTCTTCTTTGTCAAGGAACTTTTCATGACACCATTTGTGTACTTCTAATAGATTGAATTCCAGTCAAGGGTCTGAAATTTTGTAATCTACATCAACCAAGGGAATTAATTCTTCAGTGGACACTGGAGGTTGAAGAGGATTTACAGTCATAGAGGACTTAACAGAGACAGTAGGAGTAGATTTTGGGGTTTTTACTGCTTCAGATTTGGGAGGTTTGGATCCTCTAGTTTTAACAGGTTTAGATCCTCCAGCCTTAGGTGTGCTATGTTTCTTGGTCATTTTAGATAATTTGTAGAAACAGAGGAAATTTAAGCAAATCTTTGACAATTTAGGAATATGGGATCTGAGGAATAGTTTAAGACAGAAAACACAGGTTTTCTGAATGGATAGGACTGAAAAAAGGGATTTTTAGGTAGTCTGTTGATTCAAAATCTTTTCAAGCCGTGGAAGTGATTTATAGGAATTAAAAACTAAGGATTCGGCTTAAAAAAGAGGGTTTTGAGATAATAACAGTTTATCGGGAAATTTTGATAGAGTTTGCCCTGATTTTGAGTGTTTTAGGGCAAATTTATATGACTAATTTCTCTTTTTCAGGTGTATTTTAGTGTAAAGGACTTCAATTTTGGATTTGCAAGCTTGAATAGTCGAATAATACCTGAACTGCAGGTATTTCGACAGTTGGACAGGTTTTGGAGATGCTTCCGCTTGAATTTGGACTTCTATTGATTTGTTGGAGCCGAAATAGTATACTTTGTTATGTCAGTAGGGTATCTTGCTGCGAAATCTGAGTTTTCATGCATAAAATAGACTGACAGAGGTTTAAAATCGGGTCTTGGAAAGCTTTAAAGGGCAAAGTGGAGTTTGTTTATCAGTCGGGAGGAAAATAATAACAATAAGATTTATAAACAAAGGTTTTAATCTTTATGCATAAATCTTTAAAAATGTCATTAATGCAAGTCAAATCATAGGCGAGAGGTTGTTTTCGGCTTTTGACTGCGAAAACCATTGGTGGGTTTCACGTTGGCAAAAAGAAGTAAGTGGTATTCCTTAAAATGAATGCGACGTAATGAGAAAACGCCACGTCACAAGAGGGTGAACAGTAAAAACCGCCCGTTTCGCGTTCATTTGGGCTGCGGGTGGGCGATTGATTTGTGAACACGAAACTCATCCTCTGTCGTTGGATCATTTGGATAGGATTGAACGGTTTAGATTGCGCCAGGAGCTGCGGTTGGAAAGTATGGTGGGGTCGGGAATGACTTATGCGGGCGGAATGGATATATAAAACCTTTGTGTCATTTTCTTTATAACCAAAGTTTTAATATATAGAATGATTTATATATATGCGGGGTATAATGAAAAAGGTTTTATCGGCAATGTTTATATACAAAGAGATTATATATATATATATATATATATATATATATATATATATATATATATATGGTTTAGAATGCGCGTGAGGCAGGATATGGAGTTAACCATGATTTAAACTAGGTAAAAGGGGACTTTAACCTGGGTTTAAGTCTTATGTGGGGAAAATAATGATGTTTTTACAAAGGCTTTGGGGGAATAAATGTTAGTTTGAATTAAACTTTACAATAAGAGTGGAAGTATTTTATTTTATTATATATTTTATTAAACCATGAGGGCTTAATAACTATAGTGGGGCGGGATATTTAAATATGGTTAGTTTTAGACAAAAGGGGGTGTTTTTTGGGTTTTTAATTTAACATGTGGGTAATTAACTTTGGTCTAAAATCTTATAATAGTTGGTTTTAAGGGATATTTAACATAAAAGGGGTTATAATAATAGGACAAGGTTTATTTATAGGGAATTAATAAATAAATTAGAAGTTAATATCACTAAGGATAATGAAAAACACCGAAATATAATTATATGACTAAGAAAAGTGATAATGTAAAAGCCAAGCTTTATCATTTAAAATTTGACCACTTTCACTTAGAATATAATATTTTTTGAGGGCTTTTATGCTTTTATGAATGAAGGAAATTAATCAATGGGGATTTTATTTTTCATTAAGGAAAAGGTCTTTACTTATGAACTTAAAGTGAAAATTGATGAATGTAGGGTTAAATGATGACAATTATAGATTAACATAGGAATTCAACACTTTTAACTTAACAGTCATTGAGCCTTGGGTCTGGTCCCAATAGAAGTCAGAGAAATGCTCTGAGCCTCTTTGACTGAAAGTATAGAGTGCAGAATAAATATAGGGGAGGGGAAATTAATGATTTTTGCCATGGTGAAAAGTATTTACATGATTCTCCCACTTCTTTCTACCTACCCAACTTTTAATCTGACATTTTTTCTCCCATTTTGCAGGTGCATTTGAGCGAGAAACCTTGAACATTTTATTCTTTTGAAAGCAATAAAAACTATGTAAATATATATTATATCATCCGAGGGCTTGGATTAAATTGATTAGCTCCTCTTTATTCTCTACTTATCTAGTAATTAGTCAGGATTAAAGTGTCTGACTAGTCTTTATTCACCATTCTACAACAATAAAATTCAAAACATGACAAATCAAGGTTAAGCAGTTCAACTCATCATGGATTATGGCATTTATTTACACTCTACCTTAATCATCAGTAAAAATTAGTGGCATTTGGACTTGTAGACTTTCATGTTTTATTTATTTTTCTTTGGGGTATATTATTTTTTCTAAGTCCTTTGATCTTTCTTTTAGGACTTTTACCCTCTTTTTGATTTTCTATTTTTTATTTTTTACAAAATATGGGAAAACAACTTGCAGAAAGCAAGATATGTACACATTTTTACAAGACTATCATAATTCAATTCCAAATTATGAATCCTATACTTATAGGACCCTAACAGTGGCTTCACATGGGGATGGCATTTCCTAGTGAAATGTCAAGAACTCTGAGATCAGTAGCCTTCCAATTTTGACCATGATGATTCTGTAACTATCTTCTGACTTCTGCAAAAACTCATACTTATGATATTTTACTCTTCAAAGCTTAGGGCCTTCACTCTGGGCTTCAAATTTGGAAATAAAACATCCAATCCAATCTACGCACTTGTAATGGATATTTACAATGATATAAAAGGAAATTAGGACTAACTATTAGTTAACTCAGAGGAATAGTAGTGTTTGAGCATTATACCATTCACTGGTCCTTCTGAAATGTCAGTTCCATCCAAATTTCTGATAAAATATGCATTGTTACCTCTGTACCCATAAATGACATAAGGCCCTTTCCATAGAAAGTCAAACTTTTCATGTTTTCCTTTTTCTTCTCTCCTGGAGTCCCATTTTAACAGTTTATATCCTATGGCAAAGTCATCTTCTTTAGTTATTTTATCAAAGTTTTTCTTTATTTTATCTTGAATGACTTGAGATTTTTCATATACTTCTTCCCTAGTCTGCTGCAGATGAATAGTCTGATTTATCCCTCTCTGTATATCATTGAGTTCTAATTGTGATTCTCGGATAATTTTCATAACTGGAACACTTAAATATGATGGGAAAACTGCATCCATCCCATATACAATCTAGTAAGGAGATGGTCCAATTGACTTCTTGGTAGTAAGTCTATCTGCCCATAAGGCATAGACTAATTTTTTATTCCAAGTCTTCTTATTTTCTTCAAGTAGTTTTTTGATGATACTCACAAGGCTTTTATTGGAAGATTCAGCGAGGCCATTACCTTGAGGGTAATAAGTAGTAGAGTGGCCTAGGGTAATATGATACTTGTGACAAAAGACAATCATTTTCTTATATTTAAATGCAGCTGCATTATCAGTAATAATTTTCTGTGGGCATCCAAATATAGATAAAATATTGTTTTCTAGGAAAGATATAATGACTGAGTCAGTGGCTTGTCTGGTTGGAATGGCTTCAATCCACTTGGTGAAATAATCTGTGGCAGTCAATATCCATTTGTGTTGGCCAAAGGATGGAGGGTGAATTTCTCCAATGAAGTCTAAACCCCATTGTTGAAAAGGCATCTCAGTAGAAATTGGTTTGAGTGGTAAAGGTAACAATTTCCTTTTTCCTTCAAAAATCTGACATTTGTGACATGAAGTAACAAATTTTTTCACAACAGAAAATAAGGTAGTCCAGTAGAAACCAACTCTACGAATCTTATCTGCTGTACTTTTCCAGTATAGTGTCCTCCATAATCACCTACATGACATTCTCCAAGAATTTTGTCAGCTTCTGATTTCAGTAAACAATAAAGTAAAATTCCACTTTGCTCTTTCCAATAAAGCATATTATCTAGAATACAATATCTCATTGCTTTAAGTTTGATGAATCTAGCTTTAGTTATAGTTAATCCAGGAGGAACTTGTAAATTTGTAAGTACAAAGATAGTATCTGAGTACCATGGTGAGTCTAGAAATGCTTCACTGATCGATGGAGTCGCCATCTCTTCCTGGTCATCAACTTGGGCAATAAAATTTATATCCAAAGAGTTACAATTGGATTCAGCCATTAACCTAGCTAAACCTTGTCCTTTTATGAGCTTGGTTGGTTTAATCTCTATGTCATATTCAAGGATAGTGGCAATCCACTTTCCTCTTCTTCCATCTGGCCCATCCTGTGTAAGAATATCTTTGACTACAGTATTGGGGACATAGGCAATAATGTGGGAGTAAAGAATGTACACTCTGAAATCTTTTATGGCTTTAACCAAGGCTAAAGCTTGTTTCTCCATGATGTTGTATCTCAAAGGTGCATCTCTAAGGGTTTTACTAAAAAATGCTATGGGCTGTTCAAAACCTTGGTCATTTTTCTGCAGTAGAACTGTAGCTATGGTATGTTCTGAGGCAAATGAAAAGATTATGAAATCTTTCTTGAAGTCTGGGCTAATTAGGACTGGTGTTTTTGTTAAAGCATGTTTAATGGATTCAAATGACTATTTTGCTTCAACTATCCATTTTAAAACAGAGTCCTTTTTTAACATGTTGTTCAATTCTTTGATGATTTCTGCTAGATTAGAAATAAATCTCCTTAAAAAGTTAATTTTACCTAAAAATTCTTGTATCTCCTTAATGTTTCTAGGTGGTTGGATTTGTAATATGGCTTCTATCCTTGCTGGATCTATCCTAATACCTTCCTTAGAAATTATGTGTCGAATTAATTTTCCTTCTTCTAGTCCAAAAAGAGTTTTCTTAGGATTTAACGATATACCATATTTTCTACACTTAATGAAAACTTGTCTCAAATGATCCAAATGTTCATTATCTGACTTAGAAAAAACAGTAATATCATCTAGATAAATAACCAAACATTCATGTATTTCTTTAGAAAAGGCTATGTCCATAGCCCTCTGAAAAGTAGCTCCAGCATTCATCAAACCAAAAGGCATTTTCACATACATGAAAGTGCCCCAAGGAGTGGTAAAAGCTGTTTTAGGTTGATCTTCTTGTTGAAAAAGTGTCTGGTTATATCCTAAGAAACCATCTAATAAATAAATTCTGGAAGATCCAACTACACTCTGTAAAATATGATCCATCCTGGGTAAAGGGTAATTGTTTTTCAATGATACTTTATTGAGATTTATGAAATCTACACATAATTTGATCTCACCAGTTTTCTTTCTTTTAGGTACCAAGTTAGAAACCCAATCATAATATCTGATTGGTGCAATGATTTGGGCATCATACATGCATTTAACCTCTTTTTCAATCAATGGTAACAGGACAGGGTTAATCCTCCTCAATTTTTGTTTAAATGGTTTATGATTATCTTTTATAGGAATCTTATGTTGAATGATGTTGGTGTCATATTCTTTTAAATCTTCGTAACTCCATGCAAAAACATCTTGGTATTCCTTTAAAAGTTCAATATATTTTTCTTTTTCTTGAGGTGGTAAAATTTTTGACAATTAATCATTTTTGGTTTTGTGTCTGTCCAATATTACATTCTTCTATGTCAGACTTGATTGGTTCCATTTTAGGCTTTTTGGGCACATCATTGGAATCAAACAAATCCTCCAAAGGAGTTAATCCCTTAGGTAAAAAATTATCTTTCAAATCTAGCATTTCAATTTCATCTTCAATTAATTCCTCTATATCTACCTTCTCCAAGTTATCTATGTCAAATTGAGTAAATACAGTGGGTTTGGTAAGTTTACGTGCATCTATGTTATTTATTTTACAATTAACATCTAAATCTATGTTACATTCAGAATCTAAATTACCATTAGTGTCTATCATACAATTTTGAAATTCATCCTCACTATTCAAGAAATGGTAAATCTGTTCATCTTCAGAGAAAATCTGCCAGTATTTCACATTATCAGGGACAATGGGCTTATATTTGACTTCAGAAGTATATCTATGTGTTGGTTGAAAAGGTAAGTTACATGTGCTAGCAAAAGTTGCTAGGAAATGTGCTTGCAAATTTTGTTTTCTTGGAATAGTAGCAAACATACATTCTAGTAAATCACCACATAAATCAACTGCTGCATCTCTATATCTGGCTAATCTAGGATTATGAATAGAATAATCTCCATTTACCTGTTTAATTATTAACTCCGAATCTCCCATAATCAAAATTCTTTGGCCTCCTAAAATTCGGATGATTTGAAGGCCTAAGATAAGTGCCTCATACTCTGCCATGTTGTTGGTGCATTTAAAGTTGAGTCTAAAGGCATGTCCTTTCGAATTACTGGTCTCAATGTTTGTGATCCACACTCCAGCTCCTGCTCCTGAATTATTGACTGAACCATCAAAGTCTAAATTCCAAAGGGCTTGATGGAAAATATTATCATTGTTTGGTTTAGGCTTTGTTTCAATTAATTCAGTTTGGATCTCATTATTATCAGAGTTACATAAAATGAAAGAGTCAAGATCAATTGGTGTTGAGTAAATTGGGTAATTGATTGATCTTTCAGCACTGCTAACCATGTATTTCATTAGAGTTTCTCTGTAAATTTTCTTAGGTTGTCCAAACATTGTTATGGTGGCATAGCTCATGTCTAATTGTAGAGATCCCTGCAACTTAGCTCCCCATGAGCGAGAAAGAAGCATACCATACTTTGGTGGGATATCAGCTACTACAATATCCATGACCATACTTTTACCGAGATACTAAACCAAATTGACACATAAGTCTTTTATCAATCCTATGCATTTGACCTTACTTGAATCAAAAGAAAATAAAT
This sequence comes from Pinus albicaulis, assembly GCA_034641835.2. Lineage (NCBI taxonomy): Eukaryota > Viridiplantae > Streptophyta > Pinopsida > Pinales > Pinaceae > Pinus > Pinus albicaulis. The sequence continues at coordinate 85,182,636 of CM076572.1, forward strand.
ATTTATAAGGTCTTGTTATTTCTAAATTTAGAGTCTCCATAATAGCTTTTGGCATTAAGTTGTGGGAAGCGATGATGAATAGTAAGACTTATATAGAAGGGAGGAATTGATCCATCTGAATGTCTACCATTAACATCAGGACCAAAAATTAATTCAGGCTGATCATCATTTAGATTAATAGAATCTTCACCAACATTCATATTCAAAGTTTCAGTAATTGTTGATTTATACACATCATTCTTTACCAATTCAATCAAAGGAATTGGCATCTTTAACTTTGCTATTTCAGTTTGAATATTAAATGCTGGTTGATATTTACTAATTTGAATTAGTTCATCTTTTGTGACAGTTATCTGGGTGGGTTTTTCAGGTATTTCAGCATATGTACTCTTATCTTGAGTTGTCCTTTTGTTTTCTGTTTGAGTTTCTTGACTCTTGTTGTCTTTAGTTCTCTTTTCAGGGACAGATTCAGGGGCAGCAGGAGTTTTTTCAAACTTTGAACTTTCAGCGGAAGGTTTACTATTAAGAGTCTTGGGATTTGATGACTTAGAATCAGCAGGTTTCTTCTTAGGATCAGAAATTGTTGCTTTTGCTGAATTAGGGACTTTGGTAGTGTTATATTTTTGAGAATTATTGGAGGATTGGGCCACTTATTTAGTGATGTCAACAATTTTTGGACTTGGCCCTTTTTTAGGACTGGAAGGATTGGAATTTTGCTTGTTTTCCCTTGGGAGAATTTGCAAAATTTTGGTTTTTGGTGCTTCTAAATTATTTTTGGTTTGATTTTGAGAAGTGTTTTTTGTAGAAGGCTTAGTGTTTTTTCTATTTCTAAGGTTATAATGACTGTGAATTTCGTTAATGGCGAATTCATAACCTTTTTTGAAATCAAAGGATTCACTAGATTCTACTTTGAGTTGTTGAAGCTCAAAGAGTTCTTGATCCTCCTGAGTGAGGAAAACAGTGTTTTATTCATCAATCCCCATTACTATATTGATGTCATCCTCATCTTCATCATCATTGTTTTGAGAACTTTCAACATAGTTCTCTTGGAATGGGGGCCCAATGTTTTGATCTGGAGAAGTTTCTTTACCTTTTCCAAGATTATTGTTTTTTCTGTAGTTACGATTTCTGATTTGTGGTTGGTTATCCCATTTTGGTTTTTTCTCAATATTGTCTAATCTCTCAACTACTCTTTCTAAAGTTTTAGCAAAAAATTCAAATTTACCATCTAAGTTTGAATTTTATTCTTTGATTGTGACTCTTCTTTCATTCCTAAGTCTGGCTTTTCTAGCTAGAATATTAATTTCTACACTAACAACATCTAATTGCATTTTTTCTAATGTTTCAACATTTCTAAGTCCTTTGATATTTCTTTTAGGAATTTTACCCTCTTTTTGATTTTCTATTTTTTATTTTTTACAAAATATGGGAAAACAACTTGCAGAAAGCAAGATATGTACATATTTTTACAAGACTATCATAAGTCAATTCCAAATTATGAATCCTATACTTATAAGACCCTAACAGGTATGATAATGCATGCATGGTTAGTGCATGTTTTTATTAAAGCATGTACGTTAATCATAAACCTTATACAAGTTCCATTATCCCATGTGTATGTTATCAATTAAGAGTGAAATTAATAGAGGACCAGGAGAGATGAATAGAATGCAATTTTGAAGGGATATTAGAGCTAGAGCCAAATTATTGTATGATGCATGCTTGAGACAAAGGTATGGTGTTATTTCATATGGGTGATATGGGTTACAAATCCCATAAGGGATATTTTGGTAACAATGTATTTATATACATAGAAAGCAAGAAGACATTAAATAAGAACATGTTTTTTCTTTTATTTTTATTATTTTTATTTATTTATTTTTTTCCCCAAAAAAATCGTAACCTTTTATTGAGGTATTAAAAGTTACATCTGCACATGCTTTGAGAATTCCCATCCATAAAAAATATATCAAAAATGATAATCTGAGACTTCTGTAAAATCCCTATGAGTAACAAAAAATATATGAACCTCTATCCAAAAACAAAAAACACCACCCATATTGTTGCATAAAATCCTTCCTATGTTATATAAGTGGAAATGGATCTGTCAAAAAACTGAGCCATAAATAAGTAACCACAATAATATCTTGCCAATGAATAGGCGGTTGAGACACTAAAGATCAATATATGAGTGATGTTGATAATTCCGAGCAACTCCATCTATGATCTCGGAGACCTACCAAGAGCCCTAATCCTGTCTAGCACCCTCCTTGGAGAGGAAAGTTTCATATGTGTTATGTTCCCTATAAATGTGTTTTCAAGAGATATAATATAATAAGGATTTTAAACGTAGAACCTCCTCCAAAATAGAAAATAAAGTAAAATTGTGGCACATTTGGACAATATTAAACCATTTTATCACATGAATGAATCACCAAATATTTGAATGGAGAGACATCCAATTTCCCAATCCCAAGATAACACAAGTTTGAGAGAAAAAAAAGTTTGTATAGTTGTTGGTTCCTCTTCCCAAGACAATTTTTTTTTTTAGATAGTGCTAACTGTTTCAGTGAATGATTAAGCCCACACTGCATTCCCCTTGCTCATTCAATGCGTTGTCAAAATATTCCCAAGGCATCTAGGTATTGATCACTTCCTCTACAATCATCCTAAGAGAGCTTGAAAATGATTTATACGAGAGGAGAGAATATACAAATTCAATTTGAGAATAAATGATAGTCAGGGGATGAAATATGGTCTTTAAATATATCAGAATTTATTACTAACCAAACTCCCCAACAAAGAAGAGGTGGAACATTCTTAATATTTCCATCCTGCACTGAGTCCCACCAGGATTTCCAATCATCCCTAATAGACTACCCATGCCATACCATATTGCATCCCAAACTTCTCTTGACGATCACCATTGTGCTGGAAAGGAAGGGAAATGTTAGAAAAATATGAGAAACAATTTCTTCTACATTTTTACATAATACAGACGAACTTGGCCCTTATTTCCATATTTTTTGGAGGTTGACCCATGTTGGGACCATGTTTCTTATAACACAATAGAAAAAGTATCTTGTATTGGTCGGATAGTCCAACTTCCAAAGAGGGGTCCACCACCAATCTGGGTTGACAAGAACGTGTGATTCAATATGATGGCGGTAACAAAATTTGGGCGAGTAGACTCCTAAATGTGCATGGACCCACCTGATCATATCCACTCAATCACTGATTGAAACTTTGGATCACCTTAGAGCCTCTGTATATTCACGCCAAAGGATCAAAAATTCATCATTCAGATGGAGTTAGTTAGCACTCATCCAACCTTATGATCAAAATGAATTTCTCTGATCATTCAAGGCATAGTTCAAAAAGTGGATGCCTTGATCATTTAGAGTAGTTACCAGTCTCGAGGGATGCACACAATTATTAGTTTCTCCCACCCAAGGATCAAGGCTTATTCTAACATTTTCACCATTGCCTATATGCCATGATATACCCGAGCCAAGTAAAGAGAAATATTCTATAGTTTCTTTCCAGATCATAGAATAGTTTGTACTTTGTTTCAATGTAGATTTGACCCATTCATCCAATGAGAGAGGAAATATATACTTTCTTTTCACCACCTAGGTTCGTTAATTTTCCACTGATAGCAACCGCCAAATGGATTTTTTTGGGAGTGATTTGTCAAATAAATTTAAGTCTTTTAAACCCCAACCTCCCACAATTTAGGGAGGGCTATCTTATTCCAGGAAACCAAGGGAAAAGTGAACCTACCTAGAGAAAACTACCACATATTTTTCAAAAAGAATTCAGGATTAATTTTGGGACCGAAGTAAGGGTGACCAAGTAAACCATAATAGCTTCTAATACTACCTTTATGAGTACTAATCTACTTGCCCTCGACAACCACTTATAGCTCCAATGTTTGATCCTCTTCCCCACTTTTTCCACTAGCCATCTCCAGTCTACTTTCCTATACGCAATTGCCTTAAAAAAGAACCTAATATAATTAAATCTTCCCTTTATTAGATTGGCTTCAAAATGAAGGTAGGCTTGAACTCTTTGAATATCCCCTTGGGAAAGGGATTCATATGCAAGACAGGATTCAATTTCATTGAGTATCAACCCTATTAATTTTTTTTAAATAGCCGAAGGGCCTCTTTCAATACCTCCAGGTTATGCCCAGATCCATTTGAAAAAACTAAAGTGTCATCCACAAAGAAGAGGTGCATGATAAAAAAGGTTTGCTGCTACTTCAATACCCTGTAGATCGCCACTTATTTTTGTTGCCAGTAAAATTATGTTGAGGCCTCCAACTGCCAATAAAAAAATGACGAGGAATATGGGACATCCCTGCCTCAGCCCTCTTTGAGAGTGAAATAAGGGGGATATTGAGCCATTAATCAAGACTACAAAAGACACATTATTAATACAACCCATAATATAATTAATGAAAGGAATCTCAAAGCATAAATGCGTTAACAACATAAATATATCCAACTAATTATATCATATCATTTGGAGAGATCAATTTTGGCAATGATGCCTTTCAACTGCCGCAAATGAAGGTTATGAAAACCTTCTTGTGCCACTACTATGGCTTCATGAAATTGGCGCCCATCTAGAAACCCAAATGTTCCTTGAAAATATTCCTAGAAAGGATGGATCGAATGTGGATGACAATAATTTTGGCAATGATTTTATAGATGCATTTGCACAGGGAAATAAACCTATAATCATAAAAATAGTAGGGGCCATTTGTATTTAGAATCAAGGCCATAAAGGCTGAGTTAAAAGATTCATAAATAAGGCCCCTCTACCTAGAATCCTTGACCACTCTGAGGAGATCGTCTCTAACCAATTCAAATAATCCCTTGAATAATTCCACTGTCCATCCATCCTACTGTAGCCTTATTATCCTTCTGCATTTATTTGAGCACTACTTCTAGCTCACCTTTTGAAATGGGAGACATCAAATTATGATTATTGTCCTCTTCTGTGAACCTAGGGAAGAGTTGAGAAACCCTTATGAATTTAGTTATAATGACTTATTTTGGAGTGTTGTATAAAATTTTAAAATAATCCCTGCCCAGGCTTGCTATTTCCTCAAAATATTTCACCTTACTACCATCAAATTTATCCATTTCCTTGATCATATTGATGTTTTTCCGGCCTCTGGAAAAATTATGGAAGAAATTTGAATTCTCATCTCCACTCTTCAGCCAGATCACCCTACTCTTAAGTCTCCATTGTTTTTCCATATCTAGCAGGATTCTTCTTTTCCTTTGCTCCAACTCTCTGATTCTAGCCCGTGTTTCCTCCAACTCAAGACTCCCTCCATCAAAGTCGTTTAAGGTTTCCAGTTCCTCTTCAATCCTTTTGATATTTTCTTCATCCCCGAGCTTCATCTCCTTTGCCCATAATATGGAGACTTTCTTGGATTTTTTAAGGTTCTTCATAAATTGCTGAGCAACAGATCTAAGGTCTTCCGAACTGAAAGGGACCCAAGATTCAGAGATGATATTGACATAACTATCCTTATTCAACGAGGCATAATTGAACTTGAACAAACTTCCTAGTTTTTTGCACCCTCCTTTTAGTTCAAGAAATATAGGGTGATGTTCCTAGTCACCTCCAAAGCCACCCATTGTATGAATAATTGAACTATGTCAACAAGACCCTATGTCATTAGGAACATGTTAAGTCTATTTTCCACCATAGTGTTTCCTGCCTGCTTATTCCTCCAGGTGGGTTTGAATTTGATGATATTTATGTCGATCAACTTCCCTTCTTCTAGTTTTCTAACAAAAAAATAAGCTAGCGGATCAAGACGTGCTTGGGGACCCTAGACCTCTGATGCCCCTAGAGAGAAGTTCAAATCTCCCCCTATCACCATATTAGGATTTTTCATAAAATAATTTTCAAACAATGAGGACCAAAAAGGTTCCCTGTCCTAGCAGGGTCCATAAATGTTAATAAAAGGCACATCCATTCCAAGTTCTGCTACAAATATCTCAACTCCAAGGGTCTAAAATGAACTCCAAGAATTTATAATTATAAATTTTCTCAAATTTAACCCATATACAATACCCACTAAGTGACCTATGACATCTAGTCCAAGCAATAAAAAACCTTGAAGCATTTCACACACCAACTCGCCAGGGCCAAGGGATTCTTAAAGCATAATAACATCAGGGCTAGAGCAGGAAAATAAACTATTTAAGGCTATATTCTTGTGGGTGTTCGCCAAACACCTAAAGTTAAGGGAGACGAGTAACATTAGGAAAATTTTTCCAGGGCGTGCGCTGCTCTAAGAACCCCATCCAAATATTTTTGTTTACCATAGACAATATCCATCCTGACCTTCAAATGAGCTTTAGAAATGTTGGTCTTCCTTCCCCTAGATTTAGGAACATCTTTCTTCTTCGAGAGGGCCCCTAAACCACTCGATTGAGCAGGGAGAGAATCCTTTGGTCTTTTGGGTCTCATATTGTATGGGATGGAGGATGAGGAGGGAAAATTTGGGATTCCAAAGGAAGCAGAAGATGAGCAAAGGGGAGTGGTGGTGGTTACAATACTTTCCAAAGTTTCACTGTGAAGAAATAAGCTGGGAGACTAAAAAAAAGGTCTAGAAGGAACAGGCCCCAATCCAATGAAATCACATGAAACAAGGTTAGAACTATGATTAGAATATGGTGCATGAAATACCCGGAGGGGAGGAGAGCCAACCGATATCCATCGATGTGTCTTTGTCGATAGCATCAAAAACCCCTTCCACTTGCCAATCTCCTTCCTCAATTTCCATTCAGTCCTTGACATTTGGCATGTCCGATCGTGTTACCATTCGTTCCAAACCATCCCAATTTCATTTCATTCTTAGGTTTCCTTTCATCCACCCGTGGCCCCTTATTACCTCCCTCTTCCATAAGAGATGGAGTGTGCTTCTCCTTGCCTCGGAACCACATAGGGTAGTCTTTGACCAGATGGCCAATATTGTAACATGTTTTATAGCTAAACGAAAACTCTTCATAATCCAGGTTTTTTACGTGGCTGCTGCCATCAAAATAAAACTTTAAGTTTTCGAACAATCCTTCCCTGGGGTGAATTTTCACTAGAATTCGAGCCACACTTCTAGATTTAGTATCAAATAAAGACATATCAACCTCCATAAATTCCCTGGTTTTTACCACTAGCACTTTGAAAACATCCTCTATCCACATCCGAGGTAGGAGTGTAGGGAGTCTAACCCACACAGGGACTTCCTCCAACTTCTCCCTACTTGCATCAGATAAGGGGTTCCATCTTTTGAGAAGAATCAAAGAAAAAAAATACTCCAATTTCGCTCTAACACCCATGAAAATGCTTGTTTCGATTTGAAGCTCATCATGAACCAACCCTGGAGATATTTTTAACTTCTGCCTCATATTCCAGAGTGCCATTCCGTGTCTGCTTCATGCATACATATATTTTAGACAATTTTAAATACCTTTCTTTGGCTCTGCCAACCAATATGTGCTCTGAGTCCGACATTGATGTATCAAAGTGGATATCCACTCCAAATTCTAGACTTTTATCCTCCGATTTCGATCGGATGCCCCTTATTTTCTTCCTCTTTTCACCATACCTACGAATCACCTTTTATTTAGAATATAAAGCTTAGATAGACAAACTATGTTTCTGCCCTAATGAAAGGTTAAGGTTCGTTCAAAGGGATTATCCCACACAGAAGGATCTAGCCCCTCGAGATCTGATAAATTCCCTCGCTTCCTTATTCAGAATACCTTTTCCCTATCCACCCTGAAAATGAGAGGAGACTCCTTTCCCACTAGACTCTTGAAACCATTTTATTGGACCCCATCTTGCTTCACCTAAATAAACTTGGGTAAAACCCTTTGAAATATTAGGGAATTTCTGGGTTAGACCTACTTCCCCATGAAGGAGAAGATTCAAAGCCTCAACCACTGTGAAAGCTTCCACGGAGACCGACCTCTCCCTAGCCAATGCAAACCTTTCATGCTCTGCATTTTATTTCAGAGACTCGAAGCATAACACCAAATGCGACGAGGTTATACTGTCTGACGAGGAACCGACAAATGGAAAACCTGGAACCCCATAACCCACAAGTCTTAACTATATCTTCCAGCCCTCCTGTGAACAATATATTCTTCTGAGCATATGGAAACACTTATGTAGGAAGAGGGAAAAATTTACTCACTAGACATTTCTCTGTTTCCTTGAGACTAGCTGATTCTGAGGCTTTACATTACACATTGTTTCCCAAAACTCCCCATCACAAGAATAATCCGTTTTCATTTCCATACCTGAACCATTGGGAGGCCTGCCAAAGATACCTCCCATCCCGGATGAACCCCATTATTTTGGCATGGCTACAGGTGGAGAAACCATCACAAGTTTGACCTTTGCTAAATTTAGTTGCACGAGTTCCAAACCCCAGACTGCTAAGATGTCTAGCAGATCCATATCTAAGTCAAAATTTCCAAATGGTTTAGCCATTTTGAGGAAGTGGAAAAATTCTATATGTCACTTTTGAGAATATATCCAAGCCTAGGATAAAACGATACAAATTAACTAAATATAACCTGAGAAACAAATGGTATGGAATTAGGTATGTTACAGGAATATCTTGAAGAAATGTAAATCTTCTACCTTGGTATGGCCTACTTAGTTTTAAGAATAATTGTTGGGATAAATATTGAATAAACAATAGAGTCTCCATCTAAGAAGAAATTTCAAAAGGAAGGCCAGAGTATCAAGCATAATGCAGGTTAACAATGACCATTTTCCATGATATAAAACCATAAATACATGTGCAAAATACATGTTAGATATGAAAAATCCAATAAAGCTTTATTTTTATCTTAATGTAGCCACAAAACACCTATAAAGAAACTTTTTTGTGGCAATATTGTTAAAACCAATTACCATGCTTAAATTTTGGGAAAGAGGAAGCTTCGACAATAACATAAACTTTATAGTACAATAATTATTATTGAAAATGCCAATAATCACCTGGGAAGCTTCCTAGTGCAATGTGAAACCTTGGTTAATAATGAACTCAAACCATAAAAAATAGTATAATTTAAAATTTAATTTATATTTTTTATAATAATAATAATTATAAAAGATATCAGAGATTTTGAAAAAAAGAATATGAGATAAAATAAAACATAACAAAGATTTTGTTAATATGGGGCCCACTAAATACATATATCGAAGGTTTTGAAAAATTAATATCACTATAAATAAAACAAAATAAATATTTTGTTATTAAGTTTATATTCATTGATGTTCTGATTTAATGTTAGTTAATGCTATTGTTTATCAACAAAGATTGTGCTCATTTAATGTTTATAAACAAACATTATATGGCATGGAAAAAATTAAACGAACATTTTGAGACGTGACTCTTATCTAATGCATAAGATAGTAATGAGTGATGAAGAAATTATTTCTTATATCCAGGTTAATATGCAATTCATCAACTCATTTAATGTTTATAAACAGCCGTTGTATAACATGAATTTTGTCATGATGGAAAAACGTTATCAAACAAATAATGGAAATTCAAGACAATATAGTCTGTTTTTGGTTTCCGTATCATCCTAGGGTTTTTAATTAGGTTTCCTCCTCACCCAAGGGATTTCAATCGATTTTAAGGAGTTAATATGTAATCAAAGCCAAAATTGTAGCAATCCAAATCAAAGAGGATGCAACCATCTAGATCACAACCATGTGTGTAGCATGTTAAATTTCCTTAACCCAAAATCTCCCATTCTATGTTACAAAACTATCCATTACAAATAAGATCAATCATCTATCAACCTAATCACAAATTTTATTCTGCTCTTGAAGTGTATATCAAATTTTGATCCAAGAGAGTGAAAACTGTGAAAAGAAGGCATTTTCCATTAGTGTAAAAGGCTCTTTGAATCTCCTCTCTAGTTGCAAGAGGGTCAAGCTTTAATCAATAATTTTTTTTAATATATCACTAATGCGCTTCAACGAAAGAAAATTTATCTTCTTATTTCTGGAGGTGGAGGTCGCATTGACACAATGATTTTGGTGAGTGGTCAGAAAATCAAATCATGTATATTTTGGAACTTACACAATAATCAACAAAACAATGTTTTCAGTAACTATAACATTCCTTAGTTTCAGCAAAATTCCAATCACTTAAATGAACTAAAATCTGCACTCTAATGGTAGTACTTTTAGCAAATTTTCCTTAATCTCAGCAAAACTGGATTGTTATAGCGACAAAAAAAAAGAGAGTAGTACACTCTGTAATCCTCAAGGAATTATTAACATTTGATTTATTTTTTCCATTCATGGGATTTTTTTAGCCTTTATATGAAGCATGCCTTCTTCTTACAGATATAATAGGAAATTATTGGCTGAAAGGCATCCATATCTTAGAATATGAAAAATGTAGAATCCTTACCCATGTTACAAACATACTTTGGAAGCTTCACATGAAATTGGTTGCACCAAGAGGTGCATTCTACAACCCAAGTGGCCGATATGTGCAATGTATGTCTATAACACTTATGATGTTGCCCTTTTCTATATGGAGGGAAAAAAAAATTACCATACTTTAAAGTTCATTTATGGCTATACAAATAATAAGTTGGATAAATAAAATCACATATATCGAGAGAGGAGAGTGTTTTAAACCAACACAAATGCGTACTAATCACAAATATATTAAGCACCAAGAGGGATCAAAGACCTCCAGGTGAAAACCTTTCCTCAAATATTTGCACTCTAAAAAAGTTTTGCACCTCAAGGGATATGATCCATCTCAAAACTTAATAGATCCAAGGTAAAGATGCACCTAATAAGGTTAAGGAATCAAGAGTATTTACCCATAAGGAATGTGAGCTTGCTTATTTTGTAATTCACTAATCACATCATCAAGAGATGAGAGGGACATATTTATTTCCTTTCTTTCCTCCACAATCTGACCTGTGGCTTGTGTCTTTTGAAAATGTTTACTTCCAACAATATCTATTATCCAAAGGTTGCTGGTATCTCTGTATCTGTCTTGATCTTCCGAGTAACTGATAGCTATCTAGATTAAACTACAAACAACAAAAGAATTACAAAGATGAATGAATGCAAGTAAATCCTATCTTTATTACAGGTGCCAATGAAAAAAGGAATTAGCTCCAACCTTTACTTTGTGGGGGGAATTATCTTCTTTGGTCCACCTTTTTCCTAGCTATGCTTTAGGGTTACTAATTTTGATTTAGGCTATCTCCATTTTACTATTGTTTTTTCTATTAGATGCATTATGCACTCCATTTGTCGCTGCTAGTGCATGTAGTAGTATTTACTCCCATTGCGCCAAAACTGGTCATTTATGGTGATTAATATAACTTCAAGTGCAATTTCTATTTATATTCACTGTACCAATCTAGTATTGTCAGTCACAAGAGTAACCCTCCAATGTGATCTACTAGATGACTCATTGACATTAGTCCAAGTTGTATATTGAGCTTTGCTACCATTGTACATTTTTCTTGCTTGGCTGACACTGGTCATGATCACTTCCCTTAGGTTCTCAACCTCAACAATACCCTTTGCATCCATTTGGATAAAAAGACTGAATAAAAAGAAGAAAAAATTCCTCATTGCATTACAACTCCATACACATTTGAGTTTTGAGGAAGGATACCATGCTATGAGTATAAAATATCATTTTGGAAAAATGGTCTACTAAATTTGTTGATTGAGAGGTAAGTAAATCCCTCAAGTGTCCCATGTATACTTCTAGCATGGTAAATGAGTTTATGAAGCTAGCAATCCTGTCCAGAGAGGCCTGATGAAATAGTTACTGAATCGTATGGGGAACAATCCCAAGAAATTTTGGTGTGCCTTCCTGCAAAATTTGACAAGAATCAAATAGCTTATAGCCTAATTGTATCCACAAAGTGTTTAGGAAACAATACAATCATTATAGGTGGCTCAATGAGACGTCCAAAATAGAAAATACCAACCATAGAATTTTTTTTGTGAGTCCTTGTCTATTTATAGGAAAAAAATCATACATTGTGTCCATCCAAGGTTGATCTGATAATTAGCTCAACCTATGTAAAAATTTCATTCGTAGAATTGAAAGACACATTTTTTTTTTTATATAATGTACTGCATAGATATAATGATGACAAAAAGCTTCTGTTAAACAATAACCTAGAGTCTAATTGCAAAATATAGTATTTTTCTGCACCTTGTGAAGCGCTAAGAAGGAAAAAATTGTCAAATTTGTATTCTTTAGATTTCCCTCCATCTAATTTTATGACCACTTTGTCTAGATCGGGAACTACATGAAGCCCATGTATTGTCTGCTTCTCTCTAAAGAGGAAAAGGACTTACTCGACAAAAAACATGGATGTTTCTTGCATAATTCAAAATGTATGATTTCAAGCATGAAAATCATGGATCAACTTTGAAACCGTCTATGCCATCAAGATCATCTTGCTAAGTTTATTAAGTTTCAAGCAATTACCATAAAAAAATGCCAAGGTCAAATTGTTCCTTGAATAACTGAAAACACGCTAATATAATTATTAAAAAGCAAGACTACAATGATAATTAGAAAGGACTTTACTAATAGCCAAAAGGTTATCAATTTACTCTTGTGATGAGACAGGAAGGTCAAAAAGTTGCTTGCGTAATTTACAACCTGCCACTAAAGAAAAATAAAGGATTGAAGCTTGAAAAATGAAATGTTTGTAAGAGGACTATACTGTTAAGTGAGAACTAAAAATGTGTTAATTAATTAAACAAGCTCAAATAGGTGGCTTTTATAGAAAAGGAAAAATATATTTGCAATTACTTTATTAATTTCTCCCAATGTTGATCCTTGCAATGTTTGAAGAATGGCATCTTAATTAAAAAATTTACTTAGACAATGTATGTTTATTGAGGATCATACCTCCATAAAAGTTTCCATTTTCCTTTGGAGTCTTGGGAGTTTTTTTTTTTTTTTTTGCAAGAACCATTCAATCCAAGACTGTCAGTGATGATAATTTTTAAGGGTTTCTTGCTTCTGAGAGGTCCTTACCCATCATAAAAGGGGGTTGAATGTTTTTTCCACCAAAAAATTTAATAGACAATAAAATTTGTAGGCCAAAAAAGAGCATTGTTTGTCAAACATTTGTGGAGTTCTATTGTTTAATTCTTAGAACATTGTAATAACACTACAAGAAAAAAGGATATTGGTGAGGGTCATTCTTGTGACAGACCTTTAAGGCCAGTCACCAATGTCACATATAGTGACGTTCCTTAAAAAAACGTCTTTGTAAGTGTATATAGTGATGGTCTTTTAAGGTCCATCACCAAAGCCATTTTCAATGAAACTTTTGGTGAGGGTCATTAAAGGCCCATCACTAATTCTCTCTTTGGTGACACTTCTAGTGACAAACTTTTAATGACCCTCATCGATGCTATTTTTGTTACTTTTGGTGACGGTCAAAAAAAGTTTGTCACCATTGATCATACCAATGAGTTTTTGATGACATTATGTGCTTGTTAATATATTTTTTGTTAAAATATAACACTTTAATACCATTATTATGGAGTCTTTTTTATAAGATTTCCAAGGCCATAGTGGTTAGAGTCATTCAATTTTTTAAGAAGTAATTAGTCTGTATCATTTCCCTCAAGTAATGAACAGTCGAATAGAGTTTTCCTATGAGTCAACACATGATTCATATCTATTAAGTTTATTATCTAGAAAATTCCCTTTAGATAAAGTCCCACTAATGTGTGTAGGAAATATATTATTTAATACATAATCAAGATTTGTCAATTCTATTAATGAGAAATACCTAACACTCCTCAACAATATGGGCACACCTTAAATTAATGCTTTGGCACACACTAACATTTCTTAGCACCTTGCATGTCTTGGAACATCTTTGTACCTAGAACATATTTTCATGACATTGATGCCCAAGCATATGGTGGCATGCACTAGCACAACATAGAACTCTCCTAAAATGTGTTGGCATGCATGTAGTCCCTAGCATGCCCTAGAACACCTTGGTTGAATGCATTGACATACATTAACACTTGGCAAACAATGCCACTTGGCATATATTGTGACCTATTATTAGTGTGGTTATCATGCCCCTTTTGAAAAAGATAAAATCCTGACTTATTAACCCTCTTATTGGTTCTTCCTTTTGTTTCCTTGAAATTATTGACACATATTGACATACCCTGGCACCCTGCACATCCTTAGCACCTGACATGTATTTGCATATCTTGGCACTTTTTGGCATGTATAATTAGCACACCCTGGAACTCCCAAGCACACTTTGAGAATTCTTCACATGTCTTGATATTCCTTAGCATGCCTTACCAATTCTTATCATACCTTGGCATGAAAACTAACACTCATTAACACTAGTCCCTGGTACACATTCCTCATATTCATTAACTTATATGAATTTTGACCTAGTGGTCCCTTAATTTTTTTTTCCTAGTACTCCTTAACACTCCTCAACAAGCATTAGCACTCTCTAGCACACCTTAGCACTCCACAACACGCCCTTCCACTTCATAGCATGCATAAAACTATGACACATATTGGCACTTGGCACGTGTTGACGCTTGGAAATTTTTAGCATGTATGGAATATGTTGATATTCCTTGGTATTATTTGCATTATTTAATATTAAATTTATTTGAGATCAACTGTTGGAAAGTAGATGAGAAGCAAAAAAGGAATACTTGGCACTTATAATGCACTAAGACTTTGCACTTGGCACCTATTGGTGCCTAGTGTTGGTGTGACTAGCATGCCCCTCTTGGAAAAGGTAAATTGGCGACTTATTAACCCTATTATGTGTTCATTTCCTTGTAGTTTAACTTGTTTCTCCCTTTTTTTGCCTTGACAGCCCCTGGCACACATTGACACACCCTTGCACATCTTGGCATGACTTATCACTTGGCACATCTTAGCATGTTTGACATGCCTTTGCATTATCTAACACATCTTAGCATTTCCTAGCACACCTTGGCACTAATGTCCTCACAACTAGCATTTACATTTTTTCATGACTTGGGAACCCAATAAATTCCTTGGCTACTGCATTTCATGTGACAATATTGGATTGCTTCAACCGCAACAACTTGACCAATTGCACCTACTACAAGTAGATTGTGCCTTGTTCACCTAATAACTGCCTATAACCTATCTTATGCCACTCATGTCCAAGCTCAACTTGTCCCACTTGACTATTTACCAAGACAAGGATCACATGATCTAGCCATGGCCATAAAACAACTAAGCAACATAGCTTACATAGGAAATATTTCACATGTATGTCATGTTCATATAAACAATAGAACATTAACTGAGAGTTTGCAAGAAACACAAGATGGACAAGGCATACAAGATATATGCTAACATAAGTAGAGTGCCCCAAAAATTATACAAAACAATGTACAATATGAAATTATCTAGAATAGTTTAAAACATGAGCATGTAGCCAAAGTGTGCCACCTCTTACATAAAGAAAATAGCTAAAGGAAAAACAATGTTGTGCCTAGCACAAAGTGATCTCCCTTTGTTTAAAATTTCTATGTCGAGCCCCGTATAACAATCGTAGGATTGCCTCCTGTAAATCCTATTCTAAACTTCTCCTAACACACTTCTTCCTTAGAACACTTGAATTCGCTAACACTCCCAGACACACTCTTATTCGTTCCTTTCCATGCATTTTGACCTAGTTATCCCTTGATATGCCTCGACACTCCCTAACACTCTTCAACATGCACTGACATTGTCCGACATGTGTTATCATGCCTTTTAATTCCTAATGTGAATGACCTGACCCTCCCTGGTTATCATGCCCACACAAATACCCTTACTTAATTTGCAAGTTGGGAACCTAACCAAGCCCTCGCTTGACTATAAGACCTTGACTAAGTTACGATTATTACAACTAGACTTTGTTGTTGAATTGTGTAGCTTGGGAGGTACTCCACAAGCCTAGTGATATGTGGTTTGTGTGAGTTTGGTCACAAAAGGATTTGTGGGAAATTAAGCCAAGAAAATGGATTTTGGACCCAAGATGGGGTTTAAAATCTAAAAGAAAATTAAAAAGGAAAATTAATATTTCCTAAGGTCTAAGTGGATAAAACCCGTAAGTTTTAGAGGGTTCCTAAGAGGTCTAGGAAAAACTATTTAAGGAGTCCTTAGGATGAAGGAAATAACGTCAAGTGAGAAGGAGCTCATCTGATTAAGGGGGCGAAGAGAGATGTAGTCCTAAAGTAGGTCGAGTAAGAGGGCTGAGTAAGGTTTGCTAAAGGGAGGCCATGATCATCCTCCAAGAGCAAGATCATCATGTGAGGGTTCACAAGAATGTTGTATACCTTAATATTCGATTCGAGCTAGGAATTAGGATGGCATGTTGTTGGCTCTCTTATGGCAGATCAAGCTTAAGAGAGGTTGCTCATGCGAATGTGGGCATGTGATTTCAATGGTGTCTTTGTGTAAAGGCTGCTTCAAATTATGAAATGTTGAATTTTGCAACAAGAAAAATTGAAATTGGAAACCAGAAAGGACAAAAAAAAAAAATGCACCCACACTTGTGAGGAATTTTGATGCACCAAGAGTGATGAATGTGGGGCGTCTAATTTATTTTTCCCTTAAAAAAATTGGACAATAAATTGTAATTTCATCTCATAACAACTTGTGTCAGTTAACTAAGTCATGATGAATGAGTTGGCTCAAGAAATTCGAGTTGAGGGTCTAATATGAGGCATGTAGAGGTATTAATCTAACATTTTTGGAGTCCATTTGTAGTTGATGCATTGGTGGGGTGCAAGTGTGAATTAGTTAACTCAATTAAATGAGTTAAAATCAGTTTAAATAGTTATAACTAAGTGGTAAGCTAGTCAGAGGTCAGCTAGTGAATTAAATTAGATTTAATTCACAATGAGTGATCAATCAGATAACTGATAATTAACTATTAATAGCTACATGCATGTCAGTTCTGAGGAAGACCCGGTTGAGACAGAGGTTAAAGGGAACATAACTATCAATTGTATTTATAAAAAAATTCCCATGTGCAATTATAAATTCATTGGGATGCCATGATGGATTGCACAATCAAGGAAGACTGATTTTTCTAATTAATAGGGAGCTAATTCCCTAGGAATTGCTTGAGTAAGGTAGGTTGAAGGAAGGTTGAGAATTGGCTAAGTATTAGATCGAGTTTGCCTAGATCAATGGGAGAAAATTGGCAGAGTGCTGGAGAATCTCATGAGAGATTAAGCATTGTATTGTTTCATGATTCCTTGACTTAATACATAATAGAGATAGAGTGGTTTTGAGCAATTGTTTTCCCCGGATACATCTTGTGTTGTGTGATTGATAATTTATTTCTCTTACTTATATGTGATTGTGAGATCATGTTTTGTTTCCGAAAATTGTAGGAAGGATTCAATATCTTGTTTTAGTACATTACAAGATCAGATTGAATCTCATTGGTTAGATTTTCTACATGGTATCAGAGAAGGAAAATTTTGGGTGATGAGTTTGCAGAGAATATTTGAAGATTTTGGTGTAAAATTAAAAAAAAAAGCATATTTGGATTCCTTGCGAAAAACCACCCAAATGGAAAATCAATTCGGAGCTTGGATGAGGGAGATATCGTCGATTTAAAATCAACTATTTTTTAGAAACTTTTGTAATGGCAGGACAATTACAATGTGCACAAGTTGAGAACCTATATGCACTTGAGGTACTAGATGCATGCAAAGCTTTAAGGAGCAAAGCAGAGGTTAGAGACTTGGTTGTTGAGAGGGAGTCCAAATCACCTCTTAACATGTAGCCTTAGAAGCAGTCTTAGAAGGTTGTGGAGCAACCACAATTGGAGAAGAAAAGAGGAGACTGAGTGGAAGTGTCCACTCAAGAATAGACCTCCATGAGGGGGAAATTTCGAGCCAGATGGGTAGAGGGAGCACATGCAACCATACCTCTAGGTGAAAGGTGTGGTGATGTGTAGATACAATCCCAAGATAAGAAATTTGGGCAGGTTCCATTGAGATGGCGTGTCTCATGGATCGAACCTAGCTACGAGGAGTCCACAATACAAGAGTAGTAGGAAGGATTAGTTGTATTGATGCAGTAAGATGGCAGGAAGACAAAAATCAAAGTGACAAATGTCAGATACTGGAGCACAGATAAAAGTTGGCAACAATGCAAAGGGCACTTATGCAAATATCAGTAGTAGCATAGAAAGTCCAGTAGATAGGTTCAGTAGCTAGCAGAAGTTAGAAGACTCTGATAACAAATTTATTATACTAATTTAGTTGTTCGGAGGATTTTTAGTTTCGGGATTTGTGCAAACAACAATAGAGAAGTGTTGCATGTAGAATTCCAAAGGTACCAGATCAGGATAGATTGAATTCCTTTCCTGTTGAGAGGGAGTGTTGAAATTTACAACAGGATACAGTGAAATTGGCAACCAGAAAGGGAAAAAAAATGCACCCACAATGGTGAGGAATTTTGATGTACCAGGAGTGAGGAATGTGAGGTGTCTAATTTATTTTCCCCTTAAATAAAATTGGACAATAAATTGTAATTTCATCTCATAAAAAGTTGGGTCAGTCAACTAAGTCATGATGAATGAGTTAGCTCAAGAAATTCGAGTTGAGGTGATCGAGGTGGATATTGGTGGCCACCCGCCTATTTTACTTGGGCCCTCACCATTGTCTCTTTAAGTTTTTAAGTTTCCTTAATTATAGCACAATTTACTATTTTTGTCAGTTTTTTAGGTCTTGAAATTTCGGAGCAGTTTTGAGGCCCCAAACAACGTTTTTTGGGCATGAAAGGTTTGGATAGCTCATAAAAATAACGATTTCATTGAAATTGCATTAGAAATTGTAGTCCTCGGAGAGATATTTCTAACGATGTATCATGTGCGTCAAATAGAGATCATATGAACAAGTTACGACATCGAGAAGTTGGATGCCCAACTATCCCCAACGGGGCCCATAAACTCTTGGTGTTACATCTCCTCGAGTTAGTGTTTTCTCTTATTTTTTAATAATTAAAAGGCCCTTGAGTATTATTGTAGCAAAATTTAGAGGCATGTAGCTGCCACATCTCTTCTCAGAGATAAGCTACCATCGCCCGAGCTAGTTTGTTTTCCATTATGTCTGTAAGAATTTTTCACTATTTGATATTAATGAAATGAAGTGTTATTCATACTGCATCTATGTGTTTATGTTTATTTCTATATTTTATTGCGTTCTTGCATATGTACGGATCATGAGAGTCTAAGATGAGGCATGTAGAGGGATTCTAATATTTTGGGGGTCTAGTTGTAGTTGATGCATTAGTGGGGTGTAAGTGTGAATTAGTTAACTCAATTAATTAAGTTAAAATCAATTTAACTAGTTCTAATTGAGTGATGAGCTAGTGAGAGGTCCACTGAGTTAAATTAGATTTAATTCACAATGAGTGATCAATCACATAACTAATAATTCGCTATTAATAGTTGCATGCATGTTGGTTCTGAGGAAGACCCAATTGATACAGAGGTTAAAGGGAACATAACTATCGGTTGTATTTATACAAAATTTCCCATGTGCAATTATAAAGTCATGGGGATGCCATGATGGATTGCGTAATGAAGGAATGCCAATTTTCCTAATTAATAGGGAGCTAATTCCCTAGGAATTGCGTGAGCAAGGTAGGCTGAAGGAAGGTTGAGAATTGGATAAGTACTAGACCGATTTTGCCTAGATAAGTAGGATACAATTGGCAGAGTGCTGGAGAATCTCATGAGAGATTAAGCATTGTACTATTTCATGATTCCTTGACTTAATACACAATAGAGATAGAGGGGTTTTGAGCAGTTGCTTTCCCCAGATACATCTTGTGTTGTGCGATTGATAATTTCTTTCTCTTACTTATATGTGATTGTGCGTTCATGTTTTGTTTCCGCAAATTGTAGGAAGGATTCAATGTCTTGTTTTAGTACATTACAAGATAAAATTGAATCCCGTTGGTTAGTTTTGCTACATGAAATAGAATATAGGGTTGATACAATATTGTCTTATGGTGATTAGCAGGCCACAAGGTCTGTGATAAAGACCAACATAAATGGAGGAGGTCTTTCACTGTAATTTAGAGCCAGAACAGAAGTAGACACAAGCGTAATATTGACTGAGGTAACCCTAGTTTGAGGTTCGACATTGAGATCTGAAGTTCATGTCAAGATTCAGTCAAAGAAATGCCCAAAATATATGGATCCATATGAGCTAGGTCGAGTCTCTTATGGAGGCAAGAGTCATGGTTTTTTCTATGGGTGGATAGGGTTTGTTCTACAAGAATTAGAAGTACATAAGTATAGTGCCCTAGTTAGGAACATTTCCTAGCATGTTTAGCTCATAAGTTATGCCCTTAAGACCATGACAAATTTGCATAGAAGAAGAGAAGTTGTGACCCTTAGAGCAAGGTTTATTTCTGCAATTTAGACCGCAGATCTAGAAGATGGTTTGCATATTTAATATGTGTGGAGATAGCAGATCCAAAGGAGGGTGGAACCTGAGTAGAAGATTGAGCATGCAGAAGAAATGTGTCATATGAAGAATGGATTGACATGCAGAGAATTTGATTTTAGTGGAATATATCCATAGAGTTTTAGACAGAGATCTGAAGCTACCTATAAAATATTAGTCAATGGACTGTTAGTGGCTAATTTGTGACCCTAGTTTAGTCATCTACATATTGTTGGAAAGATGATAAGAGGAGTAGTTCATATTTGTTCATAGATTGGAAAACAAAGATGAAATTGTCAATACAAGAGAACAATGATTTTGAGAGGAATCAAACCATTGTTAGGTGGAAGATTTGAAGAGCCCTAGATGAAGACAATATTGTGAGCCTATATCAGTAAAAATAAATTACTGTGGTTGGGCAGATTGATGGTAGTCAAAGTATAGTTGGAGGGTTGTTAGGTGACTGTCAAAGAAGAGCCCTAACTCTTGTACTTGTGAAGGACAACAAGATTGGTATAAGGGAAGGTGTATAAGGCCTAAGGATGTGCAGACTTTGAAGGACTAAAGTAGTAGTCAAGTGGGCCAGCCAAATAGCCCTAGTTCACTATATTGTAGAGGATTAATTCAGTGAGAAGAAGGGCAACCTCCATAGCCCTAGAATTCTCATCTTGGAGCCGTAGTATGGAAAAAGTTGGCATACCAAAGATTTATTCACAAATGGAGTTGTGAACAACTTGTTACCACTCAAACTAGTAGTGGACCTAAAAGGGGTTCCTAAGAGGGCAACTGCTAGGAAAAGGGAAATGGTCGAGGCTTAGCCCATTGTCTCCACAGCTAAGGCTCCTTAATCTCCATGGACTCTCACCGATGGGAGGAGTCCCGGTAGTTTAGGAAGTCACTTGTAGAGTATAGGTTAATGAATAGGTGGGAAGTGACCCTAGAAACCCTTTCCCTAAGATAGAATAAAGAGTGGGACATGCTTGCCTTTTAAGAAAGGGAATTGATCTTCTAGGGAGAGAGGAGGGGGATTAAAGGGTTGAGGGAGAAGAATAAGACTTATGAAGGAAGTTATCAATCCATAAAATCCTTAACATCCCATTATCCACTTAACATTTTGAAAATTCATATTTATTTGTAGAAGCAACAACTTCAGATATCACCAGTTCACTTTATCATAAGCTTTAGGCAGATCAATTTTCATCGAACTGCTGGAATTTCTGAACCTTGATTGTATGCAACTCTTCCTGTGCTATTCTGACAACATCATGAATTTGTGTACTGTAAATAAAGCCAAATTTTTCATCTGAAATAACACCAGACAAATACCTTTAAGCATGTTAGCAATGATTAGACCATGCTGATGGAAAACTTGTATGGGACACATGGTTGAATATTGTGATTAAAGAACCTTGCTGAGAAACCCTCCTTGTCTACTGCTTCATTGCTGTTCATGACTTGAGGAGAATAAGAAGTATGAAGGGTGTGGAGAGGTAACCTAAATCGGGGCCTACCTAGAAGTATCATAGAGCACTTGGGTGAAAGGATTTGCTGTATAATCTTGGGAAAGAACCTCTAGATAAAAGTCTGTTCTACTAAAATAAACTTGATTGTAGTATTTCACATGGCACAAACTTAGTGTTCAGGTGAAGGGTGCCTATTTTTTACGTGGGAGGAATTTTGTTGTCTCAATAAATTTGCAGTCAATGGACACAATAAGTGGATAGTCAAGTTTCCTCTTATAGCTACAAGCATCTAAGACTGAATGAAAGCAGTGATGAGCTTGGTTGTTCTTGGTTTGGAAAGGTCATGCTAAGTTTTTTGCTTTGGGTTTTCTCATTATGGATGTAAAATGCAACACAAATTTGTTGGGGTAGTGAAAGAAAAGTGTAAGGAAAATCCATTGTGTCCTAGAACTAGTGGAACCCCTCTTGAATCTTGTAGTATATGTGGCATTTTAAACAAAGTATTCTTATACTTGATATTTGGAGATGGTACAACTAGAAAATCCTCTTAAACTGTGGGATGCGGTGGGTTGTTATTAATCCATAGATTGTCGGAGCAAACTTGTAAGTGGCTGAGGGGGATTTTGAGGCCTGAACCTAATTGTGTTGAATGTAGTTAGGACGAACAATGAGGCCATTCTGCAAGTATATGAACTGATCACAATGAAAGCTCATCTTGAGGCCTAGCATCTAAAGGTGGGGAGGCCCAAGTGCTTTGAGAGTATGTCTAATAGTTTTCATCTCTAAAAGCCTTATTGATCTATATTTTATAGGAAGGATATGACCAGAGGGCATCCAAAGAGTACTTACAAGGAAGGAAGCTTTCTTTAGAATTCCCACTTATCTATAGAAGTGAATTGCCCTTGGAAAACCAACTTTGTTTGCAACCAGAAAGGACAATCCCATTGGAAGAGAAGAGAGTGAGATAGGGGCATCTATCCTTCACAAGTTAAAATAGATTGATGGCCAGGCTTTGAACAATCCTTCCAAGAGAATCAAAATCTAAACTTGGAAATTCATGCCATCTTTTAGCTAGATGTGAATGTTCTCTTTTTAGGAGTACTGTTTTTTTCTTGCTGGGAAATTAGTGTCTTGCATAAAATCCAATTATATGTTTGGACTCTGATCGTAGAGGGATCACTTCACAAACATATTTATGGAATGGGGGGATGGAGCTCTCTTCTAGAATGGACTTGAAAGGTTAGAGATTAGAGTTCACTATCAGACACAAGGAGCAAAGATACCTACCTTCCTGTTGCATATTCTTACTGCACTTAGGCACAGGGACTTTGGAAAAAATATGAGAAGCTGGAGATGAAAGGTTTCTATCAGACACCAGGAGCCAATGAATCCGTCTTCATTTTCCTATTTCCCATTCCTAACAATTTCATTTGAAGGGAATATGCTAATAATTTAAGGATTGCATACAATCAAGGTTCTGAAAATTCTGGAAGGATCATTATCTAATCAATGGTTGTATCTTTGACTATGGCTTTCCTCTCAATATTGGGAAAGTTTCCTTGCCCAAAACATATTCACTGAGCTTCTTAGCAACTTGTTATATTTCCTGTAATGATTCTTTTGGTGCATGAGCCAAAGTCGTCCATTTTTTTCGGGGATTCTATAACTCCCTTTGAAGTTGGACATACAACCTTTATAAATTTGTCCTCATCTTTATCCTGTAACAATATCCACAAAATTTTAATTACAAAATCCCAGTAATATGTAAATCCTACTATAATACTAAATATAAATAAAATTATTAAATTAATTCATTTATAATAATAACAAAATTATAACAAATAACACTAATGAACCGTCCTGCATTATATCGGATATATTGGTGTACATTTTATGTGCTGTTACATTGATAGAATAATTAATGTGAATCAATGTTGATGTAACCTCGCCTGTACTTATGCCACGGGGATCCGGCCTTAACCAGTCACCATAGTCAGCTTCGGAAACATCTCGAAGGTTGGCTAGTAGGCAGGTTCCGATCACTCGATTCAAAGGTGGTTAGGTCTTGTCCGTCGATCTTTGGTGTCTTGATCCAACGGAGATTATTTCGTCGGGGGTTAGGGTAACTAACCCATACCCGAGTCATCGTGCAAGCTCCCCATTTTCTTCAGCTCCCTTGGCAGTGCAGCTTTGCAACTCCGTTGTGTTTGTTCCAGTAGCAGGGATTTCGTTCCTCGCAGGTCTGCAACAGGTAGTCTCTAGACCCAAACCACTAACCACTGGTTCTTATTTCGATGTTACCTCCAGTGCGGTTATGGGAATTTGATCTTTTGTTTAATTTGAATTTTGAGTTGGGGTTTAACCGTTATTACCTACAACAGTTCCTCTAGTCATATTGTTCCCATTTAGCTTGTATTCAGGTGAACAATTTCTCATAAATATCTTGTTTTTCCTGGTTAAACTTGCTAATGGTGGGGTACTTCGATGGACTTATTGTCGGCATATTTTTTTTTTGGCGTTACAGGTTGCACAGGCTCCAAAAGGGTAGAAGAATTTTCGGTGCATCTGGTCAGCCCATCGATTCTAGGTAGGTTACTTGTGTTCCCCAGGTAATGGCTCTTGTTCTGTTATTTTGAAGTACAAGAGGAAAAATTCCTACCCAGAAAATTATTTGGCATTTTGCAGGGTTTAGCTACAGTTATAATTCGGTCTTGTTTACTCATTAGATGCTCTCTATATCCTACTGCTCCGACTGAGTTATTCTTGAATGAATCTAACAGGAATTTTAATGGTCACTGTGCATATTTGGCATCGGCTAGGGTTTTCCGTTATTAGGTTATTTGCTATTAGCTGTCTATTCACCTCCACATATATTTTCTATACTGAGTTCACACGAATGGGGGTTTAACAATTCTGAAAATCATGGGGGTTAAGTCTGAACATATCTTTTATTTATTGCCGCAAGGGTTTCATAGTGGTATATTTTGAAGAGCGACATAAATGAACTTCCCTTCCTCTGCGAATTTCATTTCCAAAGCCAAGCATAAAGCTGAGATAATAATGGGTGACATTGGATCTTCGGTTTCATTAGTGGTAGATTTTAATGGCCTCATTAAGCTCTTCATCGACGGATCCGTGGTGCGTGAAGATGAACCAACTATCTACCTTTCTCCACTCAGAGAAATTTATGAGCACGTGTTATACAAAGACATTGTGTATAATCATACATTTGGCCTATGGGCAAGCATATATCTCCCCCCTCCTCCTCCCAATTATTCCCCAACCACTTCCACACGATTGCTAGTAATCGTGTACTTTCATGGCAACCTCTTTTGTTTTTTTAGCCCGCAGAGTCCCAATGTGCACCAATTATGTGTAAATTGGGTAGCCGATATATGGGTCGTCATCGTATCTGTACGTTACAGATTAGATCCCGAGGATCGCCTCCCTACTGCTTATCACGATTCTGTCTCCGCACTCCAATGGCTTCATTCGAAAACCATAGGCAGAGGAGAAAGAGCCAATCCCTGGTTAGATTCCCGTGCCAACTTCTCCAAGGTATTCCTCATGGGAGAAAGCGTGGGAGGGAACATCACACGTCGCCTGGGAATATGGTGTGGCAGACAAGATTGCGTTGGAGATATGCGAATAAGAGGAATGATTTTACTCTATCACTTTTTAGGGGGAGAGATGCACACTGTGTCAAAGACTAAATAGAGGCAAGATACTCCAACTCTTACAATGCAAGACTCAGATTTGATGTGGAGGCTCGCACTCCCCACGGGAAGAAACAAAGACCACCATTTCTGCAACCCACTCGCCCCGCAAACCGGAGCGCTGTATGTTTGGTCCCTTGGAGGTCCGCTATCCCCGACGGTTATGGTGATTGCAGGGCTTGACATTTTGAGGAGAAAACAATTGGAATACTATGAGCTTCTCAAGAAATGTGGTGAGAAAATCATTGAAGTTGTGGAGTTTGAGGAGCATGATCCAAATATGGCTTCGATGATATGGACGAACAAAACACGATAAAAGTGATAGAGCTTGTTTATCATTTCATTAAATCCGCTTCTTGACATAAATATTTCAATGCGTAAGGAGTACTCATTGGATCCTATTTCATTCATGAATGTTAAGTTTACATGCATGGCTGTCTTTATGTTCAGGAAAGAGTAGTCACAACATTTCTTAGAGAGCTTCCTTGCCTTATGGTATTTTCTCAAATAAAATATATGAACTACATAAATTGTGCTAGACTGCCGACAATGCATTGGCTTATTTAAAGTATCATTTAACATTAATGCTATTGTTTTATGCTTTAGGAACTTAAAAAATTTATATCTTTCAACTCTTTGTCTAATTCCAAACAAAATTGATAAAATCTAATTTTCCTTGATGCCTTTCACAACAACTTGATTGAAATAATTAATGTTATATGATATTTTATACTTATAGGACCTTGTACATATCATAATTAATGTTATATTATTTGAAACCTTATTAAAATTTTATTAAAATCGACATTTAGTAATTAATTTTTATTAAAAAACTTTTAAATCTGTAATTGTGTGGTGGAATATTATTTTAAAAAATAAATAATTTATTTTATATTTAAAATTTTTGTTATATAATAATATAATAAATATTTAAATTTTTTTTTGGGTTGGAAATGGATATTATTGGAATCTGAAGTCCTATGAGGCGCCCATATTAAAACCGATGTTTAGTAATCAATTTTATTTAAAAAACCTTCAACTTTGTAATTGTGTGGTCGAAAATTATTTTAACAAATAAATACTTTATTTTTATAATTTAAAATTATTATTATATAATAATATAATCAATATTTATGTCTGAGGCATTATCTTTGATGGAGTGGGGTGAGAAAACACTGTTCACCCTACCCAATCAAAACGATTCCTCATCGCCATTTTGTCGAGTAAAAAATTGATAAGTGTAACCACCAGCTTCGTCCTCCCATTCAGACTGTCTATCATTCATTTCATCTTGAAATACGCACCACAAACAAGTGTGGAGTGAGATGACGACCTTTTTGATGTTCGTGCGCTGTGTTTCAACCTCAACCTGCACAAGTCGGACCTTCCCGCGACGATGCGAGCTCTGGTAGTACATCCAATATAACTTTAATATATGCAATAATAACTGATGGCTATATAAGGCCAAATTCAAGTGAAACTGCAACGGGATATCCAATTCCATGGTGTTTCTAAGGAAACTTAAAAAATGACATACTGCAAACAGTCCCAACTATGATAGGAAGTCTTATGCCCAACTGCTTCTCGTTTTGTCGGGAATATGCGTAGTAACAACTCACTACATTGGGATCCGTGAGGGCCACTGATGTAAACACCAAGAACTGATAACACAGCATGCACGAAATCAAGAAACATCAGCTTCTAAGAAGATAGATCCACTGTCCTATTGATTTATGGGTTGATCGTCCACATCCTGCTTCTGGTGGCGATCCTGTAGTATAACGTCTCGTCCTCTACCCTATAGTTGTCAGTGAACAAATCAAGGAAGCAAGAAATCCCGCAGACGCCCAATAGAAAGCTGATCAAGTATTTGTTGACGTTGTAGCAGTGGCTTCCATTGGTTAAAATAGGTGACAAAATTTAGAAAGCAAGAACAGTGGTAGTGGGAAATAATTTGACCAGATTAGTTGCGCTCACAAAAGTCTTGTCCACTTCATTCTCTGTCTTTGGGGGCATCAGTTGCGAATGGCCTACCTGAATTGCCAAATCTCACATCCACTGATTAACCAACTTAATTACTTCCCAAATGATTCTGAAAGTCTTTGTAGATCACGATGAGAGATTCAAGACAACAGTGATAATTTGTATGGATCAGAAGGCCTATGTAGATATCAATGAGAGATTCAAGATAACAATGATAATTTATAAGGATCCATGACCATATTTAGCAATGTATCCATAATATGTACGGATGTTAAGTAAACTCTAACTCTTCCACTATCAAATTCTATGGATTTCTTCACTTCTAATTCCTTTCTATAAATGTATGGAGATAACAATTCGTTAAGCGTGTAGAAATAATTATTTGTGATCATAATCTCATATATTTATTATTGGGGAGAGGGAGTTTTTAGTGTGTGATATTTTTTATTCAACCTGAACATGCTTATCATATCTCACAAATTAAATGTGGAAAATTGAAACCTTTGGTTCGAAGTTATGCCCTGTGGGACTCAGACTTCGTCAATCGAGGTAATTAATTTTCAAGCAAATTGATTTGTAACTCGAACAACCAATATTGAAGCAAAAGAAAAATGGATTTTCTATATATTCTTAGGTGCTTCTATTGTGAAATATACTAGTACTACAACCAACCCTTTTCTTCAATAGATCATTGTTATGGATATACACGACAGAGTGACGGTCATTTGTTCTCAAATTTAAGGTACAAATTGTTGCTTCTTCTAATTGGTTATTATTATTTTATTTCTTCCATTAAACTCAAAATAAAAAATATAAAAATATAAGAAGTAGCTACAATTTTGGTGCACTCAAAATCATTCAGGACAAACGTCACCCCACATACAAGCAGAAACTCAATTGATATGCATTGAGGAATTTTGTTATAAAAATTTAATACAAAATTGTGAATATATTTTTGATAAATTACAAGGTTTGAAGAATTTGATTTTGTAATAAATGTTTTTTCAAAGAAATTCTCTGACAATTATGTTATGTAACTTTCCTTTTCAATTTAATCTCCTATTACATTCTTTAAAATATATAAAGAAACTAAAATTTCCATATATTTCATTTTATTATTGTTTTCCACATTCCCCACTTCCAGAGTTTAATTTGGACCTCTCGGTGCAAATGCTAGTAAATATAATTATCAAAATTATTTATAATAATGATAGAAGTAATATAGATTCATCTTTATCACCATTTAGCGTCCACACGCTTAAA
Source organism: Pinus albicaulis (assembly GCA_034641835.2). Taxonomy (NCBI): domain Eukaryota; kingdom Viridiplantae; phylum Streptophyta; class Pinopsida; order Pinales; family Pinaceae; genus Pinus; species Pinus albicaulis. The sequence continues at coordinate 85,211,617 of CM076572.1, forward strand.
TCTAAAAGCACTTGTCTTTCTGTTTTTCTTATCTTGTGGGTACGTTCACGTCCATGGTCCTAATCGCAACATCAACCATGGATGGGCAGAGCGTTCTTCTTTATTCTTCCATTTCAGATCAACTATTGCATGGACCGTTACTTAACAGAACGGTTTCCCTGCCCATTTCTTCTTCAAGACAATTCTACCCAATAGGTAAGCCAAAAAAAAGTTTTTCCGAATTCATATAAAAATGGGATTTCTGTATCGGTATACCAATGAGTTTAAAGTTCTTGTAATCATATAGTTTTCTTTTCTTTTCTTTTCTGTAACTGCTTATTTCTTATCAGTTGCCATTCTGATTGAGCCTCATAAATTTTGTGCTGGTAGTGTATTGTGGCAGAGGCGATAAGAGGACTACAAAGGGAAAAAGATTCAAGCATTCATTTGGAAATGTAAGTGCCCATTTCCCCACTAGTTTCAGTTGAAGTTTGTATGCTATAAAATGGTATATGTCCACTAAAACCCTTAGTTGAAGTATTAGCTAGTTGGGTCAATATTTCAATTCAGAATATGTTAATGCACAAGTATTCAATAATTGCTGAAGTTTTTAATCCAGGTTGTCTAATCTCCAATTCTATGTCAAATTTGATTTAGTCTCAGTGTGGATGTGAGAAATTTTGATAATCATGTAAAAGAACCTGTTACAGTGGTTATATTTGACTTAAAAGATGTTTCAGAGGTTGTCAATTAGGGTAAATATTCCATAATATTTTGCGTGTTTGATGATGGATAGGCAAGGCTGAGGGAGAATAAGAAGGGTAGGGGCCTCCCATTAACTTCTCTACCACTGAGGGAGCTGAAGAAAGATCTTTTTGATGACGGAAAAAAAATTGAGATAGAGATTGATGAATCTATTTTCCGCTGAAAAGATGGAAAACATATCATTTTTATTGGATACTACTATTTCAGATTGAAGAAAGAATGACTATATTATAAATTGTTGTTTTGTGAGTTTAATTAATGTAAAGGGTAGTCGAGGGAAGGTCCATAAAGGTCTTACCTGAGCATAGCTCAAGGTCTTAAATGCTGACTTACTGAGTTATGCTAATGTGCATGAAAACTTTTTTTAAATGTGTATCCTTTCTGTTTTATGGAGGTGGTTTGATAGTGTTGACAATTGCAAGATTTTCATTCCTTATTTTATGGTTGTCTCCAAAACAATTGAAGGTTTGGAATGTGTGTTCATGTATAAGCAATTTGATGGCATTATTATTTCCATTTTTGCGAGTGAAACACCATCTGTTCTGATGAAGGGACCATGGATCTTTGTATCATATATAACTGGCACAACAAGCAAACGAATGTGGTCCCTTTTCTGTTTAACAAAACCCTTTATTGGTTGGGACACACATGCCAGGTCTCAAACTGGGTTATTGTTGTAATAAGCTCCCTACTTACTACTAGACTGCCTGAAGGACTTGATGGATTTTTTCCTTAATCCGAATACATCTTTTGATATATTCATGAAGTGCCTGCAAAATTTATTCTGTTCCCAAAATGAAATACTAGTGTTAATTATTTCCCATACTGGATATGATGTGGAGATAGTCTGAGCTACTGTTCTGTACATCATCGACCATTTTCCATTGCAATAAATTAAATTGGATTGTTAGCACAATTGGTGTCTTTGTATGAAGCCCTTCTGTAAGAGCAACCTTTTCTTGGAAGACTTGTTTGATATGTGAGTGGTGTTACTATGTAGTTTTGATTGTTTACTCTTATGTAATATGAAATACTTATATCTATTTTGTTGCACCTTCATTTTTTTTGGTAAGTTGGTAAGTAACGAGTGCTAGTGTTGATAAAGAGATTGGTGCCGATCTCTTAGGTGGAATTTCTTATGCATTAAACTCTTTTATGAATTTTGGTTTGGTGCATATCTTCTTTTATAACTTATGCTTTGAAAATCTTGAATACTACAAAGAAAAAAATTTACCCAAAAGCTTGACATAAATTAAAATCCCATAAAAGCATGAATTCTCAGTTAACTGGAAAAGCTGGTGAGGAACTGGGTTCTATCCAGCCAAGAAGCACTTTATTTGGATTATAACCCACAAATTCATCTGAATGGTACCATTCGCTGAACTTGTGAACTCATAGTACATGTCAACAATGTAGTAGGCCGTGGCAGTTGCAACCTATCCTAATGAAAGAGGATGCATACATTTTTACTATGTTTATGTATAATTTCAAAATGTTGCCCTTACTACCAAAATTCTTGGGAGACCATAAAGGTGTCAAGGTGAAGGAATATTTTCCGGGGAACCTTGCATAGCATTACCACCAATCATTACCTCTTCCAGAAGGCAAAGCTCATATATACAATTGATCAGTTTTTAGTGCAGTATCGAATCTATATTCTAAACTAAGGGCAATAAATTTATGTTACAAGTGTGCTTTAGTTCTCTCAGACTATACAGTTTTTCCTTCCTCGCAGTTCCTTGAAGAAGATTTCTGAGATATAGATGGAAATCGTCTCAACCCCTCAAGACTATGTTTCTTTTCATCGACATTTTCTGTTCGAAATGCTGTAATTGTTTGGTAAATTTTCTACCTACTAACTTCTTTGGCCAGATAATCAACATAGCACTGACTATCAACACCACTAAAAGAATGCATTTTCATTAGCCTTTGGTTTGGTGCTATATTTCTATTAATTGGCCTAACAGGAGGGGTAGGAGAAGAATGCATTGCAAGTTTACTTGGACCAGGAAAATCAGAACTAACTGCTGGTTCCTTCGGTGATAATATATGTCTAGGACTGCTAGAAAACCTTGTTCCCCGAACATCGGATCCAAGTTGTTTCATGACTACAAACTCCTTATCTCTACCAGTTGTGCCATGTCTTCTTGAGTCATCTTCCCGGTGCTCTTGCTGCCCATTCACATTCAATTTCTGATCCTGAAAATTTATCCCAGGAATGGATTTCTTCTTATCTAAAGATGTTCCCAAAGGTATTCTGTTTTTCAATTCATTTTCAATTTCTAAGAGGGAATGCTCATGTTTTATTTGAAGTCCGATTAATTCCTTTTTATGTTTGACTGCTAACAATCACAACTCTCTGCTGGTGGAATCTTCATCTTCATCAGATAAAATATTGTCTGATGATGGAGCATAGGTTTGTGGATTGAGATAATGTTGGAAATACTGGGGGGGGGGGTGAATCAATATTCCTTTCAATTAGAGCATTAGTTAATATTCAGTTATTATCAATGTTTGTACAATGATAGCAGTAAACAAAAAGAACACAAATGCACACATTTTTTAAGGTGGAAACCCTTTCCGGGACAAAAACCACCTGAATGCTTTTCTAATAATTCTTTAATATTCAACTCCAATTAAAAATAAAGCTCTAACTTCCTAGAATCTAGAAAAGCATTTTTCTCTAGCTCCCACTGTATGGAGGCTCCAATGCCTGAGATTATTCAGTAGTCAACTGAATGGATGCCCCAACACCCAATGAGATACAACTCACCCTAGCGCCACCCTACCACCCTATAGAAGAATAAAGTAAGAATGGACTCCTGTACGAGGGAAAATGGTCCACTTTACAATGATATAGAATGATGTAGAAGAAGAATATACACTAGACCATAACCCCAACTATGAAAAACCCACCTAATGATGATCCTAGACCTCTTGACTCTACCTCTTCAACTCTTGGCAGATAGACACTTGTACAATTTTTACAATGATACATTTACAATGGCTTAATACAATGATACCTTTATAATGACTGTATGCAGTGATGCCCACTTGAAGACTTCATGTGATGAACTTCTTGCTGCTATTATGCACCTTGATTGCTGCTCTTGTCATGCTACCCTCTGTTGCACCTTACTTTTCTTTGCTTTCCTAGAAAGTCTGGTCCTTTGCAGCCCTTGACAACACATGATCTAGATTTTTCTTGCCTTTTAGGATCTCGATATTAAATCTGGTGTATCTATGTTATTTCTAATCCCCAATATGTGATTTTCAGTTCTGTAGTAGTCCTCTGAGTCTTCTTTCCAATGCCATAAGTCTGACCCAATTTGGATTCTTCAAGAGAGAGTTATGCCCAATCTCTCACAATTACCTATTAATGGATTGGTTCAATAGAGAAAAATTGTACAACATGCCACGTGTCATTGTTTCTTTATTTGGCTCTGAAAATGATATAGAGAAAACTACAGTCCATGCAATATCTACCACTTTTTATAGAATTCCAATTTGATACTCAGAGAGAGAGTTATGATGATTTTCCCAAGGTCACTTCTTTGAGATGAAGTTCAGGAGCCTGCAAAAACACTAACTTCCACAGATCATATCTGTGAAAATATTGGGTACCTTGATCTGAAATTTTTACAGAAGCTTCCTTAGGTTTTCAGCTTTGCCTCATAAAAATTTCAGCTTCTGAACCTTCGTAGAAAAAAAGTTAGAGCGCAAATTCCACGACGACCTGTTTCAAGTAGCCAAATCACTACATGAGGAGGATATGAGGATCACAATTTATATAAATGCTTAGGTTGAGAGGGTCTTCAACAACTAAACATGGGAGGGATTTTAGGAGCTTAAAAGTTATTAATTATTGACTTTTCAATGACCCATGCCACAACCCCATAGGGTTTTAGCCCACTAACTGGGGTTACAAACTTCAAACATGAATATCTCTCAAACCGTGAAGAATTACGTAGTGTGCCATATATCAAAGGAAACATCTCAACAAGTAGAAACCATAAAAAAAATTCTTGACCCATAATATAGTAATTTGGTAGGTCAAAAATCCCATGCAATATTGGGGTAGCCCATTGGTGCTTATTGGATTGACATCAATGACAACCGCTGATCAACAATATCCCCCTTTGGCATTGATTGCAACACAAATAATCCCCCTGCGATCATGACACCTCTTCCTACAAAATTCTCTCCCCCTTTGACATCAATGGAAAAAGGTAACTCCCCCTGACACACAAACATCCGACGGACTTGTACACACTTCCACTTCCCCTGACACACAACCATCCTGAGGATCGGTACACACTTCCACTCCACCTTTATATTCTGAATAAGGAAAATCTAATGAGAACTTAGGAGAATACCAAGTTTCTGGCAAAAATATTCAAATGCTTCACAAGGTAAAGATTTAGTGAAGATATCAGCGATTTGTTCTTTTGTACCAACATACTCAAGTTTGATATTCTTTTTAGCGACTTGTTCTCTAATAAAATGATATTTGATCGGAATGTGTTTTGTTTTTGAATGCATGACAAGATTCTTGGAGATGCTGATGGTACTGGTGTTGTCACAGAATATGGGAATAGGCTCACTGAATTGTACTTAAAGATCTTGCAAATTTTGTCTCATCCAAAGGACTTGAGTACAACATGCTGCCGCTACAATTTATTCTGCTTCTGTTGTAGATAACGAGATTGAGGTTTGTTTTTTTCTCAACCATGATACGAGACAACCACCTAGATAAAATGTTGATCCATTAGTACTCTTACGATAATTAACGCTTCCTGCCCAATCTACATCTGTGAAGGCTTGAATAATGACATTGTTACCCTTGGGATACCAAAAGCCATATTCTTCTGTGCCCTTTAGATATCGAAGAATTATTTTGACAATAATAATATGTGATTCTTTTGGTGCTGCTTGGAATCTTGCTACTTGTCCAACTGCTTGCATAAAATTTGGCTGGGAGGCTATTACATATAGAAGAATACCAATAATAGATTTGTACAACCTCTAATCCACATCCTTAGAAGTCATCTATGCTGAATTTGCAACCTATTACCATCAGAGTAAGGACGGGTTTGCAATCTTTCATTTTGAATTTCTTGAGCATTTCCTTGATGTACTTGGCTTGAGATATAAATATTCCTTTCTCTTGCTGAGATATTTGAAGCCCTAAGAAATATGTCAGCTCACCAAGTAAAGACATCTCGAACTCACTTTTCATATTTGTAGAAAAGTTCTTACTTAGTTGATCATCATTGCTACCAAATATTATATCATCCACATATACCTCAACGATTGTTAAATTATATTTATCTATTTGTACATAAAGATTGCTATCAACAGTACCTTTCTTGAACCCTTGTTGATGTAGATATCCATCAAGAAGATCATACTATGCTCTGGGAGCCAGCTTGAGACCATATAGAGCCTTATGTAACCTGCAGACATAGTCTTCTTTTTCTGATAGTAGAAAACCTTCAGGTTGTTTGATGTAAACTTCTTCTTCTAATTCGCCATTCAGAATTTCTAACTTAACATCCATTTGGTAGACTTTGATTTTCCTTGAACATGCATAAGCGAGAAACATTCATATGGCTTCCATTCTGGCAACTGGTGCAAATGTTTTGTCGAAATCAATTCCTTCCACTTGTGCATAGCCTTTGCAAACCAATCTTTCTTTGTTTCTTGTAACCTTTCCATCTTCATTCAATTTGTTCCTGAACACCCGTTTAGTCCCAATGAAATTTTTATCTTTTGGTCATGGAACTAATTCCTAGGTGTTATTCTTTTCTATTTGATCCAATTCTTCATTCATAGCTGCTACCCAATGTTCATTCTGATTGGCTTCCTCAAAACTACTAGGCTCAAAGGTTGCTAGAAAAGAAATGTGAGCTTGTTGTGATGAACAAAGCTGTCGACCTTCATTTATGTCACCAATGATTTAATTTGATGGATGGTTCTTTTGAATCCATTCTTTTGTTCTCTGACAGCAAGGCCACCCATGGCCCCGGTCTTCCTTGGTCCCAACCTCAATCTGTGTGTAAATGAATCCAATATTTCTTTCCAAATTATCTCCCCAATCTGGCTTTCACTCTCTGTTCTATTTTCTTGGTCTGGCCAATTAAATAAATCTCCAAGCCAAGGTCTCACAATCTCACTACTTAATTTCTTCTTTCTTATTTACTTATCAATTTCATAGAAATTGATAAGTGAATACTTTAGACGAATATTGTATTGAACCCAAATAGTAAGGCTTCCATATTAAAACCTCGGTCTTTTAACTACGCGCCTGAATCACAATTCGTATGGCCCCCACTTTGCAGATTCAAACATTATACGCACGCTACGATATATCAATGTGTATATTTCGGCCTTCTCCAAAGTCATTGGAAGAATTAAACAACCAACGGCACCGGACATACTTATATTAAAACCCCGCAAACCTCAGTTTAAAATGTTCCAATTAATATAATTTAGAACTGGGCCCCAGCACTGACGAGCCTTCCACATCCGACGACTGTTATCACGTCGCCTCACTCCAATTGATCCAATGGATATTGCACGGGCTACTCGCGTGAAAAATAACACGCGATGGCGCGCAGTAGAAGCGGTTTTCCAAAGTCACTCGGGGACACATGTCGCCCTTCTTGTGGAATCGCTCCCGATTCTTAAATACCGCTTGCCCGACAAAAGGTGGTGCGATGAAAACCACCGGTTGCTCTAAATCGCTTTCACTGTTCCTCCGGTCACAGTTCCGCTTCCTCGACGCACCAGGTTCCGTTCACTCCGTCAACGCTCCATTTCGTTGCGCTCAGGTTCCGCCTATTCAAATTAATGTAGTTCTAATGCACCTTCGCCCCTCATTATACAATGCTCGTCTAATGAACACCAATATCGCTTATGCATGGATAAAATCCATGCCTCTGTTCGTGTCATATACTCATGACTATATCACTCCACTGTCAACAGTGTCGACAGTATTTACAATCGATCCCGCTAACTGTATACAGAGCACCATTAATCCCATCACCGGTTCTTAGTTATCATGGATTTCGATTATCCTCCATCAGGATGCATGCATATGTTCACACTGAACTTATTCAAGCAAAGCAGATATACATTCACACATAAATTAAATCCACAAGGCACAAATAGACTAAAACATTTCTTATTTACACAATGGATTGAATTACAACCACTGGCTGGCCAAATCTTCAAACTGATGGCCTTCTTCCCCTATGCATCTCTCCACAGGTACAAGCAAGTCTAGGTGCAGGCTCGTGCAGGTCTGTGTAGTTCTCCGAATCTATCATAGAGGTTTATTTTTATACATATTGGAAATCAATCGATTCACTTCCTTGATGACTCTTGGACTCCTAAATCTAGCCCAACTTCTGAAACTGACTATCTCTTCAGGCGCCCATAAATCATTCGGGCAGTTACGATGTTAACCCTTAAAATTAACTAAAATAACTCAACTATGAATATTTACATGGGGAACCAAAACATGAGACCCCCCTTTAGGTTTATTTATGTACAAAAAGTGTCTTGGGCCTAATGCCCCTGCATCATTCTCTTTGGAAGAGCTTCTTGTTGTTGTTCTGGTATATCTTGATGATCATTATTTAATTCTTCCTGGTTGATAGTTGCTTCTTGTTCTATAATTTTCTCTATGTCTTTTTCAACCTCTGTCTGAAGTTTCAAAGATTCTAGATCCTCATCATTATTTGTTAGAACACCATCTTCGTCAAATGTAACATTTATGCTCTTCACTATCTGTTTTCGTCTTAGATTATACCAACAAAGATACCTTCATCAACACGTGATTCAAAATTACCCAAATTTTGATCTTCTCTTTTGATATAACATTTTCTTCCAAATATTTTGAAATATTTTACATGAGATGGTTTTCCTTTCCATAATTCATATGGGGTCTTGTTGCAAGATTCTAGATCTTGGTCATGCAACTAATTCCTAGGTTTTATTCTTCTCGATTTGATCCAATTCTTCATTCATAGCTGCTACCCAATGTTCATTCTGACTGGCTTCCTCAAAACTACTAAGCTCAAAGGTTGCTAGAAAAGAAATGCGAGCTTATTGTGATGAACGAAGCTGTCGACCTTCATTTATGTCACCAATGATTTGATTTGATGGATGGTTCTTTTGAATCCATTCTTTTGTTCTCTTTGGAGGAGCTTCTTGTTGTTGTTATGGTATATCTTGATGATCATTATTTACTTCTTCCTGGTTGATAGTTGCTTATTGTTCTTGAATTTTCTCTGTCTTTTTCAGCCTCTGTCTCAAGTTTCAAAGATTCTAGATCCTCATCATTATTCATTAGAACACCATATTTGTCAAATGTAACATTTATGCTCTCCACTATCTATTTTCGTCTTAGATTATAGCATTTATAGGATTTTCTTTTGCGTGAGTAACCAACAAAGATACCTTCATCAACACGTGATTAAAACTTACCCAAATTTTGATCTTCTATTTTGATACAACATTTGCTTTCGAAGATTCTGAAATATTTTACATTAGTTGGTTTTCCTTTCCATAATTCATATGGGGTCTTGTTGCAGTTATTTCCGAGAAGACTTCTGTTGATAATGAAGACTGCCATATCAATTGCTTGAACACATAAATTTTCATCCAATTTTGAGTCCTTCAACATTGTTCTACCCACTTCCTGTACGGTTTTGTTCTTTCTTTCAACAACTTCATTTTGCTGAGGTGTTCATGCTGTTGAAAATTTTCTTTTTATTCCATTTTCCTCACAGTATTGCTGAAATAATTTGGAAGTGAATTCTCTGCCATTATCTGATCTTAGACAATTTATTTTCAAATCAGTTTCATTTTCGACCAACACCTTGTAGATCTTAAAGCACTCAAATGTTTCAGATTTTTTTTTAGGAAACCGACGGTTGTCATCCTGGTATAGTCATCTATCATTAACATGAAATATAATTCTCCATCTAAGCCTTTTGTTCTCACAGGACCACATATATCAGTATGTATCAATTCCAATGGATGTGATGCAAAGTGTTCTTTTGTTTTAAATTGGAATTTTGTCTACTTGCCGTGCTAACAGGCCTCACATAGTGTGTTGGAAGGTTTTGAGATTTTCAGAATTTCTCGTACTGATTCCTTTTTGCTTATCCTGACAATATTTTCAAATTTTCTTTGACCCATTCGTTTGTGCCATAACCAAATTTCATCTTCTTTAGCTAGTAGACATGCTTTAGTTGCTTCATCCAGAACATATATGTCGTTTGGAGCTCGAATCGCTGTAGCCACAATTTTACCATACCTGCCTTTCCTGATTTCACATTTTGTGGAGTTGAATAGCATTGTGTGTCCTTGATCACACATTTTTCCAACACTGAGCAGATTGTGATTCATGTTTTCAACCAATAGAACATTCTTGGCTATAACATCTTTGCTTCCGAGAGTGACGATACCTGATCCTATAAAATTTGAAGATCCATCATTTCCAAAGGATACGGTTCCATCCTTCTTCTCTTTCAGAGATGAAAATTTCCTTCTATCTCCAGTCATATGTGTTGAGCAACCACTATCAACATACCACACATCTTTGTTGTTTTGAGCCTTGAGAGCGAGAGCACAATTATCAATCTTCTTCTTCTTCCATGTTCATTCATTCTATGGCTTCGAAGATTCTTATGGATAATTTTCAAGTCTGCAGTCTCTGGCTATGTGTCCAAAGTTCAAACATTTGTAACATTCCACATTATTTCTTAAATTTTCAAATCTATTGATGTTTCGTTGAGCCATGGGAGGTTCATATTTGAAGGATCTCCTGGAATTGTATTTGTTCCTAGGGTACGTGCGACATTCTACAACTTTATGACCAAATTTTCCACATGAATAACAATAGCCATGAAAAATATGTTGGTACTGGGATGGAAATCTTCGTTGAGGAATCGTCTCCAAAGGATGTTCTTGCGAATCTTGTCCAATGAAGTCTACAAGCATGTCATTTCTCATAGGTTCATTGTATTTTGTTGTAGAAGGTTCTTATTCTTCTTCTTTGTAACCGAGGCTAGTTCTGTCGTTGTAAGATTGTTGATTGTTGATGAGTTCTTCCAATGCCCTTGAGCTGTTGGCATAGTTTTAGACATTTTTTCCCTTCTTCACTTCCTTACACAGCGAGACTAATTCAACTTCTAATGCTTCCCTTTCTTCGTTGCTTTCTTCCAACTTCTTCCGAAGTGATTCTTCAATACATTTGTGTTCTTCAACTTCAATTTTGAGATCTTGAACTTGTTCTTCAAGACTATTGGAATGGAACTTATCAGCCTTGAGCTCTTTTATAAGCCTAATTGCCTCCTTAGAAAATTCTTCTATGGTCAACCCTTCTTCTTCGTTGTTTGATACCTCTTATTTATTGTGCTTGGCCATAAAAAATACTCTCTCATTGGCTTCTTCTTTGCTGTCACTGTCTTCATCGGATGATGAGCTATCTTCTTTAGAGAGAAAGTTCCTTTTGGATCCTTTCTTTTTTTCTTGCTTGTTGAATTTCTTAAAGCCTCTCTTTCCTTTTTAGTTTCCATCACTTCTGTTTAGACATTTTGATGCAAAATTCCCAACCTCACCACAGCCAAAACATATCAATGGAAGTTTACCTTTAAATTTTCCCTTACCAATTTGTATTTTTCTCGTAAAGTAAGCATATTATTCATCATCTACCTTTTATTCACACTTTTAGGTGCATGTATTTTCAATTGAAGGTTGTTTTTCCTTATTGGTTTTTGTAGATGCAACGAATGCAGTTTCTAGATGCAAAGTACCCTCTTCTTCATCAAGTCTCATTTCATATGCTATGAGAACTCCATGTAATTCCTCTTTGCTGAGTTTGTCCAGATTTGCACTGTATCCTAAGATCGATAACTTTGGGTTGAATCTCCCTGGTAACTTTCTAAGAATCTTTCGTTGTAATATTCCAAAATAGGGAAATTCTACAACAATGAGAATATATTAAGATATTCCAAAGTTGGAGCTACAAAAATACATGAACACAATAATGTAAGTTGTGTCAATTTACTAATTAAATGTGTATTAAATTCATTTCCATCAGATTAGGAGCATATCAACAAAACTATATCTCCATATGTTATCTCCAAGTGGGGAAAAGCAGTGATCTGGACCATAAAAACGCTATTTCCAGAAAATAACGCTATAAATGTGAGAAATGGGACTTGGATCCCATATTTCATGCAATATGAATCTCATATATAGAATGGGAGCTGAAACAAATCATTCTAGCTAAGTTAAACATATCTCCCGATTCTTATATGGCTTAAAAACACTGAAAACCCATAACTTAACCCATACAGAAAAATATGAAGCAAGAAAAACATGATTTTCAGAGGGTTTCTATAGAAATATGTTATAGACAACATATCTAGAGTTTATTTAGCCGAAGCACAGAGAAAAACAAAGATCTAGCCTCTTTTATACAATGTAAAGATGACTCGGCAAGGGTTTCCTGGAAGCTCAAGTACAAAAAGGAGTAGATATGAATATTCAGCTGCAAAATAAAGCATTCCCCTACAAAATTACATGAATATAGCTGAATAAAGTACAATAGGGATGAGAATCCCTTTTCCTAGCTTTCTGGGGAAAGGGTTGGCCCTTTCCCTAGGAAACTAGGCCAAAATCAAGGTATTAAACCTTGCCGCAGTAGCTCTTTGAAAAATGATGCAGTTCCTGCAAGGGAATGTGCTGTAGAAGTGCATAGAAGCTTTGGCCAAGTGCCAAGATGTGAAAATATGCTTGGGATTCCATCTTGCTGATCCTCCAATGGATTGACGAGCTCTCCACTGAAAAACAAGCCCAGAAATGACTCAAAGAGATCCTCCTTTGCTGCACCCTGCAACACAACCCAAATTTGAACAGAAAATGTGTTGTAGCTGAAGGAGGTAGCTTGGAAAAAATGCTAGAATGAGGAAATTTACCCCAAAGAAACTCTCCTTCCCTGAGGATGAGGTAGGGATTCCCGACTAGGAACACCCTTGTGCTAAACAGCACTGCAACCCTGCTAAACAGCAAGAGGAAGCAAAGTATGAACAGACCAAAGAAAATAATAATCAAAGCATGAATAACAATGGCTGCCCTCCTCTCCATATATAACAAGTTCTGCTCTCCACAATGGGTCCATCCATATGTTCCACCAAGCTCATGAAAGTTGTCCTCCATTAGAACAACACAATTTATCAAGGAGATACATTGTATCTAGACAATGCATGTGGACTTGGTCAAAGATGACTAGATCAACATGATCCAATCCTATTCACACCCATAGGTGCTCAATCCAGTTGCTTATTCTTCCTCTTTTCACATGAGGAATGTTATTATTCCTTCTAAAGAGGTTAATGGGCCTCCCTACCCATTTTATTCATCTACCTAGAGATAATGCTAACTATAATGTTCCTTTTAGCTTGAGGCGAAAATTTGGGAACATTACAATCCTCCCCTCCAAAATGTTTCTTGTCCTCAAGCAACTGTATAGGGAGAGAAAAATTCCTCTCCTTCTCCTCTTGTGGCCTCCTCATCAATAGTCCCCACCATTGCTCAAGATAATATGCAAAAAATATGCCCTCCAATGTCTCCTCCCAAAGATGCATAACCAAATGGCTCACATCATGAAAAGGTGGAAGGTGTAAGTAGAAACCTTCCTACTGTCCCATGGCCTCCCCAAGGTAGGAGTGATGATACACATGGAAATATCATTCCCAATGAGTGACCCTTTGACCCATGCTATCATCCAAATGAAATGAGCCATTTTAGGTAGCTCATCAAAGAAATCTGCAACCCCGGGTTTATGTAATGTGTTGGGGCTAAATGGAGGGTTTATATTTTCCCATCCAAGTGGCTTCTCTCTCCATTTATGGTAAGTATGAGGGGGTTGCTAATACTGGGATGAAATTCCATGGCCTTCAAAAATGGCCCAAGCTACCCCACAAGATAAGTCAACCATGAAGTGCCTCCTCCAAGAACGCAGGTTCTCCCAATGGCTCCTCCTATGGGAAGGAAATAGGTGTGATGTGGCAATCATGGTGTGCCCATTGTTCCTCCTGAAACACACAAAATGAAAAATAGGGAGAATCATACTCCCAATGGGCATCTCCAACTCATATTCCACTCTCCAAACAAAGCTTCCCGCCGAACATAAAATTATTAGCAATACATGGAATCAAAAACCAATAAAAACAAGGTTCCATGTGACAACCAGAAAGTGGATCATAGTTCCTCTCATGGAACCAACGTAGTGCATCCCATGCCTGCCTCAAAAAAAAGTACAAAAAGTGCTTTCACAACCACTTGTTTGCTGCCATAGTCATCTCATACGATGGAATCATGAATATTACATTTGGTGCCAATGATGCACACCACGAATCATGTGGCTTCCCCCACAAACCACCCAGTAAGTAGCCAATATCAATGCCACAAATGGCTCTAAGTACATCATCATATAATATGAAAGAAGGAACAATCCTTCTTGGTACAACATGCTACTCATATAAAGGAAAGAAGTACAAAACATAAAATTAAATTGTACATCCTCCATTATGTACTTGAGACCTTGAGCTGAAATGGCTCAACCAGAAATTTCCCCTCCTCCAAAGAGTAGGGAAGTGGCTGTGACCTCCTCTCTATCACCATTCGGGCTATGCATATCTCCATATGCTAAAATATGTCATGCTGGATGCCCTCCCAAGTGAACTCCTCTGCCAAATAAAGATATGCATCACAATGCATGGAAAGGAAGTTCTCATGTGCTGCATGAAGTAGCTTCTCCTTGAGCTTAGAAGCTCCAGTCAAGAAGACTATGCCATAAGAATAGATGAACATATCATCCACCATATACTCATCATCTCTATCCAGGTCATCAATAATCATACATGCACCTAGATCCTTGGAATACTCTACCAAGAGTTGAGATCTCCAGTATGGATCAATCCTCCCAAGAGACAACGCTGGTGATCTAGCATGTGAAGCTCTCCTCATACTACTGCCTGCTACTTTGACATCCCCCATGCCAAATTCTTCCTCCACATTCTCCACCTCTCCAAAATCCAAGAGTGGTGAACCCAAAGGCAAGATGTCCCTCATCAACTCTAGATCTGGTGGCCTCCCTGGTGGGATGCCTCCATGTAGTGAGACATCAAAATCTGAAGTGGACTATATATATGAGTGGACTGAGTTGTCCCTCTTTTCACTGCACAGTGAAGTCCCCTCCTTATGTGCAGAAACCTCTCGAAGTAGATAAGGGTGAATTCTCTCTATCCCTTGATGTTGATCCTTCTCCTCTTCTTCCATATATGAGAATGCCTTATCCTCAATGTGAGACCCTTGATCTTGGTCATCTATTGAAGGAGAAGACTCCATGTCTTCACATATAGAAGAGGGCTCTTCAATAAGTAGGGATCTTGCCCTTGGAGAACTATCATGTATGTTTATATCCCCTTTAAAATTATGGAGTGGAGTTGGTTTAATAGGTCTCTCCAACTCATGCAAAGTGTTTGATTTTTTGTTCTTAACAAATGATGGTTCACAATGTTTTCTATCAAATCTTCTCACCAATTCCCTAGTGAATCCAACATAAGTTTTTACATTTGCATGAAAAAATGAAGTAGAATCATTAAACCACCAATCATGGGCCATACCTTTGAGGTGAAACGCTTCTACTCTGATGGCCTCTTTCTCTGAAACTTGGCGTAGCTGAAAATAGGAATCTAGCTCTTCTACCCAAGCTTTGGCTGTGCACTGTGCCGATCCATCAAAGTGAGATAGGAAGATTCTACCTCTTTTGCTTATTTTGTGGCTACTGGATCTTACCTCCTTGAGTTTGAAAAACCCTTGGAAGTCCAAGTGCTCCTTGAATCTCCATGATTGAGATTCATACTCTTGAAGATAGTCACTCAAGGTCTCCTCCCTTGGTGCGTCTTCTTCCTCCATTCTTCTTGCAGTAAATGTGGGCAATAAAATGCGCTGTGGATCTACATGTGTGGCTGAATGTTCACACCCACTATGTGAATAGCTAGGGCTTACTTCAAACCCTCTCAAAAATCTTCTACACTCCTCCCCTTTCATCTCCTTGAGATCTTCTTTGATATTCTTCATAGCTTGGAAAAGAAGCAGGGAGATCCTCTCTTCCTTCATTTCTCCAAATAATGGAGTCATACTCTTGTTTCTTCTACATAACTTCTCTTTTATGTGAGAATATTCTCCTCCTAATGGCATACTATCTTGGATGCATAGGCTGAGTGTAGGTTTTAACCCTGAATAGAAATTATCTACACACGAATCTTATAACAGAAAATAAACAATAGCGAGAGCATAAAACATAAAACAAATAAACACAGAGATTTTCCCCTGGATCCCAAATCGGGACGACCAGCTTGATTTTTCATTATATTCCTTTTAGTGTTACAACACATATATATACATGCCGAAGCATACATAAACCCCAATCCATAAACCCTGGATTAGAACATAACCGTAGTTCCCTTGATCGGATCTACAAAAATACCAGGGGCCGAAAACCATCGTACCCCAAAACCATGTGCAAAACCATGCACAAAACCATGAACGCGGACTACCCACCGAAAATTAAGGACCTATAACACATACCCAAAATTCTCCCACTTGTTGTTTTATTTCCACAGGGGGTCACAAGAGAGCTTAGTCATTGCCCCAATTCTTCAACACCCATTGTTTCTCTACACCAAGAGAACTTCTGAGTGCTCACAGACTTTGTTAATGCATCTGCAACATTCTTCAAAGTGTCCACCTTTACCAGCAACACCCTTTTAGCCTCAACCATATCTCTAACAAAGTGATATTGAACATCAATGTGCTTTGTCTTTGAATGATAAGCGGGGTTCTTAGCCAAGAAAATTGCACTTTGGCTATCACAGTCTATCCTTATAGCTTGTTGTACCAACCCCATACTTGAACACAATCTCTGCAACCAAATTGCTTCCTTTCTTGCATGAGTGGTTGCTATGTATTCTGCCTCTGTAGTTGAAAGAGCCACTACAGACTGTCTTTTACTCATCCAACTGACTGCGCCTCCAAATAGGCTAAACACATACCCACTTGTAGATCTTCTTTGGTCCAGATCTCCAGCCCAGTTTGCATCAACAAAACCATGAATGTCCAACATTCTTTCCAATCCTGGTCTTCCCTGGTAGCATAAGCCATAATCACTAGTGCCACGTAAATATCTGAAAACCCGCTTCACTGTTGTCCAATGCTCCTTCCCTGGGTTTGACATAAACCTGCTCAATACTCCCACTACATGTGCAATGTCTGGTCTAGTACAGACCATTGCATACATCAGACTACCCACTGCACTTGCATATGGAACACGGGACATATCCTCCTCTTCTTCTTGTGTCTTGGGACACTGTTCAGCAGATAACTTTACACCTACAGGAATAGGAACATTCACCGGTTTACTATCCTGCATATTGAACCTCTGCAATATAGTCTCGACATACTTCCTCTGGTTTAACCAGAGCTTCCTCTTTGCCCGATATCTCTTAATTTCCATGCCCAAAATATAGTTTGCAGCACCCAGATCCTTCATGTCAAATTTGGAGAATAGTTGGGTATTCAAATCTTGGATAATTTCTTTGTCATTTCCAATAAAAAACATATCATCCACATACAAGACCAAATAAATAACACGGTCACCAATTAATTTAAAATAAACAAAGTGATCCTCCTTGCTTCTGGTGAAACCAAGTCCCCGTATATAGGTATCAAATTTCTGATAGCACATCCTTGGTGACTGTTTTAACCCATACAGAGACTTCTTCAACCTGCATACCAGTTCTTTCTTACCCTTCACCATAAATCCTTCAGGTTGCTTCATGTATATCTCCTCTTCTAGATCCCCGTGAAGAAATGTTGTCTTCACATCCATCTGTTCTATCTCAAAATCAAATGCAGCAGCAACAGATAAAAGTAATCTAATAGAAGTAACTTTGGAAACAGGAGAAAAAATATCACCAAAATCAATTCCTGGCACCTGGGAATAACCTTTCGCTACCAATCGAGCTTTGTATTTCTCCACCTTGCCTTCTACATTCATCTTCTTCTTAAACACCCATTTGCTCCCAATGGGCTTCCTTCTAGCCGGCAACTCCACCAGATCCCATGCATCATTTTTGTGCAAGGATGCCATTTCATCAACCATGGCCTCCTTCCAGAGTTTTCCATCCTCTGAATCTACTGCCTCCCTGAAAGTTCTGGGTTCATCATCGGTTATAGTTAAGGCAAAACCTAAACAGAAAGTAGATGGACTATACCTTTCTGGTTGCCTTCTTTCCCGAACTGATCTTCTCAAAGCTGGAGTTTGTGGCTCTTCATCTTCTGAGTCTTCTTCTGTTGTAGAGTTTGATTCATCCTCCTTTAGCTCAAACTCTATCTTCTCAGGGTCCTTTGGTAGGACTTCATGTTTAACAACATATTTCACTTCTCTAAACACCACATCTCGGCTGTACACAACCTTCCTTGTTTCTGGGTTCCAAAGCTTGTAACCCTTTAAGCCATCCTTATACCCAATAAAGATGCACTTTTCAGATTTATTATCCAACTTGGTCCTTTTCTCCTTTGGAACATGTACATATGCATCACATCCAAATACCCTTAGATGTGAAAGAGAAGGTTTCTTACCAATCCATACCTCATGTGGGGTCTTATCCTCCAACACTGATGAAGGTGATCTGTTAACCAGATAGCATGCAGTCTCCACTGCCTCTGCCCAGAATTCTTGTCCTAACCGGTACCACTGAGCATGCTTCTTGCCTTTTCCATCAGTGTTCTATTCATTCTTTCTGCAACTCCATTTTGCTGAGGTGTGTATGGAGTAGTCTTCTGTCGTGCTATAGCACACTTCTTACAGAACTCTTCAAATTCCTTCTTGCAGAACTCCCCACCATTATCTGTCCTCAATGCCTTTATCTTTTTCTCTGTCTAGTTTTCCACCAGAGCCTTAAATTCTTTAAATTTGTCAAAGACTTCATATTTCTTCCTCAAGAAATATATCCATGTATTCCTTGAGAAGTCATCTATGAATGAAACATAGTACACAGACTTTCCTAGTGATGGAACTGACACAGGCCCAAACACATCACTGTGCACAAGTTCTAATATCTTGTTTGCCCTCTTAGCACTAGAAGGAAAACTCACCCGATTCTGCTTCCCATATACACAATGTTCACAGAAATCAAAATCCAGAGAACAATTAGACATACCTTCTACCATACCATCTCTATGTAGTATCCGAAGGCCCTTCTCTCCGATATGTCCAAGCCTTTGATGCCATAGCATGGTATTTTTTCCGAAATGACTAGGCTTTCCGTCCCTTTCAGGGAACCACGGAAAAACTGTTACACCCATCAATAATAGTGCTACCTTGTAGCTTGTACAGAGTTCCAGTCTGAACTCCCCGCATTAATACTAGTGCTCCCCGAACCATCTTGCAGGCATCTTTCTCGAACACTGTTTTTACACCTGCATCATCCATCTTGCTTACAAAAATCAGATTTCTAGCCAATACAGGAATATGCAGAACACCAGGAAGTGTTCTAATCCTTCCACCTTGTAGCTTCAGCTTTACCTTTCCACGTCCAACGATTTTGGCCTTCCTATCATCCCCTAGGAAGACATCACCATCATATTTCTCATACTCGTAGAACCACTCTCTATGGGGAGTGAAATGAAAGGATGCACCTGAGTCAATCAACCACGACTCATGATCTACATGTGTATTTGAAGAAGAAGCCGAATACACATCCCCACCTTCATCCGAGGTGGTTTTTGCCTCTACAGAAGGAGCATCATCAGATCCCTTTCCTTTCTCAGGAGCTTTAGATCTGCAGTCCTTTTTGTAGTGCCCTTCCTTTCTGCATTTCCAACACACCTTTACAAACTTTCCAGGAGATTTAGAGATCTCCCTCTAGATTTGGATCTCCCACTTGAAACCTTATTCTTGTTTCAATGCAGGACCTTCCCTCGTATAGATAAGGCATCTCCATTAAGACCCTCCATATTTTCAGTCATTGTCATTTCCTCCCGACGGCAAAGTGAGACAATGTCATCAAAATTCAAGGTAGTTGTATTGCTACCTATTGCGATAACATCCCACGAGTCGTGAGAATTTTCCTGACAAGCGTTACACTTATCTTCATCGAGATTTTAATATCAACGGAATGTGAGATGACTTACCATAGTATTGAAGGCATTTAGATGCTACGTCATAGAGTCTCCATCCTTCATCCTCGGGTTATACAACTTTTTCCGCGGGAACAACTTATTCACCGAGACTTAGATTGGTGAGACTTAGATTGGTACAAAGTCCCAAGTTTTTCCCACAAATTCTTTGCCGTAGCTTCCCCAGATACATTCAACAATACTAAATCTGAGACACACAACCGTATTGTGCTCTTAGCCTTCCGATCCAGTTTCTTCCAGTCTTCATCTGACATTCCCGTTGGTTTAGTACCTAGATCTACCGCGATCCACTGATCTTTATCCACCAGCAGATCCTCCATCTCAAGCTTCCACAACTCAAAAATCTAACCATTAAATTTCTCGATCTCTATCTTTCCGTTACTTGCCATCTTCTTTCACCGCAAGAATCGATCCCGTAGATCTCCCACTGAACAGGGTCTACCACAGGCCCAAGCAAAAAACCCTCAGCAGCAAAGGCGTCCCCTTGAAGCCGAAACTGCTCTGATACCAAATGTAGGTTTTAACCCTGAACAGAAATTATCTACACATGAATCTTATAACAGAAAATAAACAATAGCGAGAGCACAAAACATAAAACAGATAAACACAAAGATTTTCCCCTGGATCCCAAATCGGGACGACCAGCTTGATTTTTCATTATATTCATTTTAGTGTTACAACACATATATACATACCGAAGCATACATAAACCCCAATCCATAAACCCTAGATTAGAACATAACCGTAGTTCCCTTGACCGGATCTACAAAAATACCAGGGGCCGAAAACCATCATACCCCAAAACCATGTGCAAAACCATGCACAAAACCATGGACGTGGACTACCCAATGGAAATTAAGGACCAAAAATTTTCGTCGGGGCGTTGCCCCAGACCCCGACAGGGGAGGCTACCGCCCCCCCTGTGACCCCCCCGTTGCGCGTGCATGCTTAGTCGTGGAAAGAACATAACACATACCCAACACTGAGCCAAGATTATGCTCTGATACCACTGTAATATTCCAAAATAGGGAAATTCTACAACAATGAGAATATCTTAAGATATTCCAAAGTTGGAGCTACAACAATACATGAACACAATAATGTAAGCTGTGTCAATTTACTTATTAAATGTGTATTAAACACATTTCCATCAGATTAGGAGCATATCAACAAAACTATATCTCCATATGTTATCTCCAAGTGGGAAAAGCAATGATCTGGACCATAAAAACTCTATTTCTAGAAAATAACTCTATAAATGTGAGAAATGGGACTTGGATCCCTTATTTCATGCAATATACATGTCACATATATAATGGGAGTTGAAACAAATCATTCTAGCCAAGTTAAACATATCTCTCGGTACTTATATGGCTTAAAAACACTAAAAACCCATAACTTAACCCATATAGAAAAATATGAAGCAAGCACAACGTGATTATAGGAGGGTTTCTATAGAAATATATTATAGACAACATATCTGGAGTTTATTTTGTGGAAGCATAGAGAAAAACAAAGATCTAGCCTCTTTTATATAATGTAAAGATGACCCGACAAGGGTTTCTTGGAAGCTCAAGTACAAAAAGGAGTAGACATGAATATTCAGCTGCAAAATAACATAGTCCCCTAGAACATTACATGAATATAGCTGAATAAATTACAATAGGGATGAGAATCCATTTTCCTAGCTTTCTGAGGGAAGGGTTGGCCCTTTCCCTAGGAAACTAGCCCAAAATCAAGGTATTAAACCTTGCTGCAACAACTCTCTGAAAAATGACGTATTTCCTACAAGGGAATATGCTGTAGAAGTGAAGAGAAGCTTTTGCCAAGTGCCAAGATGTTAAAATATGCCTGGTAGTCCTTCTTGCTGATCCTCCAATGGATAGACAAGCTCTCCACTGAAAAACAAGCCCAGAAATGACTCAAAGAGATCCTCCTTTGCTGCACCCTGCAACAAAACCCAAATCTGAACGGAAACTGCACTATAGCTGAAGGAGGTAGCTTGGCCAAAATTATGGAATGAGGAAATTCAGCCCAAAGAACCTCTCCTTCCCTTAGGATGAGGTAGGAATTCCCGACTAGGAACACCCTTGTGCTAAACAACACTGCAACCCTGCTAAACAGCAAGAGGAAGCGAAGTCTCAATAGAATAAAGAAAATAATTATCAAAGCATGAATAAAAATGGCTTCCCTCCTCTCCATATATAGAAAGTGCTCCTCTCCACAATGTTTCCCATCCATATGTGCCACCAAGCTCATGCAAGTTTTCCTCCATTAGAACTGCACAGTCGATCAAGGAGATACATTGTATCTAGACAGTGCATGTGGACTTGGTCAAAGATGACTAGATCAACATGATCCAATCCTGTTCACACCCATAGGTGCTCAATATAGCTGCTTATTCTTCCTATTTTCACATGAGGAATGCTATTCTTCCTTCTAAAGAGGTTAATGGGCCTCCCTACCCATTTTATTCATCTACCTAGAGATAATTCTAACTAAAATGTTCCTTTTATCTTGAGGCTAAAATTTGGGAACATTACATTCGTATAATAGTCTTCTCGTCAACTGGCTCTCCCAATCCTTCCAGAGTATTGGTTATTTCATCAACGTATTGGAAGTATGCAACAATTTTTCCATCTTATTTCATTCTGAGTGCTCAAATTTTGCTCTATAGATTTGAAGCTTTGCTTCTTTGACATTTGAGTCAGATGCATATATATTCTCAAGCTTGTCCCATAAATTTTTGGTGGTTTTACAACCCAACACCTTATGATAAGCAAATTCAATAATTCCACTGATAATAATATTTTTTCTTTTGCATCATTTACCAAATTCTTCTTACCTTGTTTATCCGCAGTTGATGTAAATCCATTTTGAACAGTGTCCCATACTTTGTAACCTTGCGCAAAGAGATAGACCTCCATTATTCCTTTCTAGAGTGCATAATTATTTTCATTGAATAGAGGTACACCATTCTTGGTATGCTCCATGACCTCCTTCCATTTGTGAAACTGCTATTGAAGGAACTTGCTCTGATTCCAATTGTTGGAAATACTGAGAGGGGGAGTGAATCAATATTTCTTTCAATTAGAGCATTAGTTAATCTTCAATTATTATCATTTTTTGTACAATGATAACAGTAAACAAAAGGAACACAAATGCACACAGTTTTTAAGGTGGAAACCCTCTCTGGGACAAAAACCACCTGAATTCTTTTCTAATAATTCTTTAATATTCAACTCCAATTGAAAATAAAGCTCCAACTTCCTAGAATCTAGAAAATCATTTTTCTCCAGCTCCCTTAGGATGGACGCTCCAACGCTCTAGATTCTTCAGTAGTTAGCTGAATGGATGCCCCAACAACCAATGAGCTACAAATCACCCTAGCACCACCCTACCACCATATAGAAGAATAAAAGAAGAATGGACTCCCGTAGTAGGGAAAATGGTCCACTTTACAATGATATAGAATGATTTAGAAGAAGAATACTAGACCATAACCCAAACTATGACACAAACACCTAATGATGATCCTAGACTTCCCGACACTGCCTCTTCAACTCTTGGTAGATAGACACTAGTACAATTTTTACAATGATGCTTTTACAATGACTCAGTACAGTGATACCTTTACAACGATTGTATGCAGTGCTGCCCATGTGAATACTTCATGTGGTGAACTTCTTGCTCTTGTTATGCACCTTGATTGTTGCTCTTATCATGCTACACTTTCTCACTCTTCATAACATTAGATCATGCATTGAGTCTTATCTTGATGAATATATAATACCTGAAAAAAGTCTTCAAGGAAATACCCATGAAATGATAATAGCAAAACTTACCTCATCCTGCAGAGCATATGTCAGTAGAGTGAACTTGTACGGCGTGCCACGTGTCACTGTTCCTTTATTCAGATCTGAAATTGATACCGAGAAAACTAAATTCTGTGCGATATCTGCCACTTTTTAGAGAATTCCAATCCGATACTCAGAGAGAGAGAGTTATGGTTATTTTCCCAAGGTCACTTCTTTGAGATGAAGTTCAGGAGCCTTTAAAAACACTAACTTCGACAGATCATATCTCTGAAAATATTGTGCACATTGATCTGAAATTTGTACAAGAGCTTTCTTAGGATTTTGGATTTGCCTCATAAAAATTTTAGTTCATGAACCTTCGTAGAAAAAATGTTAGAGTGCAAATGCCACGATGACCTGTTTCGGGTAGCGAAATC
The DNA here is from genome assembly GCA_034641835.2 of Pinus albicaulis. NCBI lineage: Eukaryota > Viridiplantae > Streptophyta > Pinopsida > Pinales > Pinaceae > Pinus > Pinus albicaulis. The sequence continues at coordinate 85,235,882 of CM076572.1, forward strand.
CCTATATGAGGAGGATATGAGGATCACAATTTATATAAATGCTTAGGTTGAGAGGGTCTTCAACAAGTGAACGTGGGAGGGATTTTAGGAGCTTAAAAATTATTAATTATCGACTTTTCAATGACCCATGCCACAACCCCATGGGGTTTTAGCCCACTAACTGGGGTTAAAAACTTCAAACATGAATATCTCTCAAACCGTGAAGAATTACGTGGCATGCCATATATCAACAGAAACATCTCAAAAAGTATAAACCATCAAAAGCATTCTTGACACAGAATATAGTAATTTGGTAGGTCAAAAATTCCATGAAATATTGGAATAGCCCCTGGTGCTGCTTGGATTGACATCAATGACAACCGCTGATCAACAGCTAAGACAATCAGAATTGGTAATGGGACTAAACCCTTCAGAAAATCCATGGCTACAACTTTATTCAAAGTTACCTACACATCCTATATTTTCTGGAGGTTTTGCAAGTTTGCTTGGAATTACGTCCTCTTTGTTACCAGTACTTGAGGATATTAGACAAGATTGGGGATCTTGAAAATTGCTAATCCCTGAACCATGTGATATTAAATATCTAGGTGAAACTGGATCCTCTCCATTCACCCAATTGTTATAAATAGCATTTTATGATTCGCTTGAAATCGTAGGAGCCTCCTCTTCTACATATGAATACAAATCTGTTGCATTAACTTGGAATGTGACTTCTTCAAAGTAGCCATGCATGGCTGCACATTCAACTAGAGTAAAAGCCACTATTTCTGATTTTTTTTCAACGTGGTAATGAGACCTCAGGTATTCCAACAGGGAACTCTGAGAAGAGATACTAGAGACATGATCGTTGTGATTCCACCAACAAGTTTCACTTATTTTGTTAGAGGAATGATTATGATCATAGAAGGAATTGTGATCATCTATTACTATCCCTACCTTCCAATCAGGTACCTGTTGAGGCCTCAGAATTCCGTTGCCAAAACATGGGGTAAACCACCCGGTCTGAACCTTAAAGCAGCTCCTTTTCCGTTTGGTATAGTAGCTCCGACTGGGGATAATGGGACCAGTTTCCCAATGAGCATGATTTGTAGGGTGTTGTGAATATATCATGTAAATGGATAATGGTTTTAATCTATATGCATCTATCTAAATTATTAATCTAATATATACCTGGGGTGTTTTTCCTTTATGCGATCTAAAATGATATCTTTCAACTATTAGTAATATAGATCATCTAATAGTTGAAAGAGATGAAAATTATGTAAAATGGTTCTTCTAACAAAGTAGTTTTCATAGAATAACTGTGAAAGAAATATTGCATTTATCAATGTGATTACATATTCAATAAGAAACCATAGCTAAATATTAGAACAGAAGTGCATGTAATATTCATATATGATAACATTTCAAATATATAATGCAATAAAATATAACTGTCAATCTATGAAATAAGACTTAATACAAGTGAATAGAAGTACCATATGTATGAAGTTATACTCATGTAAACTGACAACAATGAATCTGTTTCTTTTCACTTTCGAGAAATTTAAAGAGTACAATAGTGCAACATCAGTTAAACAACTTTAATTGTTAAAAGATAACAAAATCTATTCCATTAATTCATGAAAGCATTCACAAACTTACAATATTGCATTCTTTTCAAATGTTTTTGACAAATTTATGGACCCTTCTATAAATGCATGAGAAGGGTTTGAATACTAAAATAACTATAAACTAAAATAAATTATTACAAAAATATAAAGGAGGTTTCAAAAAACCTTCCTATAAAAGCTAACTTAAACTACAATTTAGGAAATTAAACTAACAATTATGATTTTGTGAGTCTTGCCCTTCTTTCTGAATGTGGTCGCGAAGTTGGAAAATATCTAACATCGCTTTGAGTTGAGCTGGTTGAGATACCCTTGATTGGATTTTTCCCTTGAAAATAGCATTTGAGATTGCTAACTGGGATCTTTTTGATGAATCTGTAAGAGACTGCAGAGTTTGATGTTGATGATAAGGTTTGATTAGAAAATTCCAGTAATTTTCCTGATCAAACTTATTTAATTTTTTAACCATATCCTCCTGTGTGTTTTCTCTCTGCTTCCACTGTGTTTCTACCTGTCTTGTCCCTGAAAACACATCAGACGTGTTTTCCTTAAGAAGTTCTGCTTTAGACAATTTCTTACACATAGATTCAATAATCTCACTTGAAATCTTGGATGTCTTTGCCGCTGCTTTCTCTGCCTGTTTGATCTATGCTTCCCATTCTGTGAATATAATTTCTTTATGAAGCTTATCTACTTGAGGTAGATTATCTTGCTTTCCTAAATCTGAAACTTTCCATTGAATGTGTTCTTCAATTTTCTTCTCAAGTCTTTCACATTCAAGTTTCTGAATTGCTATCTGCTGGATCATTATTTTACTTGAATCAAAATAAGAATCAATCATAGAAGCTTGTTGACAAAACACTTCTTGTTATTTCCTTAGATCAGTGTTTAAATCAAGTGCTTCTTTGATAAATTGTTCTAATTGTGGTTGAATATGTAACTTAGTCATTGCTATTTCCAACTATGCTTGTTTTTCGTTAATCTCTGTCCGATGCTGCAATTTGAGGTTTTCAATATCTTTATGAAATTGAGCTATGTTGGCTTTGACTTGCTCATTAAAATTGGATTTCTCTTCATTCAACAACTTCTCAAGTTCTTGTACTTTGGCTTCCATTTGCTTTAATAACACTCTAACCTCAGTAGCTTTATCAATAGTAGCAGTAGCATATTCCCCTGCATACTGTGATAATTTGGTTAGGTGTTCAGTTGGGTCATCTGAGGAATCTTTCCAAAGTACATCAATTGATTCATCTGTAGGCTTTGGAGTTGTTTCATCAATTCTCCTTCTTTTATTTATTTTAACTACAACGTTGTAACTAGGACTGTAGAAAATATCTAATGAAGGAATATCTTCAATCTGTAGAACTATTTGATCTATGGGGTAGGCCGGTATGATTTCTTTATCCTGGATTTCCTGGATTTTTGTAGTGGATGAACAGTCTCCACTATCTTCTGTGAATGCTCAGGTGTCTGGAAACTTGTTGCTTGATCAGTATTGGGATTTTCTTTAGAAGTTTTTATGGCTTCAGAAAATTCTTCCCATTCATTTATAAGATCTTTTTATTGTGGTAAACTGGACTGATATAGCATGTTGTGACTTTGCTGAATTTCTTGAGAATTGGATTCTGTCCCATTATTTTTTGTTTCCTCTAGCATCTCTATCTCTTGAATGACTTGGTTAATTGTATTTTCTGAGTTTTCCTTCTTAGATTCAGATTCATCTTCAGAGTGATCCAAATTATCTGATTGCTGCTGTGACTAACCAGATTCATCTTCATACATTTCTTTTATTTCATCATCCAGACTAGCACTTGGAGTCTGTTTATTTTCATCTTCAATAGTTAACAAATTGAGAGGTACTTTTTCTAGTCTCTTGTTTCTGTATGCTTGAAAAGCTTCAACATACTTTTGACTTAGTTGACTAGATACATACTTGATAATATCTGAAAATTTTTCCAAGCCCTGGAAAAGATCATCAAATCCATCTTCCTCCCTTACAAAATATTTCATCTTAAGCTCTGTGATGTAATTTTTAATAACATTGTTTGGGTCATGTAATCTTCTCGGCATAAATTCCAATTTCAATAAATGAATTTTGGAAACCTCCTTGTAGGTATGGCCGATATTAGACAAAGAAAAGGTGCCACATTGTAGAGGGAAATTAGGCCAAATAGCCTTTTTAGCATCCTTCAACTGTTTCGTAACACCATTGACAAGCTGATAGGATATTTATTTTGCAAGTAACTTATTGGGAACATAATAGGGTAAAACATGAGGAGAAGCATAACTCCCGAATACTCTAATATATGTAAAATTCTCTTCAGAAAACCATCTAGCTACTGAGAGAATGTATGCATTAGCTTCTTCAGAAACCCTAGGAGCCCTTTTATTAAAAATCATCTGGTGTATAGGCAATATGACTCCATAATAGACTTTGTAGAAGTGTAAGTGGAAATATGAATCCCAGAGTTCTATGTGGTAAATATGAATTGGGATAGGGTCCTTGGTGGTCCATTTCCATCCCATGGTGGGAAAATTGGAAGTAAAACAAATAACATCCATGACATATGCAGACATATAAAAGAAAGGTATTTATCTGAGTGAAATACTTCTTTTATTCCTATATTCGGTTATATGCTTGGCTAGGTTATTGGATAAAATGTCTGCCCAATTCAGAATAGATGAATTGACGATTGCGTCAATTAGGGGAGCCCAGTCTCTTAAGAATCTAGTGCTATCTGGTTTGGAAAATAATCTACATAACATACCACCAGCATAATAGTAAGGATTAGGAATTTGGGAAATTGGTTACGTACCAAACTTATCTTGCTTCAATTTCCCCTGGTTATCCTTTCATTCTTGGATGAATTTGATAAGGTATGGATGTTCTCCTCTAAAATTATATAAATAGTCTTTGTCATATTTCTGCTGCGAGGGTGGTAGATGGTACATTGCTGTTAAATATTCGGCCCTAAAATAACCCATAGTTTCTCCCTTAGAATTCTTGAACATTCTATCTTCAATGTTTAAGTGGTAAATTTCCCACTTAGCCATGTCTGTATAAGGAAGAATCTTTGGTCTTGCAGCTATCCTATGAATATATGAACATGCAATGTCAAACAGAGTTGCGTTAGAGGTAGAAGCAGTGCCTGTCGAAGAAACTTTATTTATCACCCTTGGTCCTTCACTTTAAAAAAGTTTATACATTGCTTCCCATGTCAAATTTCCGTAATATTTGTTGCAGACGGTATCTGAGAATAATGGAGACATATCTGTGTCTTTAGTGGACGACATCTGAGAAATTTCTTTTCCCTTTTTACTCATTTTTCTCTTCTTCAATCCATTAACTTTTTTCCTAAAAGCAAAGTGAATTTTGACAAGTAAGGAGTATCGAAGAGATAAATCAATCATTTATTTCAAATATATGTGAGAAGATATCAATCTGGTAAAATATAACATCAATCATCATTCACAATCTCTGAATTAATATTTCATATATCTCCACATGTAAGATCTATCAATCGCTTTTAAATCCATTAAGATCTTAAATTTCATTTGACATGACATAAGCTATTTTACATGCTTGATTTATTAAATGGCGCTGATGCGAATATCGCAAAATATAACTTATAACCTTTTGTAATACTTACCCTTAAAGGCTGCAAAATGCGATATGCGCAAATCGCAAATCGCAACTTTTATAGGATAACAATTAAGAGTATGTTATAAGTTAAGCGAAATGCAAATTGCAAAAAACGGAAGTGGTCGCGATAGCCGAAGGTTTTATATTTATTAGTTTATTTTCTCGTCAGGTCCGCGGGGTCGCAACTTATATCATTTTGATTTTAAAGTTTTTTCATTGATTAAGTAAGGTGTGGTGCGATAAAGTAAATATAATGATGATTGAAGCTTTTTTGCAAAATTTTAAATCATATCTTCATAAAAGCTTGAGTGCATATCGCAATTCACATATTTTAAGGTTATTTCTCTTTTGGAATTCACAAGATATGTGATTTGCGATGCGCTTGAAAAGAATACAGAGGAAAAAGAACATATTTATTTTTCTAATTTTTTTTAGGAAATATAAAATAATTTCCTATTTATTTCTAAAGGGTCCCTATTTATAAAAATAAATGGGGGGTTGTTGTATAGCACAACAGTACCAAAGCCATTATTTCTTCATCAATCATTTATGCAATCTTTGTAACATCCCAATCGGCAAGGTCAATCTCCACAACCATTTCGCTGCCCACACTCATGGCTGTATCTCCTTCCACATAAAATGTGAAATAGATATTACGATTGTGCCCTGCAAGATGTATCAAACTAGTGACATTAACACAGGTGAAAAAATTGACTAGGGAATAGTTGATAGAAATAGAAATAGAAAATAGTCTTACAATTTAATTTGTTAGCAATATCAGGCTTCAAAACCTGCTAACAGGTTCATGGTTTTCTGGTGCAATATAAGATTCATTACCTTCAGTGTTTGCAATTCGAAGTTTTAAAAATATTGTGTCATACTCCCTCTTCTTGCCTTTGATAGTGAAATCCATGTTGTGAGACATACTGTCCTCTATAAAGTATGCCCTCTATAAAGTGTGAGGGAAAAGGCACAACCTTCTGTTGTTTCTTGTTCTCATAGTGGACAAAAATCCCATTCTTGCTATAAGAATGCACAAAATGCATGCTTTGGAGTAATTTATGACCACCATTTTTAAAGGCTTCAATGCTAGGTTCTCTCAATAATGGAGCAATTTACCCCACATCATTTCTGCAAAAATATAATATGGAAAAGGAATATTCTAAGCCATGCTCATTAGTATGGATAAATGGGTCCATTAAGATCTCTCTTGTAGGAAGCATTATGGAAATAGTGAGCAAGCATTTCTCAACAAACTGTCTCACTTAAGGATCCTTCAGTTTGTACAGAGCTGCTGGCTTTTCCCCTTGAGAATCGATTCGAGAACTGGAATTCAATTCCAAAGTTCTTGTATAAAAAATAGCTAAGTAGGGTAGTCCCCAAGTCAGAACTCCAAGTGATAAGGAATGCTTTCTTTTTCCAGACTGGAAAAGAGTTCAAGTCTCACCGGGATCCAACAAAGATATGTATTGAAATAGATTTCAACAACGAAATAACTTACAGATGATACTTTCTTATAGATCTGAGCTGGGTTGGAGCATTCAATGTAAGGATACCCAAAGGTGAGAATTTCCAATAGGCACATCCCAAATGCATAGATATCAACTAATTCATTGTATTCCTCATCGTACAGTTCAGGGGCCATGAATTCTAGAGTTTTTGCATAAAACCTTTCAGATGTTAGAAATACCCAAGAAGAATTGAAATCTATCTAGAATGGAAGGACGAGATTAAAGGTATTTAGTTTTACCGATAATGCTATGAGCTGAATTAGATTTAAACAGAATTGCAGCTAGCCCAAGGTCTCCAATCTTAACTTCCCCCTGATTCCCATTGACAAATATGTTGTCACACTTCAAATCTCTGTATATTATGGGAGGATCATGGCTGTGCAGGTATAGAAACCCTCGCAAGATCTGACGAGCCCAATTATTCACAGCTCTTAAGTCTACACGTCTGTGTTTTTGTCTATATCCGGAACCCCAAAATAAGAACGAGAAATCTGCCATTGAATATCTATACATCCAGCCAACAAATTCATTGAAGTTCACATAAATGCCAGTCTACTAATGAAGGGCTAGTGAAATTTACTGCCTAAGAGTACTAGATGTGAACATATATGTAATAAATTTGATGTTCTTTGTCTTGGTATCAATCCATGATGAAAATAATTTGATGATATTCTTGTGCTTCAGAGTTTTTAGGAGATGGACCTCTGAATGAAGCCTCTCCAGATCCTCAGGCGACTACATGATACCATTCACTTTTACTTGGTTCCAGGACACTTCAATCCCCTCTATTTCATCAAAGGATATGTATCTGCATACACATCAAACAATCCATCATAATCAATATCAAAAGACCCAAATTTCGTTACTCAAAGGTCTACATAGATCCAAAAACAAAATTTGGTTACAGAAGAACTTTTCAGTTGAAGCAAACGATCATTGATTACAAAGGTGTTTCTAGATGTAAACATAAACACATTGTGATTACAAAAGAGCTTTTGGGTGGATCCTAAAACAAATTCTGATTGCAGAAGAGTATGGGGGTGGAGGCATAAATAAATTTTGAACACATGTGAGCTTGTAGGTGGAAGTATGCACATGTTATTAGTTACATAAGAGATTGCATGCAAAAGCATAAGAAAATTTTGAAAACATAATTGTTTTTGGGTGGAAGCATAAACAAATTTTGCTTACAGAAGGGCTCATGGATGGATCCAAAAATAATTTTTTATTACAAAATAACTTCTGGGTGGATCCATAAACAAGTTTTGATTAAAGGAGAGCTTGTGAGTGGAATCATACACAAATTTTGAGTACACAAAGGTTTACACGGATGAAAAAATTCAAATTTTCATTGCAGAAAAAATTGTTGGGGAAGCCTAAATAAATTTTGATTACAAAAGAGTTCTTAGGTTGAAAGCATACATAGTCTTAGATGCTCCCTTGCCAAGCACCTCATTATACTACAAAACAACAAAACATTAAATCAACCGGATTTGTAATACTCTCACACAAATACTCTATATATATGAACACATAACACAGAAACTGTTATGAACCTCTACCCAATATAAGGATCATTTGTATAAGTAAATAGTAGGTTGGCCCAAAAGTTTGTTTACCCGCCCATAGAGACCACTAGGATCAACCTCCAGAAATTCTGATTCAACCTCTTGTTGAAGCTTGTAATATGACATGATGGCATCCGGTGCTGCTGCTAAGACTGTATTCCTAATGTATGAGAATTGCATAAGTTGTTTTATAAGTAGGAATTAAATGATCAGATCTGGGGAAACCCTTGATGGTTTTCATACTCTAAATATAACCCACCTGCATAGTAAATAAATCCCCACAAAGATCCAACCATCCAATCATTTGGGGTACAATTGGGATTTTTGGAGTTTGAATTTTCTCAAAAATCATGTGAGGGGCATTTCTTACTATTAAAAAGAGGCCAATTTACTGCAATTAAAGTGATCCCTCATCATCATCACCATTTGCCACTGGTGGTCACTAGTTGGTTTGTTGTTTGTGCAATCAAACAACAAACCCCCAACTCATTCAATGAATGTGCTGCAACAACGACAAAGACTATTACTGTTCTATCATATCGTGTGGATGGAGATGAAGATTGAGAGATGCCATTGCCTATGCCTTTGCCTTAGCCATAGCCATCATCATTATTGGCGCATGCTATAAAAAGAAACAAGAATTTAATATTAAATCAATAATACCATCTTCTTAGCATCATGGAGGGTATTCTAGAGCTCAAATGTTGGAATTATCCTTGAGATTTTCAAAGCACCCTCAATTATTCATTTAGTAGTAGGTATTTCTCCATCCTTCTTATTTTTATTTGGTGCTTTGTGCTTGGGTTTGCCTCACCACCATGGTTCATGTGACTCCCAAAAGCATAACACCTAACATCATCACTTACGTCCCATACCACATGGCTTTCCAGACTCTTCTCTCACATGTTGTCTTCACCAACCCAGCTCATGTTTTCATCTTTCCTCTCTCTTCTTTAAAAATTACCTGTAATTCCTCCTCCCTCCCCTTAAAATGATGTGTAGGAATTAGGAAAAAGAGAACACCCCATTTTCATGGACCTTGAGTGGAAAAGCTACCTCAAGGTAAAGTAGTTTTCACTTCATTGTTACTTGAAGGTTATCAAGGATATTATGCAGCAGGGTCAAGGTTATTGTAACACTATGATATCTATTTCCTTGATACAGAGACAAACATGATTATTCTGATTAGAGAATATTCTAGAACTCTGTCTTGAAGTTACAACACCCATTCATAAAACTGATTCTTTGTTGTCAAACGACATGCAACCACAACAAAATCTCTCCTTCAACTCTCCAACAAAGAAAATTCTTGGACTACTAGAAAGTGCCTTAGGACTGTGTTGGTTATAATGGTTGATATTACTTCAACAAGATTCATAGGTCATCCAAATAGATCAACTCAATCCCAATTAGGATCTCAGTTATTACAATAATGAGGATTATAATAAATTCTTTTAGAAATGTTATGTAAACTTATATTTGATGCTTCAGATATGACTCTATCCATGAGATCTATGCCTTAATATTTACTATATGAACATGAGACCTATTAAAAAAAAAGCTACAGGTTATCATGAACTAGGTGAGTCATGATTTTAGGCCATACTTAAATTAAGGCTTTAAAGAAAATACTTAATAAAATCCTCAACTAAATTTGCCTCAGATCTGGTTATAGATACAAATCTTTATCTTCACAAAATGAGTGTGATAAGCTGCCCATCAGACTGATATTTTACATAAATCTATCTTCATGACCATATTTTTGTCCTTTTGAAAGGAGGATGAAGAGAATTTAAGCAATGGGAATTGAATTTACCTTGTGTTTCCTTACACACCTCTTATGTAACATCTGAGCCCTAATACAAGGTCGAAGACATGCCAACAACAATCTGCTGAGATTATTTTGGATCAGCCTAGCTGAATTCAACCAAACATCATGTTATAGAGATGTGCATAACGAAGATTAATCTCATATATAATTTCAGATATGTATAATTTCAGGAACTCTATGGCTCATATATAATTTCAGATATGTCTTTCACATGAACCTGCAACATAAATTTCTAGCGAGATACCATCTCCAAAATCAAATTCAACTCAAATAAATTTAAAAAATTTTGACCTTAAATTAAGTGAAATAATGTACCAAAACTTCCTAGCTATAGACATGCACTTGAGGCTATAGATATAATTCATCTGATGCCTATAGTTTTGACAGGGAGCTCGGTCCTTGATATTTAGTGATCCTCTATTCTTGCTAGGATCTGAAACTTATACTTTTGTAATACGAATTTGCAAGAGTGCCTTGCAAGAAGGTCATAGAGAACTGTCATCGAACATCTAGTGATTTCTCTTTTTCTTTCCTTGGCTTTTCCTCAACCTAGATCTGATATCGTGTTAATTTAATTAACATTTTCTTTGCTTAGGACGATTACTTCAATTTTCCATATAAGCCCATATTCGATTCCATTAAATTTGCATTAGCAATCACATAGATTGTTATCAGATTGATAGTAACTGATGAAAGAACATAAACATTAGATGTAGAAGACAAGCCAGGACAAGTGAACACCAGAGATTGGCTAATGCCAGGGAAAAACCCCAAGATGGGAAAACCCTTTGATCAATTCTTCTTATTATTATATCACATGTTCAATAGAGAGAGTACAATAGTATAACTCAAAATTGACTTGTTGAATCACTGTTCAAAATAGCACTGAGAAGTCTGCAATAATGATTGATGTAGCTTGCTTCTTGGTAAGGGTTTCGAATATCCCCTGGTGCCTTTGTAGCATTTCCACTAAGCTAAATGGTAGAAATAATGTCAAGAACCTTTTGTATAACTTTTTTAGTGCCAACTAGGAACAAAAGAAACAAACAATATTTATAATGACCTGCTAATGGTTATAATTTTTTTTTTGAAGTAAATTCTTGACTCTTTGAGTCTACAGGCTAATAGTTATAACCAAAGAAAATTATTATTTTATCCTTACCATTTAGTTTTTACTGTTTCAAGATGATATTTGGGGGGTATTTAATGTTCGTGGGCTTTTGTGGGGGTCAAGTAGCCGATAGCTCCCTGTGCCTGCAATGTGAGTCGAGGGAAAAGCCCTTTTTCTTTTGTCTGTCCGGAATTTTCCACTGATTCCCCATGGTATCAGTGAATCAATCCCCACTCCACAATAAATACACTAATGCAATAAAATCACTTAATTTCCCCTCCTTCTCTTGATGGAAGACATTAAATTTATCATTTTCTCTTTCTTAAGCCCCTACTTATTCTCTTCAAAATGAGTGTAAAAGTCCTAAAAATAAGATTTTGTCGGTGGTTCTTCCTAGAATGGTTTGATACAGAATCGACCAATTCAGATTGGCTCCATGCTGAAGTGGCTGGTTTTAATACTGAACTGACTGTTGTGGTATATAACTCGTCCTTGAATGAGTTTGATACCCAGTTTGGTGCTATATTTTCTTGTTATAAGTGTTATTCAATATCCATTTAGTAGCATCTAAGTTGGAAGATATCAGGAAATAGGTATGCATTTCTAAAATCGAAGTGCACTGGAAACATGATCCCCCAAAATTTTTGAAATGGGAAACAAGATACATACACACATGCAGATACAATGTGATATTTTTAAAATAGCACCTTATATGAAAATTGGAAAGAAAGCATAATAAATAAATTAGAAAGTATATATAAATTCCAATCATAAATGTCAAGAAATTTTCCACCATCCCTTATGTTTGGATCCTCATCTTTAGTATCATCCTTTGCCTCCACTGCAATCCTCAAGGGATATCAATCAACGCCACCCAATTTTAATGAAACTATCTAATCTAGGCTTTAAAAGTTGGTAAAAAAAACTGAACATGCTTTATCAATGGTTTTTGCTTCAGTGAAGGGTACATTTTTTCTAAGGCCCCAACATAGGAGTCCAAGAATTAATATCACTAACATCAAGGTACACAAAGGGCTTGGTGCTCTTGATTAAATGCCAACCCCTTACCCTTAAACACGATATAATATAATGAGAATGTTGCAATCGTACCAATCTTGAAATCGTGAAAACTGTTGAATTTTAAATGGGACAATAAATTCTACTTTCTCCATGGCTTGGTGATCATGATTAAATTCCAATCCCATACCCTTATACACGATATAATCTAATGAAAATGTTGCAATCCTACCAATCCAAAAAACCTGAAAACTGTTGAATTTTAAATGAGATAGGAAATTCTACTTTCTCCAGGGCTTGGTTCTCTTGATTAAATGCCAATCCCATACCCTTATATAGGATAGTATCTAATGAAAACGTTGCAATTGTACCAATCATGAAATCGTGAAAACTGTTGAATTTTAAATGGGATAATAAATTCTACTTTCTCCAGATGAAATCCAATGAGGCTGGAATCACTCTTAGACATCCTAAAACAATTAATTGTAATGTTTTAACATTTCCTTTATTTTTCCTTAAAAAAGAAAGATAAAGGAGATGCTGAAACACTACCATTAATTGCTAGAATTTTTGGTGCAGACCGACTGTAAAACCATCTTTGTAATGCCATATGTCTCTGCATAGTTTACTATCTCCGATAATTTTATGAATCTAAATAATAACTTTATGCAGGAGACATGCCAAAAATATTTTCACAAAGGATGGGAATCCAATGCTTTACATCTCGCAGTAGTTTGGTTGACATGCCAACCCGTATCATGTGAAAGAGCTGCCCAAAATTCAACATCATCAGATCTACTTGAATTACTGGAATTCTTTGTAGCACACACTGACATAATAAAGTTATATAAACTATTTGAAAATCAAACTAAAATCAAAATTAAAGAGATATAAACATTAGCCTAACATAAGCTTATTTGTCTGAATACTCCATGGTGCTTTGTAACTTCGATAAAAATGATGAATATTGTTTAACGATTATAGACTCTGATGGTGTCAGAGTATCCATTTTTTTTTCCAACTTTAGATTTTCCATTATGTTAAATGTGTGAAGCCTCTTCTCCAAAATTCACCGAAATTTGGCTATGTATGTAGAAGAGGGTTCTTCTAGTCGAGTCTGTAGACCAATAGCTACTGATAAAGAAGATATTGCTAGGTAATTGTAACCTTTTTTCCCCAATGACACACCACAAGATTCTTATTTCTAAATTTCGGATATTCTCTTACACATTTTATTACATCTACGACACTCCAATTTTCCAATTATGCACGCAACACGCAACACTTTGCATGAAGATTTTTGTAACTTCCATCTTACTTATGCATGCAACACTCTCATGAACACACAAATACCACTTTATCTTTTATGCTCTATTTAATTACATGAACTGGACCATTCATCGAAATGGTTAACCTAAAAAATGTGAATAGAATCGGAACTAGATAAAAATCGGATCAAAAAACTGGCTGACCAAAAAATACATAAATTGTTCAAATTTAGGAAAAAACATGTATATTAATGTGCACCCATATGACTCACAACCATTATACAAAAATATTTCCATTTAACTTGAGTTTTCCTGGACACAGATTTGGAGTTTTCCCAACATGAAATTCCTAAAGAATATGTTGTCCTGAAGCCTAGCGTGCACCATATCATAGTTAAAATCTAAAGTCTTTGGAACCCTTAACGTTAACACTAGTTTGAGAATCCAATACCATACTAAGAGCATATTTATGCTAAGAGAGTTTACCATGCATTTACAACCACATTTTTTCTTAAGGTTGAAAGTGGTTATGTGTCTCATAACTCTGTCTGAAGGACAAATGTCCATATCATACAATAGAGGGAAGCTTAAAATGCTTGTTCTATAGCTGGAAGTATTGTTATGACATTTTTCCCAACTTTAAGCCCTTTGTTGAAGGACTTCAAAAGGATGTAAAAGTGATTTAGTGGATCGGAATGTTGAATGCTAGGTATTCTTTTGATATTATTTGCCCAACATGCTCCTACTAAATTGAAAAGGTTTTTTTTTTTTTTTTTAGGCCAAATATTGTAATAGAAACACTAGTGAAACGATGCTAAAAGGTCACTTTATTGTTAATTTTACCATGAATATCTCTTTTACAAATCAATATATCTTAGCTCTGTTTATGTTAGAGGTTCTCTAATAACTTTTCTATAGTCTCTTCTTTAAAGGGTGCTATCTCAATGGAAGAGCACCTACTTTACAAGCAGGAGGTTGGTGGTTCAATTCCATCATGCCGTGATATTCATAGGGAATGGTGGCGATAAGTTTTTGGTGACGGATGCTCTTTTGACCATCACCAATGAGCTTATGGTGACATTTTTTGACCCTCACCAAAATATGAAATGCTGACGGTCAACGAACGCCACCATATATACGCATCAATAGTGACGACCATGAAAGGTCTATCATCATAAATCGTCGTTGTTGATATGAAATGGTGAGGGTCACTATTTGTCATTATAGTCATTATCCGTGATGGACCTTGATGTCACCAATGATCTTATCATGACAGTTTTTGACCCTCACCAAATATTAAATGGTGACTGTCAATGAATGTCGCCATATATATGCACCAATAATGATGACCATGAAAGATCCATCACCAAAAATCATTCTTGTTCATATGAAATGGTGACGGTCACTATCCGTCATTATAATCAATATTCATGATGGACCTTGAATGTCACCACAACACATACTTTCGGCGATGCCACCTTTGGTGGCATTCAAGTTTTTGGTGATGGATACTATTGTTCATCACCATTGCTCATATGAAATGGTGATGATCACTATCTGTCATTATAAACCATTATTGGTGATGGACCTTGAATGTCACCACTACACCTTTACTTTCAATGACGCCACCTTTGGTGGCGTTCAAGTTTTTGGTGACAGAGACTTTTGTTCATAACCATTGCTCATATGAAATGGTGATGATCACTATCCATCATTATAAACCATTATTGGTGATGGAACTTGAATGTCACCACAACACCTTTACTTTTTGGTGAAGATGGCTCTTTTGACCCTCACTAATGAGATTATGGTGACATTTTTCGCCGCTCACCAATGTCATTTTTTCTTGTAGTGTAATTTGCTATCAAACTTTCATATTGCTAGCTAGTTTCACAATAGAGAACGCTTGACCCTTGAAATTACAAAGCATCAAAGTTTTATCTACAGGATCCAGTTACCTTTTAGATATAGCATCTTGTTTAGGGTCTCTCTTCACTCTACATTCAATTTTCAGAGACATACCTTAAGTGTAGCTATCTCATCTAAAACAAAGACAATACCCATTTTAAACAATAATCTTGTTGGAAATATTCAGCCACAATGTCCAACAAAATAAAAAATATAGGTTGTCATGTATGATGAAAAATAGTTAAAGGCTACCTTCCAAATTTGAAATTGAAGCTTTCAAATCATTGTTTTCTTCCTCAGACAACTTGGAATATGTGAAATGTGTCAGGTTTCCATCATAATCAAAAGATTCATTATCCAAATATAAATTCTCTACTATCAGGTGCACTGATTCAACCCGTGTGAAGGTAAAGTCTATTTTGGACCCCAAAAGAGATTATATTGATTTCCCCAAGTTCTAAAGTGATTTTGACATATATTTTTCTCTCGAAGAGTTTTTCATATCATAGAAAACATCCTTGTAGCCATGTTGGGTTTGACTGTAACCAATACATAAGGAGGTCTCCTAGGCCTCTCTCCCATAGAAGATACCCAAAACCCACTATCAATTATTAAAAATGACACTGGGATAATTTAGTCCAAATTTTCAATCACTATTTGAACCACCCGCATTAAATAATTTAATTTTCCATGAAATAAAATACCTAAAAAACCTGCAAATGTTTGTTGTAATATGTAAGTTAAAAGTTTGAGTGGACAACTCAGAAAATGATGAAAAACAATACAATATCAATGTGCTCGACAACAAATCTACTGACAATCATTGCAAGATTTCAAGTGGTGTCTTTAGGGATAATACTTTTCACAATGTCAAGATTGGAGAAGAAAAACATGAACTAAGGTAGCTCATTATTGTATTTTTGCAGGCTTGCAACTATGTGCATATTAGAATTAGGTGCAACCAACAATATGGAAGTGGATATTACTATTAGAACTAGGTTTATATGGGTCTCTCATAATTTAATCACAAATTAGGTGAGCATGCCCTTTGTTGTCATTGCATAGGAACACTTGGTTGCTTGCACATGTAAATTTGCAAAATATGGTGGGAATACTTTGAAGTAAGCTTACCACCGAATTTTTCAAATTTGTATGTGTGCAAAGAAATTTTCAAAATCCAATGGGCATGCTCTGAAGCAAGCTTACCACTGGATTTTACAATTCTGCATGTGTGCAAAAAAAAGTTTAGTGTTTTTAATATCATACTACAAAGAACTATTAGTGTATTGAAAATGGCACCAAGAAAGATTCTAATTTAATTTTCCCTTGAATTAAATTAGAAGAAAATTGTAATTCCGCATCTCATGACAACTTGTATGAGGTAAATAAGTTAGTTTTAATTATTTGGTTAAGTTAATTCAAGTTAAAGGTCTAATATGAGTCATGTAGAGTGGTTCCTACTTTTTAGGAGCCTTGGTTCAGTTTATTTTGAGTTGTAATTAATTAATTTAGTTTTTATGAGTTAAATTTAGTTTAACTAGTTCCAACTATTGGAGGGACTAGTGGAAGGTCAAAGTGTGGAAGTGGAACTTGAACCGCATTCAATGATGAACTAGAGAAATAATAGATCAACCATAAATAACTCATGCATGAGTAGATTGAGAGTTACCCAGTTGAGATTGGAGTTCAAGGGAAGTGTAATCAATTGTATAATCATCCAAATTGTACAGGTGGTGCATGCAGTCAAAGGAAGGCCCTTGATGGATTGCACAATATTGAATGGGGATTTCACTAATTAATAGGGGATAATTACCCAAGGAAATAACACAAGGAAATAGGGACTTGGGGAAGCCAAAATTTGGTTAAGTATTGGCCTAGGTTGTCTAGGAAGCAGTGAGACAGATTGAGATAATGCAGAGGTTGCTCAGGCATGAGCAAAGAATTGTAATATTCTCATATTTTATGACTAATGAAATATACATATAGTAGGGTTTTTCGCTGTGGCTTTCCCCGGGAAATCATTGTGTAATGTGTTTATTGAATTCTTTCTCTTGTATGCTTCGTGATTTCATAATCGCTTAAATTGGTTTCCGCAATTGGTAGAGTAGATTCAAGTTTATTGTTTTAACAAACTAAAATTAGTAGTTTGAATCTACAAGGAATTTCTACATGGTATCAGAGTTGAAATCACTATAAAATAGAAGAATACAAGTTTTTTCTCTACAGGTGAATCAAATTTGCAGTATCATTCTTAAGGGTCAGTAAGATGTCTTTTTGTGGATTGATACTTGAGTATGAACTTAAGGGAAACTCAAATTACATAGCTTAGAAGGACATGATGGAGGTAATTTTGGAAGATAATGAGCTAAAGGAGTTCATAGAAAATGATATTCCTAAGCCTCCAACAACTAAAGATCAAGATTTGGCGAATTGGAAGAAGAATGTGGAAAAGGTGAGAAGGATCCTACTGGAAGGTGTTCGAGATCATATTGTATCAAACCTCCATGAAAAGGAAACTACATATGCAATG
This sequence comes from Pinus albicaulis, assembly GCA_034641835.2. Lineage (NCBI taxonomy): Eukaryota > Viridiplantae > Streptophyta > Pinopsida > Pinales > Pinaceae > Pinus > Pinus albicaulis. The sequence continues at coordinate 85,253,879 of CM076572.1, forward strand.
TGGAAGGCCTTGAAAAAATTGTTTTAGAACAAAACAATGACCATAAGAAGATGGCCCTGAAGGACAAGCTCAGGAAAATCAATATGGAGAAGGGCGACACAATACAAAATTACTTGACCAAGTTCACCCAATGTCGGGATGAGATTGAAAGTGTTGGTTTTATAGTTTCTGAAGATGATCTAGTTAGCCTAACACTTGTAGGCCTTCTGAAGAGATGGCACAACTACAAGAATTTGGTAAATGAGAGTGAGAAGCTACTAGAGTAGGAGAATTTTTGGTTTAATTGGGTGTAAGAAGATATTCGGCAGAACACCAGAGATGGATCCTCATCCATGCATTATGATGAGAAGAACCATGCCTTCAATATAAAGGAAAATAAGGGGAAAAGGAAGACATACAATTCCAAATTAGATTCTAGTCAGGTAGGAAAGAAGAAGGACTTTTTAAAGATTAAATGTTTTCACTGTCACGAGCTGGGACACAATGCCATGAAGTTTCCACACAAAAAGGCCTGCAAGAATTCCTCAGGAGGAGTGGAAAGTGAACATCTTACTTCACAATCCGAGTTGTATTTCACACTCATCGCATGAATGATGCCATCGGTGATGGGTAGTGTGTGGTACCTGGATATGGGAGCCTCATTCCATATGACCGACAACAAAGAATTCTAGCGCAACTGATATCAATACTGCTTCTTTTTAGAGGGAGTCTGGTTCTCCTCTCACATTGAAAGATGCCATGCATGTTCCAAGTTTGAAGAATAATTTAGTTTCAGTTGCTATGTTTGAAGACCATGGCTACAATGTGATTTTTAGCAAAGGAAAGGCGTTCCTTCATCACATAGCCACAAGAAAGGTGAAGAATATCGAGGTTCGGGTGAAGAAACTCTACAAATTGCATTTAGAAGATTGTACTTCTTTGAGCACAGAAGAAGAGATTGTGTAGAGCTGAGACATCAATGAATTATGGCATAGAAGATGGGGCCATCTACACCATGGAGCTTGGAATATCATGAAAGAGATTTATACAAGACTTCCCAAGGGTTCACTTGAGCAAGATGATACATGCTAAGGGTGTACATTGGGAATGTACACAAAAACCACTTTTCATGATAAGGACAGTCGAGTGCAAACATGTGTGGATTTTTCTCGACAACCTCCACAAATAAGAACATGTATTATGTGATATTTGTACATGATTTCTCATGTAAATGTTGTATATTCTTCATGCAGAAGAAAGACCAGACATTCTCAAAATTTTGTGAGTTTAAAGAACTTGTTCAGAAAGACACAGGCAGGAAAGTGAAGGATCTCATGGGCGATAACGGTGGAGAATATGTGTCGAATGAGTTCAATAACTTCTATGCATCAGAAGGCATTCAACACGAGTTAATATCACCCCATAAACCACAACATAACAGGGTTGTAGAAAGGAAGAACAAAAGCATAGTGGGAGCTGCACGAACGATGTTCCATGATTAGGGCCTACCGTTTCACTTGTGGGAGGAAGCATGCAACACAATGGTATATGTGTAGAATAGGAGTCCTCATCAGATTCTCGGGATGAGAACACTATAGGAAGATTTTTCAAGTAAGCAACAAGATGTGGTGCACTTTATAATCTTTGGTTCACCAATTCACTATCATGTTTCTAAGGATGCATGGAAAAAGATATAACCAAGAGATGAGTGGCACATATTTGTGGTGTAGAATGATACACCTCATAACTATCGGGTGTACCTTCCATCTCATAGGATGACAATTATTTGCAGAGATGTGAAATTTGATGAAGAGAAGGCCATGCGAATTTCCCTTGAGAGGAGAGCTTCATTTGCATGAAAATTTCAAGATTTTAGCTCCAAAATAAGAACCTATGGATTTTGTGGAGCAACCACAAGTAGAGGAGCAGAGAGTGGAAGATCCCACTCATGCAAAGACATCTAGAGATAGAAGGAAGTTCTCTAGAGAGGCTAACAGGTTGATGCATGATGCTAGAGAGAATGTGGGAGCCCCCACATCACAACACAAGAAGATGAGGTCACAAGATCGGTACACTCGCTACATGGCTCTTATGAGAGAGAGTGTAGAGACTTAGACATCCTCATTCGAGGAAGAAATGCAACAACCCGTATGTGTTGATGCCATGTTAGAGGAGTATGAATCCATTATCAAGAATAGTGCATGGGAAGTTTTACTTGTTGTCAAGATAAATCCCCTCTGTGGATAGAGGTGATCTATCTAACCCTAGAGTGGGTCTAGAAACTTGAGATACTTTCTAATGCAAAGCTTTCTTAGCTAATATTCAAGATGTGACAAGAAAATAGATAGAGGTACTTTTTCCTGATGCTATGTTCGAACCCGTTGATGATGACCTTGCTCCACAATCCTTTTAGGCTTGCTCCTTGCTATTGGTGGCACATGAATACACGCGGATGATCAAGAGGCAACAAAAAAATGTAATCCAATACATAATAATCATAAACATTAGCTATATAGCATATCAAGGAGTACCAAAATATTTTCATAAAAGATTGAACAAATATAGAAAGAAAACATCAAATGTTTTATTGATAAATATGAAAGGAGGATCTTACAACCCATGCCTTGATGTTGGAGGCCTCCCTTTGGTGAAAATCAAATTCCTTCACCGAAGATCTAAAGCATTCGTTCTCCCGAACAACTTAGGCATTATCAAATTTCAAGAATGTAAAGGGAATGCGAGTTCAGACTAGCCCAACAATGACCAACCAGTAGTGGAAGGATGGGGACCAATTTGGAGGAACGAAGAAGAGGTTGGGAGCCCATGAAAGGAGGAGGAAGGTCCACCTTCTAAGGGATAAAACCCCATGTATGATATCAAAGCTCCAAAATTCTAGAGCTCGACTTTATCACCATAGTTTAACAACCAAATCGCGGCCCTGGAAATTTTAGATATAAAAGCTTCTCCTCCATTTGAGGAAACAATTCCAAAAAGGGATCAACGCGGTTTTCCAAGAAATAAGGGCGTTGGGAGCGCTAAGCCAAAAATTTCAATATGACATCAGCGCGAGCATGAAACTAGGAAACACGCTGGTCCGAAAAACTGCAGTTTTGACCAAGTTCCTTCAATAATGTTCCAAGGAAGTTTTATTTGATTCTTAAGGGGATGTCTTTACATATTTATTCATGGTGGAAACATTTCATGGGACACTTCAGGACCAGGGATGGGAATTAAGCATGGTGAAAAATTAGTGTGTAATAGATTCCTTGTAAAGCATGAAGGCATAATAGGGAGTGATGGCTAAAATTCTTTATGAACCAAGGAAAAGAATTAAGATCACCGCCAAGAAACCTGCCAAATCAAACACATTACAATATATGACATATCTAGTATGAATATGTCTAACCACATAATTCTGCACCAAGAATCAAATAACACATGAACCCACGACATGGTCGCAACCATCTGTATAGATAGGATCTTGTATACAATCATGAATACTCAATAACTCCCCGCATCTTGGATCAGGATAAGATGTGACCCAGGGTCTTCACCATGATCTCAATCAACTCAATGTACAAATCTAGCCATGCAAATAGATGTGTTGGTGTCAAACATGGTAGAAAAAACCTGATTACCAGTCAATGATGAAAATCATTAACGGGAACGACAGAAGCCACCAATAATGATGATGGAAATCAAGGCAAAAAAACACAATCTACAAATGTGAATGAATATTTTGAATTCAAACACTTGCAGAACCATTCAATCGAAGGCCAATGATGTGAAAATATCGTCGAACATGAAGAAATTTCCATTGAGGAATGCAAGCTCCAAGGTACTGAAAAGAAGTTTCTAAACCACCTTCCCAGATAATGAGCTGAAGTTGACATGAAGTGACTTGTTGAATGAGGGCCATAATGATTCCCACATCATCGACATGAAAAAAAAATATCTCAAGATGATAGGAGTGATTCAGGATCATAACAGAGGAATTCAGATAAGCAAAGGATGTTTGAAAAAAAGGACTTATCTTGAACATATTGGGGACACAAATCCAGAGTGTGGCAGCATTTGACTCAAATGGGATCAGAGGTCACGATGAAAAAAAATGATGTTCAAATAGGAGGTAAATGGATTTCAAAGCCTGTAGAGACAAAGTGAAGAATGTAGGATGTCCCCAACCCGAAACAAACTGCATATGAGTGTCATGTTCAAGAGTGACAAACTTTCCAAAATACAGATAGGATGTTCACTTTCGATTTTCCCCTATTATTTCTAATGAGCACCTCTTTATTTTTTATAGCTAGCGTGAAGAGGATAAAATATGCTGAGCATGTAAGTTCATTATTTGAATGAATCCATCCTATTAATTTTAACGAGCCCTAGTGTTATCATTCTGTAATTTACAAGATTGTGAGAATAAACACAGAGGACAACATCAAAACTGCTTTGGAAGCTGGTATCTAGCCCTGCCATCTTTAGAGAGGGATTTCTCTATAAAATTTAACTTTGTTTTTAATAAAATTTAGGCTAGTTATAATTTTTCTTGATTGTTTGTTTGATTTTGATTTTTTGGTTAATTAAGTGACTATATTCCCATTGGGCTATGGAGTGAAAAATATAACTGGTTTTCCATCAATATTTAAAAGAGTTATCATAGGGCAAGCTAGGTTGCATTAACTGGATCCTTTAAGATTTTAAATGAATTATGGAAGTGGAAGAAATGTGAAATTTAGTAGATATTGAAAAGAAATTTAGTATTATTCAATATGACTTAAGTGGAAAACATATAAATTGCAAGCAACCAGAATAAGGTGTTCTAATTAACATGTCCTTTTCATCACAATTTCTGTTTTAACAATTAAGATTTTTCAGATTTACAAAGAAAAGGAAAAATAGTGAAATAACACAGTTACATTACAATAACTTCACCAATTAATAAACCACATGAATCTTGTAATAAGTCCTTGTATTTTTTATGCTCCAACAAACTTGAAAAGTACAATGCTCAGTAGCAAAAATATACTTTGAAATAAACCTAGAATACTTCGAACAATGAAGTATTTATACTGAATTTTACAAAAATGATTATATCAATGTTGTCTTAACTCACAATGTATTATTAGCAAAAAATTGAACAATAAATTCTAACTGTGACAAAAAATAGGATCGGTGGAGATGATATAGAACGCTGTCACTATTTTAGAGGAAACAATTGTTGAGTGGACCTATTTCCGGGCTGCGTTGGCTGGTGTGCTGGATGTAGTTGACTATTCTCAATTACTCTTTACTCTTGTAGCTCACATAGTTTATCCCATCGATCTTCATCTGGGATAGTAAATTTGATTACCTTTCAGTAAATATCATCAACCTCAGTATCTCTGGAAAAGGTAGGCTTTACCACAAAGATGTTATTTACCTCATCTTGAATGAAAAAGTCATTACTGATTGCCTCCAGAAATGCTTTGCTTGTCATACTACCTTTGATGCTGGAGAATTTGGTGTTGTCCCTGGAAATTTCTTTTAATTTCTTCACATAATCTTACCGAGCTATTAATTTATCATTAATAACAAACAAAGAAGGAAGACCATTCTGTGTTAAAGGCTCTATCCCGTTGAAAAAACTGTTCACTACTATCTATAGACCATGGATTTTTCTTCCAACTGAACAACTAGATTCTTCTTTGTCCAATCCTCTTTACTTCCAAGATGGTCTCTATTCTATCATCTACTCCCAAGTCATCTAACTTGTATCTGTTATTGGAGTTCAGGAACTTGAAAATGTTATTTTCTGTAGTAGGCATATCCCAAGCTCCTCTTTGATTGTTGTGATAGCATTATTTGCATTCTTAATCAACTCCTTTTGTTCAAAAATAATCTGGATGCAGGGCCAAATTTCATGAATGGAATTCATAATATCTACGTAGATGATTTCTTTGGCTTGGGCCAAGGTATGTCCAATGGTTAACTCTCTCTCTGATTTCTGCAATATCTCTATTAATTTCTATGCTCTTTGTGTTTCTGCTGAATGTGAGGCTTCAATCCTTGATCTTTGGTCTTGTGACACTTTGACTTGATCCCACAACTTCTTGATTTCCTCTATCTCGATAGACATATTCTCCACTACCTTTTTCAACTATTCTGCACCATTTGTTGTCTGAGTTGTAGAGGCTATAGTTGTGGGGATGGATGTAAGAGGTAAAACATCCAATGGAACCATGGAAAGTTTTGTAGCCTGCTCCCTCTCTTTAATCATCTTTTCCATTTCTATCTCCATTTGTTTCGACTGTGCATTTTGTTCCATGATGAGCTTCGTCATATCAGTCTTTTGAGACTCTGTTTATTCAACATCTTTGGTGAAAGGGTATTTCGTAGCTGACAACTTCAGCTGTTTTCTCAATGATGCTATGTTAGAATTCTTCTTCTTTATTATCTCCTCTACAATATTCATGTTAGAGGGATCATGTCCTATCTTAACCACCAAGTCTTCTAAGGATTTTATCCTTGTATCCTTAGCAAGAGAGGATATTTTCTCCATATTTAGCTGTGACTGGATGTTGGCCAAGGAAACTTGCAATTTAGAAAGACTCATTGCTGTGTTAGTCAAGGTAGAGGAGATCATTTCACCTGTTTTCTTGTGCATCTCCATTTGATCAATGGGAGGAATGTATTTTATGTCAAACTCAAAAGAAGTCTTCTTGTAATCTACTGTTGTCTTTGGCTGTGAAATATCTGCCTCAAGAAAGACCATTTGCATTTTACCTTTCTCAGAGTCAAAAGATGGCAGAAACCTACTCTGAGAACTGGAATTTGGCTTCCATGATTGACTGTATGTGCTACTCTTAAGGATTCCATTCTTCAATTTTATTTCCCTGAATTTATCAAACACTGTCTTCTCTTTTTCCCTTGGGATAACCTTATTTGTCTGAATATCCTGTTGCTGGTCCTGTGAAGTTGAAGAAGTAGTAGGATAAAGGGTGGATTGGCCACCAACTTGAGAAGATGTAGGTGTCTCCCTAGTGACAATAACAACTTCCTATTTTGAATCTTTATTTGTATTAGCTTTTGGATTAAGCTTGGTTCTTTCTTGTACATTATATTGAAATCCTTGCCTGTAGTGTTAGTCACTGACAGTGACTCTTCTTCTCTTTGTCTTTTTCCTGATTTTTCCCGTGGGACAAGAGTCCGTGATGTTGATGTTGAGACTAGCTACTCCTTAGCTTCCTGCGAAGTGTTTTCAGCCCATTCCAACTGGTTCATGTACTTCTCTATTTTTGGTCTATGGGTGTGTATGTAAGGAGTAGTCTTGTTTTCTACCCTTAACTTTGAAATGGTTCCCAAAGGATCATAGGACCAGGTAAAGCTTAGGATGAAATTAATTTCCTTCAAGATCTTGTCTTCTTCCTCACTTGTTGACCTACTGTTGCAAATAAATGGCCCAATTTGTGTTTTAATCCTAAGCTGTGATTTCTTATTTGCTTATACAAAGTGAATTTCATCAACATTCAACATCTGCCTAATGTACTCTAAAGCAAAAATCCTCATCAGGAGGAATTTTGGAAGCTTGTAAGGGGAAAGCTCACAACCATAAAATCTCAACTCTTTGTAGTTTTGGTATAAATACCAGTCCCCTATATTTGCTTGATATCATAAATGAAAAATCCTTTTGATGTCTTCATTGATCCTTGGCTCAACTGTACTGCTAAGAAGGCTCATTGTTGTATGTAAAAAAAATTCAATGAACTGTTTGTAGGAATACTCTTTATGTTCCTTCATTACCAATGTGGTCCAGAAGATGACTGAATGTTGATTTCCATCTTCATCCAATTTATGCAAAGAAAATTTAAACCTATCTCCCTTGAAATATTGAAACATATAAACTAAAACAAAGGAGTATTTGAACACCTCTTCTGTCTGAAATTTGAAAAATTGGTGATGAATACTATCTGCCAAGAATTGGCTAAAATTGAAAATGATGGATGGTTTAGAATCAGTGGAAAATATGGAGAGGAAACCTATGATGGGCTCATCTATCCATTGTCAGAATAGTAACCAAGGAGGTATGCAATGACTGTGATAATTTTCTTGGCTTTATCAAGGAAGATGGAGGAAGGGTATGGAGGGTTCTTCTTGGGAAACTGAGTATCTTTTGCTAGGAAAAGGTCAAAGGTTTTAGACATTTTGGAAAAATATAGCTTCTGATATAATTCATTGAGGGCTTCTAGGGATAAAGGGGTGCTATTTTACACAAAGGGTGACTTCATCATCTGATCGATGGATTGAGAAATGATGGTGAAGAGAATTTCACATGTGGGGGAAATTATGGCTCTCTGAATGGGTATAGAGTAGGCTTGACATTTATGGATGAATTTAGGGGTATTGAAAGTGTGTGGGAAAATATAATGTGGAAAGTTTGTCTCCCAGAGTCCAATATCATCCAATTTATCTATGTATTTATCCTCTAACCAGTAATACATCTTGAAAAGTTCAATTTCATAGAGATTTTCACTGATCTTATACTCTTTATCAGTTAGGGGGACATGGTCTAAGTCAACAAGAGGATGAACCATAGGATTAAATGGCTCCTCTTGGATTTTCTTCTTAGGAGGCATTATTCAATTTTTTTTAGAGGAATTGAAAGGATATATAAAGGAATAGGTTTATCGAGACTGTGCAAAGTTCTGGATTGGTCGAAGGAGGTGAGGTGGACACAATTTCTTTGGTGGGCGATGACTTAGAGAGTTGTACTGGAACTCTGAAAACCTATTTAGAAAATAAAAATTGCATAGAATTTAGCACAGTAAAGGTTTACAATAGTTATAGTGCATGGTTTTATAAGAATTTGGGTTTTTCCATTTATTATGGCATAGATCCATTATATTAACAATCATTAGCTTAATTGAATGCATTAACGGATTGATTTCCACGGGAAGGAATGTGATTGGAAACAAACATATGTGAGTTGGCATGACGTGACTGGCAGGTGCAATGGACAGGTAAGTGGCTTTGGAATTGTGGAGTATGGTAGTTTTCGGGTGGGGGGGGTATGAAGTGGTAAGTGGCATAAGCGGAGGGGGTGAAAAATGCAGAGAAGCCGCCACGTAGTCGTGGGCCTGAGGCACGAAACAAATTTTTTCAGACCCCCCTGGCGGCAAAGATTGGATGGAGAGGGGGGCCGAAAGTTAATGTGGATCGTAGATCTTGGGGCGGGTAAGATGAAGGGTGCATAGATGGGAAGGTTTTAATATCAAATGATTTTACGGGTTTTCGAGTAGCGACATGTTTAATCAAAGTAAAAACTTTGGATAGTATGGTAAATATGCCAAATATTTTCATTATGCACCCAAATTCTTTAGAGTTCAGATAAAATGATTTAACCACATTTTCCTTCGTTTGTGCATAAATACATTTGAAAACCAAACTTAGGATAACCATTTCAATTCTTTTCAAGCCCCAAAAACACTTCTACCTACCCATTGAATTTTATTTCTTTTGCTAGACTAACATTTTTTCTTCTTTATTCTAAGGGTGCATTTAGGCTAGCATACCCAATCACTTTTTTTATGAAAAAATATAATATACTCTATCACTTGTTTCTCTTATTGATTCAAATTAATCAGTTGAATACATTTTATTTTATACCTAACTACTGATTTACCAATATTAAATTGTTTGGCAAATATTGATTCACAAACCTAATTGACAAAATTCACAATTGTTCAATCATTATTAAGATGTATTACTTGAACAAATATCTAGTCATTTTGGAATTTTTAAACAAGATGAACACAATCTTATTTTATTTTGACATAAATAAAACTAATCTATCAGTAGTGGCATTTGAATTTTCAACACTTCCAATATTATTTTTTCTATTTTTTCTTTTGTGGGGTTCTTATTTTCTTTTTATTTTTTTCAACTTTTCTTTCTTTTTTATATGCCTTCTTTTCATTTTCTTTTATATATACTATTTTGGAAATCATTTTCATATTGAAAATTATTTACCATATAATATTACTAAAACAAAATACTCAATCAACTTGAGACCCTATAATTTATATGACCCTAACACCTAGGAAAGGAGGAACTCGGTCCCGTCATGGTGACAAGTCTTTCGCCATTTAATTTTAACGAGTCCAACGAAAGGGTAACTCGGTAAATTTTCATGTTTAAGGAGTTTGAAAAGAAACAAAAAGGAAACTCCGTCATGTCCCTTTTCGTAAATCGTCTCTCGAATCCGAAAACGTAGAAAACAATATTCGAGAGAACCTCTTGACCATGTTCAATCAAGGTATTCCTTTTTCGTAAATAGTAAATCTCAGCCCAAAAAAGGGGTAAATGTATACTTAGATTACACCAATTCATTTACTTTAAAAATTTCAAAATGACAAGTAGTCGACAATATTTTCATTTTTCAAGAGTCAGAAAAGAGTTGAAAGTTGACTACAGGGGGTTCCTTTTTCATTTATGTTTACCGAGTCCAAAAAAGAGATAAAACAAAACTCGTTTGCATAAGAAATAATCACCAACAATGTAAAAGGTCCTGTTACTGCACAAAAATGGAAAACATCACTGATATCAAGGAGAAATAATAAAATAATGGCGAAAATATTTCAAAAATCTATAAATAGAAAAAAAGTAAATTCATTTTCACCTTTCTATTTTGAGTAAATTGGAGAAGTACATTTTACCCATTTTCCCTTTGAACTTCAAATCAATGGTGCGGTCAATCTAGAACACCATTCATCGATCCGTCAGCGCTAGTAAATATCTCAAATCCTCCTATTCATTTCGATTCCATTATTTTAGCATTTAGATTTAGAAACAGAGAGATGGGGGGAGGATTTCAACCCTAAAAATCGCACGCAGGCAGTGCGGGTTCGAGCTATCAGACCGACACTGGTCGCGCTTGGCCTGTTAGAGCAGCGCACCGCCAATGCAGAATTAATTCGAACATCGCACTAAATGTGTGGAATATTTTGAAACAAGAAATCTACCATTTCCAATGGATAATTTCAAAAACTACTCCGATTAAAGCTCCTAAAATTTATTCTAAACATGTTTTGCAGATGATTTTAGCAAAAATGGTCATCTAATGGAAAGAAAAAGGCCATGAGGTGGAAGACCACGGAGCACTTCAAGACCATAATTGCGTAAATTCATTACGCAATTGCGGATTACCGAAATTATTTCAGACATCAGGGCTGAGAGCTCAACTGGAGCTGCTCCAGTATTTGATTGGACTGTGTGACATAGATCATCAGATATTCTTAATTGGGGGCAAGGAAATAGAATTAGATGTCATGGACATATATTTCATCATAGGCTTATCTAGGGGAGGGGAGAGGATCCAACTCTCTAGAGCTCGCTCAAGGGGTGAGAGTACCAGTATGCTCATTTAGAGACACTGTCTTAGGGCTCAAAAGACTGATAGCGGGAAGATAGAGATATCCTCTATCAGAGTCCTTCCCTTGCAGAAAATCCTTCATTGCATGAATCGAGTGGCAGGAGCCCAGGAGTTGTATGAAGCAAAAAAATCCAAATTCTAGTTAGCGGTGGAGTGTCTGGCCCCTACTATGTTCAACTGGTGCGAGGGGTTATTGGCCAACATGAAGAGCCAATTAACAAAGTGAAAAACAGGATGAATGAAACAATTTGCGTACGGGTCCATTTTGGTCACATTTTTCCTGGAGAGAGTACCATTGTTCCAGTATCAACGAATGGAGATCCATGATCCAGCCTCAAGGGACTTGAGACTGATGAGGTGGTGTGAGATCATGCCCCGTCAGGGTGGGGGTGAACATATCAATTTCCCTACAATTTTTTTTAATTAGATGCTTTTTCAACTCCTTAAGGTTGAGGAATTTGCAGATGTAGGCATCGACTTTAGGGGAGATCCAAATCTACCCATTCTGCCAGGCACATAGTGGACTGGTGCAGTTAAAAATAGTTTTTTTAACATGTTTTACTTTTTGAATGTTTTTGTCATGTATTTTGAGACACAAACTTATGATTTTTTTACAGATATGGGTACTCAGAGACCACCAGGTATGTCACCGATCACGAGGAGGGTAGCTCGCCCAGTGGAGGATGTCCCTTATGAGGAGGGAGAAGACCCATTAGTCGAGTAAGAGCAAAACTTAGCAGGCTGTAATATTCCCAATTTTTGCAGCTCATGGGAATATTGCATTTTATTTTCAGTTTGTTTCATTCATGAATAAAAGTATGGGAAGGAGGTTTATTAAACTTTTGAGTTGAGAATAAATACATGCCTAATGTAAAAGGGTATAAATCTTGGCTATTATATTAAACACCCCTAAGTGTGAAAAGGGGAGATTCATTTGAATGGGTCAATCTTGGCCCCACCTACAACGCAGATTGCAGGGAAGCTTATCCATCAAGCACAACGTACTTCTAGAAGAGGATCTCTTGGGTGAAAGAGGATAAGTTGAAGAAGGTGGTTTAGGGTTTTTGCAAGCCCTCATGTTATAAAAAGAAGGAGAGGCAGCAAGCAAAGGTTGTTGGAGAATTTTAGAGGTTGCTGCAGCAACTCTAGTCTCTTGGTTGTTTAGCCTAAGGGAAGAGGATTTCCTGCTTATGAATCCTCTCTCCTTCCATGGAGTAGCTCTTTGGAGGAGATTGTGATGCATCTCTCCACTATCCGGCATTATGGCCAAGCTTCATCTCCATAGCAGTGCTGGTCCTGTTGAGGGTTTTGCAGTTGCTTGTGAGTTGCAGCAAGTGGGTGAACTAGATCTGCAAGATCTAGTTGTTTAGAGGATATTTCTCTTAGAGAGGGTGTCTTGTGACCACCCGGAAGAGGATATCACTCTAATTTTACTTTCAGATCTGTAATTTTTATCTTCTACTGCGCAGTCCCTTCCATGAACTGTGTTATTTTCATGTACATGTTTCACTGCTGTCTAGATTTCTCATTGTACTTGTTTTTTGGTGATTGAGGCTTGCCTCTCACTTTGAAGATTTGTAAAGTAGCTTGCTGATCTATTCTTATTCAGATCTGATATATAATGTAATGAAATTCATCTTCAGAAATCCTTGAATTTTTCTGCAGTTCACTGTACAAAAAGCTAGATCTACACTTTATTATGCATTATTTTGATAAAACCCCAAGGGGATCTTGTTAAGAAGGATGAGTAGTTTCCAGAACTGGTATGGATCTGATTTTTCAGCCATTGATCAGTTGTAGATCTGATTTTTAACCTAGAGCAGCTGAAGCTCCTCATATAGGACACTATCAAGTCTTTTCTGCAACTTTTACATGTAATTTCTGAAGAATTCTTGCTCTTGCTTCATGTAAATTCAATGCTTCTACATAGGAAATTCATTATGGATCTGATTTCTTGCTGCCCTACTGTAATATGAGTTTAATGGCTGATTTCCAATGACTCCCAGTAGAAACTGTGCAATTCCTGAAGGAGGGTTTCTCTATTAACTCAACCCTCTCCTTTAGCTGATTTTCAGCTAGTGTTGACTGTGGGAGATATATTTAAGCCCTCTAAACCATTTTTTTTTTGAAACTCTACATGGAGGTTCAACACAGCCTAAAATAAGGGAACCCAGCCCTGGTCTGCGTTATTTTTACACTGGATTTCTTATACAGCGTTTCCCTTGAGCCTATTGCAGATTTTCCTGAGAGTGCAATTTACTGCTTCTTCCTTGTTTGGTTTTTGCTTCTCTTTTGGATAAATTATTTAGATCTGTAGATCTAAGGTTCCCAAGGGTAGAAAAATATAAGAGGAGTGTGTCATTCCCACACTTGTTGTGTTTCACCAAATTTCTATAGATAGAGTCTGAAACGGGCCAGGTAGCCTCTGGATCTCACCCTCTCCTTAGAGGTGACATATCCAGTAAAAGCCCCTTCAGTCTATCTTTGGTTTAGAATTGCTGGTTTATTTCCATACTGCTATGAATCCATAGTGGAATATCTTAAGATATTCCCTATTGAGCTTATTTTTCCCCATTTGGAACATTACAATGGTATCAGAGCATGATCTCTGGAACAGCCTGTGAGATCAAGCTACCAGTGAATTAAAGAGCAGAAGTAGAGATCAGCTTGATGGAGCAGATGATATTATTCTCATCATTTTTCGGATCTAAGAAGGGCCTCTCCCAAGAGGTAAATCAGAAGAGAGAAAGAAGAAGCATCGAGACTCCTAGATGGTTTCGAGAAGAAGCAAGTTGCAGTAAGAGCTGCATGAGATTTCAAGAAGAAGAAGGAAGCCCTAGCACTTCCTATCAGCAAATTAGAAGACCGGAGAATCCTAGATCTCCTCATAGATCCACTATGCCCACTTTATTTGAAGAATGTGAGAGGTATAACAATGAAGAAAAGAGATGCAAAGAAACTCCTAAAGGGTTTCAAGATGAAGAGGAAGAACCATACACTTCTTGTCATCCCAAGGCAGGGAGAATGACTGAAGAAGAGATCTCATTGCTTCTTTTTCAAACATTGAAGATTATTGAAGAAAATCTCAAGGAGTTTGAGGAGGAGAGGAAAAATATGAGCTACAAAGAGACATCTCCCAAGGAAACAAAGGAGAATGTCAATCTTGTCACTTTGGGCAAGAGATCTCCATTTTTACTACCTGCTGCTAAGGAGCTTGCATCTAGAGAAGAGGCACTTTCATCTTTGCAAGGTAGTCTTGAGTTCTTAACATATGGGGTCCCATGCATGAATCAGGAGATGCATGAGGAGGAGAAGGAAGATACCATAACTGGTATACTTGAAGGAAGGAGGCCATCATCCTTGCAAGCAGTTGGAGACATCATTGATCCGAATGGAGGAACTCTTGTATTCTGTCAAGAGGTTCCTACATATCAATTGATCCAAGGTATGCATAAGATTTCAGCACATATTATTTCAAGATCCATACTTTGCCAAGGGTTAGATCAAAGTGTTGATTTGAAGCAAAGGTATATCACAACACTGTCACTTACTGGCTGTGACAAAGAGGCTTCATCATTCTTGGAGCATGTTGGAGGTTCTGCATATTCAAAGCTTCACTGGTTTTGGAAGACCATACATGAGAAGAATATCTCACTAAGAGGTCACAACAGAGATGCATTTCAGTATTCCATGAGATGCAAAGTTCTTCAGAGGGTTAAAGGAGATGGTATTCTGCAAATGGAGAATGCCATGATTATGCATCACATCACTCAAATTCCATATTTGAGTGAGTGGATGAGGATGGTGAGCAAGGGGTCACATGATCACTTGCAGACATTTATGGACCAGCAAGCTTGGTTACGCTGGCTGCCCTTGGGAGACTCCTATCACTCTCCAAAGGCACCTATTTTTCTGATCCATGCCTTGAAGAGAAGTTCTGAAATGTATAAGGAGGCATGGTAGTGCTGGTTGCCTTGGGGTAAGCATGATATCTACCCAAAAATTCTCATTCTCTTATCTCATGCTTGGTACATCATTAGTATATTATATGAAGAGGAAGCATGGATGATGTGGTTGTTAGAAGGAGAGTTGGACATCACATGTTAAATCTTATGTCCATGTATTCACCTATGCTTGAAGTATGTCTCATATGTCCACATGCATTTCTATTGGAGGTATATTTCATGCATGAACCTTGGCTTGGGATGGGGGGATGACTCCCACATGATGTGGTATGAGGAGCTTTCTTGTGTTATGTTGATGATGCATTCTACATGTTCATAATTGTGTTGTTGCTCCAAGATCCACATGTTGATGAGGCAAGAACGCTGCAAAGTCCTTGTTGCTATGGCTGCTTTTGGGTGAGTATGGTTGCTACCCAATAGCTCATTATTTTCTAAATCATGCCTTGGATTTCAATGTTATGTTGCAGCAAGAGAAGGCATGTACAATTTTGTTTCACTTGAGAAGGTATGGCCACCACATGACATCTCCCATGTCTATGTGTTTTGCATGGTGAAAAATTTGGCATGATTATCTCAAGATGTGCATTGATGATGATAATTTGTATTGGGCTGATGTGACATATCATGTCCATTAGCATGGCTTGGTTTCATGATGCGCATGAGGAGGAAAGAGGGCAGCAAGATCACTTGTTGCTTTGGTGCTTTGAATGAGTATGGTGACCACCCCATGGCTCATAAATTTTATGATTCATGCCTTATGTATCAAAGATAAATTGCAGCAAAGAAAGGCACACACATCATCTTTTGGGAAGCATGGCTTGTCCATATTACATGGAGGAGATGGAGGATGGCAGTAAAGGGCCTTGCTCCGGTGGTTGATTTTGGGAGAATATGGCTTGACATCTTTTGTTTACCCATATTACTCCGTCTCTTCTTCTTTGCATAACGCTTAAATGATGGAGTTTGGATCCAACAAGGCCAACAGGGCTAAGAATGGAGGCATAGCAATGCTTATTCAAGTTCAAAAACATGGGATGGAGGAATTTTCTGTATGATGAAGCTTCTCCTTTATGGCAGGAGCTACCTTACTTTATGTCTCACATGTGTTTGTGATGGTGTTGGACATCATGTATTTGTCATCTTGTACTTCATGGTAAGAAGAGGACATCTAACCTCACAGTTGGAAATCATCTCATGCATGGGTAAAAGACAACATTGGAAGAAGCCTTCCTTATGTGGATGCCATTTGGAGGGAATAGGTGGCTTGCATCTACAATAAGAGTTGCTTGAGGGCAAGCAACATTTTGCCAGGGGAGACTGTAATATTCCCAATTTTTGCAGCTCATGGGAATATTTCTTTTTATTTTCGGTTTGTTTTATTCATGAATAAAAGTATGGGAAGGAGGTTTATTAAACTCATAAGTTGAGAATAAATACATGCCCAATGTAAAAGGGGATAAATCTGGACTATTATATTAAACACCCCTAAGTGTGAAAAGGGGAAATTCATTTGAATGGGTCAATCTTGGCCCCACCTACAACGCAGATTGGAGGGAAGCTTATCCATCAAGCAAAACGTACATCTAGAAGAGGATCTCTTGTGTGAAAGAGGATAATTTGAAGAAGGTGGTTTAGGGTTTTGGCAAGCCCTCATGTTATAAAAATAATGATAGGTAGCAAGCAAAGGTTGTTGAAGAATTTTAGAGGTTGCTGCAGCAACTTTAGTCTCTTGGCTGTTTAGCCTAAGGGAAGAGGATTTCCTGTTTAGGAATACTCTCTCCTTCCATGGAGTAGCTCTTTGGAGGAGATTGTGATGCATATCTCCACTATCCAGCATTATGGCCAAGCTTCATCTCTATAGCAGCACTGGTTTTGTTGAGGGTTTTGCAGCTGCTTGTGAGTTGCAGCAAGTGGGTGAGCTAGATCTGCAAGATCTAGTTGTTTAGAGGAGAGAGGGTGTCTTGTGACCACCTGAAAGAGGATCTCACTCTCATTTTACTTTCAGATCTGTAATTTTTATCTGCTGTATGATTTCATTCAAGCTACTGTGCAGTCCCTTCCATGAAATGCGTTATTTTCATGTACATGTTTCAATGTTGTCTAGATTTCTCATTGTACTTGCTTTCTGGTGATTGAGGCTTGCCTCTCACTTTGAATATTTGTAAAGTAGCTTGTTAATATATTATTATTTAGATCTGATATATAATTTAATGAAAGTCATCTTCATAAATCCCTGAAGTTTTCTGTAGTTCACTGTACAAAAAGCTAGATCTACACTTTATTATGCATTATTTTGATAAAACCCCAAGGGGATCTTGTTAAGAAGGCCGAGTAGTTTCCAGATCTGGTATGGATTTGATGTTTCAGCCATTTATCAGTTGTATCTGATTTTTAACCTACAATAGCTGATGCTCCTCATATAGGACGTTGTCAAGTCTTTTCTGCAACTTTTACATGTAATTTCTGAAGAATTCTTGTTGTTGCTTCATGTAAATTCAATGCTTCTGCAAAGGAACTTCATTATGGATCTGATTTATTGCTGCCATACTATAATATTAGTTTAATGGCTGATTTCTAGTGACTCCCAATAGAAACTGCGCAATTCCTGAAGGGGAGTTTCTCTATTAACTCAGCCCTCTCCTTTTAAAGTTGATTTTCAGCTAGTGTTGATTGTGGGAGATCTGTTTAAGTCCTATAAACCCATTTTTTTTGCTAAAAATCTGCATAGAGGTTCAACACAACCTAAACTAAGGGAACCCAACCCTGGTCTGCGTTATTTTTACACTGGCGTGCTTATACAGCGTTTCCCTTGAGCCTATTGCATATTTTCCTGAGAGTGGAATTTCCCGCTTCTTCCTTGTTTGGTTTTTTCTTCTCTTTGGGATCCATTATTTAGATATGTAGATCTAAGGTTCCAAAGGGCAGAAAAATCTAAGAGGAGTGTGTCATTCCCACACTTTCTGTGTTTCACCAACTTTCTATAGACAGAGTCTGAAACAGGCCAGGTAGCCTCTAGATCTCACCCTCTCCTTAGAGGTGACATATCCAGTAAAAGCCCCTTTAGTCTATCTCTTGTTTAGAATTTCTGGTGTATTTCCATACTGTTGTGAGTCCATAGTGGAATATCTTAAGATATTCCCTACTGAGCTTATTTTTCCCCATTTGGAACATTACACAGGCCTTATGAGAGGCATTCTAGAGTATGCTACCTTCGATGATATTCCTCTTCACTTTTAGAGGCATATGGTCGAGGTTCCAAGTAGACTGCATTGTTTAATCTGGTGAGTGATTCAAGCGGTCACCTTCTATCATGAGCACCATGTGGGCAGATAACAACCCTATTTTTACATTTTTGTATGGATGTAGGCTCAAAGAGTTATTTTTGCCACAAACACATATTTTTGAGATTTTATTGTAACACACTTGACAAACCCAATATATATATATATATATACACATATGCAGGTTTCTACAGCTACTTGTGTATCATAATGATGTGTTGGTTTCTTACATGTTGCGCAGATGTATATCTAATACATGATTTGCTAATGTATATGTTAATGTGTTTAAACGTCTTGGAATATGTTGATATGTAATAAAATCAAAATTCCTTTCCAATAATCGAACACACAAATACATAAGAAAAATTTGAGGATTTCACGTAGAATAATGGCCATTTAACTGTAACATAACGAGTTGTGAGTCTAATTTAACAACCAAATCTCTAATTCCAAGATCAATAGCATCCGTAATAGCTCGATAACCGCACTATATTTGGAAATATTTTTAGTTGTTCGACCCAAAAAAATACCTTGTTAATTAATCAACTCACCATCAGGGGTAAAGAGTTCCCATGCTTCGGAAGACAAGTTCTGTGTGCTACGATAAGCGCCATCAACAAAACCAAAGTAATAATTTGATGACAAATGAAAACCAAGTGGAACACAAGGTGAGTAGAGGAAACATGTCTACAAAGAAAACAATCATACAAAAAATCCAAACAAAGCACACTAATTAATAAAACACTAATGTACAAAGCATCACACCGATTATCAAGATTAATACTTCTTCAGATAGAGCCCTTTTCGGGGCTCAACCAATTGATTGCCTTCATAATCTTCTGGCTCATAGGCTCCTCTTTCCAATATTTTTTAAATGAAATAGGGCCCATGCCACATTGGCTCAAGTTTTCTGACTCCCAACTTATCGTGGGCTTGGTCATAAAGCATGACTAAGTCACCTTCGGAAAAAATGTAAGGGTTGATGGATTTTTCATATTGAGCTTTAACTCGTCCTTTTTATGCTTCAATGACCAAAGAAGCAAGTCTATAGGTCTCTTTGATATGCTCGAGGTAAAGAAAACATTCCTCTTCTAGTGAAGTACCAGGAAGTAGTTCGATGGATAGCTTCAGAGAAGGAATTTCACACTCAATCGGGAGTGTGGCCTATAGACCATACACCAATTGGAATGGTGTGAATCCAGTGGAAGTCTTAGTGGAAGTTCGGTAAGCCCACAAATATGAGAAGAGAATGAGATGCCAATATCATTTGTGTTTCCCAATGGTGCGCTAAAGCATGGTCACCAAAACATTGTTGACAACCTCAACCTGGCCATTGGCCCATGGATAATAAGGAGTGGAGCTATCATGACGTAACCCCAACTGAGTAGCGAGCTCTGTCATCATATGATTTTAAAATGAGAGCCAGGATTAGTGAGAATTTCTTTCAGGACACCGGACTGAGCTATGACACGATTGAATAGGAATTGTGCCATAGTTAGACCTTCATTATTGTATGTAGGCATCACTTTGGCCCATTCAGTGAAATAATCGACGACAATGATAATATAACCATGTCCCCCGAATGGGTGAGGGTTAGAGGTCATGAAATCTATGCCTCAATTCACAAAGGATCCGACAACCACAACTGGGTGCAAAGGTGAGGGTGGGACGTGCTCTTTTCGAGAGTAGAAAAAGCAGTCATGGCATTTTTGTAATGCAACAATGCAGTCTTTAAAAATAGATGGCCAAAAATAACCTACACGAAGGATTTTTTGGGTGGTAGAAGAACCGTAAATGTGACCACCAATATACATATGCAGGTTTCTACAGCTACTTGTGTATCATAATGATGTGTTGGTTTCTTACATGTTGCGCAAATGTATATCTAATACATGATTTGCTAATGTATATGTTAATGTGTTTAAACGTCTTAGAATATGTTGATATGTAATAAAATCAAAATTCCTTTCCAATAATCGAACACACAAATACATAAGAAAAATTTGAGGATTTCACGCAGAATAATGGCCATTTAACTGTAACATAACGAGTTTTGAGTCTAATTTAACAACCAAATCTCTAATTCCAAGATCAATAGCATCCGTAATAGCTCGATAACTGCACTATATTTGGAAATATTTTTAGTTGTTCGACCCAAACAAATACCTTGTTAATTAATCAACTCACCATCAAGGGTAAAGAGTTCCCATGCTTCGGAAGACAAGTTCTGTGTGCTACGATAAGCGCCATCAACAAAACCAAAGTAATAATTTGATGACAAATGAAAACCAAGTGGAACACAAGGTGAGTAGAGGAAACATGTCTACAAAGAAAACAATCATACAAAAAATCCAAACAAAGCACACTAATTAATAAAACACTAATGTACAAAGCATCACACCGATTATCAAGAGTAATACTTCTTCAGATAGAGCCCTTTTCGGGGCTCAACCAATTGATTTCCTTCGTAATCTTCTAGCTCATAGGCTCCTCTTTCCAATATTTTTTAAATGAAATAGGGCCCATGCCACATTGGCTCAAGTTTTTTGACTCCCAACTTATCGTGGGCTTGGTCATAAAGCATGACTAAGTCACCTTCGGAACAAATGTAAGGGTTGATGGATTTTTCATATTGAGCTTTAACTCGTCCTTTTTATGCTTCAATGACCAAAGAAGCAAGTCTATAGGTCTCCTTGATATGCTCGAGGCAAGAAAACACTCCTCTCAAGAAGTACCAAGAAGTAGTTCGATGGCTAGCTTCTCAGAGAAGGAATTTCACACTCAATCTTAGAGTGTGGGTCGATGCATCACAAGCACCAATTGAATGCAGTGAATCCATGGAAGTCTTAGTGGGAAGTTCTATAGTTTCAACAAATATGAGAAGAGAATGAGATGCCAATATCATTTGTGTTTCCCAATGGTGCGCTAAAGCATGGTCACCAAAACATTGTTGACAACCTCAACCTGGCCATTGGCCCATGGATAATAAGGAGTGGAGCTATCATGACGTAACCCCAACTGAGTAGCGAGCTCTGTCATCATATGATTTTAAAATGAGAGCCAGGATTAGTGAGAATTTCTTTCAGGACACCGGACTGAGCTATGACACGATTGAATAGGAATTGTGCCATAGTTAGACCTTCATTATTGTATGTAGGCATCACTTTGGCCCATTCAGTGAAATAATCGACGAAAATGATAATATAACCATGTCCCCCGAATGAGTGAGGGTTAGAGGTCATGAAATCTATGCCTCAATTCACAAAGGATCCGACAACCACAACTGGGTGCAAAGGTGAGGGTGGGACGTGCTCTTTTCGAGAGTAGAAAAAGCAGTCATGGAATTTTTTGTAATGCAACAATGCAGTCTTTAAAAATAGATGGCCAAAAATAACCTACACGAAGGATTTTTTGGGTGCTAGAAGAACCGTAAATGTGACCACCAATATACATATGCAGGTTTCTACAGCTACTTGTGTATCATAATGATGTGTTGGTTTCTTACATGTTGCACAAATGTATATCTAATACATGATTTGCTAATGTATATGTTAATGTGTTTAAACGTCTTGGAATATGTTGATATGTAATAAAATCAAAATTCCTTTCCAATAATTGAACACACAAATACATAAGAAAAATTTGAGGATTTCACACAGAATAATGGCCATTTAACTGTAACATAACGAGTTGTGAGTCTAATTTAACAACCAAATCTCTAATTCCGAGATCAATAGCATCCGTAATAGCTCGATAACTGCATTATATTTGGAAATATTTTTAGTTGTTCGACCCAAACAAATACGTTGTTAATTAATCAACTCACCATCAGGGGTAAAGAGTTCCCATGCTTCGAAAGACAAGTTTTGTGTGCTACGATAAGCGCCATCAACAAAACCAAAGTAATAATTTGATGACAAATTAAAACCAAGTGGAACAAAGGCGAGTAGAGGAAACATGTCTACAAAGCAAACAATCATACAAAAAATCCAAACAAAGCACACTAATGAATAAAAAAATAATGTACAAAGCATCACACCGATTATCAAGAGTAATACTTCTTCAGATAAAGCCCTTTTCGGGGCTCAACCAATTGATTGCCTTCGTAATCTGTTGGCTCATAGGCTCCTCTTTCCAATATTTTTTAAATGAAATAGGGCCCATGCCACATTGGCTCAAGTTTTCTAACTCCCAACTTATCGTGGGCTTGGTCATAAAGCATGACTAAGTCACCTTCGGAACAAATGTAAGGGTTGATGGATTTTTCATATTGAGATTTAACTCATCCTTTTTGTGCTTCAATGACCAAAGAAGCAAGTCTATAGGTCTCCTTGATATGCTCGAGGTAAATAAAACATTCCTCTTCTAGTGAAGTACCAGGAAGTAGTTCGATGGATAGCTTCAGAGAAGGAATTTCACACTCAATCGGGAGTGTGGCCTATAGACCATACACCAATTGGAATGGTGTGAATCCAGTGGAAGTCTTAGCGGAAGTTCGGTAAGCCCACAAATATGAGAAGAGAATGAGATGCCAATATCATTTGTGTTTCCCAATGGTGCGCTAAAGCATGGTCACCAAAACATTGTTGACAACCTCAACCTGGCCATTGGCCCATGGATAATAAGGAGTGGAGCTATCATGATGTAACCCCAACTGAGTAGCGAGCTCTGTCATCATATGATTTTAAAATGAGAGCCAGGATTAGTGAGAATTTCTTTCAGGACACCGGACTGAGCTATGACACGATTGAATAGGAATTGTGCCATAGTTAGACCTTCATTATTGTATGTAGGCATCACTTTGGCCCATTTAGTGAAATAATCGACGACAATGATAATATAACCATGTCCCCCGAATGAGTGAGGGTTAGAGGTCATGAAATCTATGCCTCAATTCACAAAGGATCTGACAACCACAACTGGGTGCAAAGGTGAGGGTGGGACGTGCTCTTTTCGAGAGTAGAAAAAGTAGTCATGGCATTTTTGTAATGCCACAATGCAGTCTTTAAAAATAGATGGCCAAAAATAACCTACACAAAGGATTTTTTGGGTGGTAGAAGAACCGTAAATGTGACCACCACAGGCCCTCGAGTGGTAGTCATTGAGAACTTTCTCAACTTCCTTGAGAGTCAAACATCGACAGAGGACGGAGTCAATACTAGTGCGATATAGAGTGTCTCCAATGATACGATAAGGTTGGGATTGGTAGTGAATCCGTCGTCATTAAGAGTGTGATATATCTGGCTGAAAATTTTGGGTCTCGACATAAATAATGATGTCTCCATACCATGGATCAAGAGTACTGATGAGAAAGAGGGATTCATCTAGAATCGACTCATCAAGAGGAGTGGGATCAACCACGGTAGGAAGATCACAAATCAACTAAGAAAAGGCCAGGGATTTCTTGGACTTATTAGAAGTGAATTCTAAGTCAAAATATTGAAGGATGGAAATCCATTTCGAGTACTTGCCTCCAAGAAATTGACGCATGAGAATGTAAGTCATGGGGTTGCAATCATAAATCACCAAAGTTTTTCACTGGAGCACGTAATGATGAAAATGATGAAAAACATGGACATCAGCCAATGCAAGTTTATCTACATGAGCGTAATGGGTCTCAGTATCAAGGAGATTGTAGCTCAAGTATTATGCTACATGCTCTTGACCATCGTCATTGTCCTGAACCAACACCATATCGAGAGTGCTCTCGGCAGTGGCCAAATACAGGCAGCAATTGCGGTGTTAATTTGCAGGATGCAGTAGAGGATCACTGATGAGGGCTTGTTTCAAAGCATCGAAATATATTTGGGAAATTTCTTCCCATATGAACGGGATTCCCTTTTTCAATAAGCAAGTAAAGCCTTTGGCAAGCTCAACATAATTTAGTACAAAGCGATGGAGGAAATTGGCTTTCCACTGCAAACTTTGCTGTTGATGAACAAAAGAGGGAGGAGGAAAATTGATGATTGCCTTGACTTTAAGAGGATAGATGAAAATGAATTCTTTGGACACCACGAAACCTAATATTTGACTGGATTTGACGCATAAGACACACTTATGAGGGTTCAACCTAATATTATAGTGTCAACAACAAAGAAATAGGGCTCTAATGTGTTCTGAGTGATCTCGACGTTTCGTGGAATGAGAAAGAAGGTCATCGAGATATGGCTGAAATATGTGCTTGATGTCATGAAAAGAATATGAAATAGCTCACTGGAAGTTGGCCCCAAAATTATTCAAGCCAAAAGGGAGATTTTTGTAGTCAAATGTCCCCCCTGGACAGATAAACGTGATTTTGTGCTGATTAGCTGGAGTAATGTTAATTTGGTTATAGCTAGAAAAAATGTCCATAAAGGAAAAAATATCACTCCCGGCACACTCATCAATGATTTGGTCGATAAAAGGAGTGGGGTAATTATCTTTATCACATACTCGATTGATATCACAGTAATCAATGCAAACACAGATGGCCCCTTCTTTCTTAGTAACAAGAACAATATTTGAGACCCAATCTTTCAATGGTATAGGATAAATAAAATCAGCTTTGAGAAGTTTTAAAACTTCACCCTTTATGGAAAAAACCTTTCATGGGTGCATAGAACGAAATATTTTGTGAATGGGCTTCGAGTCTAGATAAGTAGGGATTTCATGCACAACAATACTCGGATCAATGCCAGGAATCTCTTCGTATGACCACACAAAGACATCACAAAATTCTTGGAAAAGATCGGTGTAGATCTTGATCTTGTCTGGAGAACAAGATGGACCTATATGAACATTATCAACAATCCCTGGTTTGATAGAGATGTCAATCAGAATGATAGGGGTAGTATTCCCCATGTTCCCTTCAGACAACACTTCATGAATCAAGATCAAATTTTGAAACGAGCTAGTCAGTAAAAATGAAGCATGGGATTCTAGATAGGCAGAGATATCACCTAGGGTTGGGAGAAATGAAGAATGATGATGTCCATCATCCCATGTGGTTTCTTCGAGATACATCACCTCCATGATGGTTTCTTCGGTGGGGAAATTCTCATTCAAGGGATCATCGGATTCCTAAGAACCTAACCAAGGAGACTGCACATAAGTGTCCAGAAAAGAAACCAATGGTTCGTTGGTTCCAGATACAACCTTAGAAGCTATGAGAATACTTTGATACATTTTTTCACCAGGTTTCAAAGGAATAATGTCACCAAAAATATCAAGTTAGTCGAGATTGGGAACAATCCATGGATTGTGACCAGATGATATAGTATTGACACATTCAGAGGCGGGAGCGGAAAAATTACCATAAGGGACGAGTATTTGAATAGACCCGACCTGATGTTCTAATAGGGGGTGGTGGTATTCCCAACATATGGAATGTTTCCTGTTGAAGAATCAAAGGAAAATAAATCTAATTGATCGACAGTCACGATTTTTCCATGATGAGGAAAATAGAGGACACGAAAAGGGTGGAGACCACGCAAACCATGGCATGTGTCAAACTGCATCCAAGAAGGGGATTATAACTCAAGTTGGCGTCTACCACCTCAACTTCTAAATTCACCATTTTTCCCTCCAACATGATGGGATATGATTTGAGAATACCATACGGTTGAGAACCTATATCGTTGAAAGCTTCCAAGGTATTCGGGGACTGACTCAACAGAGGGGAGTCGATGGATTTCCAACAAGCGATAGACATGATGTAGGTAGAAGTGTTTTGGTTGCTCAATAAATCCAAACCTAGGTCAGGACCCCTCAAGCCAACAAATGTCTCTGTTTCTGGGACCAGGATCATTTTGAGGGAGAATTGATGTATTGGCATCCTATGCAGAACGAATTACAAGATTGGTTGGATAGAAAGATCCTTAAATTCGCGATCCAAAAGAATCAAAGTTCTAAATTATCTGCTGAAGATTGGGTTCAAAAGTACATTTATAGAGGATTCCATGAGATATTCTTTTCTTCCTTTGCGATTGAGCTACATGAGTTGTTGTCTCGATTGAATGAATTTAATACCTGCACAAAGGAAGATGTAGTCACTCACTGGACTCTACAATTGGTACAAAAATTAGAAAATACCAGCAATACGACTACCCGCATGATAGATCATTGGATCAATCTTGTTTTGGGAGGATTTGTAACATAGTTTGGCATTGATCATTTTGTGTCTTATTATGAAGAAAAAAGTATAGTTTCAAAGGGTCCCAAAGGTAATTTTCTGCACTCTTGGAAGTTTTGGATTAATATGCTATTATGTGAACAAGGTTCTTGTGTGAGCATATTGTGTGAATGTCCCGAAGGGGCTTGAATACGCGCAGTGGAATAATTTACCGTGAAGATCTAGAAGAAGGGTTTATTTACAACCCTCTCAAGGGTAGATCTGATAGTGACGATGAATCAGAGACTAGTAGCTCTAGTGAATCTACGCACTTCGAAGAAGAAGAAATTTCTCAATATCAGAATAATTAATGAGTGTTGACCATAGTTCAGATCCCATCCACTCCACCTCCACTAGGCGTAGATATGGCCGCATCTATGAAGTTGCCTACTTTCACAGGTATTGGGAATGAAGATATGGAGAAATTATGTTTTTTCATTGATGCTATATGGAGAGCACAACAGGTTAATAGTGATGATGTTAAGGAAGCGCAGTTAGCCACTAATTTTCAAGATTGCATGCTGGAGTGGTATATAATATATATATTAGTGAATCCTAATGCCACTATGAATTATCTGAAGGACACCCTCCAAGAAAAATTTAAGAAGTGAAAGTCATACGCGCAATGTGTCACGAAGTTGAAAGTGATTCACCAGGAGGTGAATGAATCTGTATGGGATGCAGATCAAAGATTGAAGCACACTATCAGAGATGGGGGATTGAAAATCAGTGATACTCAACATAAGGAATGGTTTATTACTATTTTTATCCCACATCTACACCGACCATTGAGTCAACCAAATATTTCCATGCATGCAGAGGCTGTAGAAATTGCAATGAAAATAGAAGTTGCGTTGGTGCCCGTTGTGATTGGAATTCAAGGGATTTAGATTCAGTTAGAAGCATTGCATTTGGAGATTCATAATCTGTGCAAAGATAAGGGAAAGGAGGTGTGCGCAGAGGTGTGGTGCATACAATGTAAAGCTGCTAGGCATCATAAGGATCAATGCCCTGTGTTCGATGATTATCTGCATGCTAGAGGACCGAGCCCTGATCTGAAGAGCACAATTGGACTAAGTGGGACACCTCTAGTATGGTGCATGATTTTTTTGTCTACGGGTCTGCATGCGACTAATTATTGTCCAAGGATTGGAAAATACATGCCTGAGCTAAAGCAACTGTTTTGTAGATTCTTCTCGTCATCGAGACAAGATGAACAACACTGCCGAAGTTTTTATTTGATGATTGACAAAGCTGAGCTGTACATAATGTAAGCCGAACCTACCTAACCAGCATCTTCGTCTGGGTGTGGTGGATTACAGACTAGAGGACGAGGAAGAGGAGGAGGATCAGCTAGTTGAGGAAGGGGACATGTCATTTGCTATAATTGTGGAGATGCTGGTCATTATGCGCATGATTATCCAAATCCTGCGCGACAATGTAGGAAGTTTGATCATGTAATAGTAGATTGCCCTGTTTTAATTGCTAAGATGCAGAAGAAGAAAACGCAGACTCTGACACATAATATTCAGATGGTCATGGTGTTGCTGCGTGAAGAGGTTCCTATTATGAATGTTGTTACTAGAAGTGGTGCAGCCATTGTCGGAAGACAAAGGAAAGAAGCCGAAAGATGACCTTTGGATTCGAAAGGCACCTGATAAAAAGGATGGATTTAATTTACAGCGTGAAAAAGAAACTTTTGTAGAAGCAAAGAATGGGTTTACAAAAGTAAGTGCATCGATATCAGGTAGCTATGGATGTGAGCGGAGTAGATGAAGAAGTAAATCCATTCTTACAAGCTTGCATGAAACTATTGCGCAACAAGAAGGAAATAGAGAACCTTCAAGCATTGAAAGATAACTGCATAGAAAAATAACAACCTTAGATGGAAAAAAAAGTGGTCAACAAGATCTATAAGAAAAATAACAAAAAAATAATTGGACGAGAGATGTGCTTGACTGCTCAGATCGGTGCCAATGAGATGGATCAATTCATTTTGGATCTAGGATCTGATGCAAATGTCTTACCTAAGAAAACTTGGCAGTGCATGGGAGAGCCCAAGTTGGAATGGTATACTATTCAGCCGTGCATGGTGAATCAACATAAAATCATTCCATTAGGAAACTGTCACAGGCTGTAGTAGATATTGAAGGAGTTAAGGTGCTTGCAGATTTCAAAGTCATACAAATTGTGGATGATATCGATCCTTAACCTATGCTGTTGGGGTTGGATTGGGTTACTGATATGGATGGAATCATAAATATAAAGAGGAGAAGTATGGTATTTCAGAACAGTGACACCAGAGTTGTAGTTCACTTAGATCCTGCAGAAGGTACATGGTATACAAAACCGGTGCGCGCAGACGATGACGTTGACCATATCTATAAGTTGACTGTGCGAGATGATGATTGGATTAATCCAATAACTAATGGAAGGCTTAATTGGGAAAAATATAGTTCATGCTTCTAAGATTCATATGAAGTGTTGGCGAATTGGCATAATCGGTTACATGAAGTATCTGCGCTACACTGCAATCGAGTGTCTAGATCTCTTTGCTGCATATCATCAGAGGTATGATAATTACCGTATCATGATGGTTTAACTAATGTAAATATGGTTTTAGGAGAACTTGAAAGAACTGTTCCAGAAGGACAGAGATTCCATGCACTGGATATAGTGTTGTGTGCTACTCCAACACGACGGTGGGAGACTCAAAAAGGAAACCATTGGGTAACTAGGAAGAATGTGCTTGAATGATGAGATTGTGCGTTGAATGCCCAAATATTAAAATGGAAGAGCCATATATCAGAAATGGTGATCCGCACAGACATCTGGCGAAATGAATTGAGGTATGGGGCACAGAGCTGAGACCTGAATGGGTACACATGTTCATTCACACGTTGGGGAAGGTTCCTATTCACTGGTACCTGGAAACAGAGTTGCGCCGAGGAAGAAATGAATGGTCTGCGCTGAATAAAAGTTTCATTTTCACCTTCCGCTTGGAGATTGGGTTTGATTTCTTGGGTAAAGCGTTGTAAGGTATTCAAGAGGTCATCTTTGATACTTCAAAGCCAACGATAGAGTGTGCTTCACCAACATGGGATGTGCAGATGAGGGATATTGTCAATTGTAAATATATGACAATAGAAGATACTAAAGAAGATCCAAGGAATATCACAATCCCTGAATATGCCAGGATAACACAGTTGTTGGTCTTTCAATTACATTGCTGGATGTCACAGAGCCTCTGAAGATTCGACAAGTGAACATTGGTACATAAGAGCAACCGAAGTTGGAAAATATTGGAGATTATTTGGATGATGATACAGTGGGAAAGGTTGCAGAGCTGTTGATTGAGTATCATGACCTGTTTCCTACAAAGTTTTCTGAGTTGAAAGGGATAATTGGAGAGCTTGGAGTCATGAAGATCACTTTGAAACCTGATGTGCGATCTGTGAAGCAACACCCATATAGATTGAATCGTAAATATAAGTAGAAAGTTAAGGAAGAGTTGGATAAAATGGTTGCTACAGACGTTATAGAACCAGTGGAAGAGTCTGATTGGGTGAGTCCTATGGTGGTACAAGATAAGAAGACTAAAGGAGAAATAAGGATTTGTGTGGATCTGTAAAAATTGAATGATGTATGCATTCATGATCTGTTTCTGACCCCATTTTCTGATGAGATCCTCGACAACATCATATTATAGGAGGCTTATTCATTTACAGATGGTTTCTCAGGATATCATCGGATCAGAATTGCACCAGAGGATAGGAGTAAAACAACCTTTGCAACAGAATGGGGATATTTTCATTATACAATGATGCCATTTGGATTGAATAATGCATCTGTTATCTTCTTGCGTGTAGTAGTATCTGTATTCAAGGAGTATATCCACAAGTCCTTAGAAGTATACTTTGATGATTGGACTATCTTTGGGTTGTTGAAAAAGCATGTATCAAGTCTGCGCTTAATGTTGGATACTTGTAGAAAGTATCATATATCAATTAATTTGAAGAAGTGCATATTTTGTGTGCCAATTAGGATATTGCTGGGTCATAGTGTCTTCCAGAAAGGGTTGAAGCTAGATCCCGTGAAGATCATACTGACTGTTAATCTAGAAGTTATTGTGAGTTTAAAACTACGCTCAATTTTGGGGCATATTGGATACTATTGAAAGTTCATTCAGGGTTATGCGCTAATCACTACGCCCATGGAGAAATTTCTAAATAAGGATGCAT
Source organism: Pinus albicaulis (assembly GCA_034641835.2). Taxonomy (NCBI): domain Eukaryota; kingdom Viridiplantae; phylum Streptophyta; class Pinopsida; order Pinales; family Pinaceae; genus Pinus; species Pinus albicaulis. The sequence continues at coordinate 85,284,904 of CM076572.1, forward strand.
AATTTTGTTGGGATGAAGAATTTCAGAAGAGTTTTGAATTGCTGAAGGAGAAGATGGTCGTTGCGCCCATACTATTTTTTCCAGATTGGTCGAAGGTGTTTCATGTGCATGTTGATGCCTCCTACATCACGCTTGGAGATATCTTAGCGCAGCCAGGAGTTGGAGAGATCAACCACCCTATTTAATTTGTGAGTCGAAAGCTATGAAGTGCAGAGCATAATTACTCAACCAAGGAGAGAGAAGGATTGGTGATGGTTTATGCACTGCAGAAATTCCGCCACTATATATTAGAAGGACACTTAAGGATGTTTACCAACCACTCTACTTTGAAGTACCTGGTCAATAAGCCCGTGTTGGGGGGGAAGATCTACAGGTGGTTGCTACTATTTCAGGAGTATGATTTTGAAGTTATTGTGAAGCCTGAGAGACTGAATGATGGGGTGGACCATCTATCGTGCATTGAGAATGGAGAAGAGCCGAATAGCTTGGAATTTAGGTTACCCGATGTGCAGTTATTTGCTATAAAAGTGGTTGATGATTATTTCCTTGATATCATTCATTTCTTGACTACTATACGTGCGCCCGAGGAGTACACATTGCAACAGAAGAAAGAGCTCGTGGCACGCACAATTGACTTTACTATCATTGCTAGTCTATTGTACAAGATGGGTTCAGATGAGTTCTTGTGAAGATATGTCTTGGAATTTGAGAGATGAGACATCTTAGCTAAAGCTCATGGGGGGGTTGTCAAAGGTCATTATGATGGAAAACCAACCACACAGAAGATTTTGTGAGCTATTTTATGGTGGCCCACACTGCACAATGACGCATATGTGCATTGCCATGCATGCAATGTATGCTAGAGGACATGAAAACCATCACGCAAATATGAGATTCCCTTGCATCCACATATGGCATTGCAAGATTTTGATAAATAAGCCATAGATTTTTTTGGACCTATTGACCCTCTAGGGAAGAAGACAGGCACATGTTACATAATCACTGCAACAAATTATGTGACCAGATGGGCTGAAGCTAAGTCAGTGAAGGATTGTAGTGCAGACATAGATGCACACTTCATTTTTGAGAACATATTGACTCAGTTTAGATGCCCTAATATTTTTATGAGTGATCGAGATACACACTTTGTGAATGAAACCATTAAAGCTTTGATGGAAGAATTCCAGATTCATCATCATAAGAGAACTCCATATAACCCACATGCAAATGGTGGGGTAGAATAATTCAATAATATATTGGAGAATGCGCTCACTAATATTTGCAATGCTAATAGGAATGATTTTGTTGTGCACATACCTTCGGTTCTTTGGGCATATAGAACTACATGCAAGAAGCTGACAGGAAAGACACCGTTCAAAATGGTATATGGGCAGGAAGCTATGATGCCAATGGAGTACATTTTTCCAAGTTTGTGCATTGCAACATTCACAAATATGGTAGAGCAAGACATTATGGAGGAATGGTTGTCACAGTTGGTCGCACTAAAAGAGGATCACTTTATTGCCGCAATTTCCATTATCAAGTACATAAGGCGTGAAAAATGGCATGACATGATAGGCATATCAGACATAAAGTATTTAAGGAAGAAGATTTGGTCTTGTTGTATGACAAAAAGTTCGCACAACACCAAGGGAAGTTCAAGATGCATTTTCTAGGACCATATATTGTTAAGGACATCACTAATGGAGGTGTGGTACACCTAGCCACGTTGAGCAGATAATATCTTCTCGGGTATGTCAACGGAAGCCGATTAAAGCCATACAGGGATGACCCTCTCCATGTGCACACCAAATGACTATATGGCTAGAGAAATGGATTTGCGCAAAAGGGATGGCAAATGCGCAGACAGGTGCGATGCGCGCGGAGGTTGACTGGGTCACAGAAGTGCCAAAATCTAGCATTTGGAACATTAAATATGGACAAAAAAAAATTCTTACCAATTGGAGGAGCGTCTAAGTTGAATTTAATGAGGATATCATGCCAGATTTGGAGCCATTTTATCATTTATTGATCTACTTTAATGCACAAGGGATCATTTGAAATGCGCCTAAGCCATTAATATGACTGAAGTGGTCGCATTAGTACCCTTTGGTTTCTGTGTGATTTTTGTGCATTGAGATCTCTGATTTCTATCCTTTATTTTCACTCTATATCTCGTCTTGAACCAATTTTTGAGGAGGAGTTGTGCCATAGATGTATAGGCCACGTAATTTCACCTAGTATGACAACCACCTGACCAGGAGAGGATCCCATTGTGCAGGCTGCTGAGAACCCTGCGCTAGCTAAGACTAAGAAGGGACAGACCTGAGGGTCCCGAAAATTACCGAGAGAGAAGACCCCTTAGATGCACTCTATTGTGGCTGAGCACCAGAAGAATCCCATGGCAGAGTTTCCTGAGACAATTATGGAAGAGAAGGATGTGGTGGAAATTTCTCCCATATTGCGGTTTCCGACCTAGTCACACTACACAAAGCATCGGTGAAGGTCCCGAAAGATCTAGACAAAGTGTGGGCATACATCAACATGCTCCTAATCCCTAAAAATGTGCGAATGGAAGGCGATATGTTCGCCAAAGTGTCGATGTTGAAAATGGAGGACTGGGACCTCACAGATGTCGAAAAATTTCAAGAGCTTGCACCCGAGAGATACTTAGACCAAGTTTCTTATAAGGGGGGTATTGTGCGCATTGAGCTGAAGTGATGGGTGTTGGTCCTGCACAAATCCGAGCTATTTAATTTATTACAGATTCCAAATTTCGGGCACAACCTGATCTATGACATCTGCATATGCCAGTTTCTCGCGCTTTTCCACGATGAGTGCTTGTGGCTGGGAGAGCGCACACCCATCGATGCCATGCTGATCCATTGGATTATTGGCTTCCCTGATCAAGGCGTGGAACCAGTGGTAGATTTTGGTGGAAAAGGCTAGCAAACGAGGGCTGCAGAGAAAATTAAGAATGAATATCAGGTCAGGCGCCACACTCATGGGTTTGTGGTGAGTGATATTAATGACCCTGTTTTCCGATTTGGCACCCTCATCCTAGCATGAAAAATGACGAGGAAGTGCAGACCGAAGGAATTTCTAGGCCAAGTCATTGGGCTCACTGGGAAATGCGAGAAGGGCATAGAATATAATTGGACCCAGTACCTCAGCAAGGAATTTATGGAGAATGCGTGTGAGACACAAGTAGACAGGAAGCATTTTTACTATGCTTGGCTATTGTTGTTGATAGCGCTCATCGAATGGAAGATGCTGGAAGAAATGAAATTTCCTGACATTGAGCCTGAGATGTGTGAATTTGTGTGGTACGCCACCCTCTGGAACTCAACAATCCCTGTGCGCGTCACATAAAATAAATTTTTTTGTTCCTCTTTGATGCTACGTTGTTTCAAGCAATTCAATCAAAGCCAAGGATGTCCCCAACCTTGTATGAGAAATATAAATCATCGTATATTTCAGGGAAACATTCCATAACATCCATATCCGCATAAAGGGCGTTGTTGAGGGCATATGGTATGAGTTTCCATATTTGGTAACAGAAAACGATTTAGTGCGCCTCAAGGTAGAGTGGCCTCCATCTTGGTTGGAATCGCACACCACGGAGGGTGAATCCTCATCCATTCCAAAGACTCCTACAAAGCCTTGAATAGGTACACAACAAAAATATAAAAGCACTAGAGAAGAGGCCACGACGACCACAACTGACAAGACTATTGATCTCCAGAAAGATACCGCGCCTGAAAATAATGGTGCAGGTCCCAAGGAGACCAAGGCTCAGATTTCTAAGCAAGCTGAAACGCAAACCGCCAAGAGTGCGACTTTGAGGCCACGAGAGTTCCTAGAATGAAGTGAAAAATTTAAAAAGCCACTAGAAAGGAAGACCTTACATTGATAGAGGACGACTTCAATGAAATAGAAAACACTGTCACGTTTGTGATTGAAGATATGTGGACCGATTTGGAAGCGTAGTACAAGGCTATACAAAGTGGAATTCAAGAATCAAAGGTTCAAACGAGCTTGCCTAGGCTAGCCAACATCAAGTGAGCATGCTTGCCACAAAGGCGCAATAGATCACTATAGTATTACCATTGACTGAGGATAGCACTCTCATCCAGATCCCTGAGCCTTCCATCCATGTAGAGACGCTGATTCTGCGCACGCAACTCAGAGCCTGTGTTGAAATTAATGTTGATTTGGGTGTGATACTCGCAGGAAATATCCACATGGTCTACGACATGATTGTGGATGAGTTCCAATTTAGAGAAGCCTACGCCTACCGCACTGCTACAGAGTCGCAGCAGCATGCCATTGAACTTCAACAAAAACAATATTCAGCAGAAGAAGCGTGTCGCACAACAGAGTCTCGGCGCACCGCCTTAGAAGCAAAATATGATCAAGTATTCAGCGATGTACCAGCTGTCCCTGCCTCAACCACTCCTATAGAAAAATTGGAAGGGATGGCCACTATGCTAAAGGAATCACATGAGGAGGTGAAAAATTTTAGAAAAATTTCAGGGATGACTTTGAACAACATATTTCATATTTGGAGATGAATCTGTAGCCGAAAACACCTCCGAAAGTCAGAGCACAACACGCTGCAGAGGTTAAGGCAACGAATAAGAGTATATCAGTTACGGTCACAGAGTGTGGCAAATTGTTAGATGAGGCCATGGGTGTCTGGACTTCGGTTCAGAATGACCCAATGGTATAGCAGCTACGCATTGAGTTGTGTGTCAAGGAGCAACAGTTCACAAACATAAGGATGGCGATGCCCACACTAGTGATCACACAATGCCTTGCCCGCCTTCAGGAGGGTCAGGTTATTCAAATAGAGATTGAGGACTTGCATCACTGTGAGAATATTTTGGAAGAAAGGATGCAACCGTGGGCTGAGGAATCCCTAAAATTGTCATAGACATTGGACAGAGCCCTGAAGAGCCTTCAATAGACCCAACACAACATTGATCTCACAACTGACAGGTTGAAAACCAAAAAGTTGGTGAACGAAGTGCAAGGAGCTACAACGCAGAGTGTTGAGGTGGTCTTGCCACTAAATACCTCTGCTGCCATGCTCAAGGAAAAACTGAAGGAATCGACCCTATAATGACTCGAGACGAGTCACAAGATTGTGTTGGGGGTTTTTTGGAGTGGGGTCCCCTATGGTTGATTTTGATAATGTCTTTGTATATATATATATTTTTCCGTGCTCCACGGAAGATTCAAAGGGGCTTTGGGGCGGGTCAAAGTCCCTATTTTATGTAAATGGGTTTTAAGGGAAAACTATGGGCCTCAAACCATGGTTTGAGACCATAGTATCTGCATGCTAAGATTAGTATAAAAATAGATAGATCGAGTCAAGTATATTTATCTCATGGTTATGTTGATGAACATTTTTTAAGGATTTCAGTCTAATTTTGGGTTTTTGGGTAGAAAGGCTCTTGCTAGCTGTGTGGGAAGAGACCTAGTCCTAGCTATGTGAGGATTCCACTAGCTGTGTGCGTGGAAGGGTAATTTGTAAGGGAATTCTGAATGTATTGGAACTGTTAGATCTATTAATATACATACTGTTTTGGTGAAATCGAATGTGTTATGTGCTTAATGTGTTGTCTATCTGATTAACTGTGTTCTGTGATTTTCTTTGAGATCAAGATCAGTTTAGTGATGTGTTATATTTACTTATGTTTATGATGAAATGCATCTGCGCGAATAAGTCACATATTATATGCATGAGTATCAGTTGATGATTAATTACATGATTGATGAATAGATCTGCTTAAGTGTATCTATTACTGTGCGCGAATATATGGATATTGCATGCTGGAATAATGTGCGGTGAAGCTGATCTATTACCTTATTAATATGTTTATGTGTGCACTTGCCTGTTATTTGTGATAAGTTCTGTTATAGGTATTTTTAGGGCTGCCACATCAATTTATTCCTCAGGGTGCAGAAACCTGGTTCTAACACCCCCCCCCAATATTGCTTCAGGTGAGACTTTGATCTGCGTAAGCAGGTCATTGCTGAAAGGGCCAACAGATGGAGGGTTTGTTGGTTGCACAATAAATCTGAACCTGGGTTAGGGCCCCTCAAGTCAAAAAAGTGCCTTCACCAAAAAAAATCCTATGGATGGTTTTTACCATCATGGTAACTTGAATAAGAAAAGCCACCCGAGATGGGAGACGAGGATCGAATTTCTCAAGTTCGAAAGTAATAGTATTAGAATCTACAGGATCAATCCCTCCAATAGAAAAAATTAGTGCCTTCCATTGTGATGGAAACGACTGAAGGATATCCAAATTCTACATCGCCGAAGGCGCTTGAAATATATCCTCTACAATATTGTACTGTTGCGCAGCTCTCACATTCAGATTATAAGATAATTTTTGAAGAACACCTTTTGGGGGTGGTCGAACGATGGATTCACTACTAGGTCTCTCAATCTGGAGAGAACCATAAGTAGGAGCCAAGGAAGAGGAAGGGTGATTTGTGACTTCTAGTTCCATAGGAACATTGGATAGATTGGGGTAGTATTTCGATCTCGTGATAATAAATATAGGTTTTGTGCTAGCCATGAAAACTTGAGAGTTTCTAGATGATTGGGGTTGATCTACCATTTGCGTCTACTAAGAAGGGAAAGGCTCTTTCAAGAAAACCAGAGTCTGAGGGTGCGTTTAAGAAGACGGGAAAATTCGGCACGCCGAGGACAATCCTTGGTGTAATGATCATCATCACATATTAGACAAGGATATTTAGGCTTGCACATAAAATAATCATCAACATATGAATTTTTTGAATCCTGTTTAGGGTTGTCAGATTTGGATTTTCCTTTACCCTTTTTCTTACCTTTCAAGGATTTTTCTACTGAGGTATATTGAACATTATTTACCTCAGAGGTTTTACCAATATTCTTCTAGTTACTGGAATGATTGGAGGGCGCAAGACAGTAGTGGAATTAGAATTAGAATAAGTTTTAGGTGCAAAACTATCATCATGATCCATTGCCCTAATAGCGGCCATCAATCGGAGGCATAGAAAGAGACTGAGATGATGCCAGATCAGTTGAAGGTCAAAACGCGTCAAGCAAGAGCTCGTATAGAGTTCCAGATTGGGAATAAACCAAATCAAGGTATTGGGCTCTGGCAATGAATTCCTCTTCTGTGATACATCCACCCATGGAAAGATATTTAGCAATCTTGGGAATGAATGATTTTGTAAACCATTCATTCAACACTTGATTGGGGATATCGAATGTTATGAGGCAATGACGACATCTCCATTAGTGAATGTGATCCAAAATGTGAGTAGAAGTTGACTACTTCAACGAGGTGAGGAGGTGGGTGTTGGTGTCATACTAGATAGGTAACTAGAAGTGAGTAAGGAAATCCATATCCAAAGAGTTGAAATCAAAGAAAATTCCTCGAGGGAGCTCAATATACCACTTGGCCATAGTACCGGTCAAAGTATGCTAGAAAATACGAAGATGAATGGAATCATCGACCCAAGAATTAGAAGAGCACCACAAGTGGTATGTCATGACATGGGTTTGGAGTTATTCCCCAGAATTGAATTCAAATTTATGGCAATCTCCCGAGATTTTGGTTGGAACTGGTGACCAACACAACTGATTTTGGATGGGGTCATTTGTAAGCTTTGACACATCCGACAGTTCCAACGTAGCCAAAAATGATAGGGGAGGATGATGAGGAGAAAAATGTCAGGGTTTCCAACCTGGTTGATACATATTCTACCCCTAATAGGGCAGATTTTTTCTTGAATACACATGTTGCCCCCATTGCTGGGAAGGACCTCGCTGCAGTTGTTTCTGACCATAGGGACCTTGCTGGGGCTATTGATAAAGCCCCTGCTGAATTTTTGGTTGTGGACCTTATTGGATATAGGGTCCAGGGTCAGGTCCATACTTAACATGAGGTCCAGCCTGTGGTCCTTGCTAAACATGGGGTCCGACTTGTGGTCCTTGATAAACATAGGGTTCAGCCTGAGGTCCCAATTGGGCCCATTGGTACTAAAGAATTTGCTAATATTGAGCACCAGAGTGAGGCCCAGGTTGGGGTTGCTAGTACCAACCATGAGGAAGTGACTGGTATTGAGTACCAAGTTGACCCAGATGGAGATTCAGAACAGTTCGGGTGTAAGGACCAAATTGAGGGTTAGTCGCAATAGCACCTACAGGAAGCTAGGGCTGTTGGACATATTGCTGAGAGGGGCAGCTTGGTCGAGGAACATAGTGATATTGTACGTTCAGATGTTGAAAATAACGATGAGGGATGTTAGGTTGTTGAACATACGAACATGGTACATTCGATTGTTGAATGGGCTGCTGAACCTAAGAATACTGAGTGTGGGGTTGGTGAAAGACTAATGCGGTTGAAGTAGGTTGACTACTCGAAGGAATGGCACCTATTACAATGTTCGTCGGTTGTGAAGATTATGTCCCACTTAGAATAGTATTAGGTTTTCCCGCCCCAGGAATGGGTCCAAAGTTCAGTGGCCCCACACTTGAGAGGGGAGATACATAAAGAGGATTAGACTGCACCCCAGGCACAGATGAAAACATAGATTGTCCACTCAATGGTGGAACCACAGTAATTGTAGTTGGAGAAAAGGGGGTAGAGGATCCTATCGAAATAGTCATTTGACCAATAGCAACTGTAGTTCAAACAATAGGTTGAGACGTGGAAACCACATTCGAAATGAATGGGCCAGAATATGGGGGAATACCCGTTGACAAAACGGGATCTAAAAATAAATATGTGGTGTCGGAAGCTCTTGAAATAAGATTTCCCATAGAGGTATACCCTTGTGGAAGTGGAGATGCAACTTGACTAAAGGATACTTCAGTCCCACTGCCTGAATCATGAGGTGTGGAGCCGAAAAATTTTCCTTTAGAGGGAAATACATATGAGGAGGCTTTTGAGATATAGGTGCTAGTGGTTTCCTATAGAGTACTCTGAGGAGCACTCATGAATTGGACATCATCAACATTGGATGCCATTTCGTCAGGAAATAACTAACGGATAGTAGAGCGATATGCTATTGGAGAAGCAGGAAGGGGAACTCTGGGTTGATCAAAAGGACTATAAGCCTATTGAGGCGAGACCACAATTGGGTCAAAGAGTAGATTTTTAGGAAGGACCATAAACAGTGCAGACGGTTTGGGGCTTTCCGGCTCAGAGGCTTCTGATATCATCCAAAGGGAATCGTTATGCGGTGGTCAAGATGAAATGGGTTGTATACTGATGACAATCTCGAGTTCGGCACCTTGCGCTTCAAGGGATCCAACTGGAAACTGGGGACCTCATGAGGAGGTTCTTGAGATCCTTTGGAGGAGGGATGAGGTGAATTTGGTGATTCATCCACGATGACCTTTCAATACAAGATCAAAGAAGGAAGAGGTGAAAATATCAAAAATCCACAATTTACCAAGCAATAATTAGTTTGGAGAATTGCACAAGTAAGATGTTTTCATGGGCAGTAACTTTTAGGATTAGAAAAAAATAAATAAATTAAAAAGGGTGTACTAGGCATAAAGGTTTACCAAGTATTCGTGAACTATAATATACACATTTGTGATAAATGATAGAAAAAATGACCAAGGACTTAACATACTACAATCGATCTCCCCTAATGTTGTGTTCGGTATATCACGTTTACAAGGCGGCCTACTTGGTTGCCTATGGTAGGCTTGCAACCTAACGGTGTCTCCACAGATATACACGACGGTACATGGGATTCCAATCCATAGTAGTTCTTTCTAATACATAACCATTCGATTAGAGTGCCCCAAATATACTTGCATACATAAATATACTTCCATATGTGGGACGGGATATCACCCCCGGGTTGTAATGCAGACCGTTAGCGACTGCTCCTACATTTTACAACGCCAGAACACATAACTAGCTTAGACCTCTAAATTTTCTCATTAGTTCCAAATTCTCATTAAGGTAAATTTGGTTAATTTTAATGTTGATCTTGAGTTAAGTTTCAGTTTCTGGCTCAAAATCGATGTCACCTGAATCCTAAGATGCAGGCTAAATGCAAAAAGAAAATATTTCCATTTCAATGAAATCTAAACTATTTAGGGAAGAGATTCAAAGAAAAGTGAAATTAATGCAACAACCAATGATGCCCCCCTAAACTAGTTCAAAAATATGAAATGAACTTCTTTCCAATCAAATTCACTTTCCCGAAAAATGCAACTTATTGAAAAAATGAAAACATTTCTCTTTCCCACTAATATGCATAAAATGATACCTTTTTTTACTTTTTAATTTGAAATGTAATCAAAAGTAAAATGAATGAAACAAATGAATAAATCCAAAAACAACACTTTACACTTTTCATTCAATCGAACGGAAATCAAAATCGCTTTAAAAAATACACGAATGAAATGATTTTCACTCCCTTTTTTCAAAACAAGACAAGCCAAATAAAAAAATAAAATGAAAATCAATTTAAATTTCTTTTGAATTTGGAAAAATACACGCTCTTCTAGACTCATCAATCAAACAATTTGTGATCTTATGTTTGACACTAAGTTGAAGGTAAGATTAGAAATGCAATGATGACCAGTGCATATGACAAAATACTTCAAACCAAGTCAGAAGGAACTAGAAAAAAGGTGTTTGAAATGGTGAAAAATCTCCCAACTAACAAACAAGTCATAGAGACAAAAACACTCGCTCAAAGAAGACAAGCAATTCAATCACATAGGCAGGAGGTCACTGAGACTCTACAGACATTCTTCAGGGGCTAGGGCACACTCGAAAAACTAGGGAAAACCATAAATTTTCTTAGGTTAGATATCAACGCTTCTGTGGTAAGAATAAGGGTGCTAAATACAAATCAACGCGACTATGCTATATAGAACAACACTAACAACGCTACTGCGCAAACAAAAAATGAGTTGGTTAATAAAAATTAGGAAAAAAAGGAGTTACACACCAAAACCAGACCTGACACAGTGAAATGAATATCAAAACCCTATGAAAACTAACAGAGACCTAAGCAAGCTTAGATCTTAGTGATCAGTCAAACTGATCCAAGATCAGTTCGGGAAAGGAAGGCTAAGAGTCCAAGCTCCCTAGTGGAGTCACCAATTCTGTTGTCAAGATAAATCCCCTATGCAGACAAAGGAGATCTCTCTAGCCCTAGAGTGGGTCTAGCAACTTGAAATACTTTCTAATGCAAAGATTTCTTAGCTAATATTCAAAATGCGATAAGAAAAGAGATAAAGGTATGTTCTTCCTAATGCTATTTTAGAACTCATTGATGATGAACTTGATCCACGATTCTTTTAGGCTCGCTCCTTGCTACTGGTGGCACACGAATACCTGTGGATGATCAAGAGGAAACAAAAAACATAATCCAATACATAATAATCATAAACATTAGCTATCTATCAGATCAAGGAGTACCAAAATATTTGCATAAAATATTAGACAAATATAGAAAGCAAACATCAAATGTTTTATTGATAAATATGAAAGGAAGATCTTACATCCAAGCCTTGATATTGGAGGCCTCCCTTTGGTGAAAATCCGAGTCCTTCACGGAAGCTCTAAATTATTCCTTCTCCAGAACAACTTGGGCGTTATCACAGTGCAAGAATGTAAAGGGAACGAGAGTTCAGACTAGCCCAAAAATGACCAATCAGTAGTAGAAGGATGTGGACCAATTTATAGGAAGGGAGAAGAGGTAGGGAGCCCATGAAAAGATGAAGAAGGTCCACTTTCTAAGGGATAAAACACCATGGATGAGATCAAAGCTCCAAAATCAGAGAGCTCGACTCTATCACCACCCTTTAATAACCAACTCGCCACTCTGGAACTTCTAGAGGTCGAAGCTTCTCCTCCATATGAAAAAACACTTCCAGAAAGGGACCAGTGCAGTTTTCCAAGAAATAAGGGTGCTGGTAGCGCTAAGCCATAACTGTCAATATGACATCAGTGCACGCATGAAACTGGGAAACACGCTAACCCAAAAAACTAGGGTGTTGACCAAGTTCCTTCAGTAATCTTCCAAGGTAGTTTTCTTTGAGTCTTCAGTGGATGTATTTACATATTTATTCATGGTGGAAACATTGCACGAGGTACTTTACGATCAGGGATGAGAAGTGAGCATGGTCACAAATTACTGTGTAACAATACCAATACTAGAGGACAAGTTAGTTTTAGGATCCAGGTGGATCTATAAGGTGAAGCAAGCAACAGATGGGAGTGTTGGGAAACACAAGGCCATATTTGTAGCCAAAAGGTTCTCTCAGGTGGAGGGAATTGATTAGAAGGAGACCTTTTCTCTAGTAGCAATGTAATGTTCAATCAAATCTATTCTAACACTTTCAATGCAGATGGGATGGAAAATACATTAGATGGATGTGAAGACAAATTTCCTCAATGGAGTGATTGAGGAAAAGGTGTACATAGAGAAGCTAGAAGGATTTGATACATTCAACAGAGAGTCTTATCTGTGCATCCTCAAGCAAGCACTGTATATATTGAAACAATTACCCCGTGCTTGGTACACCAGGATCAACAACTATTTCATCAGGTTTGGATTCACCAAAAGTGAAGCAAATGCAAACCATCACCATATTGTGGTTGAAGGTAAATTATTGATTATAGTATTATATGTCGATGATTTAATTCTAATAGGTTATGAGAAGATGATAAATTCTTGCAAATAATATTTGGCAAGAGAATTCGAGATGAAATACATGGGGCTCATGCATTATTTCCTTGGTCTGGAAATTCGGCAAGAGGATGGGGAATTGTTTGTCTCTCAGGGAAAGTATGCGAATGATATACTGAAGAAGTTTCAGATGGAGAGAAAAATACCCATGGAGACTCCTCTAGCATGGAATTAGAAGAAGGAAGATGCTACTTTAGGCGAAGTGGTAGATGCTACCATTTATAGAAAACTTATGGGTTCAATTATGTACTTGGTGAACACACGATCATACATGTATTATACAATTAACCAAATTAGTCAAGCAATGTTTAAGTCAACAAAAATATATGGGAAGGAAACCAAACATGTGTTGAGATAACTCAGAGGCACCACTCAGTTTGGTCTTTGGTACATACATACAAAGGGAGTGAAGCTTCAAGGCTTTACAAATGCAGATTAGGCAGGGAATCCATCTCAAAGGAAAAGCCCATTATGAGGAATATTCAGTATTGTGATCGCAATATTTTCTTAGTACAACATGAAGCAAAGATTATTTGGACTCAGTTCAATAGAAGCAACATAGATGGTTGCTATTCAAGCAAATTGTGAGGCTATCTAGATTAGGAAGATCCTTGTTGGGCTATTTTGTTAGTAGATGGATACTATAGTGATGTAGGTTTTAACCTTGTACAAAATTTATCTGCAAACGAACTCCTAAAACAAAAAATAAAAAATAGCAAGAGCATAAAAAATAAAACAAATATACACAAATATTTTCCCATGGATCCCAAAACTGGGACTACCAACTTGATTTTTCATTATATTCCTTCCAATGTTACAATACATATATATACATGCCGAAGCATTCATAAACCCCAATCCATTAACCCTAGATTAGAACATAACCTAGTTCCCTTGACCAAATGTACAAAATACCATGGAAAGAAAACCATCATGCCCAAAACCATGTGCTAATTTCATGCAAAAAACCATAGGTAAGTTCGCGCACCTAATATAGTGTCCAATTTTTTTTTCCGGGGCATTGCCCCAGATCCCATGCAGAGGAGCTACCGCCCCCTCCAAACCCCCTAATAGGGGGGGCTGCACCTAGCGGAAGCAAAGGGGTGCTAGTTGTGGAAATAATATAACACAAACCCAACCTTCTCCTACTTGTTGTTTTCTTTCCACAGGGGTCCACATGAGAACTTAGTCATTGGTCCAACCCTTGTAACGCTAATTTTTTCCCTACATTAAGAGAAATTCTCGTGCTTACATACTTCATCAATGCATCTGAAACATTTTTCAAAGTCTCCACCTTTACCAGCAACACCTTTTTATCCTCAACCATTTCTCTCACAAAGTGATACTGAAAATCAATGTGCTTTGTATTTGAATGATAAGTAGGGTTCTTAGCCAAGAAAATTGCACTTTTCCTATCACAATCTATCCTTATAGCTCGCCGCACCAACATTGTACTTGAACAAAATCTCTGCAACCAAACTACTTCCTTGTTTGCATGAGTGGCTGCCATGTATTCAACCTGTGTAGTTGAAAGAACCACTACAAACTGTATTTTTCTCATCCAATCGAATTCTCCTCCAAATAGTTTAAACACATACCCACTTGTAGATATTATTTGATATAGAAAACTAGCCCAGTCTGCATCAACAAAGCCATGGATATCCAAAACTCTGTCCAATCCTAGTCTTCCATGGTAGCACAAACCATAATCATTAGTGCCCCACAAATACCTGAAAACCTGCTTCACTTCTGTCTATTGCTCCTTCCCTAGTTTTGACATAAACCTACTCAATACTCCCAATGCATGTGCAATGTATGGTCTAGTACATACCATTGCATACATCAGGCTACCCACTGCACTTACATATGTAACATGGGACATGTCCTCTTCTTCTTCTTGTGTCTTAGAAAACTGTTCAACAAATAAATTTACACCTACAGGAATAGGAACCTTCACCAGTTTACTATCCTGCATATTGAACCTCTGCAATATTGTCTTGAAATACTTCCTATGGTTTAACCAGAGCTTCCTCTTTTCCCGATCTCATTTAATTTCCATGCCCAAAATACAACTTGCAGCACTAAGATCCTTCATGTCGAATTTGGAGAACAATTGGGTCTTCAAATCCTGGATAATTTCTTTGTCATTTCCAACCAGCAACATATCATCCACATACAAGACCAAATAAATAACATGGCCACCAAATAATTTAAAATACACATAGTGATCCTCTTTGGTTCTAATGAAGCCAAGTCCCCGTATATATGTATCAAATTTATGATACCACATCCTTGGTGTCTGTTTTAACCCATAAAAATAATTTTTTAACCTGCATACCAGTTCTTTCTTACCCTTCACCACAAAACCTTTAGGTTGCTTCATGTAGATATCCTCTTCCAGACCCCCGTGAAGAAATGATGTCTTCACATCCATATGTTCTACCTCAAAATCAAATGCAGCAACAACATATGAAAGTAATCTAATAGAAGTTACTTTGGCAACAAGAGAAAAAATATCACCAAAATAAATTCCTGACACTTGGGAATAACCTTTTTATACCAACTGAGCTTTGTATTTCTCCATCTTGCCTTTTGCATCCATCTTATTCTTAAGCACCCATTTTCTTTCAATGGGTTTCCTTCCAGCTGGAAATTCCACCAGATCCCATGCCTCATTTTTGTGCAAGGATGCCATTTCATCAACCATGGCCTCCTTCCAGATTTTTCCATCCTCTGAATCCACTGCCTCCCTAATATTTTTGGGATCATCATCAGTTATAGATAAAGAAAAGTTTAAAAATAAAGTAGATGGACTATACCTTCCTCGCTACCTTCTTTCTCAAATTGATCTTGTCACAACTGGAGTTTGTGGCTCTTCCTCTTCTGAATCTTGTTTTGTAGTAGAGTCTGATTCTTCTTCCTTTAGCTCAAACTCTATCTTCTCAGGTTCCTTTGGTAGGAATTCACATTTAATAAAAAATTTCACCTCTCTAAACACCACATCTCGGTTGTGCACAACATTCCTTGTTTCTGGGTTCCAAAGCTTATAACCTTTTAAACCATCCTTATACCCAATAAATATGCACCTTTCAAATTTACTATCCAACTTGGTTCTTTTATCCTTTGGAACATGTACATATGCATCACAACCAAATACCCTAGATGTGAAAGAGATGGTTTCTTACCAGTCCATACCTCATGCAGTGTCTTATCCTCCAACGCTGATGAAGGTGATCTGTTAACCAGGTAGCATGCAGTATCCACTGCCTCTACCCAAAATTCTTGTCCTAACCCGGTACCACTGAGCATGCTTCTTTCCTTTTCCATCAACATGTTGTTAATTATTTCTGCAACTCCATTTTTCTGAGGCATGTATGGAGTAGTCTTATGCCGTGCTATAACACACTTCTTACATAACTTTTCAAATTCCTTCTTGTAGAACTCTCCACCATTATCTGTCCTCAACACCTTTATCTTCTTCTATTTCTGGTTTTCTACCAAAGCCTTAAATTCTTTAAATCTTTCAAAGAATTCAAATTTATTCCTCATGAAATATATCGATGTGTTCCTTGAGAAGTCATCTATAAATGAAACATAGTACATAGACTTACCTAGTGATGGAACCGACACAGGTAAAAACAAATCACTGTGCACAAGATCTAATATCTTGTTTTCCCTCTTAGCACTAGAAGGGAAACTCACCTGATTATGTGCCCCATATACAAAATTTTCACAAAAATAGAAATCCAGAGAGAAATTAGAAATACCTTCTACAAAACCATCACCATGCAGTACTCAAAGGCTATTATCTCCAATAACTCCAAGCCTTTGATTCCATAACATGGTCTTTTCTCTAGAGACCACTAGGCTTTTTTCTCCACTTTTAGGTACCATATAACTATTGCACCCATCAATAACAATGCTACCTAGAAGCATATACAAAGTTCTAATCCGAATTCCCTGCATCAATACTAGTGCTCCCCGAACCATCTTGTAGGTATCTTTCTTGAACACTATTTTTACACATGTACCATCCATATTGCTTACAAAAATCACATTTCTAGCCAATGCAAGAATATGTAGAACATTGGGAAGTTTTCTAATCCTTCCACCTTGAAATTCAACTTTACTTTTCCCCGTCTGATGATTCCAGACTTCCTATCATCCCCTAAGAAGACATCACCACCATCATACTTCTCATATTCACAGAACCACTCCCTATTGGGAGTGAAGTGAAAGGATGCACCTGAGTCAATCAACCATGCCTCATGATCTACACGTGTATTTGAAGAATGATCCAAGTACACATAACCACCTTCATTTGAGGTGGTTTTTGCCTCTGTAGAAGGAGCATTGTTAGATTTCTTTCCTTTATTAGGAGATTTATATCTACAATAATTTTTGAAGTGCCCTTCCTTTCCGCATTTCCAACAAAATTTTACAAGCCATCCTGGAGAATTATATCTCCCTCTAGATTTAGATCTCCCACTCAAGAACTTATTTTTCCTTATATTCTAGGACCATATTTGTAGAGACAAGGCATCTCCATTATGGCCCTCCATATTTTTCTGTCTCATTTCCTCTGACAACAGGGCTGAGACAATTTCATCAAAATTCAAGGTAGAGAACACAACAAACTGATGCACTTATCCTCATCTGAGATTTTAATATCAATGAATAACAATTGACTTACCACAATATTTAAGGCATTCAAATTCTCTATCACCGAGTCTCCATCCTTCATCCTCAGGCTATATAAATTTTTCCACAGGAATAATTTGTTCACAAGAGACTTAGATTGGTACAAAGTCCCTAAATTTTCTCACAAATCCTTCGTGGTAGCTTCCTCGAAGACATTCAACAATACCGAATATGAGATACACAACTGTATTGTGCTCTTTTCTTTCCTATCCAAATTTTCCTAGTCTTCATCTGAAATTTCCATTGGTTTAGTACCCAAATATACTGCGATCCACTGATCTTTATCCATTAACAAATCCTCCATCTTGAGCTTCCACAACTAAAAAATCTAACCAATAAATTTCTCGATCTCTATCTTTCCACTGCTCGCTATCTTCTTTCACCGCGAGAATCAATCTCGCAGATCTCTCACTGAACAGGGTCTACCACAGACCTGAGAAAAACCCCTCAGTAGAAAAGGCATCCCCTTGAAGCCGAAACAAATCTGATACCAAATTTATAGGATTAACACCTATAAGTGATTTACTGTGACGACCTGAGTTGTATCAAACTCTCGGTGAATCGAGTTTTTCATGATAGGTCCAAGAATATCATCATCCAATACCACTATCTCAGAGATTGTGTGTAGAGGCAGATCATGATGCTAGAGTACATTCCAACAGAGGAACATGATGCAGACGTCTTGACTAAGGCACCTTCAAGATGAAAATTAGAGTTCCATAGAGGTAGAATTGGAGTATCTAATAATCCCTTTCTTGCTGATAGGGAGTGTTGAAAATGGCACCAAGAAATATTCTAATTTAATTTTCCCTTGAATTAAATTAGAATAAAATTGTAATTCCACATCTCATGACAAATTGTACGAGTTAACTGATTTAGTTTGACTTAGTTGGTTACATTAATTCAAGTTGAGGGTCTATCTTGAGTCATGTAGAGTGGTTCCTACTTTTTAGGAGCCTTGGTTGAGTTTATTTTGAGTTGTAATTAATTAATTCAGTTTATCTGAGTTAAAGTCAATTTAACTAGTTCCAATTGTTGGAGGAACTAGTGGAAGGTCAAAGTGTGGAAGTGGAACTTGAACCACACTTCAAATTAGAGGAAATTTCAGCCTAAAAGTGCCCATGAAATTTTCATGTAATTTCTATGTCATAATATGTAAACCAATCAAAATTCTTTAAATTTAAAAAGAGGTACACATAAATATTTTGTAGGGAAAACAAGAAAAACTAATTTTTTTAATTGTATTTTTGCCTTATCTCCTTATAGGTTTACTCAATTCCAAGTTTGGACACTCATTAGATGTGGAATTAAATTCAACATCCAAAGAGTACCCATTATGCATACTTTTGAGAAGACCTACCTTGATAAAAATTGCAGATACATTAAAAAAATGTGTTTTAACATGTTTTTTAATGTATATGTAATTTTTATCAATGTGGGTATTCTCAAAAGTATGCATAATGGGTACTTGTTAGATGTGAAATTTAATTACGCATATAACGAGTGTCTAGACTTGAAATTTGAGTAAGTCTATAAGGAGATAAGCCGAAAATACAATTAAAAAAAGTAGTTTTCATTTTTTCCCTCCAAAATTCATAAGTCTTATTTTATTATTTTAAATATTATTTTATTATTTTTCCTTAGGAGGCCACTTTTAGGATGAAATTTCCTTTGATATTGATCAACCAGAGAATTGATAGATTAGACATAAATAACTCATGCATGTGTGTACTGAGAGTTACCCATTTGAGATTGGAGTTCAAGGGCAGTGTATTATCAGTTGTATAATCATCCAAATTGTAAAGGTGATGCATGCAGTCAAAGGAAGGCCCTTGATGGATTGTACAATAGTGGATGGGGTTTTCCCTAATTAATAGGGGATAATTACCCAAGGAAAAACGCAAGGAAATATGGAATTTGGCAAGCCAAAATTTGGTTAAGTATTGGCCTAGGCTTGTCTAGGAAGCAGTGAGACAGATAGAGATAGTGCAGAGGTTGCTCAAGCATGAGAAAAACATTGTAATATTCTCATATTTTCCGACTAATGAAATATACATATAGTAGGGTTTTTAGCTGTGGCTTTCCCCAGGAAATCGTTGTGTAATGTGTTGATTGAATTATTTCTCTTGTATGCTTCTTGATTTCACGATCGTTTAAATTGGTTTCCACAATTGGTAGGATAGATTCAAGTCTATTGTTTTATAAAATTAAAATCAGTAGTTTGAATCTACAAGGAATTTCTACAAAGTGTTTGTGATATCATATTGAAAAGAACTAATTAGTGTTTGTTGTATATGATGCATCGAATACACTGTCTATTATTAGTGAAATTCAATGAACGCTACTACACCGCCACACACAATGAAACTATTTCACAACCTAAATTTAATGTAACCATTACATGGACACACACATGAATTCATGCAATGCACAACCTAAATTCGATGGAAACACACAGAGTTGAATATAATTCTTGACATCCATTGCTTCTCTTAGTACAATGAATGTTGAGTCTGATTGATTTCCTTTTGCGATTGTAGAGGTGAAAAGATATTTTGTAGTGTGGAATGTAGATACCAACAAATTGCTTGATGAGAAGAAGAAGAAGGAGAACTGTTCATATGCTACAATGAAACATATTGTTGCTTCCCCTTCACCTTAGCAAAGGTTCCTACCAACACAATGACTATTGCTTAGAGTGGATGTAAACACATTATATATATATATATATATATATATATATATATATATATATATATATATATATATATATATATATAGTTGTAGGGCATGAGGGGGTTGGGAGTTGGTTTTCATTGTATTTTTACCATAGGGTTGGGCTCCCTAGATATCAAATGCACGGTGAGAGGATGCGACATTTTGGAGTTTGAGAAAGATTCACAAATAGGATTAGCCCTTAGAGTTATATATAATATATAACCTTTAAAATTCTAGAAAAAAGAGGCTTAGGATTATTAGAGATATCTTATGTACAAGCAAGGAAAGTTTTGTTTTTGGCTTTTTATTGAGTGAAGATTAGAAACACTGTTTATTAAGAAAAAAGGTAAAAAGAAAGAGGGAAATGCGATTAAAATGGTCTCAAAGTTAAATTTGATAAATGATTTAAATTGTTAATAGTGCTGATATAATAAGATACTGGTGGAAATATTTTACGTTAGCCATGGATTTGGAGAGCAGAAGCATTTTAATTGTATTATTAATTTTATGATGAAAGCTAAAAAAAAACCGGGGATAGATAGGTTTCATTTTTCTCTTGTTTTGATAAACAAATAA
This sequence comes from Pinus albicaulis, assembly GCA_034641835.2. Classification (NCBI taxonomy): domain Eukaryota; kingdom Viridiplantae; phylum Streptophyta; class Pinopsida; order Pinales; family Pinaceae; genus Pinus; species Pinus albicaulis. The sequence continues at coordinate 85,305,631 of CM076572.1, forward strand.
TAAAAATTTATTCTTGGGCATACTGAGCAGGAATTCATTTCTAGTGAGAGAGTTTTATCATTACATTTGTTGTGTGATATGATCAGGTAAGCTTTGGTTTTGAAGGCTACATCTATGATTTAGGCCATGGTGTGTAATGGATTTCATTTATTGGGTAAAGGAAAATTTAAAAGCTCAATAAAACAAAGTTAAAAACTTAGAACAATTGATAGATGGGTTAGAGAGATAAAATGATGTCATGGAACTCTGGTGTTGCAACCATTTTTTTATCTTTTTGCAGAGAAGCTAATGTGTGGCATGTCTTGTTATTTATGGAATGTTTTTGGCATATGTTGTGCAAGTTTTGTGATTGGATTACATCAGTCTCCATTGGGTGTGTTTAGATGATGCCCAGTTCCACTAGAGTAAAATGGGTGTACTTTTTTGTCTACCATAGATCCTCAAGGATCTCTCATATCAATGAATAAAAAGTTTGAATTTCAATTTCATAACTAGGATATTTTCCTTTTAGAAAAAATTTAGGGGTTTAGAAAGAAAAATTCATTTAAATCATCTTGCATTTGCAACAACGCCCCCAACAATAACAACTTTCTCAAGCTCACAAAAAATTTGGCTCAACTTCTCAACCTCTGCTTCTTATGGCGATGTATTTTGTCTAATATTTTTTTCTCCTCCTACAATAAATAACTACAATTTAATTTAAATAATTCAAGAACAACATCTACATTGAGTGCACTGCACATTTCCATAATATTGAGAAGTAAACAGCAACATAAACAAGACCTCACAATTTTTAATATGTTTCATTGGTTCTTGGTTCCTATTTTGAATATCATCAAGAATTGAAGCCTTTCCTAAAGTGATTTGCATTGTTCTCTCTACATCGAGCAAAGATGCTTCCTTTGACTTGACAAGTCATTCCAAAGCCCTATTTTCTTCCTGAAATTTCGTTATCTACAAGACAACGACAAGTTGAAGACCAGTCACTAGTGCAGTGGTGTGGAATCTACAAGCATTGATCCAAAATTAAAAATGAAGTTTCATGAAATAATTTGCAAGCTAGTTTATGTCTTTTAGGCAATGGATCATGATTGCAAAATCACACAAATTATAGTAAATTTTGTAGTTTTTTAACAATTAAAATGGATAATAAGCATCATAAAAACACAACAAATTGATAATGGAGTTCACCTGGGCTACATCTTTGGGTACAACTTCCAATGGTGGCCTCTTTTATTATATGAAAAAATGTTCAAATACATCAACATACAAGTCTCAATTTGCAAAAATAACACTGCCATTGCATCCATAATGCCCAAAAACCCTTGTGTAGTCTCTTCTTGGGCTAAAAAATGTTTAAAAATGACCAAGTTAGGCATATTTTTCCAAATATGCCTATTAACTACTATGAAAAACACACCATCTACAAAAAATTGGCAACAAATTAGTTTGTGGTGTATTGGTTGGAATGCTCTGTTAGAAACCTGGAGGTCTCAGGTTTGATCCGTCAGAGGCGAAGGAAGTGGAGATACTCCACATTTCCTCTGCGTGAAGTTCTTATTCTCCTATCAAGGATTGAGTCTTCCCGCAACTCGTTTAAATATTTAGGAGAAACATATTCTATAGATGGAATCTGAATATTATCTTCTTGATGAAAAATCATAGGAGGCTCATACAATATCAAATTTTCCACATTCAAAATAGAACATTTTTTCATGTAAGGTGGAAAATCCAATCGAAAAGCATTGTTACCAATCTTTTCCAGGATTTTGAAAGGACCATATCTGATTGGCTCGAGCGTTTTACCTTCACCTTGTAGTCTTTCCTTGCTAAAGTACAACCAAAATTGTTCTCCCACTTGGAAATCATGTGCAACCTGATGCTTATCATGTCTTTCTTTGTAGTTGGCTTGGATTTTCTCCAGTTGTTTTTGTACCCTTTAATGCACTAACTAAATTTGTTCAATGAAATGCTTATATTTGTCCACATCACTATGCCCATCTACTGTAGTATCTTTACCAAAGATGAAATCCAAATGAGATAGTGGATAATAAACCAAACAAGCTTCAAATGGAGATATTTGTGTAGCTGAATGCTTGGCACGATTGTAGGCATGCTGAATGTAATGAAAATTCTCATCCCAAAGTTTAGGATGTTTACCACAATATCCTAAAAGGAGACACACTACTATTCAGTTCACTACTTGTGTCTGACTGTCAGTTTGTGGATGAAATATTGTGCTCTTCTTCAACTTTGTGTCCATGAGTTCCCATAAACTTGACCAAAACTTCCCGATAAATCGAGAACCTCGATCATAAAATATTGAAGTAGGTAACACAAAATAAACCCATACATTTTTGGAAGAATATCTTTGTGGTTTGTTCAACTGTAACCTATTTCTTATATGACATCAACTCACACATTTTTCTGAATTGATCCATTACAGCATATAAATAATCACGACCTTTACTAGAAATTGGTACTCCCCCAACAAAATCCATAGTAATACTTTCCCAAGGACGAGAAGGGATGGGAAGTTGAGTGCACAAATCCAATTTCCTATTGCTTGGCTCGCTAGTAGCGCACATAGAACATCCTTTTACATATATTGATACCGTTTCAATCATACAAGGCCAATGAAAATACCTCTGTAATTGAGCAATTGTTTTTCCTACACCAAAGTGACCAATAATAAGATAAGTGTAGGATTCCTTTATAACATTGTCTCTTTCACCCTATGGAACACATAACTTACCAATATGATATAACAAATTTTTATGAACATGATAATCCAACTCTTCAACATGATTTCCTTGAATCAAAGTTGCATAGACATATTTAAAATCTCCATCCATGATTTAGTTATGATTAAGAATAATAGATGCATTAAAAATAGGCCTTAATAACATATTTGAAACTTTGTTGTATATACCTTTCTTATACATGATTACCAAATGAAATTTTTGTAGGAATCCCATCCATTTGAAATTTCTAGCTTGTTGTAACTTGGTTTGCGATTGTAAATATTGAAAAGGTTGATGGTCAGTATGAATAATTGTTTCTTTACCCATCAAATAGTGCTTCCATTTATTCACACTTTTTACCAAAGAATGCAACTAATTGTCATAAGTTGGATAGTTAATAAATTCATTGGAAAATTTTTCAGAATGTTAACATATCGAATTACCATGCTGGATCAAAACTACTCCCATAACATATTCGCTTGCATCAGTTTGAATTTCAAATGGTTTCTTAAGATCTAGAAGTGTTAGAACTGGTGTTGTACCGATTTTCTCTTTCAAAGTGTCGAAGGATTTTTGTTGCTTTCCTCCCCAATGAAAGACCTGCTTCAGACTTTTCAAAGCATGCAAGGGTGCTACAATGAATGAGAAGTTAGCGATAAATTTTCTCCAATATTGGGCTGATCCAAAAAAGCTCCTAACTTTTGTTACATTATTGGGTTTGGGCCAATTCACAATAACATCAAATTTGGAGGGACCAATATTCAATTCACCACCTCCTACAATATGGCCCAAATAAACCAAAGAGGTTTTCAAAAATTCACATTTAGACATCTTCAAATACAACTTTTTGTTTTTCAATACATCTAGAAATTGCTTTACATGCTTGACATACTCTTCACGAGTCTTACTAAAAATAAGAATATCATCTAAGTAGAGTATGGAAAAATCATCAAGGAATGGTCACAATACATCATTCATATCTCTCATGAATGTGGTAGGTGCATTGAAAATCCCAAACGGCATAACTAACCATTCAAATAAAATTTGTTTGGTATTGAAAGCAATTTTCCAAATATCATCTTCAGAAATCCTTATCTAATGATAACCAATTCTCAAATCTAGCTTAGTGAAATAAACAACTTCCTTTAACTGTTCTAGAAAATTATCAATCTGAGGAAGAGGATAATGATTGTTTACCCTGATCTTGTTCAAAGCTCCAAAATCCACACATATGCACCATTTACCAAATTTATTTGGAACCAAAACAAAATGAGACCGATAAGGATATGTACTAGGTCTGATGACCCCCTTTTCAAACAACTCTTTAATTTTCTTATTAATTTATGAATTCTCTAAAACTGAAATTCTATACATGCCAATATTTGGAAGTGGTACATCCTGCTGTAATTGAATCTCATGTTGGATTCCTCTCTTTGGAGGTAACCCTTCAGGTTCCTGAAACATCTTGTCATAAGTGTTAAAAAATTCAACAAATTACAGCTTGAGTTTAGAATCACATACTGTGAAAACTTCAGATTCAACAATATCTTTATATTTAATCATTAACAACACACAACTCTTACTAGCATTCATAACCCTTTTCTTTTGACCAACACTAACAAGAGATAAGTTCATCTTCTTGTGATGTTCTCTAACAATATACTCAACTCCATATTTGAAAAGATGATATTTTTTCTTATAATGATATAATATAGCTTTTCAACCATATAAGTATGGACTCCCTAAAACAATCCCACAAATATCAAGTGGTACAACATCAAGCTCTACATCGTCTATAAAATTAGCAGTGATGGAAAATTTGAGTTTACATTTTCTTGTCACTTGCAATTTGGCATCATCACATACCCAGCCTAAAGGGTAAGGTTTTTCATGAGGTGTAGTCTCTAAATTAAGTTTCTTGAAAATTTCTTTAGAGATAAGATTGACTTGAGATCCACTATCAAATAATGTGTCAACCTTTAGATGTTTTGTAATGACCCTAATATGGAAAAGTTCACTTATTTCTTTATAATTTTGAAATTCAATAGGCTTACTATAAGAACTAGTACTTGCATTAGAAGCTATATCTTTCATTCCCATGGTTATGATTTTGGTTTCATCACCTGAATCAGATCACAAATCTTGTTGAGTTGTAGCAATAATATTTTGTTTCCCCTTTTTATTGAACTTCTTTGGTCTCAATTCTAGATGTAATTTCCAACAATTGTATTCATCATGGCCATATTTTGAACAATGTTTACAGACAAGTTTCTCTCCCTATTTCATGAAAATAAATTTATTTTTTAATTTTCCTTTCAACTTCCCCTTTCCTTTGTATCCAAATTTAATTGTTGGACGCTTGATGAACATTCTTGCCTCTTGATCCTAAATGAGTTCCCTGAACACATACTTCATCTAGATTTGTGGGATTAAACATAAGTATTGTATGTATCAAACAACTATGTAATCCACTTATATACTTAAGGAGAGTATCTTGTGAAGTTAAATCAACACCCAGGATTAAAGATTTTTTTCTATTTTCTTGTGTGTAATTTTGGACACTCTTACCTTTAGCTTGTCTAAACTTTTTCCAATCCATAATTTCTTTTTGCATATAATCTAATGCATAAATTTCCTTCTTAATTAAACTATACAATCATTACAAGAAGAGATAATTTTACCACTTTTCTTCAAATATTCTTGAGGTCTGGCCTCCCACCAAATGAGAGCTTCACCTTCCAAATGAAGAGAAGCAAGCTGGATATTTGTGACATCATCATCAATATTTTGAATACTGCAATAGACTTCAATTTGACAAACCCAATTATCTAATTTTTTCAGCATTTACTTCCCCATTGTACATAGGCAATTCGAACTTGAAATTAAGCTTAATCAAAGGAGATTTAGCATGTCCTCTTGGAGATGTAGGAGGAGTAGGTCTATGGGATGAAGGGGGTGAAGAAGGAGTTGAGGATGGAGGTGTAGTGGGAGGTGAAGGAGGAGGTGGAGGTCATGTTGCAACCATAAACATTCACCACGGTCATGTTGCAACCATATAACTTGGAGATGGGCTATTCAGGCACAACCGCCAGCCTGACCCTTCCTCCGGAACCGATCATAATAAATATAAATTGCTGCACCACTATTAACAAGTCCAATCTATGGTCTAACAGTATAGTGATGGAGTTATGAACTAGGGGTCGAGTGGTCGAATCCTGCGGAGTCGTTCGGTCGACATAACATTTTTTTGGCACCAAACATAATGCCACGTGGTGCCCTAGGATTGGGACACATGTCACTCTGTGATTGGCCCATCTCACAAACCTTTAAAAAAATAAAAACTTGCCACATTTCCTCATATGACTGGTCTAAGTTTCAACTTATGATTGGCTCCCATACTGCCCGGCCAACAAATGAAATTAGCATGACGTCATCGTATGAACTACCATATGGCATCCGTACACTACCCAATCAACTCTGCAAGTTGACTTTTTAAATGCTTTCCAAAAAATTAAGAACGCGATAACTTCCTTGTACGTTTTCGGATTGAGGCGATTCAAGAATCGTTGGAATCAAAACGACGAGATCTAATATTTGGCTCCAGTTTTGTGATATTTTGAAAACTTTAATTTTTGAGCATATTTTTGATCCCTTGGATCATGTATAAACCAAAAGTGTCCCCAAGTTAAATGGGTTGGTTATGCAACACAAAACAAATCATGGGTTTTTCCACAGGCAAGTACTACCTCTTACCAAGTAGTTATAGAAAAATATCACCCCTACTACACAAAACCCAAATCAAGAAAATTAGTTCTGCTATAATGAAAGTGAAAATGGGTACCGTTGAAAAGAAAGCACATACCTTAGAAGAAAGTGTACTTATTTTTGTGACACCATATTGCACAAATCCAAAATCAGGAAAATGGATAAAACTACATGCCGCTCTAGATGGGTATTAATTTTTAGACAAGAAAGATCAAGATATACATGTGACTTTTTCATTTTACCTCAAGTATTTCCCTTTGAGAATCATGTGAATTTGAGATAGATAGCTAACGGTTAGAAAAAATATTCAGATAGTTCATGCGATTTACCTAGGGGTATACCTAATAGAACTACATGCGACAGAGGAACTAGAAAATATGTGAAAGGAATAGAAAAATTCCCAGCTTATGGGGTCAAAAATCTTGAATTCAATGCCCATATTGAGTTGGCTTGTAAATGAAGGGGGGGTTTCCACATCCTGAGACGACATCCTTGGCTTTATCGAAATGCTCAAAAACTAAAAATATAGATCAAACCAGAATGCTAAAAAAAAACACATCAATACCAACAACACGAACTACAAAGTACACTAACACACATGTCGTTAATTGGGTGTGCATGCTAGTTACAATTGAAGAAACACAATCCTTTAATAGAACAATAGTAGGAACCCTAGCATGGATGAAACTCAGTAGAAACCTGGAAGCTGCAGAAGACGACACCTAGAAGATGATGAATCTATACAATGTTGATGCCAAGAACCTCATAACAAATTGCTTATCGACATAATAACCACCATACAACACATCCCTGTGATTATATCCCTATACAATATATTTGTATGATTAATTAACTTCCTTACATATTGGTTCATGTAAAAATTCACACTCTACAATATTTATGATCTTCTCATGATTTCATTATATCATAGATATAATGAATTTTCTTATATTTTTATAACTAAACGAGTATGTATTTCATATTTTGATATTATGAAATTTATGCTTCCATAATGATCAAAGTTTAGGATAGTACACATATATGCTTCTACAAAACCTAGTCAATCAATCCACATCAAGTATAACTGTTATAGTAAATCAATTCACATCAAAGTGTAATTATTATATCTATATCAAAGACATTAAACTTTGACAATTGGTTTAACATTCACAAGCATTTTAGTTTCAAACCCACAATTTCATGTGGAACATTTTTTATTGGTTTACATCATTTTGGCTATGCTAATCTAGATCCATTTTAACTCTAGATCTATCAGGCATTGAGATGAATCAAATATCTCAAGGTGCAAACTTTTTTTTTGAGTGCAAAAATTAAATAAAAATTTTCACCTCAAGAGATTTAATCTCTGTCTACACTTGATAGATGCAAAGTTAAGATGGATCTAAAATTATTTAATTATTAATTATTAATAATTATAATTATTAATGAATTATAATTGTTAATAATTATAAATATTAATTTAAATTTTTTGTTTTATTTTTATGTAAGTTGAAGTAGTCGGAAAATTTCAAATAATAATAATAATTGTGAAAAAAAATCTTTCGGTAAAAATCACATCCAAAATGACCAAATTCATTTGGATGTGATTTTTACCGAAATATTTTTTTCACAATTTATGGATCACAGAAGCAATATTCCTAATAATAATAATTATTGATTATTTTTCTATTTTTTATGTATTTATGTAATTTGACCAAGTCAAAATGTTTACATATCATAACCTTACAACATCTCTTCCATATTGGGTTGCATTTGTTTTGTGAACCCACAATTTCATTGTGCTGAGAGGTCCTCTCCAACCCAATATAGAAGCGATATGTAAACATTTTAACTCGGTCAAATAAAAACAAAATAAAATAAAATGAGATATTTTATACATGTATATATTTTTTAAATAGACTATGCTTAGGCCAACACCATCTCTAATGTTGGATGGAAGCAAAATATGTATACCAATGAAATGCTATCACCATGATTGTGTGAAGCTCAGTCGAGCTTGGACGCCTGTTGGGATAGTTTAATTCCCCGAAAGGTGGCTCCGATCCTTATGCCCTCCCAATGAAATTTGAATTAGTGACTTGGTGGAGACCAAACCTCACACAAACCACTCAGTATATATATAACCTAGATCCATCTTAATTCCATATCTATTAATTATCGAGAGGGATAAAATCTCTCGAGGTGCAAACATTTATTCATGTTTGCACTCAAAAAAGAGGTTTTCACCTTGAGGTATTTGATCCCTCTCGACCTGGTAGATTTAAAATTAAGATGAATCTAAATTTGTGTAGAACATTTCTTATCGATTTACATAAACTTTGCTATATAAATGTGTAAAACTTTGTATTTTTTGAATCCATTTTATAAATTTTAATTTTAATTTTGTTAAATAAAAAATGTGAATTTAAAATTAAGTTGAATTATGTTAATTTTATTTATTTATTGTATTTAAATTATAAATTTCAATGTTTTTACTATTTTAATTTATAAGTATTATATATTTCATTTGTACTAAATTATAACACACAACGCATAGAATAGACGGTGATGGGTGTATTGTGAAGTCAATCCGTGATGTGAAGGTTACCCATTCGAAACTTTGTGGGAAAAAATCTAGCCATATTAAGGATTGGTGGGGGTCAGGCCGAGTGTGATCCCAGAGGGATTTTGACAGTTTAGATGCCCCCTTTATCAAACCACAGGTCAAAATTGTTGTAATCTTTGGAGAACTCAGACAACTTAACAACAACAAAAATATTTACTAAATTATTTAATATATTTTATTTTTCTTAATATGAAAATAATTTATAAAATATTGATTTTGAAGTTAACTTATTAACTTGGTGCATACAAATAATTTATAATTATTTTGCTAGATCTGTGGTTAAATTGGATCTATACTGGTTAACAAGATAATGAAAAACCTTTAAAGTGAAAGTCACGGTTGTCCTTATGTGTCTAATCAAAGAAACCCAAAATGCATGTTATCTTTAACACCTATTTTACTAATCCTAGGGCCATTGAGGTAATATATGCCATGCCAACTAAACCTATCTAAATCACTCATAATAGTGGGGGTATTACAGTTAATAACCTCATACCCTTCTTCCTTCGACACCTTGCATCTTGATAGTGTAATTAAATTCCTAGGTTTGGCTTGTGATAATGGGTCTAGTACCCAAAATCATAATTTTCTTCAAATTTGTTCACTTATGACTTGCGTGTACATGATTCTCCCTTATCTCCTAATGCATTTTTTATACAAAGCATATGAAAGAGCCAAACAACTCACAAGACTAGAATGGGTAGGAGATCAACAATTCCAATTTTTTGGATATTAAGTGATGATTAACAAAGGAATACGATCTAAGCAAGGTAATAGTCGTCATTTCCAACTCTTATCACCATAAGTTGGTGGTTGCATGTTGAAATGAAGCTTGGATTAGTATCATTGTGAACTAAGGAAGCTAGATTATGGACCAAAGTTATATAAATATGTTTTGAAATTGTACAAGTGGCTTCTTATTACAATGATGTTACCTAACCTATCTCACAAGTTTTATGTAGGCACTTGTATGTTTTGATATAATTCATATATTTGTTATATTAATTCTCTAATAACATTAAAGACATGAGATTTACTCAATAAATTCTCAAATAAATGACACCAAGCTTATATATGTCCTTTTGTGGAATTTGAAAAGTAAGAACGTATTTTTTTGTCAAAATTCGAGTGCTTCTTACTAAAAAATTTCCCCATATGATAAGGCACCATAGTAATACCACTATCTAATACATGCCTTCATTATATGACATGCTTTCATTATTTCTTCTTTCCAAATGCTAGGAATTCTTATAAGCAACTATGCCTCCTTCCATATTTATTCTGGATAAGAATCAACAAAATGAGAGATATTTTCATCATGACTATTTTAAAGCATATAGATCTTTAGGGCCTTTGTGATTTCGTATTTGCAATATATCCTATGGTGTTTGATAGTGGTAACCATAGGAAAATGAAGGTTTTCTTTGGAGCCTTTAACTTCCAAATTTGACCCCACCACCATGAAGCTTCTTGAGATTCAACTACAAATATAACTTTATAGCCACACCTAGTTGTATATTCCATTCTAGTTTTGTCATTTGGGTGAAGCTTGGCTAGTTGTGAGGAAAATTGGTACCCTCCCCACCCAAGTTCAAATCCCAATTTGTGACATGCTTAATCTCAATGAAACAATTATTGTAGAGTTATAGATTATCTATTCATGAGTTGTTTCCTAACCTTATGCCCTAAAGAATCTAGGGTCTACCCTCAGCATGATCATTAAAATGATTGGAAATGTTCGAGTGGTTTTCCCTGTGGTATGTTATCTAGAAAAAAAATAAAAAATAAAGCAAATATTCCCCTCTAGTTTTATTTGTGCCCATGCAAGTGTATGTAATTTATCTTTTAGTATGACATGGCTCTTCTTTAGCGAGTAAATATAAGCTTTCCATAGTCCATAATTCACCTTATAATCCAATTAATTAATTAATTTAATTTACATCCTTGCTTCCAAATAACTACGAATAAAGGATCCCCTACCCTGTATAAAGCAAAAACTTCCTCCCCCAAGGAGTTTAGTAAGCTCCACTGGTAGTCTCATCGCTTCACCACAACCAAGAAAGGAATCTTAAATCATTTCCACACATTCTCCAAATCCAAACCTCCAATCTAAATAGATTCCAATTACTATAAATATTTGAACTGACTTCCATTGAATAAAAACATCTTTTATGGATTTCCTGTCCCAATCTATAAAAGTCCCCAACATAATATATTTTTACACTGTGATTTTCCTCCACAACCAATTTGAAATCAAAGCTCACCATGAGAATTTCGTTGTTAAAGAGATACCAAACAAGTGTATGTTATTTAGTCCTCACCCACCCTCCTCCTTTGGTTGAGCTATGGTCTTCCATTTCACCAAAGTATTTTTGCAATCTCACTCTTCTCAGGCTAGGGGAGTTTGAAACATATTCTTCTTAATTTTAAATAAATCTCCTACAAATATACACCATAGTATGATAAAACACTAAGTTGGACTTCAATACTAATTTTACTAATGTCAACCTCCCACCTATGGAAATCTATCTATTGCACTAGAGATTTATTCCTAATTCTAACTTCTCATATAGCCATCCCCAATCCTATTTCCTCAACCATTTTCCTTTGAGAGGAATCCTCTTTCTAGACTAAGGAAAATTGCTAGTTTTTAAATGTTTAAGTCCATCTGTTAGCATGCCATACATATATTTAATCTTCGTTAACATTATTAATCCTTTGTAATTTTGAATAGTAAGTACTCGAACATCATAAAAAAATAATAACTGGGTTAGATTTATAACTCTACCAATTTTGATCCATAAAATGAGCCCTACTCTTTTTTCTTCCATGATGGTTTTACTTAACCATTTAGCTATGAATAGAAAGGGAAATGGGTATAAAGGACATCCATACCTAAAACTTCTCGAGGACCTACAAACATTGGAATCAAAGCCACTAATAAGAATAACATAAGAGATAGAATAAATGCACCCTAATATCTAGGGGACTACTAGCTAAAACCAGATGTTGAACATCCCTTATCGTATGTCAAGTTGAAAGTGTTAGAGTCGGTATAGTCATACCTCCGTTAGAGATCATTTCGCTTATTTCATTTCATTTTTAGGTGTCTCATTCCGTTCACTCATCTGCATTTCGTTAGGGGCATGCCATTATCTGACGGAAGGGCCTTGTCATTCATTCCCCTCATGCCTTGTACCTGCTGGCTCAGGTTTGTTCATAAAATCTATTTTAAAAGTCATTTACAGTCATAGATGGTCTTTTGGTCAGCAAAGAGTCTTTTCAGTCATTACGTCTAGATTTTGGTCTTCAAAGTGTCAAATAATGCCAGCAGGCCATGAGGATGTCTCCAATAAGTTTTCATTTCAAAATTCTCATCATCAATAGTGCTCGAGAATGATTCTTCTTCAAAACTCTGTTTTGAAGAAGAAATCGTCAAATTTATTGTTTGTAATAAATATGTAATTTTTAAAGGTTTTTTCAGTCATGAGGAATTCAAAGGCAGCCCTGGTCCTCCTTGCCAAAACATGCCAACCATCCCTGCGAAAAATCGACAAAGGTTTCATCATTCAAGTCAAATGGAAACAAAAAGATAGAGTTCGTATTAAATTGTCAAAGTGCCAAAATTCTACAACTTTACAAGAGGTGGTTTATTTCAAATCAATAATTCAAACCCAATGGTCATATAAGATATTTGTGGAGTTAAACAATCCATTGGTATGCCGAGAGATCACATTGAAGTCGATTCAAAACATGGAAGAGTAAAATAGAGTATTGGAGGCCGAGTTGTGGGAGGAATTCAGTGGCACGACGCATAGAAGCGTGGTCGCGGCGCACTGGTTGTGCGTGGTGCACAAGGTCGTTTTGCACCATGTAAATTTACACAGGCGTGGCGCATTGGTCTGACTGCGCGGCGCACAGAGCCTCCAAGCAGTTTTTCACCACTGCTTCATCAAAATTTCAAACTAACTCAAATTCCTCGCTCCAGGTAAGTTTGTAAGGCCGTGTATTGCTATTGGATGGCGTTTGGTGTGTTTTGAAAGTGGAATATACAAAGAAGTTGAATGTCAAAGTAAACCCTATCTTTTGGATTTGAAAATTGCTACATAGGGTTTATATTTGAAGTTTTAAAACTTGGTTTTGGTGCTAAACCCCTGTCATATGCCACCATGTTTTCCCTTTCCTCCACAGTTCTACTGTAACTACAGTTCATTCCTATTCCCCTATATTCCACAATCACTCATAGCACTTGTCCCCATTTTTCTTATTTCTAAATCCTACCATTTCCTACCATTTTCCCTCTCCCATATCATTTGTAACAAATTCCCATTACCCCTATCCCTAAATCCTTTCACTCCCTTTTCTTATCCCTTTCCCTATCATTTAAAAATAATCTTCAAATCCCATATCTCAAACATGTCAAGTGATTTTCCCACATTTTAAATCCACTTGACAGAAACTCCACTTTTCCCCACTTTTCCATATTCCTCTCAGTCCCTCATTTCCCTTTGGCACACATTTGGCACTTGGAGACTATGAAACCAAGTTCTAATTTGTCATTTTCAACAAGCCAAACATACACTTGTCATACACATTGCAAACACCATGATGGACACAGATTCATCCTATGAATGAGACAGTGACTTTACAACTGAAACTGCATGCACCAGGAGGACACTGAAGCGAGGAAAAACGCATGATAGGCACCGAATATTGGTCGAAGCTTCTTTGGCTGAGCATGGAACTTGATGGGGGACCTTCAGTCCAAATTTCAAGGAATTTGGAGAAAATTTTGTCAATTTTGAATTTTTTGGTCACAAAACAGATTTTTCCGCCCGACGCGTAGCGCCACTTGGCGCGCGCTTATGATTGGGACATCTTCTGGAGGAAAACTTGATATTTTTGGGTTTTTTATGATAAATTATGCATGCTCAGGAATGGCTGAGAGATTTCATCAAGTTCTGGGTGGTTTAAAGGGTCAAAAACACCTTGAAAATGGCATTTCTGCCACCTTTTTCACACACACGAACAAGTCTTGGGAGATTGAAGTTTTGGAGGGGCAAATGACATCCAAATCCAGAAATTCCACTTGGGTTGGATAGTAGAAAGATAGGGCTTTCCAAAGAGCTATCATAAGCTCAATTTGGACTTCGGGAAGTGCCTCAAAAAAATTCTCAAAGTGGAGTGACGCATTGCATTTTTGGGCGCGGCGCATAGAGGACTTTTGCCTATTTTTCACCCTTCAGCTCAGAATTTCGCCCAGTTTTGACTAGTTTCACTTTTTGATGTAATTATTGATCTACCTTGATGTAATTTGATGACTATGATGTAATTTTGGCACATATTTACTTGTTCTAGAGGATTCATTCACTAAAAAGTGAAAATTAAATGAATGAATCAGTTTCCTTCCATATAGAGGCAAGTTGTTTGATTGCCTAGATTTCAGTTCCTTGTTTAGAATTGGTTGAAACAACTCCTAGAAGGATGAGATCGACCCCTAGAGGCATGGGAAGGGGTTAGAATTGTCTATTTATTGTATTTTCTGAGACATTTTCAGGGTTGGACTCTTGGGAATAGTTTGGCATTTCATTGTACATACACTTCTGCATTTTTGGCAAAGGAAAGACCAGGGTTTTGCAGCACTTGTTGGGATCCTTGTGGCTCTGGTTTTGATGATGTTTTTCTCTATGTATCTGTAAGTTTCATTGATGTTATTTGTGTACCATTTCCCTGCACCTTTCTTCTTAAATTAAGCAAATCAATGTTAAAGTTAGAATTCAGTAGCTTGCTCTGCTCTGCCTTTTGTTTTGTTTGATTTTACATGTTTTCATCAGTTTGAAGAGGATCCTTGTAGCCTCTTGCCCTCTTCAGCTCCTTAGCAGTCTTTTCTATCCATTAATTTAATCTAAGACATCAAATCCATTGCTTTCCCTGCCCCAACTTGAACTCTGCAAGAATTTGGCCTCATCCCCAAGCCCAAAACTGCCTTTCCCTTTTTCCAACAAAAACCCTTAAAAATCATTCCAAACTCCTTGATTCATATACCTAGCCTAAAATTAGCATTGATTTCAGTCATCTCAAGCCCTATTGATACATTTTCCTGATATTGACCCGGAGAGAGCCCTCTCCTGTTCTGGTAGGGCTAGCTACCAGACTGAGCGTGGTTTGGTGTTACCCTGAATCTCACCTTCCTTCAGCCTAAGGTGGATTTGGGCTATAACAGAAAGATCCAATTTTAAAACCGTAGCTAGGAAATTTCTAATCTCAATGAAATATATCCCTTCTTGAATTACTATAGCATGAAAGACCTTATAGCAAAAAAATCCAAATTTGTATTCATTACTATGAACATATTTCTGTGTCATGCTTTCTAATGCAAGAGCACAAGAGCTTAAAATAACAATTAGAATCATTATATTGCATGTAAAAAGGGAATGCTAAATTTTAACTAATAAGCTTTTTATTTTCATGGACTTTATGGAATTTTGTTACAAATAATTTAATTTTCATAATCATATTTAATTTTCAATCCTTTTTATTTTTGGTTTTTTATAAACTTTATATATTAAAATGATAATAACAATATATTAGTTAAATAAATAAGATTCATGATAATTGACATGCATTATGTACTCCTCCTTCTTGTAATTTTATTGACATTGTATAATGTACTGTAATGTTTTTAATTTTTGCTATTTTTTCATATGATTTTATATCATCAATAAGAAACATTGAGGCCACAGTCACATAAATAAAAATCAACATATGTGAAGAATGTTAGCTAATATGAAACTACCGTGAATCAACTAAACATCCAACTTGAATTTTTTCCACAAATATTGTGCCCGTTTGAGTCATCATGCCCTTTTTTGAAAGGGCATCAACACACCCATTGAATTCCCTATATATATGTGAAATGTTGATGGGCCTAAAGGTTTTGTATGGTTTCCTAGCCCTCCATTTCCAATGACCAAGAGTGGCTATGTCCAGAGAAAAACTACAATTTATCCATTCCACCACTACTTTGGAATCCCTAAAGACTTGTAAATATTCTAAACCTAAGAATTTAACATATGATAAGACTCCCCACAGGGTTGATAGCTCAACTTTCATATCCGATCTCATACCACACCCCCATAAAATATTAAAAAATTGCAGTTGCTCCAAATATATCACTCCACAACCACATATATTAGAGATAACAACCCCATTGAGGAATTCTAAGGGAAATTGACCCATCAAAATAGGATTATATAAAATTCTGAGCTTATGAGAATGTGGTATGGGACCCAACTTCGAAAAAAAACCATGTATCTTAGCACTAGCTCTCTTGATGACCAATTATTTGTCTTCAAATATTAAGTAGTTCCTTGTTTTCCAAACCCCCCAGGAAATCTAAATAGGGAGCGTTGCATAATCCATACTGGTAAACACCTAGTCTTTTAAAAAAACTTCAAATTCTCCCCATTCCAAGAGGAAAAAAAAATTAAGTCCTTCAAAACAACTTGCAAGATAGCTAAAGCAAATGGGAACTGTAGAAAAAGATGTGATATGTTCTCCTCATTCCTCTTACATATCCCGAGCCACTAAATCCTCTTTTATAAAGTTTATCCCATGAAAGTATTTGTTTATGTTACCTAAATACCTTTAATTTCAACGAAATCTTCCACTTCCAAAGTTTTGTCATGCCACCAGATCACAAATAGAGAACTAGCCAATGTCATAGAAATATGTCTATGTGCATCTTTAACAATGATTCTACCCTCCTTCATGCATCCATTACAAAGTAGAGTATATTAATCTTGGTTTAGAATGAATCTGGCTTGTTGTAGATCTATAATGTATCTATCCCATAGGGCTTCCTATCTCTAGAAAGTCCCATGTCACTAGAAAACATCTAGACAACACCTGCATTGTAATCCGTCTCCCATTTCTTTATCTGGTTGATGTAGTAAATTCATTTGTTGTGTAGATAATTGAGGAACTATTGAGGCAAATATAATATCCTAGAGGATCTTAAAATCCCCTCTCCAATCTTCACCATTGATCCATCACAAATTTTCCAAAGCACGTTTCCAACCAACCATCGCTTAACTGATATTAAATTGCACCAAATCAAACAAGTGTATTGGGTGCCCTGATATGTACTCTAACCCAATATTCCACCTTTATATTTGATATATATTTTTCTGTAGATGTCCTACCATAAACCATTTTCGAACAAGGCTCTCAATTTTTTTTAAATATTTATTGGAATCTATTCATTATAAGTCTCGATTTTTACATAAATATCTATTTGTGGCTCATATCTTATTGGCCTATATTTTTATTAACACAATCTAATTCATTGTAATGTTCTTAATTTTTATCATTTTTCCATATGACTTACTATTTATTTTTTATTGTTTATCCATCTACTCATTATAAGTTTTTATGTTTACATACATATTTGTTTGTGATTCATACTCATTTCATATTTATGAATCTCATTTCATATTTGGCTAGTTCAATAGTTGGTGGGAATATTGATACGAGAGAACCATCTCATTGGAAATTTTATTAATTGTTTTGAATGGTGATTAGCAAGAGATAATAAACCCACAATGAAGAGAATTATTACAAGTATTTTTATGAAATTTATTGATTATATTCTTCCGGGTTAAGAAATATATATTGTAATTTATAATAATTTGTGTTTTTTTGGGTAATTTTTTTCAAAAAGAAAAATGAAAAAGAGATATGAATGTATTATAGAAATAAATAAAATGTTGTGTGCATGTAGCCCTAAAATTTCTTTTGCTTGGCTAAGAGCTCGTTTTCCTCGAAGATAAGGAAACAAGTTTAACGACCCAAGACCCAAATGCATATGGCAGGAGTAAAAGGTTTCCCCATTAAGGACCACCAACGAGTAATTATAAGTGGCATGGTTTTCCTTGAATAAAAATGATGAGTCAACCTATATTTGTGGACAAAAACCAGTTATGGTTGTCCCCACTGTTGGTTTGACAACTGATTTATGATAGGTTTTCCCATTTTTTACGAATATATGTATGTATGTATGCGTATAGGATTATTTTAAACGATTATATATTCATAGATACAAAATGGATTTATGTTTCGAAAATTGTGAGCATATTTAGAGGTGTTGGGTGTGAAGGGGATGTATTGTTGATAAAATCAGGGGAAAATGCTAATTGACCTATGCTTGGAGTTTGAGAAACCGTTAATAACAAAGTATAAGCCTTAATTGTATATAAAAGGTTGAAAAATCTAAGATTGGTGGACATTCAGAAACTTGTAATTTTTTTAGACTCCTCATAAACTTGAAGTCTCTCTAAATTGATTTTAAGAAGACGATGGATTTTAGATATTTTTGACTCTGTTGAATTCTTTCAAGTCCTTCAATCTCTCAATAATCAAGGACAACCTATGCCAAAGAAGGGAGTGTTATTGAATCAAGGTTTTTTGAGTCAAAATGGGGGAGGGGGGGTCCCCCTTGGGGTGGCAGGTGTAGGTGGGGTTCTCATAGACCCAAGAGGGGTTATCAAGTGCACTTATGCTTGGAGTATAGGAGTCTTATCAAAAAACCCAAAAAAAGCATACACCCTCTCCCAAGTGGTATAGATTGTGGTCTCCCTACATATTCTTCAATTAACAATAGTGGGATATTTGTTGAATTTCATGAGGCAGATGATTTTAAACACCAATATTTCATAGTGTGAAACTATATTGGTTCAATTTAGAGTCTGGCATGCACCACTTCACATCCAAGAGGAAAAATTTCCATGTCTTTCATGAGAAAAACGAAAAGGTGGACCATTATGAAAATAATACAACTAAGGAAAAGGGGTGATGTATCATCCTCAACGGTAAGGTCTGTTAACAACCAATCCTATAATGACCATTATCCCACCTTCCAATGTCAAATAACTAATAATGGAGCACTTGGCTCCCATGTAGAAGCATAAGTGGCACATTATACAACAGGGGGGAGGTGATGCGATGAAAATGAAACCATTGCTACTTACCCATTTTAAATAATGGTTGAAATTATGAATTAATCACCCAAATTTCACACAATAATGTTGGGATTATGAATATGGTGCAATTGGATTTTGATGGTGGCCTCTTTTTCTTCAATATGGAGTCTACATGTTTTGCACGCAATAAGGAATTTGATAGTCTAAGTGCTTGGAGTTGGATGTGGGGACAATTGGATCCTTAATTTATATAAATTGTGGTTTTATCTCCCTCGGGTTTCAAGTATATTTCTTCTCTAGGTCCTTTGTTGTAATTTTCTCTTCATGTCCATATTCTTTATATGTATATTCTTAAATAGTCTTTACAAGGGTGGTTTTCCTTCCTCAGGTCACTTCAAGAATCCAATGAAACCCCTCTCATTCTCTTGGTTTTTCGTCTGGGTAGCCTCTAATGATTAGTGGGACTCTCACCCTAGAGATATTCTTTCATCGAGTCAAGATTTAGGGATGGGGGTAACCTTTTTAATCTCCCCCCCTTGATCATGGCCAAAAACACTAGAATGTTGTGAATTCTTTGTGGGAATATTATAAAATAAAGCAAATTTAGATAAAATTTTAGCCTTTCCAAATTCACATTCAAATAGTTCTTTGGTCAAATAAACATCTATTTTTAAATTTGTGAACACATAATTATTAATGAACTCCACTATACAATTATGTATAATTCATTCAATCATGGTGATAATTTTAGGAACGAGAGAAAAATATCATGTTATTGTTTTCCTCTCTCACCTCCAATACTTAATGAAGTTATGATATAGGATGATGTTGCATTTTGTTGTTGGGGGGTGGGGGGTGGGGAGATGGGGTGGGTATAATGAAAATAGAGAAAATAAGAAGATCCAAACTTAAGAAAAATTGTTTTTATGATTTTAGATATCAAATTTATATGTTACATAATCTTAATATACTAAGTGTATTTATACCTCAATTCTAAATATCAAAGTTATATATTGAAAATCTTATTTAAATTTTTTTAAACACAAGAAAATATACTTTTGACTTTAAGAACATGTTATCTAACCTTATTGTCCTTTTAGCCTTCTATCAAAGCCAAAAAGCCACTCCAAATTTTTAGATTTCTTTATATCACAAAGACACTGCAGTTTTTAGGCATTTTACATTGATAAACACATCTCCATAGAAATTATTTCATTTTGAGCGAGAAAGTTATGATAATTAATGAGTAGGAGAGAAGAGGACTCCATCAATGGATTCCTCCAAATGCATTACCCCAAGATCAACCTACAAACTTTATTTGGGTAACCCATTTTCCATTGTGTTTAGTTATTTGAACAAATGGGTAAAAGATATGGATTGAAAAAGTCCTATAACTTCTATTAATGGGTTTGCTAAGGGTTCAAGGGCATAATTTTAATTTAACTATATCATTTGATCCATTTAGTGACCAAAAGTGAGTCACCAAATACATGTAGGTGTTTAATCCCTTTCTTACTTACCAAGATGAATAAACACTCGGGGGCCATTAGTTGTGCTATATTGTTGAAGGTTGGGTCCAAAACTACTTTGATATTATAAAATTGACTATCAAAGATAAAAATAATAACTCCACCACTACATATATTAGGTGGAACTGACTATCAAAGGTAAAAATAATAACTCCACCACTACATACATTAGGTGGAATTGACTATCAAAGATAAAAATAATAACTCCACCACTACATATATTAGGTGGTCCTTGCTCTACCCCATTAAAAGATTCCCATAGCATATATTTATCTATTAAGAGTTCCCCTAGTAGACTTTGTGGATTTCCCTTCATCTTCTCTTACTAATGAATAAATTGAACCACTTTTCAACTTGATTCACATTTATATTAATATAGTTAAGAGATAAATCTACATTGGAACACCCCATAGATCTACAAGAACACATGAAAGATGCATATGCTTCTTTTTAAAGAGACTACCATTAGAAATAAACCATAT
Organism: Pinus albicaulis; assembly: GCA_034641835.2. NCBI lineage: Eukaryota > Viridiplantae > Streptophyta > Pinopsida > Pinales > Pinaceae > Pinus > Pinus albicaulis. The sequence continues at coordinate 85,326,757 of CM076572.1, forward strand.
ACCTCATAGGGTTCAACATGGTAATGAACTGAATACCTTGAAATCTTTCTTCTAAATAAAATTCTTAAACATTGTTTGGTAAAAGAGCCATTATAGACATATGGGAGACTTTCTCGACTTCTCTGCATCGTTCCATAATTTTTGTGCAAAGGGAAAATGGATTATGAGGTGATCGACATTCTCTTTAGCCACTTTGCAAAGATAAAAAATACTTGGATCATTATTTTCTCTTGTTTGAAACATTTACCAAGTCAAAATTTAATTTTGAAGTTCTAACCACCATAAAATTTTGGCTTTTTTGGGGGTATTAATTTTCCATATCCTATACCATCTCCAAACTTCTAATTGTTCCTCTCTGGAAAAAATTTCGTTGTATGCTTATATTTCAAGGTAATTTCTAGTTTCCTTATCTAGAGACCATGCCAAGAAGGAAAATTTATTGAACTAACAAGGTCCATGATAAAATTCACAATGAGAAGATAAAAACTTACATGTTCAAAACTAACCTTAAGTATAACCAATTTGTCCCATCATATGATTTTTGATCGGTCAAAATTAATAATAATTACTATCTTTTCCTTGGTCTTGAAATAATGCAAACCCTATTGAGTAGTATCTATATCCTCATTTATTTTCCTATCCTCTAGAAAACCAAACTATTCCAATGAATTTTTTCTAGATAAGATACCTTTAATCCTCATCACAAGAACTTTTCCTACAATTTTGTAAATCCAATTACAAAAAGATACGAGCCAAAAGTCATCAAAATAATATTCCTTTCCCTTCTTTGTGATAAGTTCAATAAAGGTCACATTAAAGCTCCTAGGCATCCTTTGAGAGGACATTACTTCTTCTATAACCTAATTACTATTTCTTCAACTAGTGCATTGAAGCCAATGAATAAATTAATGGTCCACCCATGAAGGCTCAGAATATTTTCCTTCTTAAAAGAAGACAACATTGTCCTCAACTCCTCCTTTTAAACTTCCTCTAAATATTCACAATTTGCTTGTATGTAACAAAATCGGGAAAATAATGTGTTATCTCAACAATTGCAACTATATTTACCTGCAAAAGGTCCCTGTAAATATTTTGAAAGTGTTTAACACATATATAATAATCTTTTCATATATTAAAACCTCTCCTCATATTTCATCTCACAAGAACCCCCCTCATCTTTCATCTCCCAAATTGTGTTTGTTCTTTTCCAATGGCTTGCAAATGGATGAAATAAGTCAATATTCTTAATTCCAATCTCAAAATAGATGGCCTTACTCTTTAATCTCTTCTCAAATTCTCCTCTTTCCAACATCTTATTCACCTTATTTTATAGCTAATCCAATCTCAATATTTCCTTGTCATTGAAAACTCCCTTGCATTATTCTTATACTAATTTCTATGTCTCCCTCAACCTCCTTTAACAACTTATCTTTGGGTTTAAATCTTTATAAAACCCAATCCATTACTTCAGCCTTAATTTTTTCATATTATATATAATTTATACACATGTCCGGGTCCCCAAACTTCCATCATAACCTTTCCATTCTTCTTTAGTAAACTTATGGAAATCCTCCTCCACCCAATTTGAGTTGAATTTGAATGGAGTGGAGAATTTGTCATATATTAACTCTAATTAGAGTTAAACATGGCTATGGTCAGAACCTCATTTTATTTCAACTCACAAATACATTTTATCCACCTCCCCCATGGGAGGCTCATGCCTAAAGAAAATATATGGATGTTTTGAGATGCCTCCAATCCCCCATCTATTATTCCTCCAAGTTAGAGTAATTTCGACTTTCTCAACATCGATTAAGCTCACGTTTTCAAATTTGAACATGAATAAGATCCCTAATATTTCCATTCTTATCAAAGGCCCATAATCTTAGATATATACCGAGTAAACTTTATATCCCCCCAATTATCACAAAATATTCCTTTAGAATATTAAGAGAGTTTTTTTCCCTAGAAACCATGTCAAGAGTTGCACGACCCATACACATTCAAAAAAGGAACAATGGTGCCCAAAGCTTTCACTTCAAAAATTATGCATAAAATTAACACCAAAAAAAATGCATGTATCAAAAAAACATTTGATCTCCATGTTAGGATATTCCAACACATAGGAAATAGTTAATTATAACTTGGTCTATCGTAGAGTTAGGTAAAGTGTGTTTCTTTACTATGTACATTTGTAATTTATAATCCAATGGTCACGATATGTAGTGATCTGATGGTTCATTCTCCCCTCGGTATTACTGACACTTGATCCATGGCTTAACACCCGATTGGTCCATGATCTCTATTTAAAGAGCATGGAGGGTCATTTTTACGGTAACAATTTATGAGAGAAGCTTATGTAAATTTTCTTTCTTTATATTAATAAATTGCTTGAAGTGGCCACATTGGCTCAAGTCGTGGATTGTTTCCCTCTTTGAGGGTTTTAACCATGTCAAATATTAGTGTACTAATCTGTGATCTATTTGTGAGTGGTGACCTTTTGTGTTTGATCTAAGAAATTTAAACTGTAAATTCCTACATGGTATCAGAGCCATTTTGAGGGTTACATCCATTGTTGATCCAAATTCGAAGCCGGTTTGACTGCATGCAACAACCGTTTTCCAGATCTGCTATTTGTGACCACTTTTGGGCCAAGAGAACTGCTTTGTTGTGTCCGGAGCGTCTGTTACAGTAATGAACCCCTTTCATTTCATGCGAAAAGGTTTTTGGTTTCCCAAGTATGCCAATTTAAATCTGGAGGTATAAAGTATATTTTTTGCAGTTATATTTATTAATCCTTCGGTTTATTTTGGTTCCCTTTGTTTATTTCAGTTAATAAATTTTTTTATTGCCAGATGTAAACCCTCTTCTTTGTGTATACTCTTTGCTCTGCGTTGTGTGCGGTCTCTGCAAATCAGAAACAAAAAGACGAGATTTTTTTCTTCTATGTATGATCTTTTCCTGCGTCTTTGTGCAATCTCGAGAAATAAGAAATAGTGAAGAAATAAATAGTTAGTAGTAAGAATAAACGGAAATCTAATGTTCTACTATAAGGTTTTTTTTTTTTTGCACGGATTTTGTGTTTTTTTTCAAGAAAAAGCACGCACATCGAAGAGCAAAAAAAAAAAAAAAACCTTTCTTCTTTTCAAACAATTATAGATTCATTTTACTTGCTCACTTGGTGTAAAGTTAGTTTATGAGAATAGAGGTTTTGGGTTCAAGTCTCTTTCCCAAGCTTCTTTTTCTAATTTTTTTTTTGTTAAGTTACTTTTTCTTATAAAGTCCTTTGGCAAGTTTCCGATTTTAAAAAGAAGGTTTTATTTAAAAAGCACATGTAAAAGTGACTCTCACTTATTTATAAAAGTGGGTCACATAAAGTAGTTCTTTTTAAAGTGAGCTTATTTTATTGAGTTTTGAAAAGGGGGGGGGGGGTGGTGATATTTTTAAAAGGTAGAGCTTCATCATCAACTTTCAACCTTTCACATAACTATTCAACATCTACAACACATTGTTTTCAAAAAGGCATAATGTTTTCATTTGGAAGCCGTTTTCCGAGCTGTTTTTTTTTAACTCGCCTAGTTTTTTGAGATATTTCCATTGGAGCAGTTAGTTTCAACCTTTTCAGCTTCAAATGTTTTTCAAAAAAAATGGAAAGTGTGTGCCCGATTATTCTTAGCAACACCAATTATTTCCAATGGCTATCCTACATGATAGCCATACTTAGAAGTAAAGGGCTTTATAGAATAGCCACATGGAAATAAACTAAACCTACTGATGGAGATAAAGTCACTAAATGGGAAAATAAACAAGATCAAGCACGAGGGTTGATAGGAATGTCCATTGCTTAAGATCTTCGATTTCATATCCAAGAAATTGACACCCCTGATGCAGTTATGAAAAAGCTAAATACTGGTTTTGGCATTCAAAATGAAATCAGGGCCCACCAGCTTTGAGTTGCTTACTTTGGACCCCAATAATTTATCCTCTATTAAAGATTTTTTGTCCAAATTCAAGACCCTTAGACTTCTTTTAGAAGGTTGTAAAGTCAAAAAGGAAGATGGTAGCCTTATCTATTCCATTATTGCTAAGCTTGGCCCTGCATACTTTGTATTTTTTTTCACCTTCCATTTCCATTAGAGAAGCCCTCATTTCTCAAGGAACAACCTACAAGTCCCCCTCTTTTGATTCCTTTTGTGATTCTTTGATAAAAGAACAAGAAAAACTCTGACACCTTGGTCCTATTAATATTGGAAACTCTTCTAAGAAAGCCTTAGCAGCACAACAAAAATCATATCAAAAGAATCCCAAGAAGCAGTATCCTAAAAGGAATGGTCCTAAACCAAACAAGGGTCTTAAGAAACTTCAACCACCAAAAAAAAAAAAAAAAAACTTAACAAACTGATAAGGCAAATAAAAATAAAGGGAAGAAAAAAAGACATTACAACTTTTGTAATCGTGATGGCCATGTAGAGTCCAAATATTTTAATAAGATGGAAACCTTGGAAGAAGCAATGAAGAAGCACCACATCGATTTGGAGAACTCTTCAACTTCATCTTCAAGAATGACACTTTCTGCTTGTGGTTGTCAAGCATCAAGATCTGGTTATGCATTCAATGTATCTTCTTCTTCTCATTCTCATGAGTGGCTCATTGATTTTGGAGCCTCTTACCACATGGCCAAAAATAAAGCCATGTTTTCTTCTTTAAATGATTGTAACACCAAAAATATTTTATGTTGGTGATGATAGATCTATTAGTGTTGTAGGATTTGGAAGCATTCATCTAGATAATGGTCAGTTTAATGATGTATTATGTGTTCTTACCTTGTCCTGCAACCTTCTATATGTTTATTAGATAACTCATTCATGTGAAGGGAAAACAATAGAATTATCACGTCATGATGTTGTAAGTAAGGACCTCAAAGATCCTAGACATATTTTAGCTACTGTCATTGTTGATGATTCCACAAGGTTGTATAAGTTTGACAACTTTGGGTCATCATGTATTCCCTCCATTTTTGTTGCTCATAATGATGAAGTGAGAAAAAATTGGCATGAGTTATTTGGTCACTTAAACTATCACTCTCTTCAAACTCTATGTAAAGAAAATATGGTGACAGGTTTTCCTATGGTATCTTTCCGAGATGGTGTTTGTTTCGGATGTGTATTCGAAAAACATCATCAGGATAGTTTTGACAAACATGCCTCTTGGCACGCTTCAACCCCTTTGCAACATACTGTTCCATATACTCCACAACAAAATGGTGTAGCTGAAAGGAAGAATCGCACCTTAAAAGAAATGGCTAATTGTATGCTTCAATCTAAAGGACTTAGTCTTAATTTTTGGGCAGAAGAAATTAACTGTGAAAATTACATTGTGAGTCACACTCATACTAAGGTTTTAAGGAATATGACTCCAGAAGAAGCCCGGAGCTCAATCAAACCAGATGTAAGTCACTTTAGTGTTTTTGGAAGTAAATCTTGGGACCATATTCTAGATGCAAAACATAAAGCCTTAGAACCTAAGAGTGAAAAATGAATTTTGTTTGATATTCTGAAGATGTCAAAGGATATAGACTTCTTCAACCAAAATCCAAAAATTTAATCATTAGAAGAGATGTAAAATTTGATGCAAATGTATTGGCCTGCGAGCCTAGTTCGACGGGTGTGCCACCTTTAGCCTGCAAGCCTGATTCGACATATGTGCCACCTCTCTCTATCTCTTCTATTTTTGATAGCATTCCTTCTAGTTCAGATGATGACAGTGAGGATGAAAATACTCCTCCACCTCCTCAAGATATTACTTCAGCTCCACAGCTTCCAATATGGGTCCACTCTACTTGGGATGCAGCAAGTTCTATGGCAAGTGACCCTGCAGATCAACGACGTAAATATTCTCAGTTCGAAAGAGCCTCTTCCTTATTGGCTCAAGTTCTAGAAAATACTGATCCAGACACCTTTTAAGAAGCTTCAGGTTATCTATATTGGATGAAGCTATGAATGAAGAATATTGTTCCTTATTGGCAAAAGATACTTGGGATCTTGTTCCTCTTCCAAAGGGAAGAAAACTTGTCAGCTGCAAATGGATTTACAAAATAAATTTTGGACCAGATGGAAAAGTGGATAAACATAAAGCTCGTCTTGTTGCTAGAGGATTTTCACAAGTTGAAGGCATTGACTATACTGAAACCTTCTCCCCTGTTTCCAAAACGAATTCTATCTGTCTTGTTCTTTCCCTTGTTGCCTCCTTTAAATGGGAAGTCCATCAGATGGATGTTAAATCCACCTTCTTACATGGAGATTTGCATGAATAAATCTACATGGAACAAACCCTTGAATTCATCCAAAATGACTCTAGCCTTGTTTGTCACCTTAGGAAGTCTCTCTATGGTCTCAAACAAGCTCCTCGGGCTTGGTATGACAAAATGGATCGATTTCTCTTAGATAATGGCTTTTATAGGTGTCATTCTGACAACACTGTCTACACCAAGAAAGTGGGTAAGTCCTTCATCATCCTTGTTCTTTATGTTGATGATCTTATCCTTACTAGTAGTGATCAAAACCATATAAAACATGTGAATTATAGTCTCAAAAAGAAGTTTGAAATGAAAAACTTAGGAAACTTGCATTATTTCCTTGGTCTTCAAGTCTTGCAATCCAAAGAAGGTATTACCCTTTCTCAGTCCAATTATGCCTGTGACCTTCTATGCCACTTTCACATGGAAGATTGTAAGCCAACCCCTTATCCCTTTCAGTTTGGAGTCAAGCTTTTAGTCACTTATACTACCCCTGAAGTTGATGCTACCTTATACCGTCAACTTGTTGGTAAAATTTTGTATCTAACCCATACCTGTCCTGACCTTTCCTTTGTCATTGGTCTTGTCGCTCGGTTTATGCACCAACCTCATGAAAGTCACTGGAAAGTAGCTAAAAGAATACTTCGATATATTCAAGGTACATTTCAGTTCAAGATTCATTACAGTGCAGGAGCATCTCCATTGTTGGTTGGTTTCACTGATTTTGATTGGGTTAGTGTCCCTCATGATCAAAAGTCTACTACAGGATATGTATTCACTCTTGGTTAAGGACCTATTACATGGTCTTGTAAGAAACAAAGTGCCATCTCTCTTTCTTCAGTAGAAGTAGATTATCATGGTGCAAATGAAGCTAACAAGGAAACCATGTGGCTTCATCAGGTCCTGTCTAAATTTGGTCTTCATCATCAACATCCAACTAAACTTTGGTGTGATAATCAGAGTGCCATTCAAATATGTAAAGATCCAGTTCAACACTAGCGTATGAAACACATTGAGCTTCACATATAATTCATTATAAAGCTCATTCATGATCATGTTCTTGAAGTGCAGTATTGTTCAACCAATGATCAAGTTGCCGATATCTTTACAAAGGATCTCACAGAAGAGAATTTTACCAAACTTCGATCTATGCTTGGAGTTCAGGAAAGTTATCATTAAGGGGGGATAGGCTCTAATGCCTCCTTCCTTATCCCATTGTGTCACCTTTTTAAATCCTTCAATCCTATCCCAAGTTGTTCTTAAGGGTGGATGTTAGGATATTTCGACACATAGGAAATAGTCTCCTTTTGTGTCACCTTTGTAAATCCTTCAATCCTATCCCAAGTTGTTCTTAAGGGGGGATGTTAGGATATTATGATATATAGGAAATAGTTAAGTATAACTATGTCTAGCGTAGAGTTAGGTAAAGTGTGTTTCTTTACTATGTACATTTGTAACTTATAATCCAATGGTCACGATATGTAGTGATCTGACGGTTCACTCTCTCCTCGGTATTACTGACACTTGATCTGTGGCTTAACACTCAATTGTTCCATGATATCTATTTATAGAGCATGGAGGGTCATTTGTCCGGTAACCATTTATGAGAGAAGCTTATGTAAATTTTATTTCTTTATATTAATAAATTGCCTGAAGTGGCCACGTTAGCTCAAGCCATGGACTGTTTCCCTCTTCAAGGGTTTTAACCATGTCAAATACCAGTGTACTGATATGTGATCTATTTGTGAGCGATGACCTTTGGTGTTTGATCTAAGGAACTTACCCTGTAAATTCCTACACTCCGTCTAGTAACAATACCTCCTAAAGTAGCATCCACATTCAATAACATAAATTCCTAAACTTTCAAACAATTTTTAAAAACTTAATAATAATGTCCCCAACCCCCATTGATTCCTATAATAATATAATATTAGGTTTATCTAGCTCAAACAATTTGGATAGGTCCAATTTCTTAGAGGCTCTTCCTATCCCTTTAATATTTAAATACATGAGAATCATTTATCAACTCTCTTTTGGGGTTGACAAACTCTAAAAACCCTCGTAATTTGTTTTAGTCTACCTTTCCAAACTCCCCTTCAATCTTTCTCTTGTGCTAAATGAATGAAAAAATCCCTTTCAATAGAGAAGTGCTCAATTTCCTTTTTAGCATTATAACTCAAACCCCATGACCCCCCCCAAACCTTCATTACCTTTTCTAAGCCTTGGATAATACCAAACTATAGAAGTATACCCATTGTTCACATTAATAGACTTTTTGATAAGCTTATTACTAGTGCCAAGACTGGGGTCAAAATTTCCATTTGATTTCTCTTTTCCTTTAGGTATGGATGTAGAGGAACTATCAAAGGATAACCCTCACATACTTTTCTTTTCCCAAATATTTCCTTTATACCAGATAAAAGGAAAATTCAAGAGATTTTGATTGAAAATCGCAAACACCACTTTGTTATTAACAAATTTTTCTGTAGAAGTGTTTTGTGGGACAAAGTGAGACTCTACCTTCTTTTTGAGCTCAAGCTTTCAAGTGGTCCTACAACATAATATTTGAAAAAGTGACCCATTATTTAAGGAGAGATATCATATTTGATTATATTCTTAGAAGCCCCAATTATTGGAGTCTAATAGTTTCTTCTTGGATAATTTTTTTAATTTTTGAACTAGGATCCTTCCTTTCCTCGATTGAAATGTATTCCCTAGAACCAGGTCATCTGCATCTAGAAATGAGGTTAAATTCCTAGATTCCCTCCTCTAGACCCTTATTGTAAAATGCTTTACTAATCTAAAATTTATGTGTGGGTGACCGATTTCTAAATCCATTGACTCCACTAGCACATATTTTATGTTGCTATCCATCAAAAATCTTGTTGTAAACTTGAACACATTTGATATAGAAGAGAGGCTCGATGATATAAACTTCTTTGAAGAGTTCCCTAACCTCCCTAACACTACTAGAAAAATAGCGATAAATGAATAAAAATACTACTAAAAATTGCATATAAATGACTAAGTCTGATTAGGTGACCATTAGTAGTTTATTGTTAGTCACTAATCACGCAGACATATTTATGATTAACCTAATTTGAGTCATTTATTGGTTGTTTTGATTGATCAATTTGGTAGTATATTTAGTCATTGATTGTTGTTAACTAGTTATTTATTTAGTCATGGTAGTCATTTATTCATCATTGTAATTATTCATTTCCATCAATTGGTAGTATATTTAGTCCTTTTATTCACTAATTTTTGTCCATTGGTAGTATATTTAGTCATTTAATCATTATTTTTCTGTCAAATTGTTATATATTTAGTCATATTTATTCACTGATCTCTATCAATTTGTATTATATTTAGTCAATTTAATTATTAATCAATGTCAATTAGTAGTATATTTATTCATTTTTATTCACCGATTTCTGTTAATTGGTAGTAAATTTAGCCATTTTAATTTTTAATTATCATCATTTGATAGTTTATTTAATTGTTTTTGTTCATTGATTTATGCCAATTGGTTGTATATTGATATATTTTTTATTAATTGCATAATCATTATATTTTCACTAATAGTTTAGTAGTAAATTTTCATTTATATGACATGAATAATTTATTAAATACCATATTGTATAATGCAGAAATAAACTTATTATTCAACTTGAATTGAAACATAAAAACAAATAAAAATATTACATATACAAACACACTACACATGATAAAGTTAACAAATTGATTCAAAACCATGATAAAATAAAGGTATTATGCAATTAAAAAATATAATGCAATTTCGATGGGTTGTAAGATGTTCACACACACATAATAAACAATTTCAAAGTCTGAGAGTTTCCAACTCTTGAAAATACACCATAATAAATATCCCTGAACAACACATTCAAACTACCTTATAACGCATTGCACCAACCTATCTAGCAAATAATACATGATAAACATCAACTATGTCATTTTTTGCAAATATTTTAGTGGCCAGCATGTGGAGGTTCCCTCTTTCTGTTTCAGTCAAACAACTCCATCTATTTTGTCTTCATAAACAAGGGGTATGTTACTCGTGACCTTTAAAATATTTACATTTGAATCTCCTCTTCCTTTCATTTTAAATCCATGTATAATAGAAAATGAGCGAATTCGACCAATGCCCACAACAACATCGTCAAATAGATCCAACACCCTAACTTTATCCCCTGCTTGGAGTTTATCAATACATTTCTACAAAAAAAAAATACACATTATATTGAGATATAAAAAAATTTCAACAACAACTATATTATAATTATATTTAACATATTCCCCAACACATAGATAACAAAAGCAATCTAAAACTTTATCAACTACAACAACCAGGATCAGATTATTAAAAATTCTCCATCGTTATAAATAACGAAGATCTATTACCCACTATATAGACTTATGTTTTTGTTAACAATACTCTTAAAGAAACATATAACTTATGCTCATATTATTAAGAAACTCCTATAACTCTTTTTTCAACAAAAAAAAAGTACTTATATTCCAACATGGCATATAAACATTGCAAGTGTTGACAATGTTGACAACAATAGATTCGAGAGTGCATGAAAAACCAATGAAAGAACCAAATATCATCATGAGTTGGTTAGTGTATTATAAGCACCAATGGTTAGCCCTAATGAGTTATTCAACTTGTTACAACCAACTAGCCAACAAAATCAAGCAAGCCTTGATTGGATAATGTGCATAAGACTTGGAATTTAAGATGAGAAAGTGCATATTCATGTGGGAAGATGCAGAACCTGAGAGTTTATGAAAATAAAAGTAGAGTATTAGATAGCTCCAAAGTATAATGATCTCCATGTAACCCTATTTCTAGTGTCTTGACATGTATACAATACAAGAATTCATAGTTAAAGAGTTAACTGTTCTTCTAATGTATTTTTGTGACAGATGGCATCAATAAGGGAGGCCACAGAGTGGCATGATGTTGGCATGGCATCATCATGGTATCGTGGACCTTGAAAGGTTTACGCATGCATTTCACGATGGAGGCCACGATAACAGAGTTGGGGAATGAGAATATTTCCTGGTAGTGGACGTGAATATATTTTACATGCCTCAGTGGCTTGCCGGGGTAAAACCAAAGAATGCATGCGAAGGTGCGGAGAGCATAGCACGATGATGTCGCACAACCTATGATGAAGTATAGATCCAAGTGGAAATTGTTGCTAATGGGGTAGAGCCACTTGGGCCACAAGTTGAGTGCCACGTGATAAGATCACTAACCTGGTAGGGTGCTTAAGGCCAAACTTTAAATAGACATAAATTTTGATTCGTGTGTCATATTGAGATAAAATTTATATCGCCAATAAGGTCTCGATGAGCTAGTCTTAATGGCGGTATTAGTTTTTAGATTCAAGTAAGTTGAAATTTGATCAATTTTGTAACCCCATTTCCATAACAAGACCTTGGAGATCGATTTAGCTTGATGTAACACCTTCCACAACCCAAGAATGTCCCAAGGGGGTGGGAGGGTGTGTTACACTAAAAATTTAGATTGGACATTTAACATGACTTTCCTTGACATCTCACAATAGTTATGAGTATAATATATAAATTAGCACATGAGAAGAAAAATCTAAGGGTTTTGACATAGTCACGACAACACACCGTTTCTTTTATGTATATATGTGGTAGGTTCTACATAACATGATCTTACTATACCAAAAATATTTTTCACCAAAATTTTCTTGGAGGACATGGAGTTATTCAACCCACATGGATGACTTTGATTGAAACCAAGTCTTGGTTTGAACATGTATCGCTTGGTGGTAGTGAAGAATAAGGTCAATGTTTTATGTTTTCCAAGCAAAGGTCAATACAACATAACACTCGTAGTGACACCTTTATTTTCCTGCAATAACTAACATAGTAAGGATTATTATTTTCAAGCTGTTACGTAGAAGTCCATCTCACATATAGAGTTTTCAGGTCTCCAAAAAAATATGTATTCAAGGTCATGATAATTGTTACAATAAAGATTAGATGGTTTGGATTGAGTGGTTAAGGTATAGTAGGTGGAAACTATGATATGCAAAACTTGACCATGGTTAGAAAACATAATTAAAATGATAATGTATTGGCTCATTGAATTGAGTTTACAACACCTATAAATAGTTTGTTGAATGGAGAACTAGAACATGGCATGACCATATTTGGACATAGTTAGTCAAGAACAATAGGTGGAGGAAGGTTAGTAAAATTGAGCGCATGAGACCTGCGCATACCACTTGAGATAATTTCCAATGGAGTTGAAGATTTATGTAGGGTTATGTTGTGTTAGACCAAGGTTGGATTCTCTCCCATGGTAGCTCAAAGAGTCATAATACAACCCAAAACCCTCAACAAATTTAACACCTTTCAGGTTATGAATTTTGTTGAGGAGACCCATTTACATACACTAACTTGAGCCACCACTGGGTAATAAAAGTGAAAGGTGTATATGTTGGAGTAGGATGTGGTTGAATTTATCCCTTAGCTCACAGTGATAATACCAGGGAGTTTCATAGTGTCCAGTTTTGGGATTTCCTGCAAACCCACTCATCGATTGAAAGAAAGTTTTTATAGTTACTAAAAGTCATTAAATTATTTATAAGTTGTACTTAGTGGTATTTTGAAGTTTAACACTCTTGAAGATAATGTATTTTTTCATGATGAAGTTTATGACACATCTTTTCTTGATGATTATTAGGAATAATTGAATAACGAAGGCATGTAATCAGACCTTGGTAGGAAATAGGGCTTCAGGCTGAAGAATTTGGATGCTACATATATCTAGATGCCTGTTGTGCTATACAACAACCCCCATTTTATTTTTACTAAATGGGGACCCTTTAGAAATAAATAGGAAATTTATTTTTTTTAATTCTTATTTGTAAATGGTATTTTGTAATATCACGTCCTGCTATATTATGTTCCTGGAAAACTACTTGCTAGAGAGATTGCCTACCATCTTGTTGTAAATGGTATTTCAAAACAACTTAAAGATGCTAAGAAGGTCGTTTGGCCTAATTTTCCTTTACAGTGCGGTACTTTTTCTCTTTTTGACATTGTTCATACCTACAAGGAAGTTTCAAATGTTAATTTATTGAATTTGGATGTAATGCCAAAGCATCCATATGACCCCAATGATGTGATTAAGAAATTCATCGCAGACCTCAAAGTAAAGCCTTTTGTGAAAGAGATAGATATATTTGATGATCTCTTTCAAGGTGTTGAAAAGTTTTCAGATGTACTAAATTTTGCATCCAGTCAACTCAATCAAGATGAATTGGAAGCTTTCCAAGCCTACAGAAGCAAGAGACTAGAAAGGATTCCTCTGGATTTATTGTTTATTGAAGATGTCAACATACCAACTCCAATTATTAGCTTGGATAATGAAGTTAAAGACATGTCTGAAGATGAGTCAGGGAAATAAGAACATCAATATCAGAATTCATATCATTCTGAAAATGAATCTGAAAACAGAAATAATAACCCATTAAAGGTAATTAATCAAGTAATCAAAGAGATTGAGATGCAAGATAAAGGAGAAAGTAATGGAACATAATCATCTTCCCAAGAATTTTAGCACAGTCAAAATACACCTGATCGGTTATAAAACTATCAGGCAAAGGATTTGAAGAGTGAATAGGATAAGTTTTCTACGGCAATAAAGATTCCTCAAACAAATCCTAATACTGATCAATCTACCAGTTTTCAGATGCCAAAACATTCTCAGAAATTCATGGAAATTGTTACTCCACTACAAAAAGTTCCTGAAACTCATGATCGAGAGATCATTCAGGCTTATCCTACAGAGCAGATAGTGTTACAAGTTGAGGAAATCCCTTCACTGAATGTCTTCTATAGTCCTAGTCATAAGGTTGTAGTAAAGAGAAGAAAAAGGAAAATAATTGATGATATAGTCTCAAGTCTTACAAATTAATCAATATATGTTTTATGGAAGGTTCCTCTAGCTGATCCTACTGAACATTTAACCAAGCTATCACAGTTTGCAGGGGCATATGCTACTGCCACTGTTGATAAGGCCACAAAAGTTCAATTGTTACTGAAGCAGAGAGAAAATAAAATACAAGATTTAGAGGCACTGTTAGGGCAAGAAAACTCTAATGCTAGTGAGCAAATGGAATTGAAAATGTCCCAATTTCAAAAGGATTTTGAAAGTCTAAAATTGAAGCATCAAGTACAACTCACTGAGAATCAAACACAACTAGAAGCATCAATAAACATATTACAAATCCAGACATAGCTAGATAAATTCATAAAGGAAGCATTGGATGTGAATATTAAGCTAAAGAAACAACAGGAAGTATTTTTCCAAAAAGCTTCTATCACTAGATTTTATTGTGAATCAAGTGAAATACTGATCCAACAAGTGGATATCCAGAAACTTGAGTGTGAGAAGATTGAGAAGAAAATCAATGAACACATTCAATGGCAACATTCAGAACCAGGCAAGGAAGCGGATCTACCCCAGGTAGATAAATTCCATAAGGAGATCTTATTTAAGGATTGGGAAGCACAGATAAAGCAAGCAGAGAAAACAACAACGAAAACATCAAGGGTAACAAAGGAAATCACTGAATCTGTATGTGAACAACTTTTGAAATAAAAACTTATCAAAGAGTGCATGTTTGAAGTGCTCTAAGAAATCAAGCAGCTGGATATGCAATGGAAACAAAAGACAGAAATACAGGAAGTAATGATTAAAAAAGTAAATAAGTTTTATCAAGAAAATTATTAGAATTTTCTGATCAAACCTTATCATCAATACCAAACCCTGCAGTCTTTAACAGATTCAACAGAAAGATCGTAACCAACACTGTCAAATGCAGTATTCAAGGGACAGGTTAGATCAAGGATTTTGCAGCTAGCTCAGCTCAAACCCATGCTAGATATTTATCAACTTTGGGATCAAATCCAAATGAAAGATCAGAATTCATAGTTATATTGTTACTTTATTTTATTATATTGTAGTTAAAGTTTGTCTTATGAGGATGGTTGTTTGAAACCTCCTCTATTTTTATGTAATAATCTATTTTTAAACATATTTAATTTAGTATTTAAACCCCTCTCATGCATTTAGAGAAGGGTCCAAAAATTTGTCAAAAACATTTGCAAAGAATGCACTTTTGTAAGTTTGTGAATTCTTTGATGAATTAATGGAACACAGTCTGTTATATTTTGACATTTGAAACTATTTAACTGATGTTGCACTATTGTACTCTTTAAATTTCTTTAAAGTGAAGAGGAGAAGACATCCATTGTCAGTTTACATGAGTAGGACTTCGTACATATGGTACTTCTATTCACTTGTATTAATTTTTTCTTTCTAGATTGATAGTCATCTTTTTATTGCATTATATATTTGAAACGTCATCATAGATGAGTGTTAAATGCACTTTTGTACTAATATTTGTCTGTGATTTCCTATTGGTTATATAATCACACATATGAACGCGATATAGTTTTCACAATTCTTCTAATCAAACTATTTTGTTAGAAGAATCATCTTTACATAATTTTCATCTCTTTCAACAATTAAATAATCTTCATCACTAATAGTTGGAGGATATCTCTTTGGATCGCATACAGGGAGAAACACCCTAGGTATATAATAGAATAAATAATTTTATATAGATGCATGTGATAGATTATAATCATTTTCCATTTCATGTTATATAATCAAAACACACCTCAAAATCATCCTTATTGGGAAACTAGTCCCATTATCCCCAATCGGAGCCACCACACCAAACAGAAAAGGAGTTGCTTTAAGGTCCAAATGGGGTGGTTTTCCCCCATGTTGTGGCAATGAAATTTTGAGGCCTCAACATTTTGGCGCTAGAATGAGGGCCTTGTGAATGGCAAGAAGGTCTGATCAATCTAAAATTCAATCTAACAGTCTCTCTCCCTCTAGATCCCCATCAAATTCCAGAAAATTATCTAGATCTACATCTTTAAAATATGAAGTTGAACATCCTTCTCCTAAGTCTCCTAATGATAGTCAACCTATACTGTCTCCCGATTTTCTTCAAAATTCTCCTGAAGTTAAGTCTTTGATAGAAAATTTAGAGAGAATATCCATTTATGCTGAAAACACTGAAACTTATCAAACATCTGAGATTAGTATTTCGTCTTCTTTACAACCTAGAAGAATATTAACTCGATCAGAAAGTCAAAAGATAGGAATCATTCATTTTTAATGTCCCATTGATAGTTCTCAAAGGAGAATAAAGAAGACTGGATCGTAGTCAATTGCCAGCGAGATATTATCCCATTCACCTCCATTACCTTGACTCACTTCCACAAGTTCCACTCCAATAATCAATGTTACTTTAACTAGTTCCAGTACTCAGACTACTATCCCTTCAACTAGTTCTAGCACTCAGCTTGCCTCTTCTTCAACTCAAACTCAATCCATCACATCCACCCAAGGTCCAATGGCAGGCCAAGTACCTCCACCAAATTTATGACCATGGAACAATCCAGGGGCCATAAATATTCCCACTTCTCTTCATGCTCTTCCAAAATCACCTGAAAGATGGTTACCTAAATTTAATCTTGATGATGGTATTCTAGCAGAAGAACACATCCATAATTATATGTTAGCCATCAATTTAAAAGAGGTATTTGAAGAGGATTGTGTTGTAATATTATTTCCATATACTCTCACAGGATTTGCAAGATCCTAGTATTTTTCATTGCCTACCCGTTCTATAACTAGCTAGAATATGTTCGAAGAACAATTTCTAGCTAATTTTGTGAATGACAGGACCACTGCAATGCTCATCAATGATTTATCAAATCTAAAGGCTAAAGCGGGGGAGAAAATAAAAGATTTTAATTCAAGATTTAATAAATTGCTCAATAAAATTCTTGCTACATCAGTTCCTAGTGCATAAGTTCAAATTGAGTGGTATATTTTATCTCTTCCATCCAATATAGCTATTTTTGTTGATAGAGAAAAACTGCCTACACTCGCAGAGAACATGAAGGAATCTTTATCTGTAGAGAAACACATAATCACTCTTGAGAAGAAGAATTCCCAAGAATATAGGAAATAAAAGAAAGTATCATTCAAAGATGATTAAAAAAAGAAGCCATCTAAAGACCCTTTTGATGTAGAAGATCTTATGAAAGTTTTAAAGACTATGACAAATGAGATGCCAAATATCAAGAAACAAGTCGTTGAAATTTCTAGCTCAAAAAATACTTTCAGACCCTTCAAGAAAAATAAATCCTATAATACTCAACCACTGAATATCATATCTAATGATGAGTTTGATCAAGATACATATGAAGAGAAAACATAGGAAGAAGAAAATGAAGAAGAAGAAGAAGTTGAATTAAATGGAATGTGGAATTTCATCTTACCAAATGAAGAACAACAAGAAGCTTTACCTGTGAGTATAAGGAGAAAAAATACTACTGAAGGAACACAACCAAATCGACAACAGAAGAATTCAACGCTTGCTAAAAATAAACCAGTAAGTAAAAAGTCTACTACCAAGGCTACAAAAACAAGCTCTATTACTTCAGATACTCCAGCTACATCAAATACAATGGTAGTCTCAGACACTATTGAGTATAATGTAGTTGAAGATATGAAGAATACCAGGGCCAACATTTCAATTCACGAACTTACTAAATTAAAGCAGCAACATAAAATCTTACTTACAGATTTGAATGCGGTTCCTGCTTCAGCCTTACCTTCTCCAGTAGTAGTCCAAGATTCTAATGAAATGGGTAAACCACCTTCTCCTTTAACTAAAATAGATGCTATATATTTGATTATGATAGGTGATCAATCCATCTCTCATACTCCATTTCTCTTAAACTATGAGATCTATAATAAAAATGTCCATAATTTTTTAATAGACTCGGGAGATTCCTCTAATATAATGCCAAAATCAGTCTGTGCTAAGTTGAACATAACTCCTCAGAGTTCTCCTGTTCATATAGTACAACTTGATAGAACTAAAGTAGAGGTTGTGGGGGAAATAATTTTTTTTTCTATCAGATTGTCATCAAACCCCAAGGTTGCTCAGATAATCAATATATTAGTGGCTAATATTCCCGAGTTTTATGGTTTAGTATTAAGTAGAGACTGGTCTGAAAAACTTCACAGATATTTTGTAACAGACTGGTCACATATGTGGCTACCATACAATGAAAGCCAAATCAAATCCGAGTAGACCGTGAAAACTTCGTGAAACATACAATCACCGATATTGAAGGAATAAATGAGCCAGTAGCATTTAATACTTATATTATTGGAAATTAAACGGTAGAATCATTTTTGGGAAATTTTAATGCTCAACCATCACCCTTTTTCGATAATGCAGTTATCTCTCAGATAGAGAATTTTTCCCAGACAGACTCTTTGAAATGTAAAAATTTTGTAGATAAACCAGTAGTTAATTCTTTATTTTGGACTCTTTATTTTGACGGTTCTAAATCTGAAGATGGTGCAGGAGTTGGCTGTATTTTAATAGGCCCAGAAGTAGAAAAAAATATGTTAGCCTCCAGACTTGAATTCGATTGCACAAATAATATAGCCGAATATGAAGCATTAGTCCAAGGTTTGTACAAAGCAATTGATCTTAACATCAAATATCTAAAAGTCCTAGGAGATTCAGAAATCATTGTTAGACAGGTAAGAAATACCATTCACTGTAATTCTAGACATTTAAATCATTACCAATCATTAGTCCAAGAATTTACCATTCGTTTCTTAGCCTTCAATATTTCTTTCGTGCCTATAATACAGAATGTCAGTGCATATCTACTAGCTAATGTAGCATCGAAGTTAATTCCATCTCAAGAGTTTAGTCCCGATAGATTTTCCATTGAATTAATTTTTAGACCAATTGTTCTTGACAATATTACCAATTGGAGAGTATTTAATAATGATTTAGATTTCATAGATTTCTTAACATCTGAAGGATCTTATGATAGTCAAATTTTGGATGAAAATGAACATGACATTCAGATAAAGGAAGAGAAAAAATGAAAATCTGATTCCTAATTCAGTTTTCAAGTTAGAAGACCTCTATGATCTAAAAGATAGTTTTAAAAGACTTACTAAATCAAAAACTCAAAGTTATACCTTAAGGTTTGAGTTAGTAAATCTCGGAATTGACGATAAACCTCAAAATTTCAATCTAGGTCTTGTTCTATCTTCCGACGAAAGATTATCATTTGTCAAGCTATTAAGAATGTAAAAAAGTGTCTTTTCTTGGGATTACATTAATCTTAAAACATATGACACTTCTGTGATTCAACACACAATTTATGATCTCAGATGAGAAACCTATACACAAAAAATTGAGGAAGATTCACCTGAATCTTGAAAATCAAATCAAATCAGAACTGAACAAACTCCTCAAAGAAAAGATCATCTTTCCAGTTATACATTCTAAATGTGTTTCAAATTTTGTTCCCGCTAGGAAGAAAAATGGTGATATTAGAATTTGTATTGATTTAAAAATTTAAACAAAACATGTCAAAAGGGAAACTTTCCATTACCAACCATGGAACACGTATTTCAAACAGTAGCTGGTTCTGAACTTATGTATTTTCTAGATGGATTCTCAAGATATAACAAAATCCTCGTACATCTAGATGAGAGATTAAAGACTACATTCAGGACTAAGTGGGGAACTTACGCCTATCAAAAGATTCTGTTTGGATTAGTTAATTCAGGTGCCACTTTTCATAGAGCTATGGACACAAATTTTAGGGGGCTCATCAATAAATCAGTGGTTATTTATTTAGATGACATTATAGTCTTTTCTAAATAAGAAACCAATCATGTGAAAGGTCTAAAGCAAGTCTTCGAGCGATGTAAGAGGTATGAGATCTCATTAAACCCAAAGAAGTCATTTTTTGCTTTAGATGAAGGAAAACTTTTAGGATTCATTGTGTCAAAGAAAGATATAGTATATTGATCCTGAAAGAATTGAAGAGATTAAAAGAATTCCTTTCCCTCATAACAAGAAAGCTATGTAGTCGTTTCTTGGAAAAATAAATTTTGTAAAAAGGTTTGTCCCTGACTTTTCGCAAATAGTTTTACCATTGCAAAACATGATTAAGAAAAATTTGGTCTTTAAATGGGGACATAATGAAAGAGAATCATTTGATTTGATCAAACAATCCATTAGCAAATCTCCATTCTTGATTATCCCCAATTTTCTTAATCCTTTTACTTTATATACTTTGTCATCGATTACATCATACGTTGTTGTTTTAACACAACTTGATGACCAACAAATTGAAGCACCAATATCATTTTTCAGTTCCAATTTGCAAGGTGAAGAATTGAATTATTCATCTGTTGAGAAGAAAGCATTTGATGTCTTTAAGGCTATAAAGCATTTAAGGTCGTTTCTCCTAAAAACTCACACCAAAATAATAGTTCCATTCTCTACAGTGAGACAACTATTGATGCAACAAAAATTAGGAGAGAAAAGGGCTAACTGGGTTATCGCTTTACAAGAATATGATGTAGAAATTAGACCCTCTAAAATTATTAGAGGTCAAGGTTTTTGCAGAATGCTAACAAGAGAATCCCATTTATCATCAGAAGAAGATTCAAGTAACAATGTGCAAATATCAGAGGTAAATCTCAATGATGTGCAATCTCAATACACTGATCTCATATTTTATTTGAAAAATGGATATGCCCCAACCCAAAAAAATATTCTTTGAGATTAAAGGCTAAGAAATATGAATTAATCAATGATGTATTGTTTAGAAGAAACTTTGATTATGTACTATTAAGATGCTTAGAGAAAATTGAAGCAGAGAAAGTCTTGCATGAACTCCACGATGGACCAGCTGGAGGACATTTTGGAGGAAATACAACATCACACAAAATCCTGCATGTAGGTTACTATTGGCCTACACTTTTCAAATATTCTCATGAATATGCAAGAAAATGCAAATTTTATCAAAGATCTGGAAGACAAAGGAAACCAATCTTCCCATTAAAACAAGTTAATGTCAAACAACCATTTGAACAATGGGGATTAGATATAATCAGCGAGATCGTTCCTAACTCTTCTAAACAACATAAATATATTCTCACAACTACAGATTATTTTACTAAATGGGTGGAAGCAATTCCAATGAAGGTAGCCAACTCTAAGAATATTATTGATTTCATTTACCAATTTATCATAACTAGGTTTGGTTTACCTACTGCTTTAATGTTCGATAATGCATCTTATTTCTCAGGAACTGCCATGATAGAATTTTCAATCAAAAGAGGCTTTAAACTTAATTATTCTGCAAATTATTATTCACAAGGAAATGGTTTAGCAGAATCCACAAACAAAAACCTGATTAGAATCATCAAACGAACTGTTGATCAAAACCAATGAAATTGGCATAAGCCATTAACCTTTTCTCTTTGGTCAGACCGAATAACTAAAAAACCTTCTATTGGAACTTCTCCATTCAATCTTGTTTATGGAAAATAAGTTGTTCTTCCTACCAATGTAGTTATTTATTCTCTTGCTTTAGTTCAATTTATTGATGAATCTCCTTCTTCTTCCTTACAGATAAGACAATTTCAAATTCTTAACTTGGAAGAAGAAAGAGAAAAATATAAAGATACTCATGCACATCATCAACAAATAATAAAATATTCATATGATTCAACTTCTGTCACTCCAAAAAACTTTCAAATTGGTGATCTGGTATTGAAATGGGACAAAGCGCATGAGGAAAAAGGTAAACACACTAAATTTCAAAAACTCTGGCTAGGTCCATTTCAAATCATTGAAGAAATAGGCCCATCAACATTCTTATTGCAAGATCTATCGGCAAAAATATTCTTTGCCTGTTAATGAACATATTTTAAAGAAATACTTTTCTTAGGAGGTAACCCCTTCTATTCCTGTATACTATTGTTCTTTTCTTTTCCTTACGAAAATAAAAGTTGCATAGTATTGATTTTTGGATTTTGAAATAAACATCTCAGATAATCTTTTTGATTTATCGCTTATAGAAATACGAAATGTTAAGGAAACAATAGAAAGATTTGAAATACAAATAGATTCTATTTTCACTGAAACATGCAGTTTCATTGAAGTTATTTATTCGCTGATGAAGTCTCATCTTTATAAAGAATGGTTATTCTATTATCAGTCAAGAAAAATATATTTAACATAGTAAAGACTCTTTTACAGAGAAGAAATCTAAAAACTCAAAAAATTATCATCTAAAATCCTCAAAAGGACCAATGATTCACCCAATCTGGGAAAAAATATCAATTTTTAGAAAGAAATTCAAAAATATTATACTAGAAAAAAAACTTAAAAGATAATAAGTCTCATCATGAGCTTGCTTACCATGTTCATAAGGAAATAGTTGAACTGACATTACCAATACTGCCTACCAAAACAGGGTAATGACTTGAGATTATATCAAGAGGACAAGGGGTCTCATCAAGAGCCAACTTGATCAGTTTAATTACAACTAGTGAATGACATTTTCAATATTTGGTTACCAAGCCAAGACAATGACTTTTAAGTAAATAAAAATATAATACAAAAAAAGAAAAAAATGTTTCAAAAAAGATCAAGTGTATAAAGTTAGAATTTATTTTTGGAAATTATAAGAAAGACTGGATGGGACAATGAATCATGTTGGGTAAAAGGTAACCCTGCCAAGAGCTTAAATTGCTTATTGGATCAGAGGCTCTACCTATGATAAAAGAGTAAATATTTATAAAGCTAATCTGAAAGAGCCAACTTCTTTATCTTTTTGAACTGAGTAAAGACTGGTATAGATTCTCATACTTTTATTTTTAAAAATGAATTCTTATGAATTATAATTAAGAGAGGTTTTGTTGCTTAGTGAGATATTATTTATTGAAATTCATTCCTACAACTATTTTTATTTCAAAAACATTTTTAGAAATTTAAAAAGTTAGTTAGAGATAACTAGTTTTCTCAAGTGAATCGCCAATTGTTGTGCTATACAACAACCCCCATTTATTTTTACTAAATGGGGACCCTTTAAAAATAAATAGGAAATTTATTTTGTTTAATTTTTATCCTAAGTTAAAATACTTTAGGAAATAAAGTTTCTTTTGCTTTTCGCTTTCATTCCTTAGCGCGCATCGCAAATCGCATAGATTACAAACTTAAAACAACTTGAAACATATTAAGTCATGCGTGTTGCGATATGTGCTAAACCCTTTCCAAAGTTATATAAAACTCTTGTTGCAAATGCTTTAAACATCGTTATAAACGAGAATCGCATCACGCCTTGTAAAACAATCTAAATTTTAAGAAATTCGGTAAAACTTTGTGATTAAACGGACCTGATGAACCAATAAAACAATAAACATAAAAATCTAAGTGTTAGATAAAGCGCAATGGCATGATTTCTTAAAGTGAATTTCGCATTCCGCGGGACATAACTAAAAGCAAGTTTATTACCACATAAAAATTGCGATGTGCGATTTGCGCAGATCACATTTCCCGAGATTTATGGGTAACATAACAAATGGAAATAGTTATAAGTTGTGATATGCGATAACAGGTAGTTAATTTCTCAAGCATACGAAATGATTCATGTCAAATCAAACTAAATATAAAATCTAACATCTTAAATTGATCGATAGATATTTCACGTGAACATTTGTAAGAGATTTGATTAAAAGATTATTGATGATTAATAACATTTAATAGGAGTAAGGTTTGATAGATTCATATATACTTTGAGCATGTTTGAAATGATTGAACGCCAAATTTTTATATATGTCTTTCTATTCTCTATATTTTTAAAGTTTTATCTGTTTGCTTGAAATCAGGAAACCACTTAACGAAGTAAGGATTATAGAAATGAGCAAGAAAGGCAAAGAAATTGCCCAACTATCATCTACCGAAGACTCAGATATGTATCCCCTATTCTCAAATACCACCTGCAACAAAGATTGCAGAAGTACTTCGTGGGAGGCAATGTATCAGTTTTTCGAGGATGAAAAGCCAAGGGTAATAATTAGAGTTGCTACAACATGCGCGTCAGTTTCTTCAGACCCGACCTATTTCAACGTTGCATGTTCATTCATCCATAAAATAGCAGCAAGGCCAAATTTTTTCCCCTATACATATATTGTTAAGTGGGTAATTGACCACTTGAACGTAGAAGATAGAACATTCAAGGATTCAAAGGCGAGAATATCGATTCATTCAGGGCAGAATATTTGAGGACAGTGTATCACTTACATGTTCCACATTAGAACTATGACAAATCTTTTCTGCAAAGCTTTAGAGAAAAAAATCCACACCTAATGAAAGTCATAAAGGAATGGAACGAAGACCAAGGCAAGCTTAAACGAGATAAACTCAGTATGTACCCAATAGCACAAATTCCTTCCCCTTATTGTTATGCTGCCGATATGTTGTGTAGATTATTTGCAAAACCTGATACCACTAGGTTTTCTGTAGATTGAGTCCCATTAATTGACATAGTCATTAATTCCTTAATTATGAATTGGGAAAATATCCTATCTGATAATTTAGCCAGAAACATCATGGAGTATAGGAGTAAAAGAAGTGTTTCATCTAGAGAAATACCCCCCTTTTACATGAGTGCCTATGTTATGGATGCAATTTGTTTTCTTCAATTTTTCCTACCATGGGATGGAAATGGACGACCCAAGACTCTAATCCAATCCACATTTACCACAGTCTTTTGGGAATCAGATTTTCATCCGCATTTTTACAAAATTTTCCATAGAGTCATGTTACCTATGCACCAAATTATATTCAATGAGAAAGCCCCTAGGATTTCCAAATAAGCTAGTACAAACATTTTTCCCGTTGCCAGATGGTTTGCAGAGGAAAATTTCACATATTTCAGAGTGTTTAGGAGTTATGCTTCTCCTCATGTCCTGCCATATTATGTTCCTGACAAACTACTTGCTAGAGAGATTGCCTACTAGCTTGTTGTAAATGGTATTTCAAAACAACTTAAAGATGCTAAGAATTCCGTTTGGCCTAATTTTCCTTTAGAGTGCAGTACTTTTTCACTTTTTGAAATTGGTCATACCTACAAGGAAGTTTCAAATGTTAATTTATTGAATTTGATTGTAATACCAAAGCGGCCATATGACCCCAATGATGTGATTTAGAAATTCATCACAAACCTCAAAGTAAAGCCTTTTGTTAAAGTGATAAATAGATTTGATGATCTCTTTCAAGGTATTGAAAAGTTTTCAGATGTAATAAATTTTGCATCCAATCAAGTCAATCAAGTTGACTTGGAAGCTTTCCAAGCATATAGAAGCAAGAGTCTAGAAATGATTCCTTTGGATTTATTGACTATTGAAGATGTCAACAGACCAAATCCAAGTATTAGCTTGGATAATGAAGTTGAAGTCGTGTTTGAAGATGAGTTAGGGCAATCATAACATCAATCTCAAAATTCAGATCATTCTGAAAATCAATCCAAAAACAAAAATAAGAACCGAGAAAAGGTAATTAATAAAGTAATCAAAGAGATTGATATGCAAGAGAAAGGAGAAAGTAATGGAACATAATCATCTTCCCAAGAAGTTCAGCACAGTCAAGATACACCTGATCAGTCAGAAAAATATTAGCCAAAGGATTTGAAGAGTGAATGGGATAAGTTTTCTATGGAAATAAAAACTCCTCAAACAAATCCTAATACTGATTAATCTACCAGTTTTCAGATGCTAGAACATTCTCAGAAATTAGTGGAAACTGTTACTCCACTACAACAAGTTCCTGAAACTCATGATTGAGAGATCATTCCCACTTATCCTATAGACCAAATAGTGCTACGAGTTGAGGAAATCCCTTTGCTGGATGTCTTCTACAGTCCTAGTCATAAGGTTGTAGTGAAGAGAAGAAAAATGAGAAGAATTGATGATACAGTCTCAAGTCTTACAAATGAATCAGTAGATGTTTTATGGAAGGATCCTCTAGCTGATCATACTAAACATTTAACCAACCTATCATAGTTTGCAAGGGCATATGCTACTGCCACTATTGATAAGGTCACAGAAGTTCAAATGTTACTAAAGCATAGAGAAGATAAAATACAAGATTTATAGAGACTATTAGAGCAAGAAAATTTTAACGCCAGTGAGCAAATGGAATTGAAAATGTCCCAATTTCAAAATTATTTTGAAAGTCTAAAATTGCAGCATCAAGTACAACTCACTGAGAAGAAAACGCAACTGGAAGTAACAATAAATAGATTACAAAGCCAGCCACAGCTAAAGAAATTCATAAATGAAGCATTGGATGTGAATAATAAGCTAAAGCAAACATAAGAAGTATTTTTCCAACAAGCTTCTATCACTAGCTCTTATTGTGACTCAAGTGAAATACTGATCTAGCAAGTGGCTATCTAGAAACTTGAGTGTGAGAATATTGAGAAGAAAATCAATGAACACATTCAATGGCAAGCTTCAGACTCAGGCAAGGAAGCTAATCTACCCTGAGTAGATAAATTCCATAAGGAGATCTTATTTAAGGATTGGGAAGCACAGATAAAGCAAGCAGAGAAAGCAACAACAAAAGCATCAAGGTTAACAAAGGAAATCATTGAATTTGTATGTGTACAACTTTTGAAATCAGAACTTATCAAAGGGTGCACGTTTGAAGTGCTCTCAGAAATCAAGTAGCTAGAAATGCAGTGGAAACAAAAGATGGAAACACAGGAAGTAATGATTAAAAAAGTAAATAATTTTGATCAAGAAAATAATTGGAAATTTCTGATCAAACCTTATCATCAGTAACAAACTCTGCAGTCTTTAACGGATTCAACAAAAATATCGCAGCCAACACTCTCAAACGCGGTATTCAAGGGACATGTCAGATCAAGGATTTCGCAGCCAGTTCAGCTCAAACCCATGCTAGATATTTGTCAACTTCAGGATCAAATCCAAATGAAAGATCAGAATTCATAGTTATATTGTTACTTTAATTTCCTAGATTGTAGTTAAAGTTTGTCTTACAAGGATGGTTGTTTGAAACCTCCTCTATTTTTATGTAATAATATTTTTTAAACATATTTAATTTAATATTTAAACCCCTTTCATGCATTTAGAGAGGGTCCAAGAAATTGTCAAAAACTTTTGCAAAGAATGCACTTTTGTAAGTTTGTGAATGCTTTGATGAATTAATGGAACATAATATATTATCTTTTTACATATGAAGTTGTTTAACTGAAGAGGATCATAAATCTACTGTCCATTTACATGAGTAGGACTTCGTACATATGGTACTTCTATTCACTTGTATTAAGTTTTTCTTTCTAGATTGACAGTCATCTTTTTATTGCTTTATATATTTGAAACACCATCATAGCTGAGTGTTAAATGCACTTCTGTACTAATATTTGTCTGTGATTTCTTATTGGATATATAATAACACATATGAATGCGATATACTTTTCACAATTCTTCTAATCAAACTATTTTGTTAGAAAAATCATCTTTATATAATTTTCATCTCTTTCAACTGTTAAATAATCTTCATTACTAATAGTTGGAGGATATCTCTTTAGATCGCATAAAGGAAGAAACACCCTGGGTATATAGTAGAATAGATAATGTTAGATAGTTGTATGTGATAGATTAAAATTATTTTCCATTGCATTTTATATAATCAAAACACACCCCAAATCATCCTTATTGGGAAACTAGTTCCACTATCCCCAGGCGGAGCCGCCACACAAAAAGGAAAAGGAATTGTTTTAAAGTCCACACCAGGTGGTTTTCCCCCATGTTGTGGCAACGGAATTCTGAGGCCTCAACAATGCCCTAAGGAAAATGAATAAATAAGGGGGAGGGGAATGTAATACCCATGACTTGGCCCCCTTGGATTGCTATGTATTTGTACATGTTATATCTTAATTAGGCTGGTGAGTCAGATTCTATTGGGGTATGCATACCCCTGTTTATATAGATATGTTTTAAGCTGGTGTGCTCGTGTAATTGGGTCAAAGAACTTGTATTATTAGGCTAGTGAGACAAGTTCCATTAAAGCTTGTGTGCCTATGTATTAATGTTATCTAAAATAAACTAGTGATCAAACCATAGAACCCTCTAAACCGAGAATTGGTCATAATTGGTTGGGAAACAACAAAAAAACTAGTCGACAAAAAACACATAAAATTTTCAAATTTGAAATAAAAAAATTTATATTCATGTGCATCCATATGAATCCAAACCATTTATACACAAAAATGTAGAATTCCTCATTTATATAGCAACTAAGAGTGCATATAACCAAAATAAAATTTAGTGCAATACATTTCTAAACCGAAAATACATCAACAAAGAGGCTCTAGATGGCCCCTAGTGTACAAAAAAACCATGCTACAACAAATCCATACATATCATCAAAATCATTGCCTATATTGGGATCTTCATCATCAATATCATCCTTTAAGAATTAAAATAAGATAGAGAAAGGTTCACATGTGAAATCCATATTTTATTTTAGTGATGGTTACATTTTTACTAGGGTCATAATAGAGGAGTTCAACAATCAATGCCACTAACACCAAGGTACATAGAGGGCTTAGTGATCTTGATTAAATGCTAGTTCAATACCCTCATACACGGAAAAATTCAATGGAAAAGAGAAGGCATCTCAATCACACTCTAAGGGACTAAAGAAATAGTATTTCCATTAGTTCGAGATATGCCTAGTATAAGGTAGTCCGTAATTTTGTCTACAGGTTAGGCCGATATCCTCCTTCTTGTCAATAAAACAAGTTTATTCCTTTAGCTTGCTAGGATTTTCATAAGAGACAATATCATATAAAAGGCTGATAGATATTATAAACTCACAAATATAAGGTAGAGATAATACCTACGAACTTGGTCAAGCTTTTGGTTCCAATCAATAAAGATATCCAATAATTCAGTATATACAAGATATGGGAGACACAAGAATAGACTGAGATCTTACCTGCAGGATACTATTGGTCTCCTACAAATAAATGACAATATCCAATACCAGATTCCCCTACTTTTCTATGGTTATACTCATTTATACAACGCCGAGAGCTGACCTATGGTCACCTATTAGAGAGCGTAGTAGGAGACCCACCAAGAAAAACAATCGACAGTCTCCTCATTCTAGCTTGAAGGGTAGCCTCCTAAAGTACAATCAAAGAATAAAGAAAGAAAACAACTAAAACTACTTCAAAATAAGACATTATATGTGCTACTTGCATTTACTTATTACTTACCTAAAGTCAAATATGTTGCTACTGGGTCTCATCACTTGGCTCCATACACCAACACTTACTCTACTCATGTCTATGCCTTTGCTTAAGCTCTATTAACTAGTTCATTAACTAGGTCTAGATATTGATCTCGTCCCATCTCTACATCTGTGTTTACAACTATCTATGTGCATAAAGTCATAACAAAATCTATGTATCAAAACCCTCAACATCCTGCGTGTACCTAAACTATCGACTCTCATGCTTGTGTGGCTGCTGGCTATGGATTTGTATCTACTGTTGTAGGTGTTGGATCGATTGAACCACCTAAACCATTAGTTTCCAGGTCTATTAGTTCTAGACATGGATCTAGAATTACTGTTGGATCTATTACTTAAACAATAGAATCCATTACTGCAACAACTCCTGATGGAAGATATGAAACTAGGGTGAAGTTGCTCCTCCTTGACCGATATATAAGTAAGACAAAATGCAACCTATAAAGGTGCTTTTTGCTACTTTCTCCTTTGCTTCAATAGTTGGTGGATCAAATGGATCAATAAAATCGACATGTTTGGGCTTGCTTTTCATCTCATTGCAATCCCCCCAATCTTGAAATCCGGAAAACTGTTAAGTCTAATAGATTTTGAACGAGATAAAAATTCTTCTTTCTCCATATAAAATCTAATGAAGTCACAACCACTCTCAGATATCCCGAGTCAATTAATGGTAATGTTAACTATTTAAGGAAAATGATGAAAATGAAAAAGATAAAGGAGAATGTCACTTTTAATTTAAGAATGTAACATTACCATTAATTGTATAACAATAGTAGGGCCATAGACTCCACGATAGGAAAAGTATCCCGATATGAAAATATATTATAATTATATTATTTAAATAATATTATAATATATTATTATAAAAAAATTAAGGGAACACCATGCTTATAAGAAGGTGCCCCCCCCTATTCAGTTGAGAAGGGGGATGAGTAGGGACATGTGTCCATATGGGAGGGCTTGGAGGGCACCTGGAAACCCATGAGGGTAGTAGGAACTCTTGGACCCGCATGACTCTTGACATCCTTGGTTGACCAAGATAGGGGCTAATGGGGGATATGAGCCTATTGGATGGAGGTTGTCAGGTTGGTACCTCAGATATGTGAGGGCCTAGAGGGTACCTAGAGACTCGTGATGGCAACAGGAAATCCTAGAGCTACATGACTCTGGTCATCCTTGGCTAGCCAAGATAAGGGTCGATGGATGATGTAAACCTATTGTTTGGGGATTGTCAGGTTTGGTACCTTGACCCTGTTATGTTTGGTACAAGATATGTACCTAGATAAAAAAGCCGATGCTTAATGGATTCATGGCCCCAACTCATGGGTGACTAGCTACTTAGAGAACTAGAGCAACGAAGTCCATAACTGGGTGGTACATCTGGGTCCTATAGCTAGTTGGTGGATTTTCCAAGATAAGTCACTAACACCCTTATGTTATTTACAATTAAATATTTTATGCCTATTATTATGTATTTGTGAGTTATGGTATATGTACATGTTATCATGTTTTATGGTTTATGGTTTTTTGTATGTATTATTTACAATTATGGTACTAGTGGCATTGCCAAAGTTGGGTTAATGGGGGATGTCATAACTATAACCATTGATCCTATGAGAGTTTTCCCAAGCTACTTGGGTTCACCCTTCCTCATTATTTAGCCAAACACTAATGGTTTGACAAAACTTGGACCACTTTCGGCTATGTGGGTGTATGCTTTATCACTAGGGGACAATCCTTGATGGGCTTTCACATTGAAACAAGTGTTACGTAGTTTCGTATAGGGAGCTTGTTGGATGTGGCATGCATGGACGAGAACAAACTCCTTGAGGTTTTTAGAGAGCTATGCTTTTACATGGACTCACATTTGAGGGTAAGGATTATAGAACATATTAGATAATGGTCCAAAAGCTCAAAGATTCATTTAAAAAAAAAGGCCAATATTGCAAAAAAAAAACTTGGGATTCATCCCAAATGATGTAATGAAACCCTACATTCTTTTTTGTAGATAACTCCTTCAACCATCGAGTAAAACCACTGCAAACACAAGATCCGCGAGAGATGATTTGCTAACAAAGAACCCTGTTTTGTTGGAATTCCCACTTTGGACACACAAAAATGAATGACAACTATTAGGTATTAGATGAACTTCATAATATTGTTGTGCAAGATTAAAGAAAAGAAAACATTTTTTTGTTAGGTTGTGTCCACTTTGGCACCACCAACCAAGATATTCATGTACCTCCTTAAATGGGTTTTAACTATTGCAAGTGGAGGTGTACCACCCATAAATTTATTGAATAGTGTGTTGTGCATATTTCGATCAATTATATTCATACTTTGAAAAGAAAATATATCAACATGAAAGTTATCATTTTTAGATGTGTTTGAGGAATTACCATGTCATAAACCTTTGGTGGAAGTTTTTGTGGATGCTTGGGTAGATCCATCTCGACACTTATAGATAAAGAAGATTACAAGCCCACTAGAAACCTATGAGTAAGAAAATGCTGCTAACACAATCCAATCAAGGGAGATGACAAGTTTCAAATGTAAAAAAACACCATAAGAACTCAAACACATGCAAACCTTAAGTCCCATGTTCAAAGATTCAAAGCATAATTAATGTACTTTAATAAAACATTATCCATTTTGATTACCAAAATGATCAACTTCCAACTCTATAACAACAACAAACACTTTTGCTAGTAGATAAATTGGCTTGTATATAAGCCATAAGCTCCATAATCTTGTCTCATATGTGGACTCTATGACATAATTTGTATCTCCCCAATTGGTTGTGATACCAACAACCTAATATTTCTATTGCAAACCTTTGCACCTACAACATAATCTTCCCTAGGACATTCTTGATGTTAAGGGCCTCTTCAATATTTTCTTTTCTTAACTCTGCAATACACTAATTGTGAATGTTAATCCCTATCTCTCTCCCTTTGACTTTTCCATTAGGGTTCACTTTGCATTATATGTATGAAAATTTTCATTAGGTAAACAAAGGGAAGTTAGCTCTCTCTCTATCAAACTATATATTTTTTCTTTTACAACAAGATGTGCTAAGAAATGGACCCTTTTCTTGCTTAAACAAGATGGTTTGCATCTTGTTTTTTAATAATACCCATGACATTGTAGCATTTTGCCACTCCTAGAGTTCCTTATAACTTGCATGTACATACAACAACAAAGACATTTACATGTGGGATTATATGAGTGAAAGTGGATTCATAATTGATGACCTTAATGTGAAATTGAATAACATGGTTGGAAGTAACAACAACTAGAAATACTTCTAATTCATACACCTTAGAAGGCCAATGGACAATGTCCAAAAGCATGGAGTCAACACAAAGGTAAATGCCTTAAAGAAAATTGAAAATATTTATTTTAACACAATAGTATTTAAATGCCACGGTAAAAAGAAGCTTCAAAATATTTCTTTTAACAAACACAATGGTAAATGCTAGGGCATATAAGAACTTGAAAAGATTTCTTTTATCCACTCTCCACGAGTAGAGTATAGAGTTCTCTCTTGCATAAATGATGGCATTGGCCTTTGAACCAGTGACATTTAGGTGAAGATAGTATGGCTTGGTTTACACTTGCGTGAATTTCAAAAAATTAAGAAATGATAAAAAGACAAGAGTAGGGCTAGCTAATGGTGATGAGCAATTGTTGTGCATTTGTTAAAAACAACCACATGCCTTCCCAATTATAACGAGTTAAATTGGTTTTATTTGAGATATGCACTAGAATGACACTTTTAAAAGTTCTCCTTAGTCACCAATGGGTTCAAAGTTTATCCTTGTGGTAATCATATACAAAAATTCCATCAAATGTGATGTGCATGTACATAGGTAAATATGTTAGTCGGAAAACTACTTTTGTGTTGTTTTAAAATGTTTCACTTACCCCCAAATGTCATTTTGCAAAAGCCATCCAAGATGTTTATTGACATATTCTTCAAATTGACTTCAACAAATTTTGCGGTACTTTAAAATGTTTTCTCTTACCACCAAATGTCATTTGCAAGAGCCATTCAAGATGATTGTTGACATATTCTTCAATTTGACTTCAACAAAGTTCATTGCCCTAGATGAATGGTTGAACCTTGAAACCATTCTCCCATCTTTAAGAGAATGATAACTAGAAGATTAGACTATAATGCCACTTGAAATAAACTTAGCATGATGCACAACATTTTCTTCTGTAAAATGTGGATTATATGGAATGGAACAGCTTAAGGCTGAAAAACAATAAGGTTATTATTCTCTAGTCCATAATTATGGAAATTCCTTGGAATTCAAAATTAAATATAAATAGAAATTTCACCTTCAACTTAGAAGGTTTCTTGAATCTTGTGAATTTTCAATGTGAAGGCTGATGTAAAACAATAATAGACAAATATGATGTTTCACTTCCAAACATCCTAAACTTCTCAGCAATTCAAGGAGAAAAAAACCAAAATGATAAGTTTCAACCCTTTTATGGCAACATATGACAACTTATTATGTAATGTCCCCATTGTCAGTTTCTCTTATGATGCAATCAAGATGGACTTCCAAGGTTGGTGGCAATCAATTTATAGGAGAGAGATTACATCATCAGAGGGCCCGAAGGGTTTTGGAGGAGTCTCTATGGGTCCAATGGAGTTCACTTGTTGTATTTCACCACCAAGGGCAATTCCACATAGTTCGTTCTTGGTTTTGTTGCATTTTGACGAATCCCGCAAAACGAGGTTATCATTAGTGTAATTTAATTAAAAACACTAACGATGTTGTGTGGATGGGACTATTTAGAGAAACACCTTAGTGTAATAGCTCCTTGGAACCAAAACAAAGAGATCTACATGATGGGATGGTGAGAAGCGGTTTCTAGTGGCTGGAGAAATTATGGTGGTGAATTAATCATTTCCCAAGATTAAAAATGACTTTAATTAGTCACTTAATTAAATAAAAAGGGGAAAAGTCCTCGAAAAAGTGACTTAAATAAAAATAAATTAAAAGTCACTTAAATAAAGTAAAGGGGGGAATCTTCTATAATGGCAATAAAATAATAAAATAACTACTTCTAGAAGGTTGGAGAGCCATCCATCAAGCCTTAAAAGGAAGGGAAGCAAATCATTTGGAACATCTTGGATTGTTTGTATTTTATGATTGGTGAGCTTTGGAGAACTAGGTTCCCAACTTCTGTAAACCGCAAGACGAAAACCCTTGAGTTATTCGGTGAGATTGGATGAAAACCCGTCTCACTCCTTGGTGAATTCATTCAAAATTCACATTTGTGTTCATTGGTTCAAGTTGTATTTTGGAGGCCCAGTCCAACATTGTAGCAAATCTCCTAGAGGCCATCATCTCAACCACTCTCAGATAGTTATATTAGCATTGATTATCTGATTTTATAATAATATAATAAGGTTGAAAATTATTGAACATTTCTCTTGTCTATTCTAAATTGCAGTTTTTATTTCTATGTATGTCGTTAAATTTATGATGTAATTTGTATAATTTGATTAATAAATTTACGGCATAATTCCTGAAGAAAAATCCTGAATATTTAAATGAAATATCAAATTGGGATATTACATAATAGCTAATAACCAGATAATCCTGAATATTTAAACGAAATATCAAATTGGGATATTACATAATAGCTAATAACCAGATACTCTTTTGCAGCCGTAATAACAAACAATAGTACACCAATAATATGATAGTAGTAAACTTGATCTTTATATTCTTTTTTTAAATGTCAACTTTACTTAAATGACATATCATTTAACAATTGTCCTTTTACTTATGTCAAAATAATGTAACACATATCACTATAAATATGGTGCATAATTGTTATAGACAACGAGAAACTTCATTAATGTGCTCAAGATGAAATGCATGTACATACCATAATGTTGTCTCAAGGCCAGTACAAATCTTCCTAGCCCTCCAAACCCTAGCTAGATAAGCAACAAAACCCTAACAACCCAGAAGATCCAATGTACCCAAATCTAATGAATCACCCTAAGCAGGTTGTAAACACTTTCAAAATAACTTTTAAAATTAGCGATAATAATATCTTCTACATAGACTGGCTTTCTTTACAAGGCACACAAAATAGGGACGCTATATTTGAACCTCTCTCTCACCCTTTTTATTTTAATATATGTCATAGTAGACTACTTAATCGCTACTTAAATTACAATATTTACCATTCTCCTGGTTTCGATACCAGTGGAAGTAGTAAATTGGACCAGCAAAAAGAAATTGTATGGTTAAGGCAATAGATCTTGTCATCAAAATGTTCTTTGATGTGGGATTTGAATAAATGGTCAATACCATAACATCCTAGTTGGCAATGGGATAAAGAGGAGCATTTATTAGAATGCCCTGCAATGGCAATATTCACCGGTCCTACTAACGGGGTATAACAGTCCCGAACATGTACATGAAATTGAAGAAATTGAAGTGTTTTACATGGTCATCAATCCACATTACAAGCTGGGAACTTTCTCTTACTTGCAAGTTTAAGGTTAAAATTTTAAATACACTGGTATAACAGAAGGTAGGGCCTCACATGAACGCAGCACATCCTTGAAATGATTGATGGAAGCAACAGAATAATTTCTTGTCTTATAGTGTTGCAGATAAGTTTGGCAGCATTTTAGTGGTTACAACATACTCGAATATTTCTACAGGCTCAGATAGGTTCCCAGAATCCCGATTGCTGCGGTTAGTAGTCCAAAACCAACGGCCAGCTTTTTGCTGTGGTGTGGCAGAGGTTATAACTGCACACCTCTTCCACACTATTGAGCACAATTTTTGTGTCCAGCACATACCCTGCCGCTTCCATCATCTCTGCCAATTTATCTAACATTGAGTAGATGTCTTCTGATTTTGGATGTGATCTATCTCCTGCTAAAAATGAGTGTTTTCAACAATCCAGATGAGTCGGGTTAATAGTCCAAAAGAAATGACGACTTTTGCTGTGGTGTGGCAGAGGTTTTAAATATGCACCTCCTCCACATCATTCAGCACAAATTTTGTGTCCGACACATACCCTGCTGCTTCCAACTTCTCTGCCAATTTATCTAACATCGAATATATGTCTTCTGATTTTGGGTGTGATCTATCTCCTGCTAAAAATGAATGGACCCTGTTTCTGACTTCAATCCAGCTACGCCCCGGCTCTTTTTTCAATCCCCGGTCCTTCATTATTTTTCTCACCTTTGATACGTCATCCCACCTGCCATCTGCTGCATAAATATTTGATAATAGTACATGGTTGGCGACATTTAGTGGTTCCAAATGAAATAAATATTCTGCTATCTGTTTTCCCAGTTTTATGTTGCCATGAATTCTACAAGCAGCAAGCAAAGATCCCCACACAGCACCATCAGGTTCAAATGGCATTTGGTGAATAAGCTTCACTGCCTCATCCAAATGGCCAGCTCGACCTAGAATGTCAACCATACAGGCATAGTGATCACCTTCTGTCTTGATGCCATAAACAGAACTCATGGAATCAAAGTAGTTTCGGCCCTCATCAATCATGCCGACATGGTTACAAGCAGACAGGACACCAACAAATGTGATGCAGTCTGGGTTCACATTTGCTCGTTGCATCTGTTCAAAGAGTTGGATGGCTTCCTTGCCATGACCATGCTGGGCATATCCTGAAATCATGGCATTCCATGAAACCACGTTTCGAATAGGCATTTTGTTAAACTGTCGATGAGCATCTTCTACATTGCCAGATTTAGCATACATATCAACAAGGGCGCTCGCTACAAAAATCCCCGACTCCAATCCATTTTTTATTATATGGGCATGAACCTGTTTACCTTGTTCTAGAGCTGCCATACTGGCACAAGCCCTCAGGCCACTAGCGATAGTGAACTGATTTAATTTCATTCCTGCTCTTCCGAGCTGTTGAAAGAGATTCAGGGCTTCATCATATTGGTCGTGCTGGACATTTGCTCCAATCATGGCGTTCCATGAGACAACATCTGGTTCCGGCATCCTGTCAAACAAATATTTTGCACTCTCTATATTTCCACATTCGGCATACATGGTTACGAGAGCATTTCCTACAAACACATTCGATTCAATCCCAGCTTTGATGCCATGTGCATGGATTTGCTTGCCCTGTTTTAAAGCTCCCATGCTACTGCAAGCACTGAGAACACTCGCAATGGTATATGGATTAGACTTCACACCTTTCTTCTGCATTCGACAGAAATGTAACAGCGCTTCTTCACAATGTCCATGTTGAGCAAGTCCTGCAATCACTGCAGTCCATGAGACCACGTTTGGGTTAGGAATTTCGGCAAACACTTTGCGTGCATCTACCAATTTGTCGCATTTTACATACAACGTGATAAGGACATTGCTCACAAAGACATTTGACTCGAGTCCAATCACGATAGAATGAGCATGTACCTGTTTTCCACGTTCCAGATCCACCAATCCGGCACAAGCAGCAATAGCGCTGGCTAACGTGAACTCATTTAATTTCATTCCTGCATTAACAATTTGACAAAACACTCCCAAGGCTACCTCCTCCTTCCCATGTTGCTCATATGCTGAAATCATGACAGTCCAGGATATGAGGTTTCTTTCAGGCATTTTGTCAAGCATTTGGAGCGCATCGGTAAAGTTTCCACA
The DNA here is from genome assembly GCA_034641835.2 of Pinus albicaulis. Taxonomy (NCBI): domain Eukaryota; kingdom Viridiplantae; phylum Streptophyta; class Pinopsida; order Pinales; family Pinaceae; genus Pinus; species Pinus albicaulis. The sequence goes on from CM076572.1 coordinate 85,365,075, forward strand.
TTTTGCATACATATTAATAAGATGGTTTCCAACGATGGTATCAGGTTCAAATCCAGTTTTTATCATGTGGCTGTGCACCAATTTGCCCTCTGCAATCGCCATGGATTTGGCGCAATGCTTCAGAAGAAACCCATATACTGCGGAAATTCCTACACTTCCGTCATATAAAATGCCCAGCGCTTTCTCTAGTTGTGCCTGTTTGCTGACAGTGCCAACATTATCGCCATTGGTATCTTCGCGTAATCCATTTGGGTTTATGTGTTGAGCAGCGATGGTGTCATGGGAGCGATGGAAGCCAACAACGAAGTGCTTTCGGCACGGTAGAAGTGACCTGTGAAGTGCCGGGAATGCAATGAAAGAGGTCATGACAGCCACAGAGATTCATGCCGAGGAATATCACCGAACCCACATCTAGTTAGAAATCTGATGTTGATATTACCGTCAGTCTGTGCAGCTGTTATTGTAACGCTTCTCCTCGCTGTTCTCGATTGATTTTACATCCACGAGATTGGCTTGGTTTGACGGTGAAGCAACATTGGGTTTGACTTTTTAAGATTTTTGCTGCGGAGGTTTAACTTTTTTAAATCTGAGCAAGAATTTATTGAAAACAGAATTTTGATGGCTAATTTTGCACAATGGAATGAGTATTTAAGGGTGTTAAATCCATATATAGAGTCAAAAAACCAATTTAAATAACAAAAATCAAAATTTTACCTCTAATTTTTTTACCCGGCATAAACTTCAAAAAGTACTTCAAACTCCATTGTTTTTAGTGCGACTTTTTTGAGTTTTAAGTACCTGAATTCGGTGAAAAAATTTGAGGTAAAATCTTGATTTTTGTTATTTAAATTGGTTTTTTGAGTGTATATATGGATTTAACACCTTAAAAAACTCCTAAGGCACTTCCACTGTGCAAGGTTAGCCATCAAAATTCTGTTTTCAATGAATTCCTCCCAGATTTTACCGGAAAAATCCAGCCTTCAAAAAGTCACACACTAAAGACTACTAAAAAAAAGAGGTTGTGGACTGTTTTTTTTTTAAGATCTGAATTTTGATAAAAGAAATTAAAAAAAATTAGAATGGTGGAGTGTTTATTTTTATTTATTTATTTATTATTATTAGGGTGGAAATGGATTGAATACTATTGAAAACCTTCAAAATGCTCAAAATCTTGAAGTTTGACATCCGTAATTCAAAATTTCAAAACTTTATACCAAATTTTGTCATTAAAATTTCCATTATTTTATAGACTAATTTGTGAACTCTTTATAACTACAATTTAATCAATACATCATCGTAATAATAATAATAATAATAGGCCAAATTTAATTACTAAATAACAAGAAACAGAATTACAAATATGTTATTGTAAGGTGAATTTTTTTTAAGGTTATATGGTAAAATTCATTGCCAGTGATAAGGTATATTGCACTTTCCCTTTATATATTTTATGGGGCATTTGGAGATGCATGAATGCTAAGAAGCAGAGTTACAAATATGTTGTTGTAAGGTGAATTTTTTTAAGGTTATAAGGTAAATTTCACTTCCAGTGATAAGGTATATTGCACTTTCCCTTTATATATTTTTTGGGGCATTTGGAGATGCATGAATGCAAAATGAAGATGTTTCGATGTACATCTAAGTTTATTTGCATTAAGATTGTTGTATACTTCAATGAAATTGGCCAATGATTGAGAAGCGTATATCTAGTCATATTCAACTATTAAATATATGGAATATATATCTAGTGGGTTTTTTTATGGGGCGACTTGCAAAAAATATTATGGTTGTGGGAGCATATATAATCATAAAACTTGACACTTATTATCATTTTTACTGGAATAGTGGGGTGGGTTCTAATACCTGAACTGAGATCATAACACTTTGTAAGATACTATAATGTGCAAAGTGGTTATCCATCATGTCCTTTGGAGACTTCAAAGTGATTATTGATTAGGCATTAATGCAATGTTCTTTTGAATCTCTCTTACTTATAAATTGGATGAAAATAATTAAAACCTTGATGGAAAATTTACTTAGAATGACCTTTTCTCACCATTATCCAAGGCTAGACACACCACACAAACATAGAAAATTAATTATATTGCTCCATGCAATGATACTTTTCAAAGGATGGGGAATATCTATTTTAGGTAGGCTCCATTCTATCGAAATGGAACATTTGGTATTTAGTTTTCAATTTTCTTGTGAAATATATATGATGTAGGGATATTATTATGTATTATGAGATTGGCTATATAAATACAAATTTACAATCTGGACTCGTTTTTTTTGTGAGCATAGGAATATTCTAGAACTAGTTTATATCTTAGGATTATGTTTGGAAGTGAAAACATTATCAGAAATGGAGAATATCTTGGTATATATGGTAAAATGTAAACAATTTTTTTATAAATAGAAAGTATGATTGTTTTTTTTTTTTTTTTTTTTTGAAAAAAATGAATTTTTTTTTACAGTTTATATATTTGTTTGTTGGGGTAAGAGAATATTATGATTGTTTGAAAGAATGTTTGACTTTTGAGAATCTTTTGGTTTTTTTTTATGAATCAATTTCTAAGAAAATGTGAGATGTTGCATTTGTTATGGCCTTTTGAGTGCAAGATGGTGTGTGATATATTGTGTATTGCATTTAAAAAAATATTTTTCCTAAATTCTTTGTCTTATTTCAATCAGTTAATGAAATGCATGCCTTTTATGTAGTTTTTGTTAAGAATTTTGGATTATGCACATCAATAATACAATGAGTTTTGCTTTCATGTGTATCAAACCTCTCTTAAACTTGGGCGTGATATGTTGATTGATTAAGTTTTCTTTTTATGTGCCTCATGAAACTTTGTGTTTTTGTGCCTTTATGTATTCAAAGTTGGTGCAACATCTAGTGATGGTGGAAAATTTGTTTTCGTGCAATAAATTACACAAAAATAAACTTTCTTTGGTCATACAATTTTGTATGGTTGTAAACTTTAGCTAGTTGTGACTTGTCACATTGCTAAAAAGTTTCATTTTGTGTGATTGTTGGAGGGGTTAGTTGACTTGGTCGACTAGCTTAGTCGAGTCGATGTAATAGAGTATATTGTAAGTCAATTGATTCTCTAGTCGAGTCAATTGTGAAAGTCAGTTCTGATGGTTAAACTGTTGTAACCGTTCAAACATAATATATATATGCATACGACTTTATGTACTAGTTCTATTCAGCTATCAAGAAAATATAATATAAGAGTTTCTTTGTTGGTTGTCCATTGCTTTTTGTTGCTTCTTTCTTCCTCATGATGCATATGGATATGTAGTTACTTGTTGTCTATCCTACTGGAAACCAATGCTTACTTTCTACTAGATTACAACATTGGTTATGTTGCTAGTAGTATTGGATTTGAGTACTCATAAAATGCAATCATAAATGTTAACCTTGGAAGAGATACAACCATGGTGGTAGACAAAAGTTAATAATTATCTGAGAATTACACAATGCGAAACATATTGTCCATTGCAGAAACTAGGGAACATTTCTTTATAGAGGCACACAAAATATTTATTGAAGTATCCCCAAGCGACATAAATAAATTCCTCAACCATATTACTAATGCGACAAACAGAGATTAATGGTTGTCTGAAAAAAAAACTAGCAAAAGACAGACGAACACACTTGTGTGAGTGGGTTGAGAAAATTCTCGATGAATTCTGTGAGGAGCAAGAGATAGAAGAATGGACTTCTATTGATTGAATCAAAGCATGGTTCTTTAACGATTTCCGTGATAGTTTTTTTTTGTACCGCACATGGTTTTTTACATAAACTTACCCTTGACAAAAGGGTCGTACATATAGTAGAAATTAGAATATAAACCACCCCCACAAGAACCATTAAATTCTGAGTATTGTCGCTATAAATAGGCTGATTGGGAGAATTTTATCAACACCCACTATAAAAATACAAAGGAAGTGTGGGACTACATTTTGAGCAGATAAAAATGTTTTTCAGATCCACCCTCATCGATTGGCAACAAGTTGGGTTGATAATGAGAAATAAATAAATAATAAGAAAAGAAGTATAAAAGAGAAGTAAAAAGTAAATTAAATAGTTGAGATGGGAGGAAAGTAGCCAATTGCAAAGAAACAAGAATATATACTCGATGAAGAAGCCCATCGAAGAACTCACACTTGTTCTTGACAATATAAACAATTGAACGACATTCAAAAGTTAGCAAGGGACAAAAGACAAGAAATAGGGGTACACAATCTTAACAAACAAATGAAAAATCTAGTTTGAGAGTGTGGGAGGAAGATGCATAGAACTCCTCAGATGCTTAGCATCAAGAGTTGAGAGGCATAACATCGCTCACTCTGACGAGAAGTGATAGTCTACAACTAAGTCCTGGAAAATATGTAGACATCATGGAAATTGACGACTATGGCCCAACAATGCCGTGTTCCCACGTCACATCCATATCAAGTCCCATTATCAGGGAATTCCTCCAACAACGACTTTATATTAATTCATAAACATCCACAATTTGGTATAGAAGAGATGAAAAAATTTCAGAGATCGATTGTATATTGAGATTTTGGCTGTAAACCAAACTTGGATTGATAATCAAGAAAATGATGATATACTTCTCCACATTCGATATCTCATGAACATACCCCCAATTGCAATTATTATTTGTTAAAGAATGTAGGTTTTAACCCTGTACAAAAATGATCTACAAACGAATCTTAAAAACAGAAAATAAACATAGCGAGAGAATAAAACATAAAATAGATATACACAAAGATTTTCCCTTGGATCCCAAATCGGGACTACCAACTTTATTTTTCATTATATTCCTTTTAGTGACACAACACATATATATACATGCAAAAGCATACATAAACCCCAATCCATTACCCCTGGATTAGAACATAACCGTAGTTCCCTTGACCGGATCTACAAAATACTAGGGGCCGAAAACCATCATTCCCCAAAACCGTGTGCAAACCCATGCACAAAACCATGGGTAGGTTCGCCCACCGAAAAATAGGGTCCAAATTTTTTTTCCCGTGGCGCTGCCCCGAACCCTGAACAGGGGGTGCTGTCGCCCCTCCTGTGACTCTCTGTGCTCGACACAACGTACAAGGGGGTCTATCACCCCCCCTCTGACACCCCCCCCTGCGCGTGTGACTAATCGTGGAAATAATATATAACATACAACACAAAGAAGATGAAAATATAAGCTCAAACATTGAACTGACACAACTACAAATCGATTCATTGAATATATAGACAAACACTGTCAAATCGGTGAGATATTCGTAAGTTTTACAAAAGTGTGAGTCAACAAATAAGAAAGTACCCCACGCCTGACGCATAAACTAGTCGTCAAAGCTGACAAGAAAGACCAGTCGACTAGTTCAAAGGCAACAAAAAAACTACACCTCCTCGACCAAAAATGGGATTGAATCACATTTTCCTCTATGAAGGAGATGAAGACCCAAATAAATTTTAGTTTGTATATGAAAAGTTTTGGGCCGCCAATGACATTACTGATGAAGATAAACAAATGGCCTAGTTTGTAGTTTCTCTTAGGAAGCAAACACTTACATAGAAAAGCAAAAATGTTATTAAGACCAACTTATTTTCCTTCTTCGAAGCGCAAGATGTCAACAATCTTGTGGGACAAAAATTGAAATAGATTAACCAATGCCTAAATGAAATGGTAAGAGAATAAGAAAAAATATTTAAGGATTTGTTAAGTCAAATCCCCTATATCATTGACAAAGTTCTACTTGTTCAATGGTATGTTCTTGGACTTCCTCAGAAAATCTGAGGAACCCTGAGAATTCAGAAAGTACAAACATGTGAAGAAGCTTTGAAAATGTCTTAGTGCATCGAAGTAGATGATGAAGGGAAATTATGAAATTCAACATATGAAAATAAATTAGAAGATAAAATCGAACAACTACAACATTCTCTATGGGCATTCTCCTTGCAGAAGAATAATCTTTGGTGTATTAATTATTGAAGCGAGGGGCATACTAAAGATAACTATAAATTTTATGATTACTTCGACCAAGATGTTCGACTAGTTTAGTCAAATATATATTGCAATATCTATCAAAATCCTTCAAATCAAAATACTAAAGAATGCCAATATAATCTTCCCAATACCAAACCTAAGTGGTGTGGCATCTGTGAGGATAACAACCACTTTACGCAAGAATGTCAGCTAAAGGAAAAGAATAAGCCGAACTATCATGATGTCTATCAAACTCATGCACCAGATCAATTTGACGAGCTACCCATGCAAGGAGGAAGGGGAAATGATATAGATTGATATGGATTCCATTGAGAAGGATATAATGGTCAAGGTTTGGGTAGAGGTGGAGGTTGAGGAATATTGTATTGATTTACATGTTGGAAGGAGGGCCACATAATGCCTAAATGCTCGTTAAAAGATAAAACTGATTTACATTTCTGCAATATGTGTGGTTTGGGTGATCACTCCCTGAAGGATTTCCCCAAAATTCTTGAGAATAAATTAAATAAATGCGTTGTCATTTTTTTACAAATTGTTCCAAAGAAGGAAGTTTTAAAACGAAAAAACCTCCATGTAGTTACTAGATCAGGTGCATGTCGAAAGAACAACTTATGAAATCAACAAGTCAACCGACCTACTAAAAACACTGCTAAATATCCAGACATGCAAATTGAAAATGATACAATGGAAAAAGTAGCCTTTTTTAGGAATGAAGCTAATAAGTAGAAATCAACGAAGGATATCATACTTGAAGAATTTTTGGATCTGCCAAAAGAATAACAGTCAGCCGATCGACTCATTGAACTTTTAAATATACTAAAAATACTATAATGAGAAGAAAAATCAATATCGAAACTTGCACCGACTTTCACAAGGTGGACATCTAGATGACCAAGACCCTCGGGTTGATTTGGAGATAAATAGATATATAGTAAAGTAAGCCATAGTTAAATTTGGGTCTCAAGTAAATATTATTCCATGAGAAACATGGATAAATTTGGGAATACCAACTCTCCAAAGAATGACTAATTATCTTTAACTTGCAGACTAAATATGAATTGAAAAAATTAGGACTATGAGACAAGTTAAAACATCAATTATGGGGATCTCGACATTTATCAATTTTTAGGGCATTGACTTAGTCGATAAAAGACCTACGTATCTAAACTTAGTTGGAAGAACATGGGGAAGAAGGATGAAAGCTACAATTTCATTGGAAAAAGATAGAATCAAAGTAAAATGCAATATCAAAAATATTATCATACCTCTTGATCCCTACGAAGGAAAACCTTGGGTTGAACCTTGGGAGGATATACATAGGCAAGGAGGTTATATCAAATCCCACATGAGGTTAGAAATAATGTCGAGCCTAACACATTCAGAGAAATTTTATTAGGATCCCCTCTTTCTATTTGGAAAAATTCTGACACCAATTTATATTTGTTATAAATCAAGAATTATGAATTTAAGGCAAAAGAGTGTTGGACAATTGAAGCCGTGCCAACAAATAATGTTTGACCATGCTTCGCCATAGAATAAATCCCCATGATTAAAGAAAGAACAATTAAACAAAATATATCATTGCTTCCTTCTGATTTAAATAAAGACTCTAGCGTCCTACTCAGATTCAAGGAACGAGCTTCTGCCATGAATAAGTTGAGAAAGTAACCAAGGTCATTGGAGACCAAGGGAGAATGCAAAGTCTAGTCCAAACTTTCATAAGAAAAGCGACATGATGGTGGAATACCCATTCATCAATACTCCAAACTCGGACAACAACAATAACATATTTTATAGAAAGGTTTGGCCACCCTATCTATTCCTCTAAGGAACTAACGAGGTTTGCTTCAATATTCACAACTGCATCAACATCTTCTTCTTTTGAATCTGATTTTTATTTCTAATTATATTCATTTTCTTTATTAGTGGACTTTGTATCCATGGATATGAAGAGGGATTCTTCTTTCTCAATATTAGAAACATCTCCATCATATTCTTTAGATGAGCTATTGTACTCTTTAGAGTAAAAACTCTTCTTCTTAGCATATTTTCCTCTTTTGTGTATACAAGATTTACTTTTATTATTATGTTATTATTTGTCATCAATGTCTTCCCTTTTTTCATATGGACTTCTAACAACAAAATTTCCTACTCCACCACAATTAAAGCATTTGAAGGGTAGCTTACCTTTGTATTTTCCATATCCTCTTTTTAGCTTTCTCACAAATTATACTTCTTCTATATCTAATTCCTTGATGGAAAAATCACAAGATTTGTTTCCTTTTGTCTTCTTTGATGCTTTTAATGTTTCTTCCTTCTATGCTAGCTTTTCTTTTCTATCCTTGTTTCATATGTAGTGAGAATCCCATGTAGCTCATCCATTTCCAGTTTCTCATGATCCTTCATTTCGTCAATGGTAAATACCTGAAAAATCTTAAGGGGAGTGACCTTAGCAATTTTGTACAATCATTGATTCTTCAACCTTCTCATTAAGTAATTTGATGATGTTGACAATTTCATCCACATGTAAGAAATAGGCTACAACATTTTATTTGTCTTTCATTTTCAAACTCTTGAACTATATTTTATGAGCTTTGTCTTCTTCACCTTATAATCACCTTCTGTAATATTCCTAAATTAGCATGCAGCTAATTGGAATATTAATTTTTCTCTTAGCATCTAGTTAGATGAATAAATGGGTAAGGATGCCCATAAATATCTTAAATAGACATAGAATCCCTCTTGATGTGAAAATGGATCATGTTAATAACTGGATCAAGAACCCTCATGTGTGAACAAGGGCTAATACATGTGGAAAAGGTCAAGTTTGACCAAGTCAACAACACTAGTATGGAGGGAATGAATCATCAATAAAGACAGCTCAATGTTAATGTGGATCAGTTTAGCTAGTCAGAATAAAGAAACCTTGGGTGTGAAAGGAGACAATGCATGGATACTAAGTCAAGGTTGACCAAATCAAACAACGTTGTAAATAGAATAGTGGAACTAATGGATACAACGTAATTTTGGAGGAGGAGCCTTTACATGGAAGTAACCTCATAAATGGGTGGGACCAATGGTGAGGAAGCTCATCAAATATATAATGGAGGGAATGGCAGCCATATGGGATATGATTGAGAATATGATTTTATGATTGGGTCTGTTTAGACTTATTGTGTGCTTCATCTATTTAGCTAAGTTTTTTGTATTGTTTAGTACAAGGGTTTTCTCATGCGGGAATTCCCCACTCTTCCTTGGAGGACTTGTTGAAGAAATCTAAGAGGAGAATTTTGGGCATCATTTCCACTATAGAGCATTGGGTCCAGAATTCACCCACAACAACAGTGCAGTCCCTTGGAGAAACTGCATTATCTTACATGGTGTTGTAGTGGAAGGGTTAAAACCCCTGTTTTATGAGCTAGTTTCCCAGGAGGAGGATCAACCTTTTTCCCGGAAAGCTAGTAGGAGGAGCTACAACCATTTATTTGTATTATCAGCGATATATATGCAGTGCTTCAGCCATACTCCATGATTCAGCCATAGATTTTCAGCATATACTTCTTGCATCTCATGTTTGTCAAGAAACCCTAGCCGGGTCATCTTAAATTTGTGTAAAAGAGACTAGATCTCAGTTTTTAAGCTCCATTGATTAATATATAAGCAGATCTATTTTGCCTCTCTATTTTTGAGTATAAACCCTAAGTAAACTGCGTTGTTACTTTCTCCAGTATTTCTGTGTTGCAGTAGTCATGGGGTTGCAGTGTTTTTGGGTTGTTTTGGGCTTGGGAGGCTTGTTTAGCTAGGCTATAGTGATTTGTTTCTGATATCCTTTTAGATTTGGTTGTCATAATATATAATCTAAAGGATCCATGGGCTTATCTTGACTGTTATAACACAAATTTCTGAAAAATGCATTTTATATTGTTGATTTTCCCATTTGGGAATATTATAGTGGTATCAGAGCATCATCTTGGCACAACCTGTGCATTCTAAAAGCCAATATGTCTTCTGAAGAAGGAGAGCCTCTTATTGACAGAGAGAAGAGGTATCAAGAGAGAAGACACATAATATTTGATTATACTGATGAGAAAGAATACAAGGGTAAAACCCCTTTATCTGGAGGAATGAAAGGGAAGGAGATCTCAAGACTTATTCTCCAAACTATGCATGAGCTTAAAAGAGAAATCAAGGGAATGAGGAGGGAAAGATATGAAGATCACTCACGAATATTTTCACATGAAGAAAGCCCCAGTTCTTCTTATTATGTGTGTGAGCATTCAACCACACAATCAGATCTACAACCTTATACTATGCCCAGATTTACTGCAAGAGAGATGGAGGAAGAAGATGCGCCAAAGGAGGATACTTTTACTGATTATCTTCAGGAGTATGAATCTCAATCTTGGAGATTCAAGGAGCACTTGAACTTCCAAGAGTTTTGCCAACTCAAGGAGGAAAGAAGACCCAGAAATCACAACAGAAGCTAAAGAGGTGGATTCTTTCTGCCAAATTTTGATGGATCCTCCACATGCACAACCAAGGATTAGATAGATCAGCTAGAATCATATTTGCATCTATATCAAGTTTCAGAAAAGGAAGTCCTTAGGATAGCAGCGTTTCATCTTAAAGGTAAAGCTTATGCTTGGTGGTTATTTGAATCCTTTTCATTAAGAAATGCAAATATATCTACTTATGCAAGATTCACTAAGAGATTAGTGAAGATATTTGATGAAAAACAAACTGAAACATCTTTGATTGAGCTAGCAAAGCATAAACATTCAAAACCCTTTCATGAGTTGGAAAGATATTTTATACCAACTCCATTTAAAAAACTATTGAGGGTGATGGAAACTTGTATGATACCTTGCCAAGGCCAATATCCCCATTGCATGAAGAGATTTCTTCTCAAAAGAAAGACATGGAGATTCCTCTTTCAAGGGAAGACCAAGATCTAGGGTATCTCATTTTTGATGAGATATTCTCAAATATTGATGAGGAGAAAGAGTAGGAAGGCAGTAACAGCGTTGTCACTTCAGAAGAAGGACCATCACCACATGGGGATGGGCATGAAGTTATTGCTTCAAGAGGAGGAGCTTTTGCATCTTTGCAAAAGTTTCCCAAGGAGAATTATGTGACAGCAGTAATGGGCAGTAACACCTTGATCCAAGGAGGAGGAGAAAGGGTGGATCAACATCCAAGGATGAGGAGCATGCACCCTTGTTTATTTCAAGGGGGTTATATTCAGAAGAAGGAGACTGATTTATGCAGTAAAGGGAAGGACAAATTAGTCCAATCATTTATATAGTCTACTTCAGATTTTGATGTCTCTTTGCATGGAGGCATTCCACTAGGGAGACCCCCTGATTGGGAAATACACAAATATTTCTCTCAACACGATGAAACATTGATGTGTTTGGCTCACATAGGAGTGTTGAGGGACCATGATGCAGCGCTGAGAGTCTTGGGTAGACTCCAGGAGGAGGGAGATAGTCTCCCAACATTTTCATCACCCACACTCATTTCAGATTTTGCGTTGTGGGAGGAGAAGCAAGGGAAGGATAGAAACCTTCCAACATATACCTTTGGCATGGGATATGTCAAGGAGAAGGACAACCATATGACATATATTATTTATGATAGATCATCAACGCTGTCACTATGGGAAATTGATCCATATTGGAAATCCCAACTGTTGGTGGATTATTCAAACGATCTTTTCACATGCATGATACTTCATGACCAGCTACACGAGGAGGGATATTTAGTCCAAGATGAAGTCATCTATTATCATGGTAGGATCTTCTTATCTAGATCTTCCAAGCTCAAGGAGAAGTTGCTACAAAGGGCTTATGAAGAGTTATTTTTCAGCCATACTTATTCCATGAAGGCCTACAACACTATCATGAGAAGCTACAATGGAAGGGCTTTGAAGAGGAACTATATCAGCATTTTCAAAGATGCATGAGCCATGTGGAGTTGGAAGAGAGATATGACTCTATGAAGGAGTTATTTCAACCACGTCTCTCCTTTGGAATGAGAGGGGATACATCTATGCACCACTCCATTTGTATGAGGAGAAACTGTGGTGAAGGATATGTTTGTGTATCTAATTATTCATTTTATTATTACTTGTATTCTTTTACCATGTATATGCAGGCCATAGCTCCAAAAAGGAGTATTATTCCATATAAAATTCATGGCCAACTTTGGGCCACAAGAATTTCTGAACATGGCCACTCCCTTGGAGGACAAAAGGAGGTATTGTATCATTGTGGGTGCATTCCAAAAGCACCAAATATATCTCACATTTTCAGCCATGGTGAGAAGACTTGGGCAACAAGTAAGTGGTGGGGAAACCACTTACCATATCACTATCTGATGCAGTCAAGATATCTACTGCACTAGTTCCACATGTGGGACTATGATCCACCTCCATCATTGCATTTGATTGTATATGTATCACTGGTTTTGATCCCACATGATGATGTTGATCTTAATTTTGTTGGGGACATGATTGGAGGGATGACACATTGGTTGGATGTGTCCATTGGGAATGAAAATTCCCACATTTATTCATGCTTCAAGAGGAGGATGGGACATTATATGGCTACTACATTACATCACTTTTTTCCTTATGAAAGGGACCATATGATTGACTTATGTCTTTGGGAGAAGCCTCTCACATGGGAGGATTTTTGGCAAGACATGTTTTGCTTGGATCATATTTAGACAACAACTAATATCCTCTACTATTTTCAAGCTTTTGAGAAGCTTATGTCAACAAGAAGGTGGTTGGATGGCCACTTATTATATGATGTTTGGAGACAACAAGAAGAAGAACAACGATGGTCTCAATTGAGGGACTATTGTCACCATCCAAGATGTCATATGAAACTTTGTCCATATTTCTTTTGGAGCCCATATGGTGATGACACTCTATTCAGTATATGCATGAAGGATTGGGAAAGAAGGCTTCCTAGAATAAATGAGTGGGATCATGAGATTCCAAGTATCTTTTGGTTTCATGAGGATTATATTATTGCAGCCCAAGATCAACAGCTCCAAATTTATCATAAATGGAGGGAGAGACATCATAAGTTGAACAATTTATCTCTCATTTTCAGCCATGCAACCCCTACACATTGCATAAGCAGGGGATTGGTGACTATTTCTATGAGCTACCAAGGATGGCTCACTTTGTTTGGATGATAGAATGGAGATTGGAGTGTATCATGGGGGTTGAGGCACCCAACATTTATCATCTCTCATGCCTTAAGGAGACCAATGGACATCATATAACTCTTTCCATATATCTCCCACTTCTTCATGATGAAAGCTATTTGGTTTATTCACCAAAGGAAAACTTTTATTCTTGGGAGGAGAAATATCCATTGGAGATTTGGAAATATCCTTGTAGTTGCTTGAGGACAAGCAACATTTTGGAGGGGAGGACTGTAATATTCCTAAATTAGCATACAACTAATGGGAATATTAAAATTTTGTTTTGTCACACAGATAGGTGAATAAGTGGGTGGGGAGACCCATAAAACTCTTTATTTTGAATAAAACCACTTCTCATGTGAAAGTGGATCATATTTTTCAGTTTAATTGAAGCACCCTTGGTGTGAAAGGGGCTGGATCACTTTGACTGGGTCAACCTTGACCAAATCTACAACGTTGTCATGGAGGAGTGGCCATCAATGAGGCACAATGCAGTTTTAGATGGATATGCCTTGTGTGAAAGTAGTGATCTGATTGGAAGTGGTTTAGGGTTTGCAAGATCTTGTCTTATAAAAGGAAGGGGATGGCAGCATTAGAGAGGTTGTTGATGTTTATCATATTTTTCTGAATATATGGTCTGTTTAGACATATATCTTTCTCTTGTTGTTTAGCTGAGATTGAATGTTGTTTAGTATTGGGTGTTCCTGATCGAGAATCCCACCTCTTTCCAATGAGTAGCTCTTGGAAGAGTTTATATTGCATTGTCCACTATCTAGCTTAGGGCCAAGCTTCTTCTTTCAACTACAGCGCAAATCCTGTTGACGGTTTGGTTGTTTTTGCAAGCTGCAGCAAGTGGAGACTATATCTTTCAGATCTAGGCCATTTCAGTGCTCTTTTTCAGTGGAGGAGGTTTCTACTTCATTGGGAGGACAATATTGGAGTGCTTGAGCATCATTTTCAGATCTTGGTATCAGGCCAACCATGTTTTGATCCCTATACTGCAATATAGATCTAGATCTACGTTATTCATGTAGGTGCAGTTGCAGGGTGGTTCAACACACCATTTGGAGAGTGATTTTCCTAGTGTTGGGGATCTGCCCTTCAATTTGGAGATCTGTTGGAGGAGGCTATTCTATTGCCTATATTAGTTCAGCCCCACTTTCCAGATATGAATATTTCAGTAGATCTGCATTCTTAGATCTCATATCTACACTTTTTACTTGGTGTTTTGCTGAAAACCCCAAGGGGGTTCATTAGAGGAGCTTGTATAATGCATGGATCTGATTTAGATCTAACTTTTTATGCACATATTTTCTCTAGATTTGATGTGTAATCTACAACTGTTGCAGAGCCAATTAAATAATGTTGTAACGCTATTCCAGTCTTTATATATGGTTGCATCACCTTATTTTGAGGGATTTCTTTCATTGGAGGCTTTCTTTTCTTGTTATGCATCTTATGGGCCACTTTTTACATATATTTTACTACTTTTATAACAAATGAAAGGTCTCTATATTGGACTCCTGCTTTATAAAATATGATTTGCATTATTTTCCTATCTTTCTGCATAGTATTGTTGCATTCCCCATTTGGGAATATTACAGTGGTATCAGAGCAACTTGGAGATTTATTGATGAGACAACATCTTGTTCCTTGGAGGAGCTTATCATATGAGGATGCTACAGGAGGAGGAGATGAGGCTCTTCAGTTCTATCCTTGCAGTTGCTTGAGGAAAAGCAACATTTGGGAGGGGAGGACTGTAATATTCCTAAATTAGCATGCAGCTCATTGGAATATTAAATTTTCTCTTAGCATATAGTTAGATGAATAAATGGGTAAGGAGGCCAATAAATATTTTAAGTAGGCATAGAATCCCTCTTGATGTGAAATGGGATCATGTTGATATCTGGATCAAGCACCCTCATGTGTGAACAAGGGCTAATACATGTGGACAAGGTCAAGTTTGACCAAGTCAACAACACTAGTATGGAGGGAATGAATCATCAATAAAGACAGCCCAATGTGAATGTGGATCAATTTAGCTAGTCAGAATAAAGACACCTTGGGTGTGAAAGGAGACAATGCATGGAGACTAAGTCAAGTTTTACCAAATCAAACAACGTTGTAAATATAAGAGTGGAACTAATGGAGACAACATAATTTTGGAGGAGGAGCCTTTGCATGGAAGTAACCTCATAAATGGGTGGGACCCATGGTGAGGAAGCTCATCAACTATATAATGGAGGGAATGGCAGCCATATGAGATATGATTAAGAATATGATTTTATGATTGGGTCTGTTTAGAATTATTGCATGCTTCAACTGTTTAGCTAAGTTTGATGTACTGTTTAGTACAAGGGTTTTCTCATGCGGGAATTCCCCACTCTTCCTTGGAAGAATTGTTGAAGAAATCTGAGAGGATAATTTTGGGCATCATTTCCACTATCTAGCATTGGGCCAAGCAGTAACCTACAAAAATAGCACATTCCCTTGGAGAAACTACGTTATCTTACATGGTGTTGCAGTGGAATGGTTAAAACCCCTATTTTATGAGCTAGTTTCCCAGGAGGAGGATCAACCTTTTTCCCGGAAAGATAGTAGGAGGAGATACAGCCATTTATTTGTATTATAAGATATATATATGTAGTGCTTTAGCCATACTCCGTGATTCAGCCATAGATCTACATCATATACTTCTTGCATCTCATGTTTGTCATGAAACCCTAGCCGGGTCATCTTAGATTTGTGTAAAAGAGACTAGATCTCAGTTTTTAAGCTCCATTGATTAATATATAAGAAGATTTATTTTGTCTCTCTATTTTTGAGTATAAAACCTAAGTAAACTGCATTGTTACTTGCTTCAGTATTTCTGTGTTGCAGTAGTCATGGGGTTGTAGTGTTTTTGGGCTATTTTGGGCTTGGGAGGCTTGTTTAGCTAGGCTATAGTGATTTGTTTCTGATCTCCTTTTATATTTGGTTGTCATAATGTATAATATAAATGATCCATGGGATGATCTTGACTATTATAACACATATTTCTAAAAAATGCATTTTCTGTGCTTATATTGCTGATTTTCCCATTTGGGAATATTACACCTTCATAGATGTTTTGAAGCTTGTCTCAATTTTTTTTTCAACAATTCATTACCTCGACAAATTTTAATCCTGATATACCACACAAGATAACATTCATGGAATTTTGCATTATGTTCACTAGCCTTCTTCCTATTCATATCCATTGGAGGAGTTTTGGGGGTTGTATACCCAGTTACAAATTATTTCCAAATATGAAATCCAAAATCCTTTAGATAAGTTTGCATCCTTATACTCCAAACTGAATAGTTTATTCTATAAAAAATGGCACTCTATTTGTGGAGAAAAATTCTTAATTGGTCATGTGTGCTGATGAAATATTCCTTCCAATGGTTAGACTATTTTTAAAGGGGCTTTCCCTGATACCAATTTTTGATCACACATTTATATTAAGAGGGGAGCTGAATTAGTATAAGATAAATTTTAATTATTCAAACATTCATGAACCAAAATAAAGCAATCATATACGATATCTATTAGTTGTAAAACATGAAACATAAGATTTAAGTGGAAACCCTTTTTGGAGAAAACCAAAAAAAAATATTTTTATAATTATTTGTAGGAAAAAACCTACTATTACATATGTTTGTAGGAAAAAACCTACTAGAGACACCAATCCCAACTACTACAAATATTCATAGCACCAATCTATTGGAGACACCAATCCTTGCTCCTGCAAATATTCATAGGAACCAACCAACTAGAGACACCAATCCTTGCTCCTCCAAATATTTGTAGGAACCAACCTATTGGAAATTTTTTTTCCCATTGATACAAATATTTGTAGGCACCAACCTGCTTCACTGAGTCTACTTGCTACTTTTACATTTACTAGGTCTTCTAGCTGCTTCTGCCTTCACCAGGTCTGTTTGTTGCTTCTACCTTCGCCAGACTTGCTTCTCCCAAAACTCGTTTCTTTTGTCCTATTCACAAGAATTAAATTGTATATCATTCCATGTATCCAATTTTGAAAATATGATTCTTAAAATTTTACCCAAATTACTTTGTCCCCTCAAAACTCTAAAAATTTTATAGTCTAAAAAATCCCATAAAGGAAGTGACAATTTTTTTTTCCAAACTGACTTGTTTGAAGCGTATTTAAGAAGAATTAATAAACCATAACTTCCCTATGGAATATCTCTAAAATTATAGTGAAACAAATTTTGAAATTTTTACCACATGTACCTAGATATCTTTCCCCTATCTCCTCAAAATTTCATATCTTGAAACATCTCAAAAATTAAGTTACAGAGAAAACTCTAAACTTACATGTTTGAAGAAAATTTTATGAGCATTAACAAACCCTAACTTACATAAGGTATATATCTAAAATTATAGTAAAGAAAAGTATGGAATATCTACTAAAAGTACCTAGACATTTCACCTATGTTTCCTCAAGAATTCACAGTCCGAAACATTATAAAAAATAAGTTACAGAAAAAATCCAAACTAACATGTTGGAAGTTTATTTCACAAGCATTCAAGAACCCTAGCTTACTTAGAGCATATCTCTAAAAGTATAGTGAACCATTTCTTGAAGTTTTTATCACATGTACACAAATAAATCACATCTATGTCATCAAAATTTCATGGTCTCATATCTATTCTTTGTTGGATTATCTTCAAATGCACTCATCTATCATTTGTTTATAATGTTTCTGCATTCACTTACGTGGCTGACTTGTAAAACTAGTAGGCCGACTTAATTAAATATTTCATATCTTCTCATTCCTATGGATTCAGAGGGAGTGCCATGTACTGTTGGAAATTTATTTCAATAATATTTTCAACCATATATATTTTGTTCCCATTTGAGCTCGGTATTTAGAGTGAAAATTCCTTCACATATAGAGTATCCAAATAATATTTCCGACAATATTCACCTTGCAATATTTATCTTAGACATATGTAGTCTCCCGCTATCTTTGACATAAATGAGAGTAAAATTTCCAACAACGTTTTTATAAAATATACAATACAAATGAGAGTTATGTTCCACACACCCTGATCTTATATTTATGGATCTCAACCTATTTTTTTTCTCATAATAGGAGTTGTATAATCTAATATTCTAAAGGGGGGATAATCATGTAAACAACCTTCGGGATATATCATAAATATATTGCATGAAATATCCTTTCCTATGCTCAAAATTGTGTATGCTATCAATAGTTGATTGAGCCTTTCACTATGAACCTACAATATCAATAAGGGGTTTTAAGACTATCTGGACAACAAAAAACCATCTCGAGGTTATCCCTGACTAGATTTTATCCTATAATGAGGAAGATATGTTAATCATATGAGTTTTACTATAATTCTAAAAAAATGATTGCTATAAAAATTTCGGTTGCAACCTGATTTCTAGTAGCAATAAAGCTATTAAGGGAATGAACCGTCACAAATATTTCCATTCACAAGTTGTAAGATAATAAAAAATGTAATCTAAATATTCATTACAATATTGGGAAAGTAGCTTAAAATCAACGATTGATTAACTAATAGTGTTTCTCGAGGATTGACCTAAAAAAGGAGTAAATATGATAGTGAAAACGTTACAAAATGTTGGAAGTAAAGGGGATAGAAATGTAAAAATAAGATTCTAGCAATGAAAGAAAAACCCATACTCAATGTATCCCCCATGCTTGAGAATTTTCATGTCCTCATGAAAAGAACTATTAATGACAAAACTATGTCCCCAACACTCCATCGTGCATGATTTATTCTTGGATTAGTATGTCAATGTTAGATTTAGAAGTTGCATAAGCTTATTGCCTTTTGTGCTATAGCCACATGATCTTATCTCAATCCTTGTATTTTGTCTCCCTAGCTATTCTTGTCGCTTGTACCATTTCTTAGATTTCATAGACATAAATTTATACTTAGATATTAAATGATCATTCTTTTGAATTAACTGAGCACTTCTCTCCTTTAATATTTCATTTTCACTTTTGATGTGTCTATCCAAGAGTTCATATTTTTTAATTTATTCCTTAAGTATCTTAATATTTCTATTCTTATTCTTTAATTTTAATGAACTAATATAAATCATATTACTTGGATGGAATACCTATTAAACAACATCATATTGTCAAATTCTTCAAATTCAAAGTAAGGGTTGGAAACAACATATTTTGGTACGTGACAAGGGCTTGCTATATTGGGTTCATCATCTTCTACTGCTATATATGGGCTTTCTTCCCTAAGTTCACTTTCCTCTACTACTAGATCTTGTTTGGGACTTACGATCCTTGACTCACCATCCTCTAGTACTGGACCCCTACATTTTGGTACTATCTTCCTTGTAGAGGAATGTGTGTTAGTTTCTTTGGCACAATATTAACAATAACAACCTCATCCCTATGCTTATTTTGTTCCTGCTTAAGTTCTTGAACTACTTTCATAGCTTGGCTCCTAGTGATCATAGGTTTATCTATCTAAGCTATAGGGAATCCTTCTTCCTTCTTCCTATGTTTCCAAACTTTAATTCTACCTTTATGTTTCCTACTATTGTTGGTCGTAAAGCTGGTGACCTTTGGTGGAGAAGCCACATGTTCTATATAGGGTTCCTCTTTGCTTTTTGTAACTCTCTTCTTTCTCTTAATTGGGGTGGACTTGGATTTCTTAGAGGAGGCTTCAATATCCTTAGGAACTTCTTATACAATGAAATATTGTTGGAGTTTATTTTAGAACAAGAAATGGTTCCATGTCTGGTTTCTCTTCTCAATAAGAAATTTAATAATTCCATGGTGGACTAGGATTCATTCTACGTTGGTAGGATGAGCTTGGACATGGGTTGACATTTTGGCTAAGATTTTCAATATAAAGAAAGGGAGGTTGATCTTCTTCCATTGAAAATGAAACATGAAACAAATATGATACAAAAATATTACTACATACCTTCCTTCACACATGATGAATTTCTACACAACAACTAAGAAAACTCTCCATTCTTATTTTAGCCATGCTTGAAGAGTACCCTTGCTCCATTCAAGGTTTCTCTTGGCTGGAAACGAGTAACAATTCCAGATTTTCCCTTTCTCTCTGTTGTACTATACAACACCCCCCATTTATTTTAATAAATAAATAGGGACCCTTTAAAAAATAAATAGAAATTTATGAACATGATTTCATAGCATAAGTCTTAAAAATTTAGGAATAAAGTTTTTTTTCCTTTCCGCTTTGATTTCAAAGCGCTCACTGCAAATAACATAACTTACAAGCCAATTAAGTTAAAACACATATAAGATTTGCAAATTGCGATATGGGCTCCAACTTTTTGGAATTATATGAAATACCTGTTGAAAAAGCTTAAAAACCCCTTTAAAAGAGAAATCGTGTTGCACCTTTTTTAAAAGAACAAACTTATAACATCTCGAAAAAATTGCGATGAGTTGGACCCGAAGAGACAATAAAAGAACAATTAAAAGTATCCAAAAGTCTGATAAAGTGCAAGAACGTGAGTCTTTAGCGCATTTCGCATTTTGCGATGAGAAACCAAATGGAAATTTTTATACACCGCAATGAGTTGCGATGTGCGATTTGCGCAGATCACATTTCGCGAGATTCATCGGTGGCAAAAAACATAACTATTGGTATCTGTTAAAAGTTGTGATGTATGATGTAAGCACTTATTACACTAGTAAAAAATGGCTAATTAGTTACTAAAAAACGACTAAATTTTTCAAAGAAACGACTATTTTTTAGTTGGTGACCAATAATAGATAATTTACAGTATTTTATACGCGACCAAATTTTGGTCGTTTTTAGCTTAGTCATTAATTGGTTATCTCAATTTTGTTGTCAAGTAGTATATTTGGTCATTAATTTAGTCACTAATTTGGTCATTAATTTAGTCACTGATTTGGTCATTAATTTGGTCATTGATTTAGTCATTGAATTAATCATTGATTTTATCTTTGATTTGGTCATTAATTGTCACAATTAATGACCAAATATACAACAAAATATATTACTATATGATCACTCGGGAAAACCAATTAATGACCAAAGAAATATGACCAAAATGTTGGTCATGTTATAGGATACTGTAAATTAACTACTAATAGTCATATATATGCAAGTTTTAGTCATCGTTTGAAACCAATTAATGATCGAAGAAATATGACTAAATTTTGGTCGTGTTATAAGATACTGTAAATTAGCTACTAATAGTCGTATATATGCAAAATTTAGTCATCATTTGTAATCACAAATTTATCATTTACAGTAGTCATTTATATTTTTTGGTGGTTTCATATTCATTATATAAACGACTAATTTAGTAGTTTATATCCATTTCATTTACTTTCATTAATAATCATTATAAATGACTAATTTAGTCATATATTCGTTTTATTTATGTTCATCATTAATCAATATAAACTACTAATTTCGTAGTTTTAAATACATTTTGTGTTCATTATTAATCAACATAAATTATTTTTTATGATTTAAAAAACGTCATACAATGTGCATGTTCATCTAATATGAAAACACAAAGTTGCATCTGTTAATTACAATAAAAAACAATCAAATGCAACTATAAATAATTTCAACCACAAATTATATTATATGAAATGTTAAATTATTACAATATGGGTTTCCAACTTACTATTGGTTGGACTACAATTTACACACGAAATGATGTTTTATTACTTCAAAACATTATCGTTGTGTTGTCAAGGCATTGTAGGTGAATTCACAAACTCTGAAGACTTGACCATCATTCTTTATATGTGTGTCTTATGCGGGATATTGGCTCTAAGGGTATCCGTACCAGACCAGTTCTCCTCTCTCTCTTTTTGCATTTTTCGGTCCAATGTTATTTCTCCCCTATTTTTTCAATTCCCGCTTCTTACCATCAATACTGAGTTCATTTTCTGAAAACAAAAGAAGATACAATATAGAGTGTAAGACATGAAAGACAATGAACACTATAATATAAACTAAATTAGACTATAAATAGTTTATACGACATATACCTCAACATCAACAATGTCAAAGCCAATTTTCCCCATACAAGCAAGAAACTCGAACAAATTTTCTTCATTGGGGCAATAATGGCCACTATAATGTGGCCAGATAACCTGTATAAACAAATCAGATAAAATGTCACCATATATAGAAAATAACACCTTAGTAACTTAGTATTCAAATTTCAAGGAAATCTTAGGAAAAATCATGTCAACTAAGTTATATGCTAAAAAGCTCAAGCTGTAGATAACTTTTGAAAACAAATAATATGAGGTGTGATGTTTAATCCTTGTCATTTTATTGACACCAACATTTCATTTTCTAACGCATGAACTTTGTCTAGTACATAAACAACATGTACTCAAATAACAACATGAAAGTAACCTTTTTTGATAGTCATGAAAATATTTTAACACAAAATATCTATAAGGATTCCAATCAATATAGTGTAATACTAATTTCATCTTCAAGCTTTGATTTTTGTTTAAATGAACATGATACTAAGTATTTTCAATTTCATAGTTAAAAGACAAAACAAAATCAAAAGAAACGTCAAAAATGCAATCAAACAATAAAGGGAGGATATCATGGAATGGAAATTGCAATTATAAAAAAAATTGTTTACCTATCCACTGATATCGTGTCTGGCATTCCTAACACATTTTCTCACCCAAAATAACCATGAGGTGAAATAATCACAACATTAAAAACCATAGGAATTCATACTAGAAACATTTCCAAAGTCGATGGCTCATGTGGCTAAGCGATCTCTAACAACGAATGACCCATATCCAAGATGCGATATGCATTGTCTCCCCATCCTTTTTCCAATCACATTTCCTATAACCTGCCCACAACAGAGTCAAGTAACAATCAAACAAAGACATTGACATTTGTTTTTATATTTTATATCTATAAAATTTGAATCTGATTTATTTATGTTATAACTATGTTGAGACCACCTACTCTACAGTAAAAAATAACATAGGAGCCATGGTATCTTGTAAGCATGATAGAAGAATAGAAGAATAGCCATTAATTAGAATTGCAAAGATATTGAGGAAAGACAATTCATTATCTAGTTAAACAATTGCACATTGAACCCTATATGGTTGAGTAGCCCTAAATAAAGCCAGTTTTTTCTATCATATGCCTTGGAAAGACAAAATCACTAACATTGCTTTTAATTTTTTGGTTTGATGTTATAAATTCTTCTTGGGCTACTCCTATTCTGTAATGGATTTGTTTCCCAGGAAGGATGAAAAATTGTTCTAATGACATGGAATAAGCTTAGTGGATTTTGACCCACATGCACTAATATTTGCAATGATTTTGTAGATGCAATTACATAGTGATATGGGTCTGAAATCATCTCATTCTTGTCTAATTTTTGGGATTAAATCCTGAAATTTTGAATTGAAAGCTCCCAAATCCCGCCTGTGTATTTTAATTTGTCAGAAATTCTTAGTTGGTTTGTTTGAAGGAAGTCATAGAACCTTTAGAAGAATTCTACTATCCTGCGAAGTGGTTGAGGGTTCTTATACTTTTGAAAACATTGCAAAATTGTTTGTAATTCTTCCTTTGATATTTGATCCATCAATGCCTCATTACCCACCTCACCTATAAAACTGGGGAAATATGAAGTCATCTTTAACTATCTCTCTTAAATTTATTCTATCATCCTCTTTATAAATTCCCTCAAAATGGTCTATTGATGAGAAAATTGCTCCTTGAGATGAGACACCTTCTCATGAGGCAGAGTTCGTTGATAAAAACCATCTTGAGGAAATTGTTCATTATAATTATGAGATGTTGAAGAGAGAAAAGATTGACTATTTAGTAAAGGCTGTGCACAAATGTTAGTGATTTGGTACAAGGAAAGACATGGGCAGTGAGAGAATTGTGGAGATTCCCTACAACTCTTTTCCCAAATGTGACATGAGAGGATGTATGCTTATTAAAAAAATATATTTGAGAACGTGCATCATTTTGAAGGAAAGACTATTTTGGATGTAGGTGCAGGAAGTTTGACGCAGGCTCCTACACCCGACCCGACAGCCCAGCTGCTTACCTATGACTACAACCTATGCGCTTCCTATCTTGTCAACTGTAGTTGCTCCAATTCTCGGTCATATTGTGCCTGACGGCACCTCACCGTGACTTCAACTAGGCTACTTGAACACATGTGTGGTGGCTACTAAACCTACACTGACATAGGTCTAGCTGGCTCTGATATCACTCCTCCATCCACAAACTAATTATGCTAAAAACTGCCCTTATATCGGTCATTTGTGTGTCTTTTCCCTCACTATTTCTCAATGACTGAGTGCTGTCGACTAGTCTAGCCTGTGTTGCTTCCTTCTTGATGAGCTTCCACCTTGTGCTTCTTGTGGTTTTGTTTTTTTTGGGTGCGGGCCTGCGTGCAGGCCACAATTCTTCCACCAATGACTGTCAACCACACCTTCCCACCTCTCATGGAAAAATTCACTCGAAACTACGTGCTTCTTTGAGGTGATGCTGGTAGATCCTTTTCTGCCAACCGGAATGTCGCCCACCCCTTCTTCGCGTAGTTTTATTTTCCTCTTGGAAGCATGGTTTGACTGTTATTTAAACAACTTTGTTTTTTCCATGACTGACACAACCTTGTCACTTGTTGAAATTCAACATTTACAGTCTTCCCGTCTCTATTACTTAATGAGTATGAATTCTTAAATTCTCTTATGTCATTATCCAAAACATTTATTTCTCGGAAACATGATTTTGCGAATAAATTTTTTTTTGCAGCATAAGTCCTTGTCAAAATTTCATCTGTCATACCAACAGGCATCCGGTCAGAACTGCAACCTGAAATCGGACCTACACCTATTCGTTTATTACTCAGAGATTTGAATGGTGCAATATCTGCTAGAGCACTCTTAGAATATGGCAAAGGCTAAGCCCTCCCTCCTATTCCTTTTCCAAGTCCTTCCTTAGGACCAAGAGTCAAGTGACCATCATCAGAAGCTATGTGTGTTGAAGGGCTTGGAATAGACCGATTTTCAAATTGAGCCCTATCCACAATCTGAGCATCTTGACTAGTGAATCCATGGTCACGTGGTCCCATATGGGGTTGTGGCCCTTTAATCCCACCCATATGTGGAAGTGAAACCATTTGTGCACTTTCCATATAAGGTGGAATCACAGGTCCTCTCACACGAGGATCAAGTGGTGTCACAAGTCTCCGACTTGCATGTCCCATATTAGTACCTTGAGAGTAGCCTCCTTGTCCATGTAGTTCTTGCACAACATCCTGATGCACTTCCTCTATTTTTTTGGGGCCCTCAACTTTCCACCTTTGTTGCCATCCATTCCTCCTCAGATCAATCATATCCTTAAACATGAACCTCGGCCTAGAGGGAAGCCCTTGGTTATTGGACATGTTTGTCATCCTATTGAAGTAAGCATCAATATGTTCCTTGGCCTTTGAATGGTCAATTATATGACCAATAGTGCTCATCAGTTTGCACAAAGCTTCAACATTTTCATCCTCTGGATGCTGAAATTCACTAATTAATTTCTTGATGAATGCATTCATAATTCTTTCGGCCAACATACTTTCTTTATAAATCTCACCAATAAACCTTATATTTCCAAGGATTCGTCGTTGTGTTGCAGCCTTCTTCTCCCGTATTTCTTCTACTGAAAGAATTTTTTCACCATCCTCTTCTTCTTTCTTAGCCTCTGCCTCTTCTCTTTCATCTTTTTCAAATTCTTCCTAACATTTGTTCAAAAGAAATCACTTGAAAACAACCTTCTCATTATCTTCATAAAATTCTGGTAATCCTGTAGCAAGCTGAAAACATAATTTTGCATACATTTCACAAAAATTCAGCTCCATCAAGGTTTTGTCAAATATTTGAGATATTATACCATGAATACATGATTCAGAGTCAATGTTCAGTTCTTTGACCTGTTCAAAAAAAATTTCAAAGTTTTGGGGCGTTAATTTATTAAGGATGGATTTAATTTGTCATTTTTCAACTGATCCTCATCAAAAACCTTACCCACTTCATATCGGTTCTCTGATTTATGAATTGTGGGCAGAGAAGGCCGTGGAGGAGGAATCAAACCCTTCTACAAACCAGAAGCACACTACCACCTATCAACATCATAATTATTGCTCACTAGTCCAACTTGTGGAAATGGTGCTTGCACATAAGGCCCTCCAGGAAGGATGCCATTCATACTCATTTGTGTTCCACAAGTATTTCTTGTAAAGACAGTATTATAACCTTGGCCAAGTCTAAACACATCAGAGGAACCACTAAGACCCACATCCATCCGCATATCACAGCCAACAGCAAAAGCATCCACTGGCTTAGCCCATCTACCATCATCCAAACTGGCCATATTTCTCCCACGGATTTCAAGTAGATATTTCCCACTCAGCCACCTTTCAAGCCCTCTTGCAGTGCTTGCTAATGCATCAACCTCTCCTACATGACTTGCAAGTGATTGGGAATTTCCAAGTAATTCAACAGTTTCTGGAAAAATTTCAAAATGATTTGGTAGATCTTTGCACTGATCCTTGATTTAAAAAAATAAATATCTGGAGTACTTTCTGTCTCCTGAAAATTTAGTAACTAAAATAGCTACTTGATTCGCAAGAGTTGAAAGCTCAGCTGCATATTCCCAGTCATCCACTTCTTTCAAGACTTGCTTCTCAGGCTCTTTTGAAGAAGTCTTACTCTTGACAACATCGGTTACTACTTTGGATGGTTCTGGGAGGTTCACATGTTCCTCCTTCTCCTCTTGAACCTTATAATAATTATATAAATCACTAGTGGGAGCTGCAACATTTTCCTTACTGAAAAGTATTCTTTTTCTTCTACTTGTTGACAGCTACCTTGGCAACATCACCAATATTTGCAACATTATTCTTCACAGAAACATTGGAATAAATTTTATTCCCCTTTTCTGTCAATTTGGCTACTAAATCCTACTTGCCTTCACTTTCAATAGGCCAAGATGACACCTGAAGTTGAGCAGACATTTCACAAATATCACTATTAGTGGTGGATAATTGACCCTTATATTGTGTGTCAATTACCTTCACATTGGCAGTTGAACCTTCCCCAAGTACTCTAGCACTATCATGGTTAACCCTATCTTTGTTTCTATATCCAGAAGATTGTTTATAGTCAAAAAAAATTTTACCAGACAAAAAACCTGTTTTTTCCTCCAAAATAGCCATATCAACTTTAGGGAGCACTGTTGTAGCTTCTGATTGTAATTCCCATTCAAACACCTTGCATGTATCCGTTGTTGACTACTCAGATACAACTAACACTTCACCTATTTTCTCTTTGAGAAGATTTTGATCAACAACCACTGTACCATTGTCATGTGTAGTTAGTTGAGATTCCAACCTACTCTCATGCATTCCATTGATTTTTCTCTCCCGAGCATGCAAACTAGCTTTTTCTTTTCCAATGACAGAAGTGGAAAAATAAGTTATCTCTTTGTTTATGTCAGCATTAGGTGAACTTGAAAATTCATATGGGGAATTAGAAACCACAATAGTCCCATGCTCAGAATGGAAAACATTTCCAAGATCTTGCTTCTCTCCAATTACAGAATTAACAATATTATTGATGCAACTTTGTCTAGCGTTATCGTTGTTGATTCAGATTGTTTATTATTCACATTTCTAAGTTTTGAATATGATTTAATGCCATCCTCACTGCATGTTGGGCTTTTTAATGTTCCTTCAAGAACATTATTGCTATCAAAATTCATATCTTCTACTGCTTTCTTTACTACTCCAACATCCTTTGTAAAAACTCTATAACTAGCCCATAAGTTTATGTTTTTCCTTCATATCCCTCACCAGAGTTTCCCAAAGATTAAGACATATCATAAATTTTCAATTCACTAACAAATTTTGAATCTTGTAAAGGTTCCAAGGTTCCCTTGTAAATATCCCTTTCAGTGATCTCATCTACAGATGTTGAAAATCATGATATCCTTAACAAGGGAGTGTCCACAACATTAACCATGTTTCTTGATGACTTCTTTGGCAATAGTATCTTTTCAAATTTTGTGGGATTTCTGAATGAACCACAAGGATGGATGCAAAATCAGACTGTGGCAATGAAGAATGCAAACGGTTTCTATAGCTAGCTTAGAATTATCCCCTCCATCAATATCTTTAACTGTCTTCTGTAGGGTTTCCATTAAAGGAGTTGTTGAAGTAGATGATGAAGTCTGACTCAAAAGTAACTCCTCCACCTGCTTGTGAGAACCACTAATTTTAGACTCCTCTGAAACCACCTCTCATTTTAACTCCCTTACCATATTTGAAGAGATTCCTACTAATGAAACCTGTTGTTGCATTTGTTGCTTTTTAGGCTGGTGCTAAGATTTTGTCATCTTATTTGAACATTCATTTGTTCAAATAACTGCTTGCTTTTTAGATATGTTTATTTTTTATTTTCACTAGTATGGTGATCTAATCCAGACTCAAGTGTAGAAACTATAGAACAATTTGAAATCTTACCATCAGAGAGATCACATGTTGTCGCAACATGCATGTTCACTGGTGACAGTTTAATTCCATATGCTTTATCTATAGTCAATACTTCATGTTATCACCCAAAAATTATCAAAACATCATTGTGTCAACTCTACTTTTGGTCATGATTTCAAGGAGGTCTAAAATTTATTTTAAGTCTGGGTAAAGGGTAGGTTATATTACCAGTTCAAATAAAGTCTTCTAGGTCCACTCTATGATCAATAAAATTTGAAATTTTACCTTGTTTTAGTCATGGTCTTAGATAGGTGATTAGTTCCTTTCATGCTTTAAAGGGTAGCTGATAGGGTTAGAGTCTCAAAAGTCTCATTTTCATTTCCAAACAAAGTTTAACAACCTTATTCCATGGTTTAAAGGTCCCATCATCCATTAAGAAGTCATTCCATTAGGTTTAGGGTCAAATTTTTGCAATCATACAGGAATCCATGTTTTCGTAGCGCAGCTAGTTCAAAAAAGGTGATTTGCACTATGAAAACGTTGTTTTTGTAGCGCGCTACAAAATTGTTGAAACAACCTTTTTCATAAAAAAACTCTGTTTTCTGGTTTTATTAGTCAACTTCAAAAGGGGTTCCTGAGCCACTGAAACCTCAGTTTTGAAAACTGAAAGAGGTTTTTCTTCCTAACATACTTAAATACAAAAAAAACCTCTCTCAGTTTCTTCAAATTCATTATGATGTGGGAGAACGTGATCACTCAACTTGCACTACGAAATTGCTGAAAGTCATTGAGAGAAAAACTCTGTTTTCTGGTTTTAGTAGTAAACTTCATGATCAGTTTCTGGCCACAAGAAAAATTATTTTGGAATTATGAAGGATTTTTCTCTTCATAAAATCTCCGGCTACAATAACCTATCTCACTTTTCTCACAAGTGTTACCAGTTGGGAGATACAAGGCTTTCTTTGAAGCCTTAGTTTCAGAAATAAGAATTTTCCAGTTTTACACATGTTGTTCAAAGACAGTTTCTGGGCAGTAGGAGAGGTATTGAAAAAAAACAAGAGACATTTTTTTAATGAAAGAATGATGTCCAAAAGCCTCCTTCAGTTTCTCAAAATAAATTTTTGATGAGGAGATAAAAGCTCTATCTCAACACCTATTTTTCAGATAAAAACAGTGAAGAAAAATTATAGATCTTAAATCAGTTTTGTCATTGAGAAGGAGATCAATTTTTGAGGAAAAAACATTTCAAAGTCAACTTGTTTTGCTTGTTAAGGTCTATGGAAATCATTGCAGAAGTTCAAATATCCTTAAGACTGCAAATTTTGAAAAAACTGTGTAAAAGAGGCATACACAGCAGTTTCGTAGCGCACTACGAAATTGCTGTAGGTGAATTTTGGGCATTTTTCATAGGTGTTTTGGGGGTAAAAATAGTTGATTTCCAAGTTTTTATGCTGCTAATGATGGAGTAATGATCACATATGAATATTTAAGTTTCAAAGCAGATGAATGAAAGGTTAAAAGGAATGTTTCAAAGTAATACAAATTCTGCGCTACGAAAACAACTGTTATTTTCGTAGCACAGATATATCCCATCTCCTTTATACTTTTTCGAGGTTTATTTTTGAACAGGTGGAAGGGTGAAGTTTCAAGGAAATGTTAGCACATGTCACATATCTAAAATAGTCAGCATTTATAGCAAAATATGTTTGAAGATCAGTATGGACGATAAAGGCTAAAATGCAGTAAATGTGTTCCCTGGTTTTTAGGACAGTTAAGACATGAGTTAGCAGGATCTCACAACAAGGCTGGGGGCATCATCAAATTTGAAGATATGGAGAAGTAGCTTTAAAAAGAATATTTAAGTCTTATATAAGGTTTTTTTAGACATGATAAGGAATTTTACTCCTATTTGTATTAGGACTCCTAAAGAGACAATTAACTGTCAGTTGTAATTAAGAGTCTGTTTTAGGATTAGATAGGTGTCAAACTTAGAAATTAGAATTCTCTTCAAGATAGATAAGGGAATCCAAGATTGTAATGATGACTCTATAAGAGACATGAGGTCGAATTCCTCAAGGTTGGCATTTTTTCATTAGCAAGCAAACTGTGTTTTTGTAGCAAACTGTGTATTTTCAGCTTAATATAGATTGGCTTTACTACTTAGGATTCAAAAAGAGTTTTTTGGTGTTTGATCTCTCTATGGTTTTCCTCATCTACCTATTTGCAGTGGTATGAACATGTGTTACTTAGAATTCATTGGAAAATTCTCTAATTTCCTTCACATGTTTGTAGACTGTGTTTTATTCACTATGTTACTATTTTGTTTATAAACCTAAAAATCTAAGTGCCTTGACTTCCATGTTAAGCTGATGTTGATGTTTTTTTGAAACATATCTTTACTCCATAGCCCAATAGATTTTTTTTAATCAGTAATTCAACTAGTTATACACTTTTATCCATTTTATTCCTAGAATTAGCCATCTAATCCTTAATCAAAAATCTTAAACCTGTTTAGAGAGCCCTCTCAGGTTGAGGAGGCTAAGCCTCAACCAAAAGATTGGTTTGAAAGAGTTACTCAGAGTCTACTTGATCAGCAGTCTATCAGGGTCATATTTTGTGATAACACTTCAGATGGAGGAGTGATGGAAAACTGTAAGCTACAATTATCTTCATTGTTGCAAACTGAAACTGCAAGAGAACTTGATTGATTTCTGAGAGATTCTGGCAAGGAGTTTGTCTTTCCATCCAGAACTTGAACTAGAGCCAGAGTGGTTTCTGAAGCCTATGGGAATGGTTTCAATATATCCAACATCTCACCAGAATGGATCATAGCCAGTTTATTTTGTCTTGTTAATGGGCGTGAACCATTTTATATGTCGGCTTTTGTCTTTAAAGGTTGATGAAAAGTAGATGAAATGTTACCATATGACCCAGCTGGCATCAATGAGTAGAAATTCATTGGGCATGAACCACTTAAAGAAACAAAACCTGAAAGTGGAGGTCTATATGTAGGCAGTCTTGCTGATGGAGGAATGGAATATTTAATTGATGACACAACATTATTGTCTGTTTGCAAATCTGAATTCATACCTTTTGGACCAAACTTCAGCTCTTCATGAGTCTTAGGGTGAGTGATTTTGACAGTCATATTGGTTCATTGGGGAATATAATAAGTTATTGGTCCATTGGGGAATATACTGAGTTGGGGATTTTTTTTTGGGTCATATATTGTTAAGCTTTTGCACCTAAATTCCTCACACAAAACCTCTTTGCTGCTATACTATTGAAGTGCACATGTGTTTTTTTGACATTTACACATCATGATGCAACCCAGGCTGATAATGAGTGTTGTACTGAAACAGAACTCTTCTACACTAAAGGAGAGCATCTATGACACCATATCTTCCTAATTTCAATTGACAATATCTTTGTAGAATTTTCCAACCACACAAGTCATTAGCCACCAATTTATGATGAGTCTCTGCTAGCCCAAGTTCCCAAGGCAGCCCAAATTTTTTTATTCATGTCCAGCAAGACGCATGAGTACCACCATAATTTCCTAAAATCAATACATGATCTACATGGCCCTTTACTACACCAATTTCTATCACTCCAAATCCAGCTTCAGAGACCAACTTTATGCTGATTCTAGCTCCTGGATTAGAATTCTACAACAAAATCCATCAAAATAGTCAGATACATCTTTATTATCTTCCAAAAATTCAAGCCTCATATCGTGAAAATGAAACCTTACAACATGCAAATCCCCCCAACATTTGGTTTAGAGGAAGATAGATGGTTTTGACCAAATTTGGTTGAATCTTTAGTTGAAACCAATTGCTATCACTTGTAAAACTATCTTGATATGGAAAAGGAATGAGTGAACTTTTCATTACCCCGACTGTAAAAAGAACATGTTATATAAGGTTGATTGCAACAGTCAAAAGTTAAAACTTTGGCTTGAATTTAAAGAAATTCTCACTGTTGGAGTCAAATCTATAAAAGTGAAGGATATACGAACATGGTGTTGAGATAGAAAAGAGTTCTCTTAGATAGAAAGAGGAATCCATGGAATGATGCCAACAATATGCCCCAATGAAAACATAGTATGATAGAAAAAATCATATATTTATTGAATTTATTATGATTTTATGGGATAGATTAGTTTCCCATATCCTCACAAATTTTTCAGCAGATGAACTTGTTATGCAAAAGTAACATATTCCTGATTGAAAATAAATTTATATTTTTATTACCAAAGTCTACTCCATTATAAGGGTATTCATCACAATCTATAGAGAATAATGCCCATAAAATTATAAACATAAATATTCGAAAATGGAGGAGCAGATGTATGGACATAAATAATGTCAACATCCAAACACAAGAAAAGGAAGAAGCACTAGAAGACGACTGATTTTCCAACTAAAACTCCAACTGTCCACCACTGGCAATAGATTTCTAACTTTCTTTCATGAAACTGCATGGCAGTGGGAATTTAATTTGATAGAAATGTAAAATCCCCAAAGTTCTAATTGATGTAATTTTTTAAAATATCCTATAGATGCTAGTGCCTTCAAAAAATCTATTACTTATGTCCAAGATAAGTAATACCATAATTTTCTCAGGAAGGATCCATTAAAATAGAACTCCTGTTTGCAAGAAAGCATCTTCAACTTCTTAAAATTCCTCAAACAGGCTTAGTTTTATTATCTTGGAAGGATTTGGATGTGCATCAAACAACTATAAATGGTGGGAAAGAAGAGCATATGTCACACTTCAATGTTTCAAATCCTATGCTGCCGTCACTAAATTTTCCATGGGGCACATTATAAAAAAAATTATGAATTACAAAAAGCATTCTCCCACACGCCATGAGTAATGTCCATAGTGGGGCTGTGATCTGGCAGCAAGTCGGATAACTGATGATGACCCAGGTTCAGGAGCTAGATGGTATGGAACCCATGATAATATCATTGAATCAGTTGGGGTCACTGGGTTGGGTTAGGAAAAGTGGCTCTCATGGACATCTGGGAAGGCTCCAACATGAATGGCCCTGGGAAACATGCATATTTATACTAGACTTAAGAGTTTTCCTTGCTTTCCTCATAAGAGAAGATATGATATAAAACTATTATAGCTTTTTAATAGATGACACAACCTCTTCTAGACATATTGTGCAGGGTTGAATACGCCTCTTGCATTTTCAAGCTCAAAGAGTTGGAATAACTGGTCATTTCCAATTTTACTAGGAATGTTGCTAGTTCCATGGCATTAGGTTCCAATTTTGAATCCCATGGGTGAGGCGTGCTATCCACTAGTTTATATTGGGTTTGCAAAAAAATTCCAGAATATGAAAATGAAGGAAATAAGGGTTCTACTTCATGTATATTCACAGTTGGATGATCCCATGGAGTTAACAAGTTAGCTCTATTCATCAATAGTGGAGAAAATATGTCACAAATAACAGTGATTGTTTATTTTAAATCCTTTAAGTATGAGATCACATAAGACAGTAGTGAGATTCAAATTTCAAAGAGGACAACAATCATTGAAGGCACAACAAGTCTTCAATGTACGGAAGAATTTGTCCATTTTCAAAAGTTTGTGCAAGGCAGGAGGGATATTACACCCGACTCTAGGGC
This sequence comes from Pinus albicaulis, assembly GCA_034641835.2. Taxonomy (NCBI): domain Eukaryota; kingdom Viridiplantae; phylum Streptophyta; class Pinopsida; order Pinales; family Pinaceae; genus Pinus; species Pinus albicaulis. Next base: position 85,399,550 of record CM076572.1, read on the forward strand.
ACAGAGAATTAGTTAGAAGTATTAAATATCTTTTTTCATACAGATATCAGTGTCACTCAAGCAGTCCTCCTTGAGATCTTTGGCCACAAACAATGTAAAAATATAACATGTTAGAATCATCTTCCTATGGATGATTGCAACTGTGAATTTTGTAGCACCAAGAGTGGATTATGTAGCCTTTACATGTGTGTTATTCTAAGTAGAATTGACTTTCAAGTGAATACTTGCTGATGGGTAGTCTGTGATATTTTTTCCCACTAGACATAGAAAAATTGTGAAATCGAGGACAACAATCATTGAAGGCACAACAAGTATTCAATGTATGGAAGAATTTGTCCATTTTCAAAAGTTTGTGCAAGGCAGGAGGGATATTACACCTGAATCCAGGGCACAGAGAATTAGTTAGAAGTATTCAAGAATTTTTTCATACAGATATCAATGTCACTCAAGTAGTCCTCCTTGAGATCTTAGGCCACAAATGATGTAGAAATATAACATGTTAGAATCAACTTCCTATGGATGATTGCAACTGTGAAGTTTGTAGCACCAAGAGTGGATTATGTAGCCTTTACATGTGTGTTATTCTAGGCAGAATTGCCTTTCAAGTGAATACTTGCTGATGGGTAGTTTGTGATATTTTTTCCCACTAGAAATAGACAAATTGTGAAATCGATGAAGGAAAAATAAGCATGGGTATCAGTAGTAAGGGTTGTGCAGGGTCATCCAAAATGATTTTCATATGTATGGCTTGTAAGAGAACACTGGAACTATTAGGGTAAAGGATGTTTTTCAACAATGTGCACCTGATTGTGATAGGAAAACCCTTGTGAAGGAATTTGATTGTGTTCAGAGGATATTTCATGGAAGTGAGAACTCCAAGGGAAGAAAAATATTTTGAAAGTCCAAAGAATTATTGGAAAGAGTGGAGTTGATGATGAGGTTGCAATTTGTAAAGTGATGTAATGTTTCTTTCCAGAGTTAGAGATAGGATTATACTAGGGGACCTCCTTATTACATTTTTGAAATACCTTTTCTGATCCAATGATATGGAAAATAAATCCTTGTTGATAAAATAGATTATCATCATTGAATCAAGAAACTTGTTAGATGCACTCTACATGATACTCTTTGCATTAAGAGTGGTGTTTGGAAATGATATTTTTATACAAACCTTAGATCACATTAAGTATTTCCTTCCAAGTGGAGATAGTGGCATCATTATAATACTTGATGTTCCAGGACAAGCAACGATTTTTCACCTATAGCAGACTTGGAATTGAGGCTCTTAGGCAAAGCAGTACTGGCATTGTCGAATATGCTTACCAGAAAAAAATTAATGTTGAAAGGCCTTCATATTAATATGTGAAATAAGGATAAGTTTTAAAATATGTTGAGGATTAAAAATATGAAACTAATGCCTCTTCCAAACATTTAGCAAAGGTCAAGTGGCAGAATCGTTGGCAGATTTCAGTTGCTTTTGAGAGAATAATCCAAAGGAAAATGGATCCCAAACAACCCTTGTTCAATAGAACATACCTCAAAGAGATATGAATGCTCCCATCCTGATCCATAATTATGGTGATAATGGGACTTAGGGTGTATATATAAATATATTTACATGTGCCACATTGGAAACGTTTTGATGAGCCAACCTAAAAAATTGGAATAGACCAACAGGTTCATTTTGGAAGCCAACTTGTATACCTTGCTTTGGATGTATTACAAATTATTTTTTCAGCTAATTTAAAATATTTCCCACCTTTTGTGGGGTCTCTGCCTACAATTCCATTAGAAGAACCCGAGGAGCATTGGTATTCATGATATGGAGATTTCACACTTGGTTTGTGGGCCTACTTTGAGGAGAAGTCCCCTACATGGAGTTTTCATTCATATTGCATAGACTACATATTGTATGTGGAAACCCATTTATTGTCTTTCAAAGATTGCAGACATGTGAAAACCCATAAATTCCCCTTGAAGGTTGGAATGCCAAGTTTGAAGTCCCTACATTCACCATTTAAAGAGGACTTGGGTTTGGCTCGCGTGATTGTTATGAAGCTATCATTTAGATGACCATGATTTTGCAGAAATTCATGATGTTGAACAAGCTCTTTGGAGGCTCCATTACAAGAAAATTGAAGAGTTTCGAATGAGAAATCGCAAAAGTATGGCTGCAACCACAACTACCTCTTCAGGTCCAACTATTCCCATTCCTGGAGCTAAACATATCACAAGAAGTGACCCTGTTCACACAGTTTTGGCAAGTTTTAAGAGTTTCTTGTCTGAAGCAAAAGTATTTTACCATGAGTTGATTTTGAAGCTCAAGGCGAAGCATGGGCTTCTCCAGGACTTCTTCTCCACTGAAGATATTAAATGTACAAACAATAAAAAAAGTGTTGCAGAATTGAAAAGATGTCAATTATCATGCCATCGCTGCTTGATTTATTTCGGTGATCTTGCTCGATACAAAGAACTACATGGATATGCAGATGGAAAAAACCATGATTGGTTAGTTGCTGCTAATTGTTACCTGAAAGCGATTTCTTTCTGGCCAACAAGTGGGAACCCTCATAACGAGGTAGGTCTCTATCTTGGTGAATTTGTAGAATAAAAACTAAGTTCTAGCTCTTGCTTAAAATTTCAAAGTGCCATTTTAAATGCATAGTCATTTCAGTTCTTCTAATGATTGCAGTTTAGTTCTCAAATGAGAATATATTTTTAATCTCTAAATCCATTAGCTTTCTTTCTGCCACTTTTATCATCTAGGTATGATTTCATAGTTGCTTGCAAATTTGTCTCATGATATTATTTCCAGATATATATTTTTAAAAATTTCTATTATATTTCTAGTTGTTATTTTCAACTTGTTGTTATGGAAACTTATGTGGGGGATGAGTTCATAGCTGTATAGCACTACTTTCAAATTTTGGTTGTTGAGATGCCTTTTCTGACAGCACGGGACAATCTGATTTTATTGTTTGAGAAGGTAAAGAGGGCATTTTACTTCATCTTTTATTAAACATCTATTTGGTTGAGTTGGAGTCTATATTTTGTTAACAACAACTAAGAGGGAAAAATATGTTACATTGTGTTGAGAAGAAATATCACAAAGCATTTAGACATGTTAGTATGGTCTATTTTATGAATATATATTATTCTATAACATATTTCATATGAATGGCTAGGATGGTGGACCCCAAACATGTGAGGTAGCGTATCCTACCTCATTTCTTGCCAGCACACATTTTTTGTGTATGAGAAACCCCTTATGAGGATGTAACCACCCTACCCCTATTAGTTTTTGGTACCTTGGAAACTGTGTCCAAGACTCTAAGTCCTAGGTGTGCATGTGGCAGAAGAAGGTATAGGTACAAATAGAACAGTTTGGCCAAGGAGGTGTTTGAACAAGTCAATACTACAGTGTAAGGTATAACAAGTAGTACTGCAGGTCCTTACATACATGTGGCAATCTTAACAGATCTGTACAACATTGATTTCTGTGCAGCATGATGGTCTGTGGATGAGGGCTTGGCAGTAGAGTATACAAGAGGGTTCACCAATACTTTAATAGGCTTTCAAATTTTACCTATTTTTTCCCTATTTATATTGTATAGCATCAGGTATGTGTGTATCTTTTCCTAAGACTTTAAAGTGGTATTTTGATGTTCAAGAGTTGATTGACGATCTCACTTATTTTTTATTGAATGTCTTGTAGAAGTGTAGTGAAGATGGAAGACACACAACCAAATTTGTTTGATTGCATTCTTGAAGATGTTATTTATATGATATTTGGTGCCATCTGCGATTGTAAATCTCTAGTACGATGCATGGATGTCTCCCGGGCCTTTTTCAGACATGCAACATGCATATATTCTTTGTCTATAGTTTGTCCTGCTAATTATTGTAGCTATGGAGAAATTGAAAAAGATATACTCAATGGTGAAAGAGTTTCAAGAGCTATAAATACTTGTTGTAAGGGTGAGACGACCCAAGGCTGAGCCAACTTCATGGGCTCGTTGCATGTCTTATGTAGATATCGGTGCTTCTGTGGAGAAATTCATGTTCATGGCTGCTAAATCTGGAGATTTTTCCGAATTGGACAATGCTCTTACTCATTCAGAGTATGGGCCAGATTTGATAATGCCATTTTAAAGGGTAGGGTATTGCCAGATCGAACAAAAAGGGAGAGTGAGGATCAATGGGGAAAAAAATCCAATGCTTCAATATCTACTTGGGGAAACTCCAATGGAACATAAAATATTGATTCTTTCCATTTTAGTGAAAGTAGACTAGGTAGAGAATCTCAACAGGATTCAATGAATCCTGGACTTATATCGAGCCTCTTCTTACAAAACAGACTTCGCTTTCAAGGTTGTCCAAGAATCAGACGCCTGTCATATTTTAGCCTCAAACAAGTAATTGCACCTAGAAATGATGTCATGAGACATATGCTTCCAGTCATTCACTTTGCGATACTCCAGGGACTGAATGAGTTCAAGGATGTTATTCCTTCTTTCATTTTCAATTTTCCAAAAAAAACAGGTTTCTGCTGGTTGATTTGTTATAGAGTGTTACGATACACTTAAGACAACATCATATAGATGAGATACATTCTTCATATCTGCAGGACATGAATATGAAAAGTGTGAGAGAGAATATGCTGTTAGTGAAAATAATATCAATTCTGAATTGCCATCTGGTAATTTTTTAGAAACAAACCATGAGACTGCATAGACACAGTTCCTGAAGTCAGAGTCTCCAGAGAATGGTTTCATGTCTTCTTCAGATAACAAATAAATATCCAAGTCAGATAAAAATGAAGGCATCTTGATTAGGGAAACTGGTTCTATCCCAAAGAATGAGTTAGATTTTGGGACAAGTCCATTTAATTTGCATGCAAGTGAAAGACATAATATATATGAAGATCTTGATCTAGGGGAAAAATTATCTGTTGAAGCTAATGTGGAGAAGAGGCCCAGAAAGGGAAAAGGCTTGCTTTAATAACTTCCCAAAATTACTAATCATTGGAATGGAAACATAGAATCCTTTTATGTCAAGTCTGAACATGCAAATATTAGTAACTCAGGGAAGACCAAGGAAGGTTATCATATTCATGTAAAGTAGGACGATGTGTCTTCCTCAAAATCAGAGGGAGTAGGTTTAGCATATAGCCATGAAGGCTCCCAAAGGCTCTGTAACTTAGGAATGACCAAAGAAAGTTATAATATTCATGTAGAGAAGGATGACATGTCTTTCTCACAATCAAAGGGAGCAGGTTCAGGGTATAGCCATGAAAGCTCTCAAAGGCTCTCCTATGGGCACCATGATAGGACCAGTGAGTTCATTGAGGAGAAAGGTTATCCAAAGGCTGAGTTTCCCCCATGCAAATATGATGTTTTGCGTTGTGATGCAGATGGTTTATGCCATAGCTACGAGTCATTAGCTGTTCTCGAGCACGGTTCTTGCCAAACTAGTGGCACCTCTAAAAATCAATGGAGTAATTCTGATAAAATATCACACAGTTCAAAATGTTTGCATGGGTTGAAAATGTGTGAAAAGTTGTTGGACAAAATATGCTTTAAAATTATAACTGCAAGTGTTGGAGGATGGGACTATGTCAATTCTCAAGTAATGGATGATAGTCATAACTTTGCAAGCACTGAAACCGTTATCCACCTTTAAAAATTTGAAAACGCTGAAAGTTGCAGTATCCAAAGGGACTGCTTGCAAGTGGAAAATGCAGGTAATGGTTACATATGTGATTTTCTGGGAGATAATGAGGAAGATAGAAATGATCAATTCAGGCGTAGAATTCCAAGGTTTCATGATATTTGCATGGATGGAAAATTATGTATTGCAAGCAGAACCTTTTAAGAGAGCAGCTAAAACTGATAGCTTAAGACTAAGGGATAGTAGCAACAACATTAAAGTTGGTTCTCTCATATCATTGGATGATTCTTCTAGCAGTTTGGAAAGCCTCAAAAAGACAAAAGAAATATTGGGTAAAGGAATTGATGCCTATGAAAGGAAAAGACATTTATTTGAAATAGAAGATGAACCCCCTTACCCCAAATCATTGGAAGATTCTCCAGTAAGTTCATGCCCAAATTAGAAGCACCAAATTTATTTTTCTGTAGGCTTTAGATGTGGCCAATATGCAATGAAATCTCCATTTCAATTAGGTCACATTGGAAAATATGGGGTTAACCTGAAGCTGATAAATGCATGTCTAGAAAGGACAATCTTGAAAATGGTAATATTGGTGCTTTACAATATGAAAATGGTTTCATAAACAACCATAGTTGTGGTATGAATTCTAGGAGTAACATTTTACAAGAAAGAACAGGTCAGGAGGAAAACATAAAGGAGTCGAGTTCAAGCTCTAGCACTAGAATTGTCGGGTCTATGCAGGCTAATCAGGGAAGGTTGATAAATGACAAGCTTATTGAAAGAGAAGTGTGGAAGGAAATGTGGAGAGAGTGGGTAAAAAGGTCTAGGGATGCAAGACAAAGCAAAAAAATACTAGATGATGAGAGGAGATATTGTGAAGGAAAAAGAGTAGTGAGGAATTCATTTCAAAGGATAAAGAATGATCTTGAAAAGGAAGCACTCTCATTTGATTATAGTTTTTGGAGTGAAGAAAAAGTTGTGGCAGACAATTACCACCTCTCTAATGTGTATATGTGCATTGTGACATACTCTGCAAAGCCTTTAGGGGAGGCACACATTGACATTTTAGCATGTGCATTGCTTTCATGGCCACTACTTGCTGAAACTGTTTCTCATGTAAATAAGTAGCACAAGTCACATAATCTTTAGATTTGTAGTATGTAGGTTGTGCTTTTTTGAAATTCATTATTTATTTTGTGTTATAACCTATCCACAACTTATGTCATGTATTTATTTCTTTTCTGTACTATTTGAAAATGCAGGTAGACATTTACTTCTTGTAAAATAGAACTTTTATAGTCTATCATCCATATTTTCTATATATTAGTAAGCATTTAATACCTAAACCAAGTTGTTGAAAAGGTTGTCTAACATCCAGCAGAATGTTTTAGAGGCGTTTTAAAATTTTTATTCTTGGTAACAATTAAAAGGGTATTACCTTGCCACTGGTAGTCTATGTTATTTGGTTTAGATTTCTGTATGTTTTTGTTGGTTTTGATTCCTTAATGTTGTACTTCAAGTTTTAACATTGAGACATGCATGCATTCACTAGCTAGATAGGAAAGGATATTGTTAGCTTCAACAATTTGCATGTTGTTTCTTAGTTAAGTAAATGAGGGCATATGCATTTTCATGTGTTGGTTTCAATTTTATCAAGCAAGTTTCAAATTTTTAGTTCAAGTTGTTGAGATGCATTTTTTGACAACACGAGACAATCTGATTTTATTGTTTGAGAAGGTAAAGAGGGAACTTTACATCATCTTTTATTAAACATCCATTTGGTTGAGTTGGAGTATATCTTTTGTTAACAACAACCGAGAGGGAACAATATGTTACATTGATGATTGTGTTGAGAACAAATTTCACAAAGCCTTTATACATGTTTGTATGGTCTATTTTATGAATCTATATTATTCTATAACAGATTTCGTATAAACTGCTGGGATGGTGGAGCCCAAATATGTGAGGTAGGGTATCCCACCTCATTTCTTTCCAACACATTTTTTGTGTATGAGAACCCCCTTTTGAGGATGTAACCACCCTACCCCTATTAGCTTTTGGTACCTTGGAAAGTGTGTCCAAGTTTTGGGTGTTCATGTGGGAAAAGAAGGCACAGGTACAAACAGAACAATTTAGCAAAGGAGGTGTTGGAATAGGTCCATACAACACTATAATTTATAGCAAGTAGTACTACAGATCCTTACATACATGTCTGGCTATGGCAATGGAAATATTAATAGATCTGTACAACATTGATTTTTGTGCAGCATGATTGATTGTGGATGACGGTGTGGTAGTAGAGTATACAAGAGGGTGCACCAATACTTTTATAGGCTTTTAACATTGAGGAGACATGCATGCATGCAAAATTTTTCTTCTTTTACATTTTTGGATTTTCTCTGTTTTGGCGATTGACAGGGAAGTTCAAGAGAGGAAAGGTTAGACTTGATTGGCCCAAGGATCTCATGCAACTGAGGAGGCAAGGTATGAGCCCACTTCTCACGGAATCTTTAGGTACTATTCTTTCCCAAACATAAATAATGTCAGAAGCTCTCACCAAGGCCAAAGAAAACGTGGTTCTCAAATTTCATAGTCCTGATTAATATTGCTTAAACTAGAGCCTCTAATAGCTCACATTAAAGATATTTTAATTTCTTAAATGATATTTTGGTTCATATTTATTTGGATATTAGAATAAATGGTTGCAATATGGCTAAATACCAATTGGTAAACCAGCTATAGCACAATATTCTTTCTAGGGTTTTTCACTTTTTTATTAATCCCTGACGTCAAGGATATAGTCTCCATAGGGCTAAACTAGGATGATGGAGAGAGTAGGCCTTTCAATGAAGAAATTGGTAATTTAGTTTGACCACTTTGAATACATGCTAGCATCAGTTCTAATGTGGGAAATACTACTAGATTTCCTAAAAATTTATGAAACGACACAATTTTCCAACATAACTATAATATGTCAAACAAACTCTTAATATCATCCACAATAACTGCAGACTGCAAGGTTGTGTATGGAATTGGACCTAAGCAAACCATTTTCGACCTCAATACAAATAAAAATTATGAATTACATACAGGAGCAACCTCTAGAGTCTAGATTCCAAAAAATTATTTCGAGTGTAGAAGTTGCCTCAAACATTGCCACCTCACTTTTCCATGTCCAAACTAGCAAAACTAGTAAAGAATAAAAACCCAACAAAAAGAAAATAAGGTGCCCATTAAACCTCAAAATCCCCCATTTTAGCATGTGGGAGTCTCATACTAGAAAACAACCAAAAGTGAGACTTCCAGATCTTCTAAAAAGAAGACAACATCCTAATGAGAAAGTCCACCTGATCTTAACCCCTCCAAACAGTTCCACATTCCAAGCAAGAGAAGCTAGAGTGTCCCATCGAGCTTCCATATGCAGCAAAACAAGATTAATGCAGCTTATATTAACCCCTCTCTAAGCAATTCAGATTCCAAGAAAGAGGTGGCAAAGTGTCCTGTTGATATTCCCTCTGCAACAAAATAAACTTTGAATGCAACTTTTGCATGGGAAGAAAGAATTCACCAGCAAGGGCAGAAATTTGAAATATCATAACCAACTAGGATTTAGAAAATCCCTTTGCTGCCTTTCAAAAAGGAATGAACAAGATAGACAAAATACAGAAGGAAGAAGACAACTCAAGTCAAGGACAAAAAAAACTAGAGTTGAAATCCATTGCCCCAAGTCACTTCGAAAGAAAAAAACCAGGAACTAAATGTTGTCTCGTTATAAAGTACATACATCCCAAGCCACTTCAAATGAAAAATTACAAGGAAATGAATGTTGTCTCATTACAAACGTTAACTAACAACTATAGATCAACGAAAAACTAAAGTAGAAAGACTAACCTTGAAAATAGTTGGTGTTTCATCTTTTGTCAATCCCCATAATTGCTTTGTGCATTGTTTCTTGGTTTTGAAATATATAAAATGTCTTTGCATTAGCAAAAATATGTTCCAAACTAGAGTAGGAATTTAGAGATATGATTTGCTGATAATACCTGACAATAATTTTTATTTGATATTTCTTCATCACCACACACATCTTCAAAATATTAAGCAACTTTTTGGTTTAACTCCTAGCTACTACCTGGTTACAATTGGTTTAATGGGTTTCTCCACAATTTTTTTCTAGCCATTTCCAAAATAATGCACACAGATGCATATCGTCTCTGTAGAAACCAACACCATGATTAAAACATATAAAAGAATCTGTCGCAAATGTCAAAAAATGATCATTTTTTTTTAGCATAAAAAGTTGCTACATCATCATTTCAACAATTCCAAATAGAAAACTGGAAGATTCTCAGAGGACTACCTTTGTTGAACCGAAAATATCAAGTATATCCACCAAAATTTTTAATGAATTTCAGTCGATAAAGGAATGAAAACCAGAAAGTCATTGATAGGTTTGGTCAACTATATCCTCAGATTTTATGGATATCCACTCTTACTCAAATGAGGGAACTCTTATTCTTCATAAGGGCCTAAGGGCATTTAGGCAAAGAAAAAGAAAATAGTTATAAACTTGTTGTTTGAAATCATTGAAAATTATGAGTTTTTAACAATGGCTCATAGAATCCTCAAACCCTTCTCCTCTCCTGATTTCTAGGGGATTTCATAATTGAAGAAATTTTTTTTGAAGCAAATTATGTTTACCTTGAGAAAGGGATGATGATATGGTAATTAAAATGTGGTAAAAATATTTTTTGACTGGTGCTTGTAGAGAAAACGAGAGAGGAAACTGATGTCCTAAACGAATGTTTGATCAAAATGCGGTGGCGCAACATCAAGCACTACATGGAGGTGCTGAAAGGCCTGTGAAGGCTCCATGTTACCTTCCTCCACCAGAGAGTAGATTTATTGGACCCCTTGGTTTGCAACAGTAGCAAGGGATGATTGCAGGCAACGAAACAAAGCATCTTCCTTTCCCGATACTTCAAACCAAGGTGAGGGGGCTCTCTCGTCAACTTATCGAACACCGCCATCACTGAAAATATTTGAATTTCCCTCTTTAGCTTATCGAACACTGCCATCACTGCAAATATTTCCATTGCCCTCTTCAGCTTATCGAACACCACCATCACTGAAAATGTTTGCATTTCCCTCTTTAGCTTATGGAACACCACCATCAGTGCAAATATTTGGATTTCCTATTGAGGTGCATCGAGCTTTCCATGAATCAGGCATAAGAAAACGATGAGCAGAGAAAGAGTATCAAAATCCTTTCCAAACAACTTGGGAATGAAGAAAAGTAGCAGGAAATAGTAGGAAATTATATTGTAATAGGTTAATTTTATATTTTAGAATTGCGAGAAATTAGGTTTTAATAGGTAGTAAATTTTATGAGGCATTTGCTATAGGAACTTATGTTGTCCCCATTTTTGTTAAGGTTTTTTTTTTTTTTTTTCAAATTATATTGTAATAGGTTAATTTTAGATTTTAGAAGTGCCTGAAACTAGATTTTAATAGGTAGTAATTTTTATGAGGCAATTCCTATAGGAATTTATGTTGTCCCATTTAAGTTATGTTTGTTTTTTGTTTTTTAAGTAAAAGGTGAGGTTGGTTGACATATAGATTTTATCTAATGATGTTGAAGGTTCATGAGTGATAATGTTGGCGTAAGGCTATCAATAAAAATTATAGAAGACCTCTCTTATATAGGAAAGTATGTTTATATAAAGAGGGAAAGGGGACATGAGGTTTACACATAGCAGAAATATCTACTAACCCTTAAAGAGGTAGGAAATATCCTCAAATTTATGAATATCATTAGCAATAAACTCAAGTAATTGTAGGTAGCCCATTATTTTCAGGGAACTTCATGTAGAGCTAAAAAGTACCCTATTAGAAACCAACCATAGTTTAGAAGATCTCCACATCTGTCGTTAAGAGAGACATGGGATAAAATTTGAATAAGGGAAATAAAGGCTACAATAATATTGATGTGTAGCACCTACTTAAATAACCAAGTATATACCCAAACGATCAAGATGACACACTTCTCTGAGTAAAATTATGAAACGCCATGGAACAACTTAACCTAGAACATATAGCCAAAGCATCAATACTTACAATACAATGCTTAAGTGATCACAATAAAAATAATACACATTGGAGATATCATATAGACATGGATCATACATATCAAGTTGAGACCTAAAGATGCCTCATAATCAGTTTAAAATGACTAGCATAAATCCAGAGTGACACAATTAAAAATGAAGAGCATAAATTACTAATTCATATACTTGTTGCACCATTTAGTTGGTCATATTTTTATTATTTGACTATAGTGTTCATTTTCATTAATTACTTTTACTTTTGTCACTTATTATCTAGTCATATATTTTAGTCCTGAACTAAATTAATCATTTAAGTTAGTCATGTTATCACTCCAATAATTCCTAGGGTTGTTAATGTTTTGTTTTAAAGAATATTAGAGCTAACCAAAAACCTACTTTTAAGCTTAGGATCTAGCCTTTCTAATGCTCAAAGAGGGCTCTCTCTTTATGATTTAACTTTGTTGTTTTTATTTGATTTTAGGCTAGTTATGAAAGATTGATTGGTTTTGGATTTAATTTGGTCTGGTGGTGGAGTCACTGATTCAGATGGATAGATGTAGGTCTTTTTTCCATTGGGCTAATGGAGTCAATTTATCAAGCAACAAATCAAAATCAAGTTCTAAAGGAAGTGTTCACAGGGCAAGGTATATGAGCTGGTTCAGATCTTTAGGCTCGAATGTGAAATGGTTTCAATCGGGATGAGAGAGAAATTAATTAAGGATTCTCAGATCCGGATAATGAAGGAAATGACAGAGGTCAATCGAAACTAGGGAGAAATGAAGAATTCCCTAATCTGGATATCAGAAGAAAACATGAAAATGAATAAAAATACAAGACAGAGTGTATTTAAACAAGTTCTGAAATAAAATTGTTGTTATATCATTTAGATTGGAAAACATGCAAGTATGTGAGAAATTTCAGAAAATAACAAAGAAGAAATGAAAGTAATTCACTGAAGTGGCTCAACACATGGATCCTGTAATATAATGCCTTTATTTCTCAATCCAGTCTGTCGACTTGAAAATGGTACAATGAACCCTCAGGTTTCAGATCAATACAACTATAGAAATGTTTAGCAGTCCACAATCCACACTCAATACTTCGAATTATGAAGTATTTATACAAAAACTATTACAAAATATCCAAAAACTGACTTAGGAATTATTCAAGGAAAAATAAATATCTTCATGCAAGAATATAGAGACACCTAGGAGACTAAGTGCTAGCTGTCTCTCTTTTATTTGGATTTGCTATTTGCTCAACGCTGGCTGTATTCTTCATGTTGAGTGTCCTTTACACTGGTTTCCTTTCACTGATTTTTTTTTACTCTGTTTTTAACTTTAAACTCTGTCTTTCACTGTTAACTTCCTGCTCTGATACTCTTTAACCTATCACTGCTTTACATAACCTTTGACTTCTCTGTTTTCACTTTTACTGCTCTTTTACCTGTTTTTCTTTTACCTTTCCAAGTAAATCACGTAATTTCTCCCAAGCTTCTACATCTCGTAATTTAATCTTTACCATTCTTCTGAAAATTTCATCTGATTCTGTGTACTTTTCAAAAGTAGGCTTGTTAATGAATATATGATTTACCTCATGTTGTAGGTAAACGAGATTCTCAAAACTCTGATAGAGCACTTTTCCTGTATGAATTCCTTTCATGGAGGAATTGTTAGCTTGTTCCTTTGCCACTTCTCTAATTTTCTTATCATAATCCTTATGTTTCATCAATCTGTCATTGATAACCAAAGGATTTGGTAAGCCTTTTTGCCTCAAAATATCAAATTTCACTTGGATAGATGGCAAAATATCATTGACATATTCAATGATATTGGCCCAAAGTTGCTGCTTGGATTGGGCAAGTGGTTCTTTCAATTTTAATTCTTTCTCTAGCTTCTGTACTTTCTCAGTCAATCTGTTTGACTCCTCTAATTCATTCTTTTGCATTATTTGAACTAGTTTCTTCTCATCCTTTAGACTTTTAATTTGTTCTTTAAGTCTATTTATTTCACTAGTTTGTATGGACATGTCTTGCATTGCTTTTAACTAGTTTACCTGCTTCATCACTAGGATGTGCTGCTGTTGTAGATGATTCTGTTGCTGATATAGTGGGAAGTTGTGTAGCTACTATAACTGTTGTGGCCACTGAAGCTGCTAAAGTAGAAGGAACTACTGTAGTAACTGTAGGAATAGTAGTGACAGGGATTGCTTCCATGCTAGCATTTTTCTCCTGCATTAACTTATCCATCTCATTCTCCATCTATTTCAGTTGAGATGTCAACTGAATGATGAGATTCATCATTTCATCTTTTTGGTCTTCATTCTCTAGCACTTCTTTTGCTTTTGGATGTTTAGTAGGAGGAAATTTGAGCTGTTTCTTTAATGCAACAATGTCTACATTCTTTTTCTTGATGTGTTCTTCTGCAACTTTAATGTTCTTAGGATCATATCCTACCTCTATGACCAGTTCTTCTAATGATTTGATTCTATTGTCTTTGGCTTATGAGGAAACTTTTTCTAGCTTTAGCTGTCCTCTAATGTTTTTTAGAGTATTTTGCAGCTTTTATACACTCATGGCTTTATTGGTCATGGTAGAATACATCATTTCACCAACTTGCTTATGAAATTATATTTGGCCTATAGGATGAAGATCTTTGGCTTGAACTTCATATGCTGTTTTCTTATAATCAGCTAATGACTTTGGATTCTTCACTGTGGGCTGGAAGAAAGTCATCTGCATCTTCCTGGTCTTGTACTCAAATTCTGAAAGCAACCTGCTTTGGTCACTAGGTGTCTATTTCCAGTATTGGGCATAAGTATCTGCTTCTAATGCGTCATTCCTGAGTTTGATTTCCTTGTACTTGTGCATGATATCCTATTCTTTATCTACTGGTTTACTTGATGAAGTCACTTCACAACTATGCTGATTTTGAATAATTTGAGTATTAGATGTTGAAGGCTGGTGAGTTTCCTCTGAAAATGCTGGAGGCGCATTCTCTTTTACCACTGTATCTGTATCAATGATCTCAATTGTCTCAACTTGTTCATTTAAAGGATTTAATTTGGGCTTCTTTGTGTACATCAATTTAAATTTGGTTTCAGTGGTGGTTTGAGCTGAATATGATCCTTCTTCTCTTACTATTTTAGAGTTCCTATCCTGTGGGGTTGGAGTTTGCAAGATGGAAATAGTATCACCTTGCTTCTCTGCCTCTTTCAAAGTATTCTCCAACCACTCTGATTGGTTGGAGTACTTCTCAATATCTAGTTTGGACTCATGGAAAAAAGGAGTTAGTTTGAATTTTATTCTTAGTTTGCAGATAACTCCTAAAGGATCATAATTCCATTCAAAAATTTTACTGAACTTGAATTCTTGAAGACAATTTTCTGCTTGTTGACCAACACCTCTACTGTTGCAAATAAAAGGACCAATCTGGTTTTTTATCTTAAACTATGTTTTCTTCTTGGCTGACAGAAAATTCACTTCATCAGAGTTAAGGATATGCCTGATATATTCAAGTGAAAATAACCTCATTGGGAGGTATTTTTGTAGCTTATATGGAGTGAGTTGACATCCATATACCCTAATCTCAGTGTGGTTCTGGTAAAGATACCAATCTCCTGTCCTACTGTGTTCTGATAACTGCAAGACCTTTTTTATCTCATCATTTATTCTTGGTTGACTGCTACTGCTTAGAAAATTGAAAATGGGATGAATAAATGCATCAATGAAGTGGCTGTAGGTAAACTATGTGGAATCTTTCCTGATTAAGGAAGTCCAGAAGACAACTGATTGTGGATTACCCTTAATGTCAAAATTTTGAAGCCTAACTGCAAACCTATCAGATTGGAAGTATAAAAACATGTGAAACAACATTGATGAATATTTGAAGACACCTTCTTCAGGAAATTTAACCAGTTTCTCATGAATAGCATTTTATAAGTACTGAGCAAATTTAAATGCGAAGCATGGAGGCTGTCCTAGATAGAAAATGGACAGAAAACCTAGTATTGAAGAATCTACAAACTCATCTGTGAAATAGCCTAGAATGCAAGACAACATTGTGATAATATGTCTTGTTATTTCTGAGAAAATGAGGTTGCATAGGGAGAGTTGCTCTTTGGAGTTTCAACTGATGAAGGAAAAAAGGTTTGGAAGATCTGAAACCTCTTTGGAAAATCCAATTTGAGATACAATTCTCTGAGGATTTCTATTGACAGAGGGGCTTCATCAGGCTTAGGTTGAATTTGAAGCATTTGGTTTATTGACTCAGCAGTAATGGTGAACAAAATTTCCTTGATGTGGCTTATTAGGGCTCTTTCGTTTGGCAGATAGTTAACTTGACAAAGTCTGATGATCTCTGGGAATTGGAAAGTCTGTAGGAGGATATACTTGGGTAAATTGGATTCCCAAAGGCAAATTTCATAAGCCTGGTCCATGAATTTGTCATGGCTCCATCAGTGGAGCTCAAGGAGGTTGAAATCTTTGGCAGGGTCACTGATTTTGAAGTCTTTGTCTGCAAGGGGGGTATGTTCAACATTAATAACTGGAGGTTGCAGGGGATTGACTATTACAATACCTTGGGAAGCCATTATTTGTTTGATTTAATCAATTATTACTTTTCTGTGATCAAGAAATAACCTCAGGCCCTTGGGAATAATGTGAAAATATGGTTCTAGTCTGCAGAAAGGGTTTTTGCAGGTAACTGTGGTTTTTCTATGGTTTGCAAAAGATTTTTAAACTAGTTGAATTGATTAAATACAGGCCTAGGCACTTAGGAATACCTGGAAGGGTTAATTTCTATTTGCAGAGAAGGTCCTAGAGGCAGTGGAGGCTTTTTTAGGCTTCAATAGTCTTTGTAAGGCTTCAAATTGGTTTAGCACCGACTGTAGTAGCAAAAGTGTTGAATTCTGGTGTGAAATAGCTTAAAAATAGGTCGAAAAATATTATTTTGCTTTGGAATAGGTTGGTAGAGGCTCTTTTCCACAAACTATAACAAAATTAATGGTGAAAAGACATGGAAAGGGTGACTTTATTTGTTTTTGACCAACAATGGTTAATGTTTATTGCGCGGGGGTCAAATTCAAATGAGGGTGGTATTCATTGCAACGGGCGGAAAACAGCCTGATGGTTTTCACATGATGAAAATTTGGTATATAGTATTCTGCTGAGGAGCACAATACAACGTGGGGCTACCACGTAGCAGGGGAGTGGGATTGAAAAACTACTTATTTTGCAAGCCCTCAATGTTGTTAATGATCAGGCAATCAGAAATGCGATAGATGCTATTGGTCGTCGGATCTGATGGAAGGAGATCTAACAGATGACAGGTGTCAAGAGATGACTTGGGGACTTGATAGGCGGGGCCCGGGGAATAATTTTATGTGGTGGGTTTTAATGTATATGCAAAGGGATAGGTTTATAATGAGCAGAGTTATAATAAGTGGGACCCAGGAATTAACATAAACCATAGGTTAAATTAATGTACAAGGGTTAATATAATATAGGAGCCAGGAAATATATATATATATAGTGGGAGTTAATATATAATGGGAGGTTAATAAAATATTATGTGGTATTTTTAATATGTGCGGGAATGTATATATTAGCGGGATTATAAAATACACTAAGAATTAGTGCTTAAACTAATATCGGGGAGGGATTTTTCATACTAGGACTTGATATATTAAAATAGAAACTTTGGATAAGTGGGTATTGGGGTGTTTTTAATGAAAAGGGAAGTTAGTGAAAGATTTTACTTTTTTCAAAGGAAAATATGCTTTTTAACTAAGGAAAAGTGGTTTTTAGGAAGGAAAAATGGGTGAAGTAATGGGGAAAGGTTAATATGAAGGGGAAGGGGTATTTTTACAAGGGAAATGAGTTTAGAAGGAAGTTACTAATATGAAATGACCAATTTATGCTATCCATGCCTTATGAAAACTGCTTCTGCCTACCCATCATTTACCCTAACATTTTTTCTTCATTTATATGGGTGAATTTGAGCTTGCAAACCCTTTAATTTTTCTTTGGTAAGTGAACTATCTAATTATAACCTTATGACTTCCAATGGTTCAGATTAAACTGATGAGTTAATTATTATTCTCTACCTAACTACTGATCTGCCAAGATTAAAAAGTTTGGCTAGATCTTTATTCTCTAACTATCAGCATGAAATTTAAAACATGAATGAGTCAAGATTAAGATGTTTGACCATCATGGATTTGTGGCAATTTTAACAAGTTGCACACAATCTTATTTTGCAAAGTAAAGTAAAAATTGGTGTCATTTTAATTTGCAACACTTTTAGGATCTATTTTTATCTCTTTTTTTGGTGGGCTTCATATTTTATATTTTTTTTTGATCTTTTTCTTTTAGTCCTTTGATTTTTCTTTTAAGACTTACCCTCTTCACATTTTTTTTAACATGGGAAAACATTTTGCAGAAAGAAAAGTATGTACAATATTACAAGACTAATCATAGTCAACTCAAAATTATGAATCCTATTATTATAGGACCCTAATAGTGGCTCCACATGGGGATGGAATTTCCTGGTGAAATGTCAAGAACTCTAAGATTCGTAGGCTTGAAACTTTGATTGTGCTTGCCTTGAAACTTTTTTCTGAGCTTTCCTTTATTCATACTTATGATATTATGTCTTTCAAAGCTTAAGGCCTTCTCTTCGGGCTTCAACTTTGCAAGAAAAAAATCCAATCCAATCTATGCTTTGCAATGTTATGTACAATGAGCAAAGTAAACAAAGTGAATCATTGGTTTATCTAGAGAAAAGTAATGCTTCAACATTCTACCATTGAATGGTCCTCCCGGTAGACTTGATCCATATATTTCCTTCAAAAATAATGCATTTTTACCTTTGTAACCATAAATGATATAGGGACCTTTCCATAGGAAATCAAATTTACCATGTTTACCCTTATCTCCTCTTCTAGAATCCCATTTAAGCACTTTATCACATATGTAAAAATCATCTTCTTTTGTTTTCTTGTCAAATATATTTTTGATTTTAACTTGGATCACTTGTGATTTGATATAGACTTCTTCCCTGGTTTGCTGCAAATGTATGGTTTGATTTATCATTCTCTGAATATTATTGGGTTCTACCTGCAGTTCTTGGATCACCTTCATCACCGGCACTCCCAAAGAGGATGAAAAAACAACATCCATCCCATATACTAGTTGATAGGAAGATGTACCAGTGGACTTCTTTATAGTTAGTATATCTGCCCATAAGGCATTAACTAACCTTTTGTTCCTGGTATTTTTGTTGTCTTCCAACAGTTTTTTGATAATATTAACCAGGATTTTGTTTGAGGATTCTGCAAGTCCATTACCTTGAGGGTAATAAGCAGTGGAATGGCCAAGGTTGATGTGGTATTTGTTACAGAAGTCAATCATTTTCTTAGATTTGAAAGAAACTGCATTATCAGTAATGAGATTTTGTGGGCATCCAAATATAGACAGTATATTGCTTTCAAGGAATGAGATAATGACATAATCAGTGGCTTGTCTAGAAGGAATGGCTTCTATCCACTTGGTAAAATAATAAGTGGCTATGAAAATCCATTTATGCTAGGCTGAGGTGGGTGGGTGAATTTCACCAATGAAGTCTAAACCCCATTGCTGAAATGACATTTCTATGGAGATGGGTTTGAGGGGTAAAGGTAATAGCTTTTTCTTCCCTTCAAAGATCTGGCATTTGTGACAGGAGGTCACATACTTTCTAACATCTGCAAAAAGAGTGGGCCAGAAAAAACTCGCCCTCAATATTTTATCAGTAGTTGATTTCCAGTAAAGGTGTCCTCCACAGTCACCTGCATGAAACTCTTGCATAACTTTATCAGCTTCATCTTTCAGTAAACAATTTAAAATAATTCCACCATGATATTTCCAAAACAAAGCACTATCTATGATACAATATTTCATTGCTTTTAACTTTAAGAATCTACCTTTAGTTCTAGACAAACTAGGAGGAGCTTGTAAGTTTAGTAAAAAAAATATGATATCTGCATACCAAGGTGAATCTAAGAAAGGTTCACTGATATGTGGAGTCGCCATCTCTTCCTGATCATCTAATTGAGAAATAAAATTTATATCTAAGGCCTGACAGTTTGATTCAACCATGAGTTTGGCTAAACCTTGGCCTTTAATGAGTTTAGTAGGCTTTATTTCAATGTCATATTCCAAAATAGTGGCAATCCATTTGCCTCTTTTACCATCAGGCCCATTCTGAGTTAGAATGTCCTTTACTACTTAATTTGGGACATATTTAATAATGTGAGAGTATAAAATGTACACTCTGAAATCTTTGATAGCCTTCACTAAACCAAGTGTTTGTTTTTCCATTATGTTGTACTTTAGTGATGCATCTCTTAAGGATTTGCTAAAAAAAGCAATGGGCTGTTCATAACCCTGATCATTCTTTTGCAACAAGACTGCTGTAATGGTATGTTTTGAAGCAAAAGAAAAAATAATAAAATATTTTTTGAAACCAGGACTTATTAGGACTGGTGTTTTTGTGAGGGCTTATTTGATTGATTCAAAAGATTGTTTGGCCTCTACTGTCCATTTAAGTTCCGAATCTTTATTTAACATGTTATTCAATTCTCTAAGTAATTATGCTAGATTAGAAATGAATGTTCTAACGAAATTGATTTTACCTAAGAATGCCTGTAATTCCTTGATATTTCTAGGATGACTTATGTTCAAAATGGATTCTATTCTAGCGGGATCAATCCTAATTCCCTCTTTTGAGATTATGTGTCCTAAGAGTTTACCTTCTTCAATTCCAAAGAGTGTCTTTTTGGGATTCAAGGAAATACCAAATTTTCTGCATTTGATGAACACTTGCCTCAAATGATCTAGATGTTCATTTTCTATTTTTGAAAATATTGTTATATCATCTATATAAATGACAAGAAATTCATGTATTTCTTTGGCAAAATCTATATCCATAGTTCTCTGGAATGTAGCTCCTGCATTCATTAATCCAAAAGGAATTTTCAAATACATGAAAGTACCCCAGGGAGTAGTAAATGCAGTCTTTGGTTGGTTTTCTAGTTGAAATAAGATTTGATTATATCCATAGAATCCATCAAGCAATGAAATCCTATATGATCCTACCACCCTCTGTAAAATATGGTCCATTTTGGGGAGATGATAGTTATCTTTTAGGGAAACTTTGTTTAAGTTCTGGAAATCAACACAAAGTCTAATTTCCCCTGTTTTCTTCCTAGTGGGAACTAAGTTTGAGACCCAATCAGAATATCTGATAGGGGCAATGATCTGTGCTTCATACATCCTTTTTACTTATTTTTCAATCAAAGGAATAATAATTGGATTGATTCTCCTAAGCTTCTATTTAAATGGTTTCTGATCTTCTTTGATAGGTATTTTATGTTGTATTATGCTAGTGTCATAAGATTTAACGTCTTCATAGCTCCATGCAAATACATCTTGAAATTCTTTAAATAGACTTATGTATTTCAGCTTTTCTTCTGGAGGTAATGCTTTGGATAATTTGATGAGCTTAGGTTTTTGTTCCGTTCCTATGTTACATTCGTCTATGTCTGATCTTAATGATTCCATTTTTGGTTTTCTTGCTACATCATTTGAATAAAAAATATCTTCTAATGGGGCTAATCCCTTAGGAAAAAAGTTATTTTTAAGGTTTAAAATATCAGAATCATCATTTTCTATTTCTTCTATGTCTACAATTTCTAGTTTATCTATTTCTACTTTAGTGAATTTAGTGGGTTCAGTTAAATCTAAATTATTTACATCTATCTCACTATCTACACTTTCATCTACTGTACAATCAGTATCTATATTACAATTTTGGAATTCTCCCCCAACATTCATAAAATTATAGATTTGAGAATCCTGTGAAAATGTATGCCAATATTTCAAGTTGTCTGGTATAATAGGCTTGTGCCTTACCTCAACTGTATATTGGTGATTTGGCTGAAAAGGAAATTTGCAGGTACTAGAAAAAGTAGCCAAACTGTGTGCCTACATGTTCTGTTTCCTAGGAATTACAGTAAAGTCAGTTTCAAGCAACACTTTTATCAGATCTAGAATAATTTCTCTGCATTGGTTTAGTATAACATTATACACATAATACTCTCCTTTAATTTGTTTTATGATCAATTTTGAGTCTCCCATGATAGAAACTCTCTTAACTCCTAGTTTTCTAAAAATCTGCAGTCTTGTTGAAGCCTCGAAAATCATTGCTTCAAACATTGGGGGAAAACCACCCGGTCTTGACCTTAGAACAACTCCTTATCCATTTGGGATGGTGGCTCCGACTGGATTTATAGGACCAGTTTCCTAATAATGAAATGGATTAGTGATGGGGTTTTTGTGCAAGCGGATAATGAAATTAACTAATTGAAATAATCTATCTAACTTAATCTATGATTTGCAAATAACTCTAAAACTAACCCGGGTATTAAATATGAATACGACTTAAAGATTGTTTCAATCAAACAAATAACCATGAAAATGTATTATTTGCTTAAAAGAAAGATGCAGTATCATATAATGATAAATCTGTTTAAGAAATTAAACAGAGTTATAATAGCACATCGCATTCATAAATTTATAACGTTTACACACACTATGAAAGATGATATTCCTATATCTTCAGAAATGATATGATAAAGAAATATCTGAGAAACAAGTATACATAAGCGATAAAAAATTTCAATGAGAATATTTCATCACATAAAGAAAACAAAACGTAATCGATAGAAATACCAGATACATTTGATATCTTCCTGATGCAATTTGATATTCTGATCCTGCGCTCTAACTTAGAACAATCGTTAAAGTACAGAAATGCAACTCTAAAAAATAATTCACCATAAAATCACAGGATGTGATCCTTTATAAAAATAAGATAGTAAAGGAGTACAGAAATGTATTATGCAAGCCCAAAATATAACAAATTCAGGACCCTTTCTAAAATGCTTGAAAGGGGTTTAAATAAGAAATTTAAAAAACAAATTAACTAAACCTATTGCTAAAAAATATCATCGGAGATCTGAAAATAGGATTGCGATCTTCAATAAAACGGGTTCATTGGATTTTCATAATATCTAATGTGCGAAGCTGGCAGATCTTGAGCATATCTTTCACTTCAGTAGGGTGTCTCAGTTGAGAATGCAGTTGACTGGTGAATGTGGCATTAGAAAGTTCCGGAATGATATAATTGATGGCATTGGAAAGCCATTTGGTTGCCATCTGTTGACTGTGTGGTTTGATCAAATGAGACCACAAGGCGTCCCATGTAATTTCTTCTGTTTTATTAATCTGTTGATCTTTACTGATTAAATCCTGTATCCATATTTTATCTATTTCTTTAACCTTCAACAACTTTCCTGGAGTGCAATCTGAGATTAAATTTGCTGCATATAGACTATCATTAACTAGCTGTATCAAATTATCCATTATAGTCCTTGCTCTAGAAGTAGCACGTTCTTCTTTAATCATTTGAGTTTTCCACTTAGAAAATAGGATTTCTTTATGCGATGCTTCAATTCCAGGAAGATTTGCAATTTTACCCTGTTCTGTTTCCTGCCATGTGATAAATTCTGAAATCTTCTCATCGGTGCTTTCAATTTCTAATCTTGTATTGACTGCTTCGTCGATGAGGGATGATGTTATTTCACAGAGGGGTTCATCTTGTGATATTTTTTGGCATAAATCATCCAATTGTTGGGACATAAATTTACTCACTTCAAGGGCTTCTTTTTTGAACTGGTGCAATTTAGGTTAATCTTTGAATTTATCCATTTTTGCTTGAAATATTATACTTTTCTCTTCCTTGGAAGCTTTCTCTTTTTGCAGCAATGTCTGCAATTTCGTTACTTCCTGGGACAACTGTTGTTGTTTTTTTAAAGCTTGCTGATCAAGATTTTGCTTTTCAATGTTCAGTTGTTCTTCTAGTTTCTTAATTCTTAGTCTTTCTTCTCCCAACTACTGCTCTAACTGTGATATCCTTTGTTGATCATTTGTTGTCCTTTCTTCTAATAATGCTATCTGTAAGTCCTTTTGTTTTACCAGTTGAGTAACTTCAGTAGCTTTATCCATTGTGGCTGCACTATAAGCCCCTGCATATTGGGATAGTTTGGTTAGATCCTCTGAAGGATTTACTTCAGAGTGCTTCCAAACAAAATTCAGTAGTTCAACCTGGGGAGTTACAAGTGGTCCTTGATCAATCCTTCTTTTGTTTCCTTGTTTTCTTACTACAGCTCTATGCTTAGGGCTGTAAAATATATCTAGAGGGGGTATGTCTTCAACTCTTAGTATAATTTCTTCGGATGGGTTTTCAGGAATGATCTCAATATCTTGACATTCGATGTTATTAGTTTGAGAATTGCCCTGGTTTCCTATCTGTTGAGAAAATTGTTCATATTTTTTTAGCATCTGTTCATTAATATTGGTTTCAGAAAAATATCCCTCTTTCTCATTGGTCTTCTCTTCTTCAAGTTGATCATTAGGCTTGCTGCTTGTATCTTCTTTCTCTGTCTGTACATCAATTTTTCTACCTATATCCTCTTTCTTTTGTTCTGTTTCAGTATTCTCTTCTTCTTGTAAAGTAGTCTTTAACTGGTCGAGGGGAACTGTAAACAGTCTCTTGCTTATAAACTATAAAAACTTATTCATATCCTCTGTTTGAAATTTTGATTTATCTGAATCATAAACCTGCGAAAATTTCTCAATCGAGACAAATAGGTCATCAAAATGATAAGTTTCATGTTCAAATTTAGCAATTTGCACCATAGATGTGAATTTGAAGGCAACTTCATTTGGATCATATTGCCTACCAGGAACAGTTGCTACCCAAAATCCGCAACACTGCTGCTGCCACTGCCCGGGTCTCCAACCTCTCTAGATCCCCAATCGATATCTGAGTCCCTTTGACTCGGACACCTGGTTGACAATGTCTCTAAAAAAACTCCATGATGTTACGCCCTCACGGTAACACTGGCTGTGTATTTCCCACCATCCCTAATGGCGGGAGACCAGTCAGTAAATACAGATCCTGGACTGTCAGCTCAATCCTGTGCCCCTGCACTATAAACACCTCATGGTCTGGATCCCAGTAACTGATAATCCAAGCCAACAAAGGCTCACCAGCCCTCATCAAAGGGTTCTCCACAAATTTCAGAACCCCAAACCTAGCCAATGCACGACGAACACCCTGATCCACTTAGATTTCCGTCCGTAATGTACCTAGGTCTCTCTCCCTCCACTTGATCTGTATATCTACCATATCTGCACAAAACCATCATATTTTTCAGTCTACAGATATACAAAACTGCATTTCCTTACACCAAAACTAAATCTAAACCCATAACAACACTAAAACCACACCCATCTAATAGGTCGCACTTTCTGGCCAAATCTTGGGCCAGGTCGCACTTTTCAGGCCAAAACCTGCATCCCAGGTCGCAGTTTTTGCCCCAAAAAGTGAGAATCGACCGTAATGATGAAGTAGGAGCAGTTACTGAGATTTAAAACCCTAATCTGAACTTTGAATCCATAAAAAACAAAGAGTAGGATTAGGCCTCTTACCTGCAACTGACAGATCGCGATTCCAACGGTCGGTTTGTCCGCTATGATCGCTGCAAGATTTAGGGCCTTCTCTCCTCTCCACATTCACCACAGCTACACAAGAAAATGAATGATTTTGGAGGGAAAATGCCTTATTAGAAGAAAAACCCCTGTTTTTTATTTCGCCCGATACGACCAAACTGTAGCCCCATTTGACACACCATCTGCACCGTTGGAACGCTCTCACCGAGCACTCAAATGGGTATCTGTTAGTTTTTCATGTTTGGATACTTCGCTAGGACGCATTTTGTCCATGAAGGGTCCCTTAATCTCTCCTTCTAATCGGAATTCTTCACTTACAACGCTTGTACTTGGGGTACCACTTTACCTCTTTACTTGACTTTGTTCGTGTAGATTTTCGTCATGAGATACCATCTTGTACTCATGTTTTTATGGTCCCCCATTGGACCTTCTCTGTGTGGCAGCACCATCGAGTCGCCCTTGTTTAGAGCATCTGAGTTGAGTCATCATCCGTCATGGAGTCTATATCGAGCCCTTTTATTTCCCACTATAGCCCTCCATCCTTCATCGCTTGGTACCTCTCTCGTGTTGCACATTATGGCCTTCCGTATCATTGTCACTTATCCTCCCTGATATTGTGTCAGTCGCTCCAAGCCATTCATGCCCCTTATGCTCTAACAAGGGAAGTCATCCATCCACTACTCAGTATCCCTCATCTCATTATCATCATCAGTGTCCGTCTGTTAGTCGCTCCACTATTTTCTCCCATGCCTAGTTGAGATTCCCTTATTATCTCACCTATGGCAGACCTACTTATGTCGACAACAACTCATTTACTCCAGAAGCCAGGTCTAGGGGGCAGTGTCCCTTGGTTCAAGCTCCTTTCAGCATGATCGTGATCCGTATACTTGATGGTCCAGTGATGCAGCAACAGCTATTGGTGATTCCTGGGTGTGTGTGAGATGTCTCAACCCTCATGAGGGGGTGGCCCTACAGGTAGCCCCTCACATGCCCGGATGACTTCTTCATTTCAGCCCTTGATGAAACTCCTCCCATTTGATGATATTGGCCTTAGCCGCTTGCAGCGCCTCTTCGATTTACCTGTATCAGTCAGATTTTGCGAGCCCTTCCCCGTGTGTAGGGGGCATTTGGGCGTATTTGTATCTCATGTACTAAAATCTTATTGTATAAGTCCTGATGGTTATTCCAGGCATAACATGTATGTGGGATCCATCATTCTATTTTTATGGCTCTTATTAATGCCAGCATATTCTTCATGGTTCAGTTACTTGTTTACTGGACTTCATATTCTTTGTACTTTGTGTCGGCAGGCATAGGTATGCCTCCCCCGCCGCCTGTAGCACAGGTACCACTTCATAAACTAGAGACTTGTTGCACCTGTAAGTCTCGTCTCCTCAAGGTCTAGTCCTTTAGCACATTAGACTACCTTACATTTATCTCTCTCACTTCCCTCTTGCTGTCTAGTGATTGAGTTCTTACAACGTACTTCGGTCATACGATTTTCTCCTAACACTCGTACGTTGGGGGGCAATCTGTTACACCATTTTTTGGTCATCTAACCTATTATTATTAGATGAACCCAAGTACACCATGTAAGACCAATTTTACCCTAAGTAAAATTTCTTTCACCATGTGAAATAACTTATTTATTTACATTTCCTGGTCATATTTAACCCAAAACAAGAAAATTAATTAAATAAATCCTTATTTATTTAATTATTTCCTAAGAATAAGTTATTTAAATCATTATTTAAATAATATTCTTAGTTAAATTTGACTAAATCATCCATAAATAATTAAATAAACCACTATTTATTTAATTATATTCCCATCATTTCCTTAAAATGATAAATAAATCATTTATTTATTTATTATTTATAAATAAAGGAATTGACCCAAGTCAAAAATCCTTTTCCCTCCAACAAATATAATAAAATATTCCTAAAGGGTGTTTCTAGAATTCGATTAATAATATTTTATTTATGCACCGAGTTCTAGATCGCCCTAATATTTTGTTATAAATAGAAGGGTTTTCCCCATTCATTAGTCACCTCCATTGCATTAGATCACTCTGGATCTATACTAGGTCACATTCTCCATTTTTGCCTTGTGAGCTCCCATTGAGTTCTATGTTTGTCTGGGTTTTCTACAACAACAAGAGAGGGGAATTTTAGATCTGAAACGCTGAGGACTTTCAAGAACCCATCCCATTGAGGATAACCGGAAAACACCTTTCTTGTTTTCCTCTCATGTGCCCCCTTTTTTAATATAATATAAAAATTCTTTCAAATACATTGTTCTTGTCTTGTCTATTGGATGCATGGAGCCACATTTTACTTTATCTGCTTAATTTCTTTTATGCTTAGATCTGGATTTGTGCAGCATTATTTGGATCACCTAATTTCAGATTTAAAGATATTTGGCAGCCATAATCGATGTTAGGGATATTTGTTATGTGTAGCTAAAGTGGTCTTTTACGATGAAAGATTCATACTAACACCCTGATATAGGTGAAATTTTCTTCCCCGAACCAATTTCCGATTGGGTTTAAATCAAGTTTTGCCTTCTCTGAGAGCCGGGGAGGGGGTTGGTTAAAAATAGCTTGATAAATAGGCAACACGTAGCCATGGCAAACTCTGTATACATGGTTCTTGAAATGAGCTTTCCACAAATATTTATGATAGATGCATATAAGAGTAGGGTCCTGAGGAGTCCATTTCCATCCCATAATAGGAAACTCAGAATTAAAGCATAAGGCATCTAAAATGTAAGCACATAAATGAAATGGGGGTGTAGTTCCAGTATGCTTATTTCTTCTATAATCTAGAATTTTATTTGCTATTTTATCAGATAGAATGACTGACCAATCCATAATAATGGAACCTACAGCGGCCTCAATCAGGGGTACCATTTGAATAGAAATTTTTTCAGAATTATCACTCCCAAAAATTCTGCACATCATGACAGGATGATAGCAATACGGAGGTGCGAGAGACTCTATAGAATACATACCTGAGGTCTCATGCTTATGTTTGTCTGGAGCTTGTCTCCATTGCCTAATAGGGTCTGATTCTATTTTGTTGCTTGAAGCAAAATCCTCTATGAAAGATTTGTTGTAGGTGTTTTGAGGTTCTGGTAGATGATACATTGCCTTGATGTCTTCCGCTCTAAAATACCCAAACATCTTTCCCCCAACTGTGACAAATGTTCTGTCTGTGATGGTTGTGGTTTCTATTACCCATCGTATTATATCATAGTATGGAAATACACTTGCCCGAGCTGCAATTCTATGGAGAAAAGAATTTTCCAGTTCTTTAAGGGGACTATCGTCTCAATTTGATTCTTCATCTGGCACCGTCTCCTTTACTTCTATAACTGTAGGGTTTTCTTCTTCAAGGAAGTTATAAACTTCTTCCTAGGAAATATTTCTGAGACCCTGGCATGTAGTATCCGTAATTAGCTTTATTTTGACTGGCTTTTCCTTTGGCATGATGGTAAAATTTGGGACAACAACACCTCTCGATTTATCAAGCTTCTTTTACATTTTATCTTTCTAGTATCGTCTCAACAGTTCTGCGAATAAGTGAAATTTCTGTTCTACAGACCTATAAATGAGAGAATCCTCTTAGAAGCGGGAAGAAATCAAGTCAGAATAAACACCATTAAGTAAAAATGATATTAGTTAAGAACAATTTTGCGAAGGATTTTATTCATGATTCTAAATTTATTATCTCCGTATTAAAATTGAATGCCTTTAGGGAAAGTCACATTCACGCATTCATATTTGAATTTCTTGTCATAATCTGTTTGATTTGAGATTTAATGATGGTCGTACATCGGGGATCGAAAATATCAAAATCTCGATGTAAGAATTACCTTTTGGAACTTCCGATTGCGATTTGCCAATGAATGATATGTGCGAAGCACGAATATCGATTAATGATAACTGATGGTCTTTTGCATCAGAATTTTAGAAAGGGAAGCCAAAAGACATACCATGTTTTTTACCGATTTGCGATTTTGCAATAAAGTCATGTCGCATCGGATCTTTCCAAAGGAATGGAATTGTAATGTGACATTGCCGAAATGTGATTGCGATTGTAGTGGGGTCCATTGCATCAGAACATTTATAAAGCAAGTAACCATGATTTTGATGCGCCGAAATGTGATTGCGATTAAAATTACATCGCATCAGAGTTTCTCAAAAATACGTAATGAAGTATGACTTATCCGAAATGCGATTACCCATAAGTCTCATCACATTGGAGCTTTGAAAAGAAGATATGAAAATATAATACTCTTTTTGATTTGCGACTTGCGATTTACTTTATCGCATCGGACTTTTCGAAAGGGAAACATCTAAACTTTGTGCCGATGTGATATAAGTCTTATGATTGATTGGATCGGAATTAGTTTGAGATCACATTTGTTTATTTGCATTTGGGATAAGCGATATGTAATTGATGCTTTTGTGTGTTTTTTAACAATGAATCTTTTTTATTGTTTTTCTATGATAATTGGATTCCCTCAAAGTTTTATTCCTATCTAAAAAGGAAAAGGGGCCCTATTTCTTATTGAAATTTAACATAAAAATTTAGAAATTGTACAGTACAAGAAGTCCTAATATTAAAGCTTCATAGATGTTTAAAGTCGAACAAAAGAGTTCAACGATTCCCTGGAAGAAGCTGCTCTGATGTGCGCTAGGGTTTCTCTGCTGCCCCTGCTTCAGCGCTGACACCTGCCTTTCCTGCTGCTACTTTCTGGTACGCCCCTTCCGCTCTGCTGAGAACGGGCTCTGGTGCGCCTGCTATGGCAGGCCCGAACGGGGGAGGAGAAGGTTCTTCCCCCCCACAAAACGACATGCTGATGGATGGGGCATCTCCAAACCGTGCACCCACTGTCACAAAAGCTTCGGATACGGAAGATCCTAACAAGTCTGAGGGTAAAGCGGACAAGTCTGACCAGCAGAAAAAGGTTCAGACAGAAGACTCTGGAAAAACGGAAACGCCCCAGGCCAAATCGTCCACATGCATGCCAATCGCTGCAGACAGGCCAAAAATTGACTTGCCCAGCCATCGAATCAATGGAAGAATTCAGTACATGAGGGACCATGCCCTTATTGGCAAATTCATAGGCTTCTGGTCCACAGAAAAAGCTCTGCAAGGATGGATAGCAGCCAAGTGGAAACCCAAAGGGCAGGTCGATCTCCAACTTGGTCCCAAAGGTTTTTTCACTGCCCTCTTCACTTGCATTGAGGATAGAAACAGAGTCCTGGATGAGGGTCCATACTTCTTCAACTCTGCGGGCCTCTACCTCAGAGACTGGGTTGAAAGATTCAACCCCGACAAGGAGGATTTCAGTTGGGCCCCAGTCTGGATTCGTCTTTACTCCCTACCCCTGGAATACTGGGATGAGGATTCTCTCAAAGACATTGCCAAGGGTTTAGGGGAGTTCATCAAAATTGCGGAGGAAACCAAGCTATGCCGTTACACCTCTTATGCCCGCATCTGTGTCTACATGCGCCTGGATCAAGCCCTTCCTGACTCGGTAAGTCTCTTTCACGATGATTATGAATGGATTCAGCCTTTGGATTTTGAGCATGTTCCCTTCCGATGCCGCAAATGTCATGTTCATGGTCACCTTTTTAGAGACTGCCCGCTAAATGCCAAGCCTCAAAGCCCCAATCCCTCTGACAACTCTGACCTGGATGGCTTCACCAAGGTCACCAATCGGCGAAGGTCCCATAAAAAGCCCTCCGCTAGTAAAAAACCCTCAGCCCATTCCAACTCCACTCCCTCCACCAGTAATAGTTTTGAAATCCTAGCCTCCAACCCGGAAAGCCTTCCCATAGATGTTCAACCTGCTTCCCACCTGACCACTAATACTTCACCTTCACCTCCTCCTGGCTCCAAACCCTCTCAAACTGCTTCGATGGGCCTTGGTCCTTCAGACAAGGAAACCCCCGTCGATCCAGCTTGGAAGCCGAACGGAATGGATGTAGACCGCATCTCATCCTTGAACACTGAAGGCAATAGTCAAGCGCAAAATATGGAGGTTGAACCGGAGAGTATAGATCTCATGGTACTGGATATTCTGGAACTGGAACTAGCATGAAAAAGAAAGGAATTCGACAAAATTCCAGACCAAGAGTTAGATCGATTGGAAGTAATCATTTCCAGAGCTTTTCAACAAAAAGAATTAGGAATACAGCCAGGCAGTCGTTGGGATGGCAGTCAATACAACAAGGACTCCAAGAAACGAGGCCGAAAATCTGATTTGGAGCGCACTATCACAGTTGGGAAACTCCTGGTTGAGTCAGGAAGATACGCTAAGTTGACAAAGTATTACAAGCCCCTCCCCCACAGTGATCTATGAAGCTCACCTCATGGAATTTCAGAGGACTCAATAGTCCTGGGAAACTAAGAATGATCAGGAATATGTTAAAGATGGAAAAGCCAACTATACTCTTTTTACAGGAAACCAAATGTAATAGCAGCACTTTAGGAAAAATTCTCTCCAGCGCTTGGTCTGATTGTCACTCCGTAGCAGTTGACGCTTCTGGAGCCTCTGGTGGGCTTGCTATAGCCTGGAACAATCAAGAAATCAAGCTCCATGACTTTCACGCAGCCCACCATCTCATCCAGGCTACCTTTCACATCATAGGTACCAATGTCCATGGTCATCTCTCTAACGTTTACTTCCCTCAGGAAGCAGGCAGGAAAATGGCTCTTCTTGACACGTTGGAGGTATTAAACAGTACCAGGACCCACCCTCTATGGATTCTGGGTGGGGATTTCAATATGATCACTTGCCTAGAGGAAAAAAAGGGAGGCAGAGCCAAGTTAGATCCTGAATGCCTCCACTTCAAGGATTTCATTCAAAACAATTCGCTAATTGATCTTCAGTACAACAATGGCATCCACACCTGGAGTAATCGTAGAACGGCTCGCCAACACATATCCTCCAAACTGGACCGTTTCCTAATTTCTGATAATGCGGTGTATCTAGGGGGAGATATCTCGGCCTCCATTTTTCCAAGCAGTGGCTCGGACCACTGGCCCATATCCTTGCAATGGCAGCGTCTGGGAGACTCTAGAAAACACCCCTTCCGTTTCGAGGCTTTCTGGCTGTCCCACCCCGCTTTCAAGGATCTCATCACAGCCTGGTGGAAGACCTTCTCTCCGCCTGAAGGGTCAAAGATGTATCAATTCCAGTGCAAGCTCAAATGCCTAAAGTACCACATCAAGCAATGGAATCACAATACGTTTGGCAACATCTTTCAGGCACAACAAGCCCTCACTACAGAAATGAAAACTCTACAGCAGCAGATCATAACGAATGGTTACACGGAAAATCTCATGGCAAGGGAGAAGCAACTTCAAGCCCAAATGGAAGATCGATCCAAACAAGAGGAAACACTTTGGCGGCAAAAATCCAGGGTTAGATGGCTGAAGGAAGGTGAAAAGAATACAAAATTCTTTCACCGAACAACCATACAAAGACGCATGCACAACTCTATCACTGCCATCACGAATCAAACAGGGGAAAAAGTAGAAGCACATGCAGAGATCGAGCAAGTTTTCTTAGAACATTTCCAAACAGTGCACAAAGAACCTCTTGGGGACAGAAGCTTAGCTATCAACAAAATACTGCAAAACATTCCTAAAATCATCACTGAAGAGCATAATCAGCTGCTCCTACGCCCTGTCTCCAGGCAGGAGGTTGATGTTGCCATGAAGCAGCTCAGAGATGGAAAGGCTCCTGGGCCGGACGGGTTCACCACCACTTTCTACCATCAGTTCTGGGATCTCATAGGTGAGGAAGTTTGGTTGGTGGTTGAAGAATCCAGGGTCATGCATTGGCTTCTCCCCTCTTTAAACGCAACATTCATTGCACTCATTCCAAAAGAAGAAGAGGCCAGCACTCCAGATAAATATAGACCCATTACTCTTTGCAATGTGATCTATAAAGTCATCTCTAAAGTCATTGCCAACCGTCTTAAACCGCTCCTTCCTCTCCTTGTCTCTCCAGAGCAATCCGGATATGTTGAAGGCAGGCAGATCCTGGATGGCATCATTCACACTCATGAAATCATCCATTCTTTAAAGCAGAACAAACAAGCAGGTATGATTCTAAAAATCGATCTCTCCAAAGCTTTTGATAAACTAAGCTGGATTTATATACAGAAAATGATTTTGGCCTTTGGCTTTTCCCCCACCTGGGTTCGTTGGATCCACAGCCTCATCTCCTCCTCTTTCTTCTCCATCCTCATCAATGGAACTCCCTCCCGCACCTTCACCCCTTCTCGTGGCATCCGTCAAGGAGATCCCCTATCTCCTTTCCTTTTTGTTTTGATGGCGGAAGGTCTGGGGCGCCTCCTTTCCTCTGCCTTAAGCTCTCAGCAAATTCAAGGCATCTCTGTCCACAATGCTCCTGCTGCCACCCACCAACAGTTCGTGGATGATAATATGGTCTTTGGCTATCCCTCTGTTCAAGAAGCTTCCCAGTTAAATTCCCTGCTGCAAGTCTTCTCTGATGCGTCAGGAACTAGCATCAACAAATCCAAATCCCAAATCTTCTTCTTTCACACCCCGCCCCCCACTCAATTGGCCATTGCCCGTATTCTTGGCTTCTCAGTCGCATCCCTCCCCTCCAATTACCTAGGCGCACCTCTCATTGCCTCTCCGCTTAAAAATGCTTCCTGGCGCAAACTCCTTGAAAAATTGGCTGCTCGTCTCTCCTCCTGGACTTTCCGCTCCCTCAACTTAGCAGGCAGGTTGGTTCTCGTCAAGTCTGTTCTCCAAGCCATGCCTCTTTACCTATTTTCCATCTTAGCGGCACCCAAATGGGTCCTCTCCAAGATCAAAGCCCTCCAAAGGAACTTTCTTTGGGGATCAAAGGGTACCAATAGAAAATGGGCTCTTGTGCAATGGTCCACTGTCTGCAAGCCCAAAGAACAAGGTGGTATTGGCCTGCGGGATCCCCTTTTAAGTAATGCCATCATGAATGCGAAAATTTGGTGGAACTGGCTCACTGCTCCGGAAAAGCCCTGGGCCATTCTATGGAAAGCCAAATATGCTCAAAATCGTCCCCAAGATGAACTGGTCAGAATGACTCCGGAAGTGAATGGATCAATAATATGGAACTCTGCCAAGGCTCACCACCTTCTCATTCAACAGCACAGTTTCTGGGAGATAAGGAATGGCACTTCTGCTAGGTTTTGGACAGACTCTTGGGAACAATCACCAAAGCTCATCAACACTCACAATCCTTCCATGGATCCTGATTGGCCTATGCGACAGCTTGAGACGGTTAACACTCATTGGGAGGGGTCCGACAACCAAGGCTATCGGCAATGGAGACAGACTGCCAGAATTGTCAGGAACGTCACAGCTCTTGAAAGTCAAGCCATCACGGATGTTCTAAATACCCGCTGCATCAGAGTCTCGCAAGATAAAGACATTTTAAGATGGGGCCACCTGCCTAAAGGAACTTACACCACTAGGGAGGCCTACAGAATCCTAAGCATGGATCCCATGCCTAAGGACCCGCTTTGGAGCAAAATTTGGAATCTTGGTGTCTGGCCTAAGGTCGCCTCTTTCCTCTGGCTCCTTGGCCACCAAAGGATTCTAACTTGGGACAATCTCCGCAAAAGGCAATTCCACGGCCCTTCCATCTGTCCTAATTGTGGGGAAAATGAAGAAACACAACAGCATCTCCTTTATGCTTGTCCTTTGGCCTCCCTACTTTGGGAGAAAGTCAGTTTCAGATGCCAATGAAACTGTAAGACCAATGCTGACATCAGAGGTACCCTCCGTGATTGGCATCATCGCCCCTTCACTAGCGAAATTCTCAATTATCTCTGGCGAATTATACCTGGTCTCCTCTTTTGGACTATCTGGAAAGAGAGGAACAAACGGATTTTCAAAGATCAAAGGACCCCTACAGACATCATTTGGAGTAATTATTGTCACAATCTCAAGGAGACTCTTGATTTGCAGTCCTGGAGCACAGAGGAATTCCCAACTCAGGCCAAGGAGAAATCTATATGGGAGAACTGGGGTCTCAGCATTCAGCCCAACACTCAGAAGCGCACTAGCTCCCAATCTGGAAAAATCAATCTTAAGTGGACTCCCCCCCCTCGGGATACCTATAAGCTCAACTTTGATGGTGCCTCAAAGGGCAATCCAGGCAAAGCTGGCTTCGGCGGTATCATCAGAAATCATACCGGCTCCCCTCTGCTTGTTTACATGGGAAGTATTGGCTGGGACACAAATAACTCGGCAGAGCTGGAAGGATTATGGCAAGGCCTTCTTCTCTCTCAACAAGCGGATCTGAACCCTATTGAGATTGAAGGTGACTCTCAAATTCTCATCAACATCGCAGACCATCTTCTCAATGGAGCCCAAGCCCGCAAAATCTCCAGTAGCTGGCGACTAGAGGCACGTCTGGATAAGATGGCTAGATGGCTCCAGGATCATCGGGCTCTTTTGTTCAAGCACACACGCAGAGAAGGCAATAAGGTCGCGGACTTGCTGGCTAATCTGGGGGTGGATTGTGGTAGGAATCTCAAGGCAGGGATGTTGGACATAATCCAGAATGAAGAACACAAAAGGAATTTCCACTCTCTTCTGCAAGAGGAGGCGATCTCCCCGGATGCGGGTGCTATTGGAGTTGGAAGGATTGACGGGACGCATGGCGCAAGGACGGGAGGCCACCTGCCTACCCGCTTGAATCCTTAGCGCCCACCTGATTTCATTTAATACCCGGCGCATGTTCTTAATGACTCATATATGGAGTCGATCCTCTTCAATGCACCAGGTTCTCGAGGCAGCCTCGAATGCTGTAATCGTGTTATACATTCGACCGCCATGCTTAGTTATTCAATGCAGTCTTGGTTTGCAGTCCTGGTTTGCAGTCTGGGTTTGCTATTTAGCATGGAGCCGTCCGCCCCTTCGCCTTTGTCATCGAGCTGCAATCCTGCTCTGGACAAGGCCTCTATCCGCACCTTCACCGGGTTGCGCTGTTGCAACACTTGCTGTCTGGTGCTTGCGGAGAATTCCCACATTTCCATTACAGGTTCTTGTGTTTCTGCCACTGAAACTCTTGGCTCGCCTCCTGCGAGTAATTCCACCAATTCTCTCTGGCTCACTAGCTCCCATTCTGCTGCAAACATGCCTAGAGTCAGACAGAGGATGCGGACCCGTCGGGGCTCCTCGCGGGCTGCCAGAAGGCACTCGCCTTCCCTCACTTCCTCTCCGTCTAACTCCTCTGCGACTTCGGACAGCTTGCCCCGTCTCCTTCATGGGCGTCTGCTACGCTCAGATCGTCGTCTGGACTCGCCCTCTGGCGATGCTCTTCCAGCTCAATCTCACACTGCACTCTTTTCCTTTGACTGCGCTCTC
Organism: Pinus albicaulis; assembly: GCA_034641835.2. Classification (NCBI taxonomy): domain Eukaryota; kingdom Viridiplantae; phylum Streptophyta; class Pinopsida; order Pinales; family Pinaceae; genus Pinus; species Pinus albicaulis. The sequence continues at coordinate 85,436,347 of CM076572.1, forward strand.
GACAAACCCCGGGTCACCGTCGCCATCTCGGTCGTCTTCCTGGAGGAACCAACGCCTGAGCCTCCGCCTGATTCGCTTGCTCAGGACGACAGCGCAAATAGGGACGAGAAGCAACAGGATACACCCTCTGAGAACAAGATTTCTTTGCAGGTCGATGCTGGGGTTGTTCTGGGTCATGACGCTGCGCCCCCGCCGGTGGTTCAAGCATATGGCAATCCGGAAGACTTCTGTTGCAAAATTGAAGAAATGGAGCCGGATGAGTAACTATGTCCTCCCCTCCTGTCTTTTTGTCAGTTCTCTGCCCACTCTGAGGGTTTTCTTAGTCGACTTGTTAGTTCTACATGCTTTTTTTCAATCTCAGACACTATGCATTGTAACTGTGTTCAGTGTCAAGGTCCTGCGTTCTGTGTCAAAGTCTGGTAGCAGATGCATTGTAATTATGTTCAGTGTCCAGTCTAAAACTTATCAGTTCGATCCCCTGCGTGGGATTTCTTCGGATTTTGGCTCTCATGGCTGGTTTCCCTCTCGTTGGGCAGCCCTTTTTCAGTCTTGGTCTGTTAATATGCCTCCTGGCAGGCTCTGTTATGGCCACGGCCAGATGTACATTATTTTTCTTTAATCAATAGATTACTCTAACTTAGAAAAAAAAAAATATTAAAGCTTCATACTCTGCCATGTTATTTGTGCATTTAAATTTTAATATAAAGGCATGACCCTCTGAATGATTGTTTTCCATGTTATATATCCAAACTCTTGCTCCTGCTCCTAGTATGTTTACTAAGCCATCAAAGTCTAAGTGCCACATGGATTCATGAAATATATTGTCACTGTCAATTTATTTATGTTTCTGTTTTAATGCTCTGTTTTTATCAGTGCCATAATCTGAATTACATAAAATGAAAGAATCCAAATCAGAGTGTACAGAATAAATAGGGTAGTTTTGTGGTTGCTCTGTACTACTAAACATGTATTTCATTAGAGTTTCTTTGTAAAGTTTTTTGGGTTGACCAAATACTGAAATTGTGGCATAAGACATGTCTAACTATAGAGATCCATGCAATTTTTCTCCCCATGAGCGAGATAATAACATTCCATACTTTGGAGGGATATCAGAAACTACAATATCCATGACAATACTCTTATCTGGGTATTGGAATAAAGTTACACACATATATTTTATTAAGCCAAGAAATTTAACTTTGCTAGAATCAAAAGAGAAAAGATGTTTATATGGTCTAGTGATATCTAGATTCAAAGTTTCCATAATAGCTTTTGGCATTAAGTTGTGGGATGCTCCTGAACCTAGCATAGCATTGTGTAAGATTTGATCATGAATACTCAAGCTAATGTAGAAAGGAGGAACACCACCTTCTTGATGTTTTCCATTTTCCTCAGGGCCAAATAGTAATTATGGTTGGTCATCATTTATATTAACAAAATATTATCCTTCACTTATGTTCAATGTTTCAGTGATCTGTGATTTGTATAAATCATGTTTTACCAACTCTGTTAAAGGAATTGATATCTTCAACTTGGCAATTTCAGTTTGGATGTTGAATGGTACTTGTGTTTTTCCTAACTAAGTGATTTCTTCTTTTCCAATTGTAGTTTGAGTGATTTTATCTTATTTATCTACAGTTGGTTTTAGGGTTTATGTTTCCACTGTTTTACTGTTTTCAATCTTCTTATCTAGGATAGTTTGAGTAGCAGTGGTAGTTTTGGCAGCAGTAGTTGCTTGGGTGTCAGTTGAAATTTTAACAACATCAGATTTTTTAGGATCAGCTGTTGTTTTATCAGCAATTTCTGTAATTTCTACAATTTTAGGACTGGGTGCAATCTTTGAACTAGAAATTTTCTGATTAGGTCTGGATTTTTTTTGAGTTGAACTAGAGTTTTGCTGAGTTTCTCTAGGGAGAATTTGTAGTACTTTGGTTGCAGGAGCTTCTACTATTTTCTTGGTCTGAGTTTGGGTATTTTTCTTAGTAGGAGCTTCTGTTTTTTTCTTACTCCTAAGGTTATATTGCTTGTGAACTTCATTAATGGAAAATTCATAACCTTGTTTATAATAAAAATACTCTCCATATTCTAACTGTAACTATTGTAGTATGTATAATTCCTATTCTTCTTGTGTAAGAAAATATTATCATTAATTATTCCCATTAATTTAATCTAAGTTTTTTCATCTTCTTCATTTTGGTGAGAACTTTCAGCATAGTTCTCTTGGAAAGGTGGTCTTATTTGTTGATCAAGTGCTGATTCTCTAGATTTACCAGTGTTGGGATTCTTTCTAAAGTTTGGATTTATTATTTGAAGACCTTGTTGTTGATTATCCCACTGTGATTTTCTTTCCATATTTTTTAATCTATCCATCATTTTTTTCCATGGATTTTGCTAAACTATCTATTAATGTCTGATGTGGATGGTTCATCCTTAACTGTTACTCGTCTTTAATTTCTCATTCTGGCTCTTTTAGCTAACAAATTTTCTTCTACACTAACTAAATTGCTTTGCATTTCTTCTAATGTTTATGGGTTTCTTTCTCTTAATTGGTATGACATATCAGTATCAAAACCATCAGGAAATTTGATTAAAGCTAGATCTGGTGGGGGTTTGATGTTTGCTGGAATAACATTATAGATACTGTTGAATCTAGTACAATAGTCCTGAACTGATTCATTAGGAGCTCTTCTAATGTTTTCATATTCAAATAATATTTGTAAAGGGTTCTTCTTTTTCTCCCATATATTGATAAAAAATCTATGGAAGGATTCTAAATCATCAATATGATCGGAAGGTAAAGCTTTAAACCATTTCTTTACATCTCCAGCTAAAGTATGGGAAAACAGTCTCATTTGAACATGAGCTTCATTAATTTCATGCAATTTAAAGTAACCAGTCATTTTGTTAACATGTTGTTGTGCAGTGTATTGACCAGTTCCATCAAATTGAAAGATTTTACTTTGGTAATCTTGGGGCATGGCATGTAATTGGGCTGGTAAGACCAATGGGGCATATCTAGATGCCATGGCTAAGATTCTAGCTTGGATAGGAGGTTAATTTGTGGATATTGGTGATGAGGTTGAAGTACTTGCAGATGAGCTTGGGATACTAGAAGATGTACTTGAAAATGAGTTGAAGTACTTGAAAATGTAGCAGTAGTGCTAGAAAATGAATTTGAAGTATTTGGAGATGGAAATAAAACTCTAGGTTTAAGAGGAAGCTTGGGGATGAATGATTAAGTGGAATGAAGTGTAGAGGTGGTAATAAATAAAGATGAATTTACAGAATCTGAATGAATGGTAGAAGGGTTAGTGGTATAAGCAGATAAAGCAGTCAATTCAACAGAATGTTGAAAATATGCTTCATCAATATCCTTAATAAAAGTTGCAGTTAAAGCCTCAAGTTTATCAAAAGGTTCTAGAGCTTGTTGATCTGAATCAAGTGAAACAGTCTCCCTCTTTGTTTCAATAAATGAAATGAAATTAGGATCTATTACACTATCATAAATTGAAATTTCAGATTTAGTTCTAAACAAAGGGTGCTCAAAAGATAAATCAAATTCAATATCTTGTATACTTGATAATTCTTTGGGGAGGGAATTTTCTTTGATTAATTGACTTGTACTTCCTAAACTTTCTACTTTTTTATTTTTCTTTAAAATTATGTCAGGATCATCAACTATTAGAGCATATTGTGGATTAGGATGAGACCTGGTATAATATGTTCTTTTGGAAGCCAGAATTTTAATTTTTAATGAAAAATTTCCTAACAACCCTAAAACAACCTTAAGGTGAAAAGATGATAAAAAGTATTTGCTTTAAGGTAAGGTTTATTTTAAAATTGAGGACTGATTACCCTAGTGGAGTCGCCAATATGTGATCACTCCAATAATTCCTAGGGTTGTTAATCTTTTGCTTTAATTAACATTAGAGGTAACCACAAACCTACTTTTAAGATTAGGATCTAGCCTTCCTAATGCTCAGATATGGCTCTCTCTTTATGATTCAACTTTGTTGTTTCTAGTTGATTTTAGGCTAGTTATGTAAGTTTGATTGGTTTTGATTTTAATTTGGTTTGGTGGTGGAATCATTGATTCAGATGGATAGATGTAGTTATGTTTTCCATTGGGCTAATGGAGTCAATGTATCGAGCAACAGATCAGAATCAAGTTCTAAGGAAGTGTTCACAGGAAAAGGTAGCTGTGCTGGTTTAGATCTTTAGGCTGGAAGGTGAAATGGTTTCAATCGGGATGAGAGAGAAATTAAGGATTCTCAGATCCAGATAATGAAGAAAATGATAGAGGTCAATCGAAGCTAGGGAGCAATGAAGAATTCCCTAATATGGATATCAGAAGAAAACATGAAAATGAATAATAGTACAAGACATAGTGTATTTAAACAAGTTCTAAAATAAAATTCCTATTATATCATTTAGATTGGAAAACATGAAAGTATGTGAAAAACTTCAGAAAATAGCAAAGAACAATTGAAAGTACTTCACTGAAGTGGCTCAACACATGAATCCTGTAATATAATTCCTTTATTGCTCAATCTAGTCTGCTGATGTGAAAATGGTACAATGAACCCTTAGGTTTCAGATCAATACAACTATAGAAATTTTTAGCAATCCACAACCCACACTTAATACTTCAAATTATGAAGTATTTATACAAAAACTATTACAAAATATCCTAAAACTGACTTAGGAATTATTCAAGGAAAAATAAATATCTTCATGCAAGAAGATAGAGACACCTAAGAGACTAAGTGCTAGCTATCCCTCTTTTATTTGGATTTGCTATTTTCTCAACGCTGGCCGTCTTCTTCATGTTGAGTGTCCTTTACGCTGGTTGTTGGGTGTGGAGCCTGATTTTCATCCTGATTTAGATATCCTTGTTTTAGTTGGATGTATACCCCAGGAAAACTATACACCCTTGCAGCGGGGGGTGCGGAGGGGACTTGTCCCCCCCACGGGGTCCGGGGGGGCTGACCCCCCGGCTGGGGGGTCCGGGGGCCAGTGGTCCCCTGGAGGGGGTTTCGGGGGTAGCGCCCCAAAAGCAAAAAACAAATGTAAAATTTCCTTGTAAAAGTATAGTAATTTCTAGTCAATCTGGGCCGTTCATTAGGCGGATGATTTGACGATAGAAGTTATGTTTAGTTTATGGTTTTTTGCCCTAGAAAGCAACCCCTCTCTTTGTATGAGGGTATTGTATTGAGGCTGTGTATTACATGTGTATTCTCTGAGCAGGAAACATATAGGGAGATTGTGAGAGAGAACAGAGGATATTACAACGGATCTGCTGTAGGTTTTGTCTCTTCATTTTTCTGGATAATAGAAAGGAAGGACTGGTTGTTCGGGGTGGACGTAGCCCAAACTGGGTGAACCACGTATATCTGTGTCTCTCTGGTTTTATGTGTTTTGTGTGCTTGTATTTTCTGCATATTTTATGTGTTGCATTGCTCCATAATATATAATTTTCTAACGCTGGCTGCCTTTCACTGATTCATTTTGACTCTATTTTTAACTTTAAACTCTGTCTTTCACTGTTAATTTCCTGCTCTGATACTCTTTAACCTAAAACTTCTTTACATTAACATTTGACTGCTCTGTTTTCACTTTTACTTCTCTTTTAACTTTCAAAGTAAATCACATAAGTTCTCCCAAGATTCTGCATCTGGTAATTTAATCTTTACCATTCTTCTGAAAATTTCATCTGCTTCTATGTACTTTGCAAAAGTAGGCTTGTTAATGAATAGATTATTTACCTCATGTTGTAGGTAAAAGAGATTCTCAAAACTCTGATAGAGCACTTTTCCTGTAGGAATTCCTTTCGTGGAGGAATTGTTAGCTTGTTCCATTGCCACTTCTCTAATTTTATTATCATATTCCTCATGTTTCATCAATCTGTCATTGATAACCAAAGGATTTGGAAGGCCTTTTTGCCTCAAAATATCAAATTTCACCATGAATCTAGTCATTGCAAGCTCCATGTTCTGACACTTGTCTTCAAGTTGTACCATTAAGTTCCTTTTAGAAATTACCTTTCTTACCTCAAGGATTGTTTCATTCTTGTCACTAATTCCAATTTCCCATAATTCCTGTTTGTTCTTGGAATTGAGAAATTTAATGATCTCAGTTGCCTCTTCTGTATTTTTACCGGGTTCTTCCTTTAATTTCTGAATGGCTTCACTTGCTACCTTGATCAGATCCTTCTTCTCATAAATAACTTGGATAGATGGCCAAATATCATTGACAAATTGAATGATATTGGCCCACAATTGCTGCTTGGCTTGGGCAAGTGATTATTTCAATGTTAATTCTTTCTTTAGCTTTTGTACTTTCTCAGTCAATCTATTTGACTTCTGTACTTCATTCTTGTGCATGATTTGAACTAGTTTCTTCTCATCCTCTAGAATTTTAATTTTTTCTTTAAGTCTATTTATTTCATTAGTTTGTATGGACATGTATTGCATTGCTTTAACTAGTTTACCTGCTTCATCACTAGGGTGTGCTACTGCTGTAGATGATTCTGTTGCTGATATAGTGGGAAGTGCTATAGCTACTGGAACTGTTGTGGCCACTGAAGTTGCTAAAGTAGAAGGAACTATTGTAGTAACTGTAGGAATAATAGTGACAAGGATTGCTTCCATGCTGGCCTTTTTCTCCTGCATTAACTTATCCATCTCACTCTCCATCTCTTTCAATTGAGTTGCCAACTGAATGATGAGATTCATCATTTCATCTTTTTAGCCTTCATTCTCTAGCACTTATTTTTCCTGTGGATGTTCAGTAGGAGGAAATTTGAGTTGTTTCTTTAATGCATCAATGTCTGCATTCTTTTTCTTGATGAGTTCTTCTACAACGTTAATGTTCTTAGGATCATATCCTACCTCTATGACCAGTTCTTCAAGTGATTTGATTCTGTTGTCTTTCGCTTGTGAGAAAGAATTTTCTAGCTTTAGCTGTCCTCTGATCTTTTCTAGAGTATTTTGTAGCTTTTGTACACTCATGGATTTATTGGCCATGGTAGAATACAAAATTTCACCATATTTCTTATGAAATTCTATTTGGTATATAGGATGAATATATTTGGCTTGAACTTCATATGTTGTTTTCTTATAATCAGCTGATGACTTTGGATTCTTCACTGTGGGCTGTAAGAAGGTCATCTGCATCTTCCTAGTCTTTTTGTCAAATGCTGAATGAAACTTGCTTTTGTCACTAGGTGTCTGTTTCCAGTATTGGGCATAAGTATCTACTTTTAATGCCTCATTCCTGAGTTTGATTTCCTTGTACTTCTGCATGATATACTTTTCTTTATCTACTGGTTTACTTGATGAAGACACTTCAACACTATGCTACTTTTGAATAATTTGAGTATTAGATGTTGAAGGCTGGTGAGTTTCCTTTGAAAATGGTGGAGGTGCATTCTCTTTTACCACTATATCTGTATAGATGATCTCAATTGTCTCAACTTGTTCATTTACAGGATTTAATTTGGGCTTCTTCCTGTACATCAGTTTAAATTTGGTTTTAGTGGTGGTTTGAGCTGAATATCATCCTTCTTCTCTTACTCTTTTAGAGTTCCTATCCTGTGGGGTTGGAGTCTTTAGGATGGAACTAATATCACCTTGCTTCTCTGCCTCTTTCAAATTATTCTCCAATCACTTTGACTGGTTGGAGTACTTCTCAATGTCTGGCTTGGAATCATGGACAAAAGGAGTTAGTTTGAATTTTATTCTTAGTTTGCTGATAACACCTAAAGGATCATAATTCCCTTTAAAAATTTCACTGAACTTGAATTCTTGAAGACACTTTTATGCCTGTTGACTAGCAACTCTACTGTTGCAAATAAAAGGACTAATCTGGTTTTTAATCTTAAACTGTGTTTTCTTCTTGGCTGACAGAAAATTCACTTCACCAGAGTTAAGGATCTTCCTGATATAGTCAATTGCAAATAAACTCATTGGGAGGTATTTTTGCAGCTTATATGGAGTGAGTTGACATCCATATACCCTAATCTCAGTGTGGTTCTGGTAAAGATACCAATCTCCTATCCTACTGTGTTCTGATCACTGCAAGACCTTTTTTTATCTCATCATTTATTCTTGGTTGATTGCTACTGCTTAGCAAGTTGACAATGGGATGAATAAATGCATTAATGAAGTGGATTTAGGTAAACTTTGTGGAATCTTTCCTGATTAAGGAATTCCAGAAGACAACTGATTGTCAATTACCCTCAGTGTCCAGTTTTTGAAGGCTAACTGCAAACCTATCAGATTGGAAGTATAAAAACATGTGAAACAACACTGATGAATATTTGAAGACACCTTCTTCAGGAAATTTAACCAGTTGCTCATGAATAACATGTGATAAGTACTGAGAAAAGTTAAATGTGAAGGATGGAGGTTGTCCTAGACATAAAATGGACAGAAAACCTAGTATTGAATCATCTACAAACTCATCTGTGAAATAGCCTAGAATGCAAGACAACATTGTGATAATTTGTCTTGTTCTTTGTGATAAAATTGAGGCTGCACAGGGAGAGTTTCTCTTTGGGGTTTCAATTGATGAAGGAAAAAAGGTTTGGAAGATCTGAAACCTCTTTGGAAAATCCAGTTTGAGATACAATTCTGTGAGGATTTCTATTGACAGAGGGGTTTCATCAGGCTTAGTTTGAATTTGAAGCATTTGGTTTAACTCAGCAGTAATGGTGAGAAAAATTTCCTTGTTGTGGCTTATTAGGGCTCTTTCATTTGGTAGATAGTTAACTTGACAAATTCTGATGATCTCTAGGAATTGGAAAGTCTGTGGGAGGATATACTTGGGTAAATTGGATTCCTAAAGGAAAATATCATCAGCCTGGTCGATGAATTTGTCATGGCTCCAGTAGTGGAGCTCAAGGAGGTTTAAATCAGTGACAGGGTCACTGACTTTGAAGTCATTGTCTGCAAGGGGGGTATGTTCAACATCAAGAACCAGAGGTTGCAGGGGATTGAATGTTACAATACCTTAGGAAGCCATTATTTGTTTGATTTAATCAATTATTACTTTTCTGTGATCAAGAAATAAGCTCAGGCCCTTGGGAATAATGTGAAAATATGGTTACAGTCTGCAGAAAGGGTTTTTAGAGGTAACAATGGTTTGTCTATGGTCTGCAAAAGCTTTTTAAATTGGTTGAATTGATTAAATACAAGCCTAGGCACTTATGAACACATGGAAGGGATAATTTGTGGTTGCAGAGAAGGTCTTGGAGGTAGCGGAGGCTTTCTGAGGCTTCAATGGTCTTTATAAGGCTTAAAATTGGTTCTGCATCGGCTGTAGTAGCAAAAGTGTTGAATTCTAGTGTGAAATAGCTTAAAAACAGGTCGACATATATTCTTTTTCTTTGGAATAGGTCGGCATAGGCTCTTTTCTACAAACTATAATAGAATAATGGTGAAAAGACATGGAAAGGGCGACTTTATTTGTTTTTAACCAACAGTGGTTAATATTTATTGTGCGGGGGTCAAATTCAAATGAGGGTGGTATTCATTGCAACGGGTGGAAAACAACCCGACGGTTTTCAAATGATGAAAATGTTGGGAAAAATACTGAGAGGGGGGGGGGGGTGAATCAGTATTTACTGCATAATCAAAAATTTTTGCTTTTTCATTCCTTAAAACCCATACGCTACTTTCTTTCAGTAAAGTAGCGTATATACGCGGATACCCTTTATGAAACTCGCGTATACACAAATATCTAGATATGTCATTAAATATTCACTTAAATCATTCCATCATTCATTCATCAGATGTTCAAGAAACAGTAAACATGTGCAGTAAGAACAGAATAAGCCATCACACAAAGCATCACACATGAACACCAGGATTTTTAGGTGGAAACCCAAATCGGGAGAAAACCACCGCTATAGTTGCTCAGCCTTCAATATTTTATTATAGAGAAAACATCTTACAACATATGTGCTGGCGCAGACTTGACCAGCACGCAGGCACCCACCTGCGCTCGTTTACCAGCCTCTCCTGGAAGGGAGCTACGACCCCCTGACTCGTTTACCAGCCTCTCCCGGAAGGGAGCTACGACCCCCCGATCTCGTTTACCAGCCTCACCTGGAAGGGAGCTACAACCCCCTGACTGAAGGCTACAACCCTCAGCACCACCTTGGACCACGTTTCATCAATTTTCACACTGGATCCAACAAATTCAATAGAACAATACTTGTAGGCCACGTTTCATCATATTTCCAGACTGAACCCTTTCCATACTTTTAAGCACAAACATACATCACCAACAAATACTTATCAACACAGATCAGATAGGAGAAACATAGCAGAACAGATCAGATATTTCATACCCTTTGCTTCATCAAACCCTAGTTTGCATACGCACTTTTACTTCACTGATGTCGTGTATATACGCGCTTCCGTCCACACGAACAAGCGTATACCTCTGTATGTATTTTATTGCGCATACGCGCTTCCACTTCATCGAAGCCGCGTATATACACGCTTCCTCTGCGGCGAAGTAGCGTATAGATCTTCAATCATTATAGAGCAGCATACTTCTTCAGATCAGATGTTCAGTTCAGATTTACCCTTTCACTTCAGACAGATGTTCGCCTCAATTCAGATCTAAGTCTTCCATCAACAGATCTAGTAGATACAAGTGCAATTCAGATCTAGATCCCCTTCTTCATCATTGGTGCATCATACATTCAGATTTATCATTCAAGTGTAACCCTTTCCATTCAGATATACTTCAGAGAGAAGTATTCATTCAAGCTCAGACATCTTGCACCACACTCATGATTTGCACAATGAATTTCTTCTCCTTATATAGGTTTACCCTTTTCAATACCATGAGCCCCTTTTTCAATACCATGAGCCCAAAACCACATTACATCCAATGGTATTCCTGGATGGGGTCAATTAGGTGGAACATTACCCAATACAATGGGTCAATACCATGGTGATTACCCCTGGTTTTGCACTTTTAGAGCGCTTTTGCCCATACGCGACTTGGAACGTTCTTTTCCGCGTGCATACGCGACTTCCCTTAGACAGATCCGCGTATACCTAGAGACATACTCTTTTCATCAAGATTGAGCACATGTTGACTTCTTTTCTTCACTGCCTTCTGTACACACTGTAGATACATCATATTTAGCTCATCAAGAACATATTCTAGCAAGCACAACTTCACCAAGTAAGTTGTCATCATCTTCATTAAGAGGGTTGCCTTTCAAGGACAACACTTAGCATCATATTGTCAACAAACATCATATCACATCATATTTACATCATTTACCAAGTCCATCAAGTCAAGAATAACTTCATCGGGTGGATTGCCATCAAGGACAACACATGTCAACAGTCACATGTCTTCATCTTCATTCAGTGGGTTGCCATCAAGGACAACACTCTGCATCATATTTCCAACAATCTCTCCCTTTGGACTTGATGGCAACCACGATGGTGTTTGGTTACCACAACAGATAAGTACATTGACACCATGTCACTCTCCCCATTCAAACACCATGTCACTCTCCCCCTTTGACATCAAGGGCAAAGGGCGGATCAAAAACCAACATACTCTCCCCCTTTTCTCCTGATGTCGAAGAAGCGTTCTGCAGATCTGATATAGACTGAAATGACCAAGCTCCCCCTGAGTTCATGCTGAATCTTCAAACATATTTTTCAATGAAGTACATGACTCTATGAATTTCCTATCACCAATGACTCATACTTACATCAAAGATCCAACCAAGTGGATTTACATATCAGACTCAAGTACCCAACCAAGTGGGTTTACACATTACAACTCAGCTACCCAACCAAGTGGGTTTACAAATTTGACAAGTCCTTACATGACTGAATATTACAAATTTACATCAAGAGTCTCAACAAGACTTTTTTCAACAAATTACAAAAATGACCATTTAAGACCAACATCAGAAAGTCCTCAAGCATGAGAACATATTTCAGAACCATCATAATGCCAACAATGCATTATACTCAGCAACGCTAATACTCCCCCTGAATCTGTGCATGCATTCTTTTCATATGACTAAGGCTCCCCCTTAGTTTGTGCATCCTCAACAAATCATCAAGGCATATTTGTGAGAAATGAGAACTGGAACACCGCCAGAGATACCAAACAATATCAGATATACCAAACAGCACTGCAGCTGTGCTGAAAAGAGCTAACTCCAAGAAAAAATTGTCAACAATCAGACATACGCGGTTTTCTGTGCAGGAACTCGCGTATATACGCGACTGTGTTTCAGGAAACCCGCGTATCCACTATCATCTTCTAAAATTTATGCAGATTTGTTCTTCTGATTGGCAGAGAACACTCCCAGCTTCTGTCTTAGATACTTGAACGCTTCCCTGGGCAGAGGTTTGGTAAAGATATCAGCAACTTGTTCTTTGGAGGGAACATACTCCAACTTCACTTTTTTCTCAAGCACTTGTTCACGTAAGAAGTGATACTTGATGGGAATGTGCTTGGTCTTCGAATGCATAACAGGATTCTTTGAAATACTGATGGCACTTGTATTGTCACACATAATGGGGACAGGAGGTGTACACTTGATTTGAAAATCTTGTAAGGTTTGCATCATCCAAAGGAGTTGAGTGCAACAAGATGCGGCAGCCACATATTCTGCTTCTGCTGTAGATAAGGCAATATAATTTTGCTTCTTGCTGAACCAAGATACTAACCGGGGTCCCATATAGAATGCACCACCACTAGTGCTTTTCCGATCATCAACACTTCCAGCCCAATCTGCATCGGTGTAAGCATGAAGAGTAAGATCAGCATTCTTTGGATACCATAGACCAAAGTCTTGAGTTCCTTGTAGATATTTGAAAATTCTTTTCACAGCCTGAAGGTGAGACTCTTTTGGATTAGCTTGAATCGTCCAACAATCCCAACTGCATGCATAATGTCTGGTCTAGTCCCAGTGAGATAAAGTAGACTTCCTATCATTGATCTGTAATCTGGTTGATTCACCGTGGGAGAATCATCATGAGAAATGAGATTGCATCCGGTTATCATTGGAGTACTTACAGGTTTGCAATCTTCCATGCCATACTTCTTCAGAATTTGCTTAAGATATTTTTCTTGTGATAGGAATATACCATCTGTAGATTGATGCACTTGCAAGCCAAGAAAGAATGTTAGTTCCCCAAGTAAAGACATTTCAAATTCTTGCTGCATGACAAAAGCAAATTTCTGACTCATAGATTCTTCGTTACTCCCAAAAATGATATCATCAACATATACAACCACAATCAATAGTTTATCATTTTCAACTTTTGTGTATAAGTTGCTATCAGGAGACCCCTTTGAAAATCCTTGTTGATGAAGATATTTGTCAAGACGATAATACCAAGCCCTTGGAGCTTGTTTGAGACCATATAGAGCCTTTTTAAGTCTACAAACAAGATTTGCATCATTTCCCAAAATGAATCCTTCCGGTTGTTCTATATATACTTCTTCTTCTAGATCACCATTAAGAAAAGCAAATTTAACATCCATTTGATAAACTTTGATTTGTTGATAACTTGAAAAAGCAAGAAACATTCTTATGGCTTCAAGTCTAGCTACAGGAGCAAAGATTTCTTCAAAGTCTATACCTTCTTGTTGAGTATACCCTTTGCAAACCAATCTAGCTTTGTTTCTTACAACATCCCCATTCTCATTTAGCTTGTTCTTGAAAATCCATTTAGTTCCAATGACATTTTTATCATGTGGTCTTGGTACCAGTTCCCAAGTGTCATTCTTTTCAATTTGATCAAGTTCTTCATTCATGGCTTGCCTCCAACATTCATCTTTGCTTGCTTGATTGACATTGGGTGGTTCAATTGTGGATATGAGTGCCAAATGATTAGAAGATCCCACAAGAGTTCTCCTTGTTCGTACCCCAGATTCCTTGTCACCCAAGATTTGAGATTCAGGATGATTCTTTTGAACATATCTGGATGGAGCTTTTTCAGATAGATCATCTTCAGGTTCTTCATTGGATCCACTGTCTATATCATTGCTATCTGATGTAGAATGCCATATGTCGCTATCATCTTCTTTTGTTGTTTTTTTTTCTTCTTTAGGAGCTGCAGAAGACTCATCAATAACAACATCAATACATTCAACAACCTTTCGAAGCCTTTTATTGTAACATGTGAATGCTTTGCTTGACGATGAGTAACCAAGAAATATCCCTTCATATGATCTAGGTTCAAACTTGCCAAGCTTTTCATCATTATTTTTGATAAATCATTTACTTCCAAAAACCTTAAAATGCCTCACAGTGGGAGAATTTCCATACCAGAGTTCATATGGAGTTTTGTCACTATTTACCCGAACATGAGCCTTATTGAGAATGTTAACTGCTGTATGTGCTGCTTCACTCCCGAACATGTCAGGAACATCAGAATCAGCAAGCATAGCTCTAGCCATTTGAACAATTGTTCTATTCATTCTTTCTGCTACACCATTTTGTTGTGGAGTGCCTGCTACAGAGAACTGTCTTTTAATGCCATGTTGTTCACAAAATTCAAAGAATTCATTTGATGAATATTCTCCTCCTCGATCAGATGTAAGACACTTGATTTTTAGATCTAATTCATTTTCTGCCAATGCTTTGAAGCTCTGAAATTTTTCAAGTGCTTGATCTTTGTGTTTAATGAACCCGATCCAACACATTCTAGAGAAGTCATCAATAAATAAGATATAGTATTCTTCCCCACGTAATGACTTTTTCCTCATAGGTCCACAGATATCAGTATGAATGAGTTCAAGAGGCTTACTTGATGAACCTTATTTGGCATTAAATCGTACTCTGGTCTGCTTACCAAATTGACAAGATTTGCATATGGTACTTTCCGGAAGATTGACCTTGGGAAGATCACGAACAACTTGAAGTCTGCTTGCTTTGATGATTTGAGAGAAACTCAGATGCCCCAGCCTTCTATGCCATAGCCAATTTTCTGAAGACTTGCTTAAGTAACATTTATCTATGCCGTTTAGTACATACAGGTTGCTTGGATTTCTTTTTCCTTTTATAATGATTTTACCTGTATCAAGATCACGAACCACACATTCTTTGGAACTGAAGACCACTTCTGCACCTTGATCACACATTTGACTAACACTTAACAGGTTATGCCTTAATCCATCCACATACATGACATCTTTAGCCTTCACTTTTTCTTTTAGAAATACTGACCCTTTTCCTTTAATTATAGCAGGAGTATCATTTCCAAATGTAACTTTCTTTTCCTTTTCTAGAGCATTATATGTAAGAAGTTTGCTTTTGTCACTTGTCATGTGTCTTGAGCACCCACTATCAATGTACCATTGATTTTCTTCACCTTCTGCAAATAATGCTATCCCACAATTTTCAACTGGCGGTTCTTTCTTTTTCCACACTTTAGAGCTTGAGGGAACATGTTCTTTTGGCTGGATCTTGTTCCTGCATTCAGATTCTTCATGGCCAAAGTTATTACAATAAGTACATTCAAATTCACTTTGAAGAGGAGAAAAATTGTTATAGGTATTCTTCTTTGGTTCAGTATCCAACCTTTTCTTTCTTGCTTCTCTTGTCATGATGGTTTTATATGCAACACATTGAATAGATTTATGACCAAAATTGTGACAAGTGAAACATTGCCCATTGAAGTAGAAATTTCTGCGATCATGTAATCTTCTATTTGAATTTACCTATTGGTTGAAGTGTCTTTGAAAGCTATCCCTGTTAGTGTTCCTTGAATTGAGATGGTCCTGCTTTCCCTGTAGAGATCCTTTATTCCCTTGCTGAGTGGTTGAATGATGTAAACCACCTGTAACTGCTTTTAGATAGTTTGGTGCTGAAGTTTGAGAGGACTCTCCGGTATATCCAAGACCTGTCTTTATAAGAGGAGAACGTTGAACCTTGATGATCTCATCTAAGGTTTCAGATCCTTTAGCAAATCTAAGATTCAAGGTTTTTGCTTTCTCAACTTCTTTTCTTTGGCTTACCACTTCACATTCTAGTTTTTCAATATGTTTCTTTGCTTCTTCAAGCTGCTTTTCAATGGTCTCTCTGATTATCTTTTGTTCTTCTAAGAGAATTTTGTAATCTTCTAAGCGTAGTTTGAGTTGATTATTTTCTTCAAGAAAATCGTTTTCCTCTATAGCATCCATAAAAGTATCCTTTTCTTCTTTTTGTTCAAATTCCATGAGAAGTCTAAGATCTTCTTCACATTCTTCCTCACTATTAGATGACCCATCACTATCTTCATTAGTATAGTAGCTTTTCTTAGAGCTAGATCGGTTCTTATTCCTTCTTACTACTTCTTTTCCTTTATAAGGACATTTTTTAGCATAATAACCAACTTTTCCACACTCAAAACATTTGAAGGGAAGCTTACCTTTGAATCTTCCAGTACCTAGTTGGAGCTTTCTCACGAAATTTGCTTCTTCTTCATCGGATATATAGCTGGATTCTTTGACAACTTCCTTTTCCTTTCCTTTTGTAGATGCCTTAAAAACAACTTCTCTTATTTGAGAAGGACCTCCTTGTCTCATTTCAAAAGCAGTCAGAGTACCATGTAATTGAACAATAGTAAGCGTTTGCAGATCTTGCCTTTCTTCAATAGCTGAAACTTTAGAGTCAAATTTTGAAGTCAAGGATCTTAAGACCCTTTCCACCAGAGTAGTATCAGTTATGGTTTCACCCAAATTTCTCATTCGATTTACAATATCATCCAGACGAAGAAAGAAACTGGCAACACTCTCATCACTATGCATCTTCAAATTTTCATATTCAATTCTAAGAGTTTGGAGTTTTGCACTTTTTACCTTTGTGTCTCCTTCATAGCTTAGAATGATTTTGTCCCATATTTCTTTTACCAAATGTAGCTGCATCACTTTAGCAAATTCGGATTCAGACATGCTTCCCAATAAGACATTCACTGATTTTGCATTTATTTCATACTTCTTTCTTTCAGCTGCATCAGTAGGAATACTTGCCGGGTATTGATAACCTTCTTCCACGATTACCCATACATCTGCACCAAGACTTTGCAGATATGCTTTTGTTCATACCTTCCAGAATATCAGATTGCTTCCATTGAATAGAGGTGGCTTTATAGACATCACTCCTTCTTGACTTCCCATTGCGACGGATCTCCTTCAAGCGATCAAGCTTCTGCAGAAGGACCACGCTCTGATACCAATTGTTGGGAAAAATACTAAGAGGGGGGGGGGGGGGTGAATCAGTATTTACTGCATATTCAAAACTTTTTCTTTTTCATTCCTTAAAACCCATACGCTACTTTGCTGAATCCAAGTAGCGTATATACGCGGAGATCCTTCATAAAACTCGCGTATACACAGAGATCTAATTATGTCATTAGTTCTTCACTTATATCATTCCATCATTCATTCATTAGATGTTCTATAAACAGTAAACATGTGCAGTAAGAACAGAATAAACCATCACACAAAGCATCACACATGAACACCAGGATTTTTAGGTGGAAACCCAAGTCGGGAGAAAACCACCGCTGCAGTTGCTCAGCCTTCAATATTTTATTATAGAGAAAACATCTTACAACATATGTGCTGGCACAGACTTGACCAGCACGCAGGCACCCACCTGCGCTCGTTTACCGGCCTCTCCTGGAAGGGAGCTCCAACCCCCTGACTCGTTTACCAGCCTCTCCTGGAAGGGAGCTACGACCCCCTGATCTCGTTTACCAGCCTCACCTGGAAGGGAGCTACAACCCCCTGACTGAAGGCTACAACCTTCAGCACCCCTTCGGACCACGTTTCATCAATTTTCACACTGGATCCAACAACTTCAATAGAACAATACTTGTAGGCCCCGTTTCATCATATTTCCAGACTGAACCCTTTCCATACTTTTAAGCACAAACATACATCACCAACAGATACTTATCAACATAGATCAGATAGCAGAAACATAGCAGAACAGATAAGATATTTCATACCCTTTGCTTCAGCAAACCCTAGTTTGCACACGCGCTTTTACTTCACTGATGTCGCGTATATACGCGCTTCCGTCCACACTAACCAACGTATACCTTTGTATGTATTTTATTGCGCATACGTGCTTCCACTTCATCGAAGCCGCGTATATACGCGCTTCCTCCGCGGCGAAGTAGCGTATAGATCTTCAATCATTATAGAGCAGCATACTTCTTTAGATCAGATGTTCAGTTCAGATTTACCCTTTCACTTCAGACATATGTTAGCCTCAATTCAGATCTAATTCTTCCATCAGCAGATCTAGTAGATACAAGTGCAATTCAGATCTAGATCCCCTTCTTCATCATTGGTGCATCATACATTCAGATTTATCATTCAAGTGTAACCCTTTCCATTCAGATATACTTCAGAGAGAAGTATTCATTCAATCTCAGACATCTTGCACCCACACTCATGATTTGCACAATGAATTTCTTCTCCTTATATAGGTTTACCCTTTTCAATACCATGAGCCCCTTTTTCAATACCATGAGCCCAAAACCACATTACATCCGATGGTATTCCTGGACGGGGTCAATTAGGCGGAACATTACCCAATACAATGGGTCAATACCATGGTGATTACCCCTGGTTTTGCACTTTTAGAGCACTTTTGCCCATACGCGACTTGGAACGTTCTTTTCCGCGTGCATACACGACTTCCCCTAGACAGATCCGCGTATACCTAGAGACATACTCTTTTCATCAAGATTGAGCACAAGCTGACTTCTTTTCTTCACTGCCTTCTGTACACACTGTAGATACATCATATTTAGCTCATCAAGAACATATTCTAGCAAGCACAACTTCATCAAGTAAGTTGTCATTATCTTCATCAAGAGGGTTGCCTTTCAAGGACAACTCTTAGCATCATATCACATCAGATTTACATCATTCACCAAGTCCATCAAGTCAAGAATAACTTCATCAGGTGGATTGCCATCAAGGACAACACATGTCAACAGTCGCATGTCTTCATCTTCACTCAGTGGGTTGCCATCAAGGACAACACTCTGCATGTCTTC
The DNA here is from genome assembly GCA_034641835.2 of Pinus albicaulis. Classification (NCBI taxonomy): domain Eukaryota; kingdom Viridiplantae; phylum Streptophyta; class Pinopsida; order Pinales; family Pinaceae; genus Pinus; species Pinus albicaulis. The sequence continues at coordinate 85,455,405 of CM076572.1, forward strand.
ATCTTCACTCAGTGGGTTGCCATCAAGGACAACACTCTGCATCATATTGCCAACAGAAAAGCTGGTATATGGTGTTCTACTGAGGAGCACGATACAACGTGGGGATGCCACGTAGCAGGGGAGAGGGATTGTAAAACTACTTATTTCGCAAGCCCTCAATGTTGTTAATGGTCGGGAAATTAGAAATGCGATAGATGCTATTGGTCGTCGGATCTAATGGAAGGAGATCTAACGGATGACAGGTGTTGAGAGATGACTCAGGGACTTGATAGGTGGGGCCCAGGGAATAATGTTATGCGGTGGGTTTTAAAGTATATGAAAAGGGATGGGTAAAGGGTTGGGTTTATAATGAGCGGAGTTATAATAAGTGGGACCCGGGAATTAACATAAACCATAGGTTAAATTAATGTAAAAGGGTTAATATAATATAGGAGCCAGGATATATATATATATATATATATATATATATATATATATATATATATATATATATATATATAGTGGGAGTTAATATATAATGAGAGGTTAATAAAATATGATGTGGGATTTTTAATATGTGCGAGAATGTATATATCAACAAGATTATAAAATACACTAAGAATTAGTGCTTAAACTAATATCGGGGAGGGTTTTTTCGTAGTGGGACCCAATATATTAAAATAGAAACTTTGGATAAGTGGGTATTGGGGTGTTTTTAATGAAAAGGGAAGTTAATGAAAGATTTTTCTTTTTTCAAAGGAAAATATGCTTTTTAACTAAGGAAAAGTGGTTTTTAGGAAGGAAAAATGGGTGAAGTAATGGGGAAAGGTTAATATGAAGGGGAATGGGTATTTTTACAATAGAAATGAGTTTAGAAGGAAGTTAGTAGTATGAAATGACCAATTTATGCTATCCATGCCTTGTCAAAACTGATTCCGCCTACCCATTATTTACCCTAGCATTTTTTCTTCATTTATATGGGTGCATTTGAGCTTGCAAACCCTTTAATTTTTCTTTGATAAGTGAACTATCTAATTCTAACCTTGTTACTTCCAATGGCTCAGATTAAACTAATGAGCTCATTATTATTCTCTACCTAACTACTGATCTGCCAAGATTAAACAGTTTGGCTAGATCTTTATTCTCTAACTATCAACATGAAATTTAAAACATGAATGAGTCCAGATTAAGCTGTTTGACCATCATGGATTTGTGGCATTTTTGACAAGTTGCACACAATCTTATTTTGAAAAGTAAATTAAAAAGTAGTGGTATTTAAATTTTCATCACTTTTAGGATCTATTTTTATCTCTTTTTTTGGTGGGCTTCATATTTTATATTCTTTTTTGATCTTTTTCTTTTAGTCCTTTGATTTTTCTTTTAGGACTTACCCTCTTTACATTTTTTTTTAATATGGGAAAAAAATTTGCAGAAAGAAAAGTATGTACAATATTACAAGACTAATCATAGTCAATTCAAAATTATGAATCCTATTATTATAGGACCCTAACAAGTCACTTTTAGTTTAGTCACTTATTATCAAGCCATATATTTTATCCCTAGACTAAATTAGTCATTTTAGTTAGCCGTTTTTATTTTAGTCACTTATTATCGAGTCGTGTATTTTATCCCTAAACTAAATTAGTCTTTTAAGTTAGTCATTTTTAGTTCGATCACTTAAAATTGCTCAAATTTAGTAGTAATTCACTTAAAATAATTGCGGTGACTAACTTTTTTAGTCAATTAGTCATTAATTTCATCATTTTCTACTACTGTTATTCAAGTGCGTGAAATGGTTCTGATCTAGTCAATCCGTTTTAAGATCTAATGACTTAGATCGTTAGATTAGACATATTGTGTAAGGTGTGTAAGAGATTTGATAGAAAGATTTATGGGTTATTAACGACATTTAATGGGTGAAGGTTCAAAATATTGATATCTACTTGAAGTGTGTTTTGAATTTAGAGCACTGGATTTTAATTATGATGTTTTAAATCTATTCTCTATCCTTCACCCTATTCATCTCATATATGAATTACTCGTTTTGGTTGAATTCAGGAAATTTATTAAGGAAGAAATATTAACAAGAATGCCAAAGAAAGGAAAAGAAATTGCCCAAGCACCCCCTACTAGGACTTCAGACATGCCTCCATTATTCTCAGACACAATGTGCAAAAAATATTGTGGGAGTTATTCATGGGAGGCAATGTACAAACTGTTCGAGGGAGAAAAACCAAGAGTAATAGTAAGAATGACAATAGTGCCTGAATCACGCTCATCAGAACCATCTTATTTTGACGTTGCATGTTCATTTCTCCACAAAGTAGCGGCAAGGCCTAACATTTTTCCATACACTGATATGGTAAAATGGGTCATAGATAACCTCAACATAGCAGACAAGGCCTTCAAGAATTCTAAGCTAGAGACCATTGGTTCATTCACCTCAGAAGACTTACAGACAATGTATCATTTGTCTGCGCGTTAAGAGAATTATGATAAAGCCTTCCTTCAAATATTCACAAAAAATAATCCAGGCCTTATAAAAGTGGTAAAATGATGGAAAGTTTTATGGCCTAAATCCACCTTAGGTTGAGGAAGGCAGAGTCTAGGGTAACATCAAACCACTTTTAATCTGGTAGCTAGCCCTACCAGATCGGGAGAGGGCTCTCTCCTGGTCAATCTCAGCAAAAATAATCATTGAGGCTTGAGATGACTTGAATAAAGGCTGATTTTAGGCTAGGTATATATGTAAAAGAGTTTTATTTTATTTTGAGGGTGTTTATTGGATCAAGGGGAAAGGCAGATTTTGGGTCTGGGGAATGAGGCCTAGTTTTTGCAGAGATCTGAATGGGGCAAGGTAGGCAATTGTTTTGACACTTCAATTTTGAATGAAATGGATAGCTCACACCGGTGAGGAGTTGAAGAGGGAAAGAAAATTTCAGGAATCCTCTTCAAACAGTTGAAAACATAGAAAATTAAACAAACCCTAGGTAGAGCACTACAAATCTAATGAATTCCACCTTTATCCTTGTTTGTTTAACTTAAGAAGAAATAAGAGGGAAGATGATACATATAAAACACCAATAAAATTACATTAACAGAGAGAAAAAAATCATCAAAACAAAGAGCCACATGAATTCCAAGGAGTGATGCAAACCTTGGTCTTTTCCTTTGCCAAACTGCAGAGATGAATGTATAATGATGCTCAAAACAATCCCAAGTGTCCAACCATGCTAATGACTGAAAAAATACAAGATATAGACAAAAATAACTCATCCCCAGCCTCTAGGGATCGAGCTCACAAGTTTAGGAGCTGTTTCAACAAGATCTAAACTGAGAACTGGAAAATAGGCAATGGAACAGCTTGCCTCTATAAGATAGGAAACTGATTCATTCAGTTGCAATTCACCTTTTGATGGATGAATCTACCTCCATGAGTAAAAATTTAACAAAATTACACCAAGATCCATAAAAGTACATCAAATTACATCATGATTTTGAAATTTAGAAGTCAGAAAGTCAAACTGTAAAAAACTAGACGAAAAACAGAGTTACTGAGTCCAAAATGAGCAAAAATCCCCAATGCACCACACCTGATTTCTCTATGCGTCGCGCCGGTTTGGAGCTGATTTTGAAGGCCTTCCCTGTGTCCAAATTAGCTCCAAGTGGGCTTGTTGGAAAGGTCTGCCTGTCTACTTTCCAACACAAGTAGAATTTTCTGAATTTGGCTTCCATTTTCCCCTCTACAAATGAGTTCTCCCAACACTGATTCCTATGTGTCCAAAAAGGGGCAGAAAGGTCATTTTTAGGGTGTTTTTGACCCTTTTGGAAGCCCAAAACCTGTCAAAATATCTTGGCCATAAGTAGGCATGCATAATTTTCCATGAAAAATCCAAAAATGTAAATTTTTCCCCAAGAGGAGCCTCCCATCAAAAGCGTGCGCCAAGTGGCGCGGTGCATAGAGCTGAAAAATTTGTTTTTAGGCCAAAAAATAAAAATTTGCAAAAAGTGTCCCAAATTTCTTGAAATTTGGGCTGAGTATCCTCCATCATGTACTATGTTGGGCCAAGGAAGCCTCGGCCAAAATCTGAAGTCTATCTTGCCTTTTCCGACGCTTTGAGGCCTTCTTCAAATTAGCCTTCAAGATTTTGATTCGTGCCTTGCAAACATGATTTCTTGCCCAATAATGATTCGCCATGTGCCTCAACATGTTCTTTTCCTTGTTGACCTTCTCCAACAGCTTTTCCAAATGAATATTTACCCTTTCAATCCAAATTTCACGATCAACCTCAATCTCTTGCTCAATGGATGTCATCTCGGTTTTGCTCCTTTTGGCAGCCTGCCGGTTCTCACGTAAGTTTTGTAGCTCCATGATAGTTTGCTGATCTTCTAGCTGTTTGTTTCTTTGCTCAAGGTAGTTGATTATACACTGGGCTCTTTGCAATTTGAGGGACAAAGTGTTTATCTCTGCCTTCTGCTCCTGAACAATCTCTCTTAGCTTTGAGCTTGGTGAGCCCAAATCATCATCAATGAGTATGAAGTCTATATCCTGGCCTCCTGAAGGCCCCTCATCATGTATTGGCCTCTTACCCTTGTTTTGTACCTATACCGCTGATGAAGGAAGTGAGACCCCTTCCACCCCGGGTGGAGATAATACTCGCTTGGCTGCTGCAAACAACCGTCTGGTGCCCCTCTGATAGGTGACAAACACCGACACACTAGCGGTCTGTGTCTCATGACCTTCCTGTTGATATGAAGGTTCACCTGCCTCATGAAAAACCTCCGAAAGTACCTAAGGAGCTATGAAGAACTCATTAGAAATGAAATCCTCCCATGAAATATCCTGCAAACCAAGCTGATGCATAACCACAATTTTGATGAGTGCAAAGTGATAGATATTGTTATACTGCTGCTCAGGAGTTTTCCTTTGCACGAGGGTGGTCATCTTCTCAATATTACGGCACATGAAGTAAGGGAGGTTCATCATTCTCATCCTGGTAAAATGCATCAACAACCTGATATGATAGGCACAAAGGCGAGAAAACCAGCCCTCACAATTGAAATATTTGATAATGAGTTTCATCAAAGGAGCGTATGAATCTTTCAGGAACTGAAAGGGAAAAACTCTGCTGAGTTGTCTCAAAAAAATGGGCTTGATATATGGCTCATAATGTTCCCTGTCAACTTGCTGCCTTTTGTTCCATTATTCTCCAACATTTGGAATACCGGTTGCTAGAGAGATAGACTCAGGTGTTAAAGTGAATGTCACACCTGCAAGAGTGACTTGGCCATTATTTAAATGCAGCACAAACAATCTGGCTAGCTCCTGATGGTGGTGGACCCTAGCAACCATCTCACAAAATTGATAACAAGACTGCTATTGAAAACATGAAATAGCAAGAGGACATTCCTGCAGATCAGCAAGTGAAGTAGGCTCCTCCCTCACATGTCTGCCACCCTTGTGAGGTCTCCTAGGTGCATGCAATTCAGTTGTAGAGTCACTGTCTCTGTCATAAGAGGAATCTGTCTCCATGTTTGCCAAAGTCTGTGTTGTCTTAGATGAGTATGAGGATTTTTTGTGTCTTTGGTTTTTTTTTCCAAATGTATGACAATATGTGAGGGGCTATGAAGGGAGAGGGTAAGGGGAATGTTGAGAGTATAACCAATTGAAATTTGGGGACTTAAAGAGTTTTAGGGGCAGTCACTAGGTATTTGGGACAACATTTGGGGTTTGGGAAATTTGTAATTAGGATGGGATAATGGGAATATGGAATAGGGTAGATGAATTTTAGGGATATGGGGAAAAGGGAAATGGGTTGATGGAACTAGAATAACAGTGATGAAGAAATAACAAGGTGGGGAAGTGGAAGTGATAGACATCATAAGATTCACGTTCATTGGAAGTGGAGGGGTTACTTGACTTACTTGGACTGGAGGAGACCGAGGAGATTTGAAATTTGAAGAGAAATCATAGTGAAATTGCTTTGCGGCCCTACGCGTCGCGCAACCAACCCAACGTGCCGTGCATTGAAACTTGCACAAATTTTCCTTCAAACTGCTCCCTTCGTTCTACATGGTTTCTCCTTGGCTCAATCTCTCCTCTTGGCATACAAATGATCTTTTGAAACATAAAAATGATTTATATACCAAAGATCTTTAATTCTCCATTTCAAAAAAAACCCACTTTGTAATGTTTCAGATTGTGACACTTTTTAAAACTCTATTTTATTTTGTCTTTGATTGACTGAATGATGTGCTTTGTGTTTGCCTTGCAAGGAATGAATTTTCTGGAGCTTGACAAAGGTGACTAGGGTTTCCAGTGAAATTATTTACAAATGAGAAAACTTAAAATTACATTACATTTATACATAAAAAGATGAAATACTCTATTTTTCTTCAAAACAGAGTTTTGAAGAAAAATACATTATTAAGCATATGATGATGAATTTTTTAGTACTGAAACTTATTTCAAACTCCTCATGTGCCTGTTGACCATTATTGGGCATTTTGAAGACCTTATTAATGAAACCCTAGACCTAATGACACTAAAACCCTAAAAATGACTCTTTGCAAAATATGAGACAAAAAGTGACTGCAAATGATCTTAATGAATGGAAATGGGCCAGAAGGTAAAGGAAATGAGGGATATGAACAAAAAACCACTACCGTCAGATGATCCATGCTCCTAATGGAATGCAGCTGACCGAGTGAGACACCTAATATGCAATGCAAAAAGAGGATTTGATCACTGACGGAGGGATGAAGATACCGACAATAACATTGGATCCAATGGGGATGGTAGCTCCTTGGAGGTGCCAATAACTACAGATCTCTAGGAAAGTAGGCAGTGCCTTCGTCCATTGGGCTATGGAGTCAATAACTTTGACAAACCAAAACAAGACTCTTGACTCATTTTCAGAACTGAAAACTGACTCAATTTCAAAACCAAAAATGACTTAAAGACCTGACTCAACAAACCAAACCAAAACTGAAATCAACCTTCAGTTTTATAGCCTTCATTTCGGGCCCCAAACTGAAAAAATGATGGCACCACATGCTTGCTCTGAAACTATGTTGAAACTGACCAAAACCAAAATGACTCAAGACCTACTTAACTGAAATTAGTACTTACAAAGCTTTTTAATGGCAGTAGTCCATCGAGATTTGAGGGCTTCAAATCATGATGACAACCAACTGCATACTAATGAAATATGTACAATCATGTGTAGTGATCCTTCCAATGTAACCAATCCAGCAGATGGCTACATACCGAAATTCGGCTCTCACTTTTCTCGAGTAGGTAGAACGATGTACATGTAGGCAACTCACAATAACCACTAAAACCAAGGCTTATGATAACTAACCAGGCAACATTTATCTTTTCTAATGCTTGCAAAATAATGCAGAAGGGATCTTTAAAATCCTGAAGCACTAGCTTGTCTTGAGATCCAGCAGCAAAAATACAATTACTCCCTTCATTCTGATCTGAAAGAACAATTGATTGCCAAGTGATAGGAAGGCACAGAGAGGTATAAGCTTATGCCATCTGAGTGTTAGCTGTAAATTCCCTAACCATGAGAAATTCTGGCATATTGTCTCTCTCAAACTCATATTCCTCAACTTCATGGTCTAGGTCATTCTTAAACAGAAAACAATATTCAAGATTATCAAACATGACAGCCTTATCATCTTCATGAAAGGAAATATTATCTGTTTTCTGATCTATAAAGCTAATTACAAGACCGTCATCATTTTCAAAAGAGAAAGAAGTTTCACCAACACTTTCTTGACCATGTGTGCACTGCAAATCTGCTTTAGCTTGGGCTGTAACATGACCTTTCAGGAGTTGATCTATCTCATCTTCAGACAAAGGAGATAATACTTTTTGTTTTCTTTTGCTCAAACAGTGATTGTCTTCATGAAATAACATTTTAAAACATGAAAAACCTGAATGACAGTCCTTAATTCCCTGATCTTCTAAAATTTGAAAACATTGTTGATCATATTCATATGACATGGCAATCAAATTATCATTTATCACTGAGTTATTGAAAGAATATTTTTCACTTACTTGAACAAAGATCTCATCTTGTTTTTCATGAACTGACTAGATTACCTCCTCATGAAGGCTTTGTTCTAATGAAATGAGAACATTTGGATCAATAAATATGTCTTCTTCATTCCAGATGATCTCAACAGCAGAGCTCTCCTTCATGGGATTCAGTACAAGGTATTCTTGATCATCACGATCTGAATTTAGATCTAAAATAGTTGACTTGGCTTTATCACATTCTGAAATTGAAACTTGAATTTCCTGCATCTTGTCTTCTTCTATGGACAGGTCTGAAACAAAACCTTCTCTTTCACCATTTTCCATTGTACTAAGATCTTGATCCTGCTGCAAAGTTCCTGAGCATCTTGATGGGTATCCTCTAAGTTCTCTTTATGCTGCTGAAATGGATTTTCGTACAGAGCCTCCATGATCTCATCATACATGAAGTCATCATCTTCATAAACTTTTTCAAGATTTTTAATAAAACTATGAACATGGCTACAACAGTTCTGAACTAAAGTTAAGGATGGATAAGATTCTTTATACCTTTCAAAGAACATGGTATGAAAATCTTTTAAACAGTAAATACAAGCAGGCAGCAAACTTTCATACCAAGATCGGGCTTCACCTTCCAGAGTGGCCATGAATATCTTCGTCAAGTAGTCTTCAAGAAAATCAACCTTCAATTTGCGAATATGTATGTGAAATCTAACCAAATGTAAAGCAGCATCCTTCCTATCATCATCTTTAAACGTAGGCAAATTCCTTTGCCAATCTACCTTAGGAATTTTATTTGGAAAACCTGGAATATGATCTCGGCTCATGGGAGCATACCTTCGATCCAGCGAAACCATTTTGATAACAATGAATTCACCAAGAAATTCCTCAGGCTACTGATTCTTGAAGAGTAGAGTCACCATAAAAATTCTGAAACTTGGGATTCTTCAACATTGGAGTCGCCAGGTGAATGATTTCAGCCTTCCGATGTCTGATAGTTGTCCACCATCAACGACCAGATCTAAAATTGATTAGATCTTACTAAGGAAACCAGATGTTCAGTTCATAAACTAGACCGGAGATTGACTAAAGCAGCATTCATATACTTTTGCTAATGCAAAGCAAGAGCGTTTCGAAGGCTACCTGGCTAACTTCAAGCTCCATTTGTAGTTTATAAAGCAAATAACAAAATTTTCTTCCCCAGTATGGTCACCACTATGTTATTGCCTAAATCTACCTCAGGTTGAGAAAGGTAGAGTCTAGGGTAACATCAAACCACTCTTAATCTGGTAGCTAGCCCTACCAGATCGGGAGAGGGCTCTCTCCTAGTCAATCTCAGCAAAAATAATCGGTGAGGCTTGAGATGACTTGAAAAAAGGCTGATTTTAGGCTAGGTATATATGTAAAAGAGTTTGATTTGATTTTGAAGGTGTTTGTTGGATCAAAGGGAAGGGCAGATTTTGGGTCTGAGAAATGAGCAGTTTTGCAGGGGTCTGAATGGGGCAAGGTAGGCAATTGTTTTGATGTTTCAATTTTGAATGAAATGGATAGCTCAGACCGGTGAGGAGCTAAAGAGGGCAAGAGACATTCAAGAATCCTCTTCAGACAGTTGAAAACATAGAAAATTAAACAAAACTCAAGGTAGAGAACTGCAAATCTAATGAATTCCACCTTTATCCTTGTTTGTTTAACTTAAGAATAAATAAGAGGGAAGATGATACACATAAAGCACCAGTAAAATCAAATTAACAAAGAGAAACACATGATCAAAAAAAATGAATCCCAAAGAGGTGCTACCAAACCTTTGGTCTATTCCTTTGTAAGCTAACGAGAGATGAATGTCTGTTGGATATCGAAAACAGTCCCAAGTGTCCATGTGCCAATAGTGAAAAACTGCAAGATATGAACAACACTAACTCTGTCCCCAGCCTCTGGGGTCGGGAATCACAATTTTAGAACTGTTCAACAAGATCCTAGTAAAATTTGGATTGAAAATAGGTAGTGGAACAACTTGCCTCTATAAGATAGGAAACTGATTCATTCAGTTGCAATTCACCTTTTGATGGATGAATCTACCTCCATGAGTAAAAATTTAACAAAATTACACCAAGATCCATAAAATTACATCAAATTACATCATTAGTTTGAAATTTATAAGTAAGAAAGTCAAACTGTCAAAAACTAGGCAAAAAACAGAGTTACTGAGTCCAAAATGAGCAACAATCCCCAATGCGCCGCGCCTGATTTCTCTATGCGTCGCGCCCGTTTGGAGCTTATTTTTAAGGCCTTCCCGGTGTCAAAATTAGCTCCAAGTGGGCTTGTTGGAAAGGTCTTCCTGTCTACTTTCCAACACAAGTGGAATTTCTGAATTTGGCTTCCATTTGCCCCTCCAAAAATGAGTTCTCCCAACACTACTTCCTGTGTGTTCAAAAAGGGGCAGAAAGGTCAGTTTTAGGGTGTTTTTGACCCTTTTGGAAGCCCAAAACCTGTCAAAATATCTTGGACATAAGTAGGCATGCATAATTTTCCATGAAAAATCCAAAAATGTAAAGTTTTCCCCAAGAGGAACCTCCCATCTAAAGCGCGCGCCAAGTGGCGCGACGCATAGAGCTGAAAAATCTGTTTTTAGGCCAAAAAATCAAAATTTGCAGAAAGTGTCCCAAATTTCTTGAAATTTGGGCTAAGTTTCCTCCATCATGTACTATGCTGGGCCAAGGAAGCCTCGGCCAAAATCTGAAGTATATCTTGCCTTTTCCGACGCTTTGAGGCCTTCTTCAACTTGGCCTTCAAGATTTTGATTCGTGCCTTGCAAACATGATTTCTTGCCCAATAATGATTCACCATGTTCCTCAACATGTTCTTTTCCTTGTTGGCCTTCTCCAATAGCTTTTCCAAATGAATATTTACCCTTTCAAGCCAAGTTTCACGATCAGCCTCAATCTCTTGCTCAATGGATGTCATTTCGGTTTTGCTCCTTTTGGCAGCCTGCCGGTTCTCACGTATGTTTTGTAGCTCCATGATAGTTTGTTGATCTTCTAGCTGTTTTTTTCTCTGCTCAAGGTAGTTGATTATCCACTGGCCTCTTTTCAATTTGAGGGACAAAGTGTTTATCTTCGCCTTCTGCTCTTGAACAATCTCTCTCAGATTTGAGCTTGGTGAGCCCAAATCATCATCAATGAGTATGAAGTCTGTATCCTGGCCTCCTGAAGGCCCCTCATCATGTATTGGCCTCTTACCCTTGTCCTGTACCTGTACCGCTGATGAAGGAAGTGAGACCCCTTCCACCCCGGGTGGAGATAATACTCGCTTGGCTGCTGTAAACAACCCTCTAGTGCCCCTCTGATAGGTGACAAACATCGGCACACTAGCGGTCTGTGTCTCATGACCTTCCTGCTTATATGAAGGTTCACCTGCCTCATGAAAAACCTCCGAAGGTACCTGAGGAGCTGTGAAGAACTCATTATAAATGAAATCCTCCCATGAAATATCCTGCAAACCAAGCTGATGCATAACCACAATTTTGATGAGTGCAAAGTGATAGATAATGTTATACTACTGCTCAAGATTTTTCCTTTGCACGAGGGTGGTCATCTTCTCAATATTCCGGCACATGAAGTAAGGGAGGTTCATCATTCTCACCCTGGTAAAATGCATCAGCAACCTGATATGATAGGCATAGAGGTGAGAAAACCGGCCCTCACAACTGAAATATTTGATAATGAGTTTCATCAAAGGAGCGTATGAATATTTCAAGAACCGAAATGGAAAAAATCTGTTGAGTTGTCTCAAAAAACCAAGCTTGATATATGGCTCATAATGTTCCCTGTCAACTTGCTGCCTTTTGTTCCATTGTTCTCCAAAATTTGGAATACCAGTTGCTAGAGAGATAGACTCAGGTGTTAAAGTGAATGTCACACCTGCAAGAGTGACTTGGCCATTATGTAAATGCAACACAAACAATCTAGCTAGCTCCTGATGGTGGTGGACCCTAGCAACCATCTCAAAAAACTGATAACAAGACTACTGTTGAAAACATGAAATAGAAAGAGGACAAGCCTGTAGCTCAGCAAGTGAAGTAGGCTCCTCCCTCACATGTCTGCCACCCTTGTGAGGTCTCCTAGGTGCATGCAATTTAGTTGTAGAGTCAATGTCTTTGTCATAAGAGGAATCTGTCTCCATGTTTGCCAAAGTCTGTGTTGTCTTAGATGAGTATGAGGAGTTTTGGTGTCTTTGGTTTTTGTTGCCAAATGTATGACAATATGTGAGGGGCTATGAAAGGAGAGGGTAAGGGGAATGTTGAGAGTATAGCCAATTGAAATTTGGGGACTTACAGAGTTTTAGGGGCAGTCACTAGGTATTTGGGACAACATTTGGGGTTTGGGAAATTTGTAATTAGGATGGGATAATGGGAATATGGAATAGGGTAGATGAATTTTAGGGATATGGGGAATAGGGAAATGGGCTGATGGAACTAGAATAACAGTGATGAAGGAATAACAAGGTGGGGAAGTGGAAGTGATAGGCACAAAACCAAACTATAAACCCTAAGGAAATGTTTCTTGAACAAGAAAATAGGGTTTGAATTTTTGTTTATTAAATCCTCATAGACATCATAAGATTCACGTTCATTGGTAGTGGAGGGGTTACTTGACTTACTTGGACCGGAGGTGACTGAGGAGATTTGAAATTTGAAGAGAAATCATAGTGAAATTTCTTTGCGGCCCTACGCATCACGCAACCAACCCAACGCGTCGCGCACTGAAACTTGCACAAATTTGCCTTCAAACTGCTCCCTTTGTTCTACACGGTTTCTCCTTGGCTCAATCTCTCCTCTTGGAATACAAATGAGCTTTTGAAACATAAAAATGATTTATATACCAAAGATCTTTAATTCTCCGTTTCAAAAAAAACCCACTTTGTAATGTTTCAGATTGTGACACTTTTTAAAACTCTGTTTTATTTTGGCTTTGATTGACTGAACGATGTGCTTTGAGTTTGCCTTGCAGGGAATGAATTTGCTGGAGCTTGAAAAAGGTGACCAGGGTTGCCAGTGAAATTATTTACAAATGAGAAAACTCAAAATTACATTACATTTATACATAAAAAGATGAAATACTCTATTTTTCTTCAAAACAGAGTTTTGAAGAAAAATACATTTTTAAGCATATGATGATGAAGTTATTAGTACTGAAACCTTATTTCAAACTCCTCATGCACCTTCTGACCATTATTGGGCATTTTGAAGACCTTATTAATGAAAACCTAGACCTAATGACACTAAAACCCTAAAAATGACTCTTTGCAAACTATGAGACAAAAAGTGACGGCAAATGATCTTAATGAATGGAAATGGGCCAGCAGGTAAAGGACATGAGGGATATGAACAACAAGCCACTACCATCAGATGATCCATGCTCCTAATGGAATGCAGCTGACCAAGTGAGACACCTAATATGTAATGCAACAAGACGATTTTGATCACTGACGGAGGGATGAAGATACTGACACTACCGTAAAGAATATCAATGCAAGATAAAGTGGGATAAATTTGGTATGTACCCCTTTGCACAATTTCCATCACCTTAATGTTATGTAGCAAGAATGCTATGTAGACTATTTGCTAGACCTAATACCATGAAATTCTCTATTGAGTGGGTTCCTTTAATTAGTGCATTCGTCAATTCCACTGTCATGAATTGGAAAAATATTTTATCTGATAACTTGGCCAAAACCATCATGGATTACAGAACCAATAGATTATTTTCCACTAGGACAATTCCCCCTTTCTATGTGAGCGCATATATCATGGATGCCATATGTTTTTGCTCAAGTTTTCCTATTATGGGTTGGAAGTGGGCAAGACAAGACCCTAGCCCAAATCACATATATCATAGAGCCCTACGGGAGTCTGAGTTTCATTTACATTTTTACAAAATTTTCTCCATGGAGTGATGTTGCCCATGTATCGACATCTTTGATGAGAAAATTCCTAGATTTTCCAAAGAAGCTAGTGCTAATATCCTACCAGTTGCTAGATGGTTTGCTGAAGAAAATTTCACTTATGTTAGATTTTTTGGGAGTTATTCTTGCCCCCATGTTTTTCCTTATTATGTTCCTGATAAGCTCCAAGCCAGGGAAATTTCCTACCAACTTCTAGTAAGTGGCGTGACCAAACAACTTAAAGATGCCAAGAAGGAAATTTCACATAATTTCCCTTAGAGTGTGGCACTTTTTCCCTTTTCGACATTGGTCATGCATTTAAATAAATTTCAAATATTACTTCATTAAATCTGGCCCTAATGCCAAGAGGCCATATGATCCTAATGGTGTATATTCCTAATATATTACTAATTGGAGAGTCTTTAATCATGATTTTGATATCATAGATTTCCTTACATCTGAAGGATCTTATGATAAGATGAAAATGAACATGATACTCAGACAAAGGAAGAACAGGATGAAAATCCAATACCAAATTCAGTAGTCAAATTAGAAGACCTTTATGATTTAAAAGATAGGTTTAAGAGAGTTACTAATTCTAAAACTCAAAGTTCAACTTTAAGATTTGAATTAGTAAATCTTGGAACCGATGATAAACCACAAAATATCAATTTAGGTTTTGGTCTATCTTCTAAAGAAAGATTATCATTTGTCAAGCTATTAAGGACCTACAATTTTTTTTTCATGGGATTAAACTAATCGTAAAACATATGAAACTTTTGTTATTCAACACACTATCCCTATGATTTCAGATGAGAAACCAATACAACAAAAGTTGAGGAAAATTCATCCTAATCTTGAAAATCAAATCAAAACAGAGTTGAATAAACTCCTTAAACCTAAGATCATCTTTCCAGTTAGACATTCAAAATGGGTTTCAAATTTGGTTCCTATCAGGAAGAAAAATGGTGACATTAGGATTTGTATTGATCTTAGAAATTTGAATAAAGCATGTCAGAAAGACAATTTTCCATTACCAACCATGGAACAAGTACTGCAAACTGTAGTTGGTTCTGAACTTATGTCTTTTCTAGATGGGTTTTCAGGATATAACCAAATCCTGGTACATCTAGATGACATATTAAAGACTACATTCAGAACTAAGTGGGGAACTTAGGCCTATCAAAAGATGCCATTCAGGTTAACCAATGCAAGTGCCACTTTTCAAAAAGCCATGGACACAAATTTTAGAGGACTTATTAACAAATCAATGGTTATTCCATGGACACAACATTTAGAGGACTCATTAACAAATCAGTGGTTATTTATCTAGATGACATTACAATATTTTATAGACAAAGAACCAACCATGTGAAAGACCTAAAATAAGTCGTTGAGTGATGTAAAAAGTATGGAATTTCAATAAACCCAAAGAAGTCATATTTTTCTTTGGATGAAGGAAAACTTTTAGGATTCATTATGTCCAAAAAAGGTATTTATATCGATCCTGACAGAATCAAAGAAATCAAAAGGATCCCTTTCCCTCATAATAAGAAAACCATGTAGTCATTTCTTGGACAACTAAATTTTTTAAGAATATTTGTCCCTGAATTTTCACAGATAGTTTTACCTTTACAAACAATGATTAAGAAAAATTTAGTCTTCAAGTGGGGACATAATAAAAGAGAAGCATTTTATTTAATCAAACAATCTATTATCAATTCTCCATTCTTGACTACTCCCATTTTTCTTAATCCTTTCACTTTATACACATTTTCATCAGATACATCTTATGCTATTGTTCTGACATAGCTCAATGACCAAAAAATTGAAGCACCAATATCATTCTTAGTTCTAATTTGCAAGGTGCAGAACTAAATTGTTCATCTGTTGAGAAACAAGCATTTTATTTCTTCAAAGCTATAAAGAGTTTTAGGCCATTTCTCCTTAAAACTCACACCAAGATAATAGTTCCATTCTCTTCAGTAAGGCAATTATTGATGTAAAGAGAATTAGGAGAGAAAAGGGCTAACTGGGTTACTGCTTTACAAGAATATGATGTAGAAATTAGACCTTCTAAAATTGTTAAAGGTCAAGGTTTTTGCAGAATACTAACAAGAGCATCCTATTTATCATCAGAGGCAGATTTAGGTAATGATGTGCAAGTGTCAGAGGTAAGCCTCAACGATGCTCAGTCTCAAATTCTGATCTCAAGTTTTATTTGAAAAATGGATATGCCCCAACACAGATCAGTTACAAAACAAAGCGTGCTTTAAGATTGAAAGCTAAGAAATATGAAATGATCAATGATGTATTATTTAAAGAAACTTTGATTCTGTGTTATTAAGATGCTTAGAGAAAAATTAAGCAAATAAAATATTGTAGGAACTCCATGATGGACCAACGGGAGGACATTATGGAGGAAATACAACAACACATAAAATTATGCATGAAGGTTACTATTGGAAAACACTTTTCAAATATGCTCATGATTATGCAAGGAAATGCAAAGTTTGTCAAAGTGCATCTGGAAGACCAAGGAAACCAACTTTTCCATTACAACCAGTTAATTTTGAACAACCATTTGAACAATGGGGATTAAATATAATTGATGAGATTGTTCCTAAATTTTCCAAACAGCATAAATACATCCTCGCAACTACCGATTATTTTACTAAATGGGTGGAAGCAATTCCACTAAAAGTAGCCAACTCTGAGAATATTATTGAGTTCATTGATCAATTTATCATAACTAGATTTGGTTTACCTACTGCTTTAATGCTTGACAATGCATCTTATTTCTCAGAAGCTGCTATTAAAAAAGGTTTTAAACTCAAATATTTCGCTAACTGTTATCCTCAAGGAAATGGTTTAGCAGAATACAAAAATAAGAACCTTATTAGAATCATTAAATGAACTATTTACCAGAACCAAAGAAATTGGCACAAATCATTAACATTTGCTTTTTTTGGGTAGATCAAATAACTCAGAAGGCCTCCATTGGAACTTCTCCTTTTAATCTTGTTTATATGAAAGAATTTGTTCTTCCTACCAATGTAGTTATTCCTTCTCTGGCCTTAGTCCAATTTATTGATGAATCACCTTCTTCTTCTTTGCAAGTAAGACAATTTCAAATACTTAAAATTGAAGAAGAAATAGAAAAATCTAAAGTAACTCATGCACATCATCAACAATTAGTTAAAGCTTCATTTGATACAACTTCTATCACTCCAAAAACATTTCAAATTTATGATATAGTCCTAAAATGGGATAAGGAACATGAGGAAAAATGTGAACATACCAAATTACAAAGAATGTGGCTTGGACCATTTCAAATCATAGAAAAAATAGACCCATCAAAGTTTTTATTGCAAGATCTATAAGACAAAAGAGATTCTTTGCCTGTTAATGGGCAGATTTTAAGGAAATATTTTTCAGAGGAGGTAACCCCTTATATTCCCTATATATTACTGTCTTTTCTTTTTTAGGAAAATAAAAGTTGAATGGTATTGGTTTTTTGGATTTTCAAATAAAAATCTCAGAGAATATTTTTTTGATTTATCGCTTCTAGAAATACAAATTGTTAAGGAAACAATTGAAAGATTTGAATATCAAATAGATTTTATTTCGCTGAAAAATGTAATTTTGCTGAAGTTATTTATTCTTTGATAAAATCTCATTTTTATAAATTATGGATACTCTACTATCAGTCAAGAAAATAATCTTTAACATAGTAAAGACACTTTTACAGATAAGAAATCTTAAACTCTAAAATTATCATCCATAATCCTCAAAAGGACCAATGATTCACCCCATCTGGAAAAGTTTTTAGTTTTCAGAAAGTAATTCAAGCAATTATGCTAAAAAGGCTTAGAAGATAATAATTCTCATCAAGAGCTTGTTTACCATGTTCATAGGGAAATAGTTAAACTAGCATTACCAATACTTCCTACCAAAACAGGGTAATGAATTGAGATTATATCAAAGGACAAGTGGTCTCATCAAGAGCTAGCTTGACCAGTTTAATTAAAACCAGTGAGTGGCATTGTCAATATTTTGTTACCAAGCCAAGACAATGGATTTTAAGCGATTAAAAAAATATATAGAAAATATCCAGAAAAAAGAAAACAAGTTCCAAAAGAGATAAAGTATATAAAATTAAACTTATTTTTGGAAGATTGTAAGAGTAACTGGATGGGACAATGAATCATTGCTAGGTAAAGGTAACCATGCCATAAGCTTAAATTGCCTACTGGTTCAGAGGCTCTACTTTTGATAAAAGAGTATATATCTATAAAGCTAATTTGAATGAGCCACCTGCTTCATCTTTTTGAACTTAGTAAAGACTGATATAGATATTCATACTTTCATTTTTAAAGAGGAATTATTGTGGATTATGATCAAGTGAGATTTTATTGCTTAGACAGGTGTTATTTATATTGAAATTCATTCCTTCAACTATTTTTATTTTGAATTTTTTTATAAATTTCAAAAAACCAATCAGAGATAACTGGTTCTCCCAAGTGAATCGCCAATTTTTTTACTATACAACACCCCCCATTTATTTTAATAAATAAATAGGGACCCTTTAAAAAATAAATAGAAATTTATAAACATGATTTCATTTTAGCGTACGTCTAAAAAATTTAGGAATAAAGTTTTTTTTTTTCCTTTCCGCTTTGATTTCAAAGCGCTCACCACAAATCGCATAACTTACAAGCCAATTAAGTTAAAAGATATATAAGATTTGTGAATTGCGATATGCGCTACAACTTTTTGGAATTATATGAAATCTCCATTGAAAAATCTTAAAAACCCTTTAAAAGAGAAACCGCGTCATGCCTTTTTAAAAGAACAAACTTATAAGATCTCAGAAAAGTTGCAATGAATCAAACCCGACGTAACAATAAAAGAACAATTAAATGTATCCAAAAGTACGATAAAGCATAACAATGTAAGTATTTAGCGCATTTTGCGTTTCACGACGAGAAACCAAATGGAAAGTTTTATACACCGCAATAAGTTGCGATGTGCGATTGCCATAGATCACATTTCGCAAGATTCATCAACGGAAAAAAACATAACTATTTGTATCTGTTAAAAGTTGCGATGTGAGATCTAAACACTTATTATACAAGTGTGTGAAATTATTCTTATATAATCGATCCGTTATAAGATCTAATGACTTAGATAGTTATATTAGACATATTGCATAAGGTGTGTAAGAGATTTGATAGAAATAGTTATGGGTTATTAACGACATTTAATGGGTGCAAGGTTCAAAATATTGATACTTAATTGAAGCGTGTTTTGAATTTAGAGAGTCAGATTTTGATTATGATGTTTTAACTCTATTCTCTATTCTTCTCCCTATTCATCTCAGATATGAATTTACTCGTTTTGCTTGAATTCAGGAAATTTCTTGAGGAAGCAATATTAATAGGAATGTCAAAGAAAGGCAAAGCAATTTCCCAAGCACCCCCTACTGAGACTTCAGACATGCCTCCATTATTCTCAGACACAACATGCAACAAATATTGTGGGAGTTCTTCATGGGAAGCAATGTACAAACTATTCGAGGGAGAACAACTAAGAGTAATAGTGAGAATGGAAATAGTGCCTGAATCACGCTCATCAGAACCATCTTATTTTTATGTTGCATATTCGTTTCTCCACAGAGTAGCAGCAAGGTGTAAAATTTTACCATACACTAATAAGGTAAGATGGGTAATAGATAACCTAAACGGAGTAGACAAGGCCTTCAAGAATTATAAGCTAGAGACCATTGGTTCATTCACTCCAGAAGACTTATAGACAATGTATCATTTGCCCGCGCCTCAAGAGAATTATGATAAAGCCTTCCTGCAAATATTCAAAAAAAATAATCTAGACCTTATAAAGGTTGTAAAAGGATGGAAAAAAGACCAAGTCAAGCTAAAGCAAGATAAAAATGGTATGTACCCCATAGCACAATTACCCTTCCCTTATTGTTATGCAGTAGGAATGTGTTGAAGCCTAGAAGATCTCTGCTTCAAACATTGGGGAAAACCACCCGGTCGGGACCTTAAGACAGCTCCTTTTCCGTTTGGGATGGTGGCTCCGACTGGATTTAAAGGACCAGTTTCCTTATAACTGAATGGATTGGATTGGATGGGTGGAAATGGGACTAAATTAATCAGAAATAAAACTATCTAATCTAAGCTAAATACTGATAAAGAAATTCTATTACTAACCCAGGTAATTATATGTGAATACAATTTAAGATTGTTTCAATCTAATAATAACCATGAAAATGTATTATTAATCAAATTGAAATATGCAGAAACAAATAAAGATAACTCTGTTTAAGAAATTAAACAGAGTTATAATAACATATTGCATTCATCATGTATACCATTTATATATGCTTATAAAAGATAACATTCCAATTATACTCAGAAATGATATATAAAAAGGAAAGTTATGAAAACCAAATATATATAAATGATAGCAAATTCTTCAAATGAATACCATATAACAGAGAAAATCAACAGTGAACAGATAGAAATACCTCATTCATCTTGAAGATTGTCAAATGAAATGTGATACTCTGATCTATTAACTCCAATGTAAAATTAAATCCAAAGGTACAGAAATGCAACACTTCAAAGATAGTTTCAGCACAAAAAATCACCAGATGTGATCCTTCATAAAATATAATAAGGAATGGAGTACAGAAATGTTAGCCCCAAGTCCAAAAAATATTACAATTTCAGATCCCTCTCTAAATGCATGAGAGGGATTTAAATAAGAAATTACATAACAAAATCCTAATACTACTGCTACAATCTATCAAATTAAAATTGAAAGGCTATCTTGAATGAAACTGTTTCATTGTTTTTCTCTCTCGCTCGATGAAGCCAAGTTGCAAATGCTCAACATATCTTGGAGTCTCGGTGGATGACTCATCTCAGAATGCAACTGTCCAGCATAGGTGGCATCAGAAAATTCTGGAATTAAACAATCGACAGCGTTTGATAGGAATTTGATAGCCATCTTTTGATTGTTTGGTTTGATCAAATGAGTCCACATACTATCCCAGGATATTGTTTGAAGTTTGCTGATTTGTTGACTTTTCTTTTCCATTTCTTCTCTCCATCTGTTTTCAGTTTCTTTCACTTTTGGCAAACTGCCAGGAACACAGTCTGTAATGATATTGATTGAGTATAGGCTGTCATTTATGAGTTGTGTGATATTATTCATCATACTCCTGGCTCTTGATATTGCTCTCTCAACTTTCATTATTTGATGTTCCCATTCTGTAAACAAGATTTCTTTGTGTTTTTCCTCTATTCTAGGAAGATTGGCTTCTTTTCCCTTTTCTGTGTCTTGCCAATTGAGAAATTCGGAAATCTTTTCATCGGCATCATCTATTTCTTGTCTAAGAGTAATGACATTCTGGATCAAAGATGAAGTAATATCACAAAAAGGTTCTGCCTGTGACAGCTTTGCGCAAAATTCAATTAATTGCTGAGACAATAGTTTATTAGCCTCAAGGGCTTCTGATTTGAATTCATTTAACTTTGGGTAATCTTTAAACTTATCCAAAGTTGCTTGAAATTCCTTTTCTTGAATCATTTTTGCATTTTCCTCATTTTGTAGCAGACTTTGTAACTTAGAAATTTCTTCATTTAGCTGCTTTTGTTTGCCTAAAAGCTTTTCATCAACCTTCTTCTTTTCTTCCGCAAGCTGTTTCTCCAATTCTTTAGACCTGAATGTCTGATCCTGTAGTTGCTGTTGCAATTGGCTAATCAGTTGCTGATTCTCCTTAGCTTGTTCTTCCAGTGAAGCTATGTGAAGATCTTTCTGAGTTACCAGTTGAGAAACTTCTACAACTTTATCTACTGTTGCAGCACTATAAGCTCCTGTATACTGGGAAAATTTCGTGAGGTCTTCAAATGGATTCATTTCATTGTTCTTATAAACAATATTCATAAACTCCTCTGATGGAGTAGAGAATATGCCCTGTTCTGTTTTTCTTTTCTTTCTTTGTCTTTTAACAACAGCCTTATGTTTAGGGCTGTAAAATACATCCAAAGGAGGGATCTCCTCAACTTTTAATACAATATGCCCTGTCGGATGTTCAGGAATGACTTCAACATCCTGCTCTATTTGTTCTTTATCTTTATCCTGCAATCCAAGCTGTTGAGCAAATTGATCATATTGTTTTAATAGCTGAGGAGAAACATTAAGATCAGTAGAAACCATAATCTCCTTAGTTGTTTCTTTTCCTTTTTCTGTATCTATGTTCTGCTCAGTGCTTTTGCCATCCGATCCACCTTTTTGATTATGCACATCATCATTGATACTTGTGCATTTCTCTGTCGTTTGAGCAATAGACTTCTGACCAGTATTTGGACCGGATTTATCATCGGTATTTCCCTTTTGGACATCAGGTTTGTCAATAGTGACCACTTTTTGAGTATGTACAGTTGGCTGGTTAACAGCCGATTGTGTAATGACTTTGCCGGTAGATGTTTCTACTAGCGTTTGGCTGGATGTACCTTCTGTCTCTGACCTTTGTGTTTGAATTCTTAGCTGGTCCAGAGGAACTCTTAACAATCTCTGGCTTCTGAATAACATTACCCTATTCATTTCTATCTTTGTTGGAATCTAGACTTGGCCAAGTGTAGTGAAAGGTATATGAAAAAAACAAATCATAGACGGATCCAGCTCAAGACATGGTGTGAGCAATTAATGAAGCAGTGGCATAATCTATCTTTTTTTGATTCATATTGTCTTCCAAAATGGTTGCAATTTACCATGTATCTTGGAGACTTCTTTTCTGCATACTTAAAATCATTTTAAGTATTTATACATTAGTGAAATTAATTTTTATTCTATTCTGCACATTCAAGGAACCTAGATGTTATTATTTCGTAATTGATAGGAAATTTCTTGAGCAAGAAGTTTGTCTGGAACAAAAAGCGGAAGAACATGCGGTTCCACAATACTACCAAAAACCCTGATGTATGTAAATTTTTCCTCCCCAAACCAATCTCCAATTGCAGATAGGTCGGCCTTAGCTTTATCAGAAAATCTAGGAGGAAAGCGATTAAAAATGGTTTGAAAAATAGGGATGAGGAAACCATGACAGATTCTATATACATTATCTTGGAAATGAACCTTCCAAAGCAGTTTATGATAAATATGAATTGGGACAGGGTCTTTGGGAGTCCATTTCCATCCAAATAAGGGAAATTAGGGTTGACTTAAAGCATCAAAATAAGCCTAAAGAAAGAAGGGGAAATTTCAATGGATTTTTATACATGTCAAGTATCTATTAGCCTGATGCAAAGTAGGAAAGAATACATTTAATCCTGTCTTGGAGTTTTAGGCATTTTTTAAGTTAATGGGACCATTTGTATAGAAAACTGTTTTGATTTATCATTTGCCAAATAATCTACACATCATGGCGGCGGCATAGCGATATGGGCTGAGGGGAATCAATGCCTCTACCTTGCTTCATTTCGAACAACTTTTGGATTTCAAGGTCTTTTGGTAGGAACCGGAGTGAACTTTGTTATTATCAGCAAAATCTTTGATAAATTCCTTGTTATACACCTTCTGCGGGTCTGGAAGGTGATACATTGCTTTCAGGTCTTCTGCTTTAAACGAGCCGAAAGGCACTCCAGATGCTGAAACAAACGTTCTGTCTTGTATCTTTACACTGCCAATAACCCATCGAACTGCATCATAATAAGGCATGATGCTCGCTCTGGCTGCAATTCGTCTGAAAAACAGATTTAGAAGTGATTTTCGGTGATCTACAGTGCAGTCTTGGAGGCCTTTCTTCATCTTGGGCCCGATGCTTTTCCCTTTGCCGTGCTTAGGGGTTTTCTCTTTTTTCAAATGGGTTGTAGACGGGAGACTACTTCCCATGTCATTTTCCCAATCCCCTGGCATGATGTATCTGTGACTAGTCTTAGTTTTATGGGCTTTTCTTTTGAGACCGTAGGAGTTTCGACAAACTTCACTGGCAGAGCGGTCTTGTTTCTTCTCCCTCTCTTTGACATTTCTGCGTTTGCTACCGCTTCCCTTTGTCTGTGAATGAAAGAGCTTGGTGTTCTTTGGCTCTGCAAGACAATAAACTCTTAGTCGTGATAAACAAGCAACTCAAACGGAATGATTTATGAACTTATGGTTTTCATTTATTTGTTTCGTGCTCTCCAGCATCTGTCCTCCTTGCAGGTCCACCTCCTTTAGCCCAAAACCAAATCATTAACCATATTCATTTGATTCGTTAAACAGAATGCCACTCGTACCCGTAGAGATTTGGCGCTTGTGAAATATTAAATATTCTATCATTACATGAACTTTTCGCATGGAATAAATGACATTTATGAATACATCGAGAGTTTTCGAATAGCTTGTAAGGATTGTAAGGCAATATGTTTTTTCCCGGTGGTCGATCCCAGTTGAAAAATTTTCCGATCTCTATTGGTGGGAGTCACCATTTAAGACTTGAACAAATGTTTGATTTTCTTTTGAAAGCGTTTATTGTAGTAACGCGCGCGTCGGATCGGGGGAATTTCAATTAACGGTAAAGAGTTTCTTAAAGACTATCCCCGTTAATGGGGCCGATTGAACGCATCGCATCGGAAGTTATAAATAACCGTTTTAAACTCTTAGCGATTGAAAATTCCCGATCGAACTAATCGCATCGAAGGATTTGAAATAGGCATATGAAACTTCTTTTAAAGGTTATCTCCGATTCTCCGATTGCGATTGAACTTTTAAATTTGATTTGTTTTTATGATAAGGCCTTGTATATTAGATCGGATCATAAATTTTTGAATGTTGAATTTGTTTAGTAAAAATATGAATTTTTCCAAAACAATGAATTTTATTTCTAAGTGTTTTATTTCTATAAGAAAAAGAAAGGGACCCTATTTCTAAATGAATTTTATTTCTAAAATTTTTAAGAAAAAGGGAGGGTTGTTGTATAGTACAACAATTGGCGATTCACTTGAAAGAACCAGTTATCTCTGAAAAATAAAATGAATATTATATTTTAAGTAAGTAAAGATTTTTAAAGGTAATAAAAATTATCCTAGGATAATTATAAATAAAATCTAACTTATGAAAAAGAATAAAAATTATTAACAATTACTTTCTAGTTTCTTGAGAATAAAAACATTTTGAGTTATCTTAAGCTTTGATTGGTATTAGTAATGAAGTAAGTGGATTTCTTCAAGTTTGGTTTTATAATATACTCTATTGTCATAGGTATTTCCTCTGCTGCCTGCAAACGTTCATAGTCTCGACAGGGTTACCTTTTAACCATTAACTATTCATTGTCCCATTCAACTAAGATTATGACTTTTTAAAAGATAAATTCATAAGATATATTATCTCATGTTTTTGTCTTTTATTTATTTTTTATTTCTTTTTAAGAGCCATTGTTCTGGTTTGGTAGCCAGTTGATAACAATGCCATTCAATAGTTATAATTAAACTGAACAAGCTGGCTCGTGATGAGACCCCTTGTCTTCTATTAATAAGCCATTACCCTGTTTTGATATGCAGTATTGGTAATGTCAGTTTTATTATTTCTTATGAATATGGTAAGTCGGCTCTTGATGAGACCTCTTATCTCTTAAAGAATTTTACAATAATTTCTTAGAATTATATTCTAAAAAATCACAACCTAAATGAATGGGGTGAACTAGTCTTATCCTTAAGAATAAATGGATGACAATTTTCTGAGTTTTTTGAGTACCAAGACTTGAATAATCTTTACTTTTATAGATAACTTCTCTCTGCTTAATAAACTTGTAATGATTTACATTTCCCTCAAGTTTTTCCAAAAAGATTATGCAAATAATTGGTATAATATTTCAAAGTTTAATATCTTATTTAAAACTATCAAAAGAATATAATCATTTCTCTAAAAATTCTTATTTACACTAAAATAAATATTTATAATATTCTTCTTAAGAATTTTTCTATCAAGTAAACAGTCAATTAGAGACTTACTAACAACCTTTATTTGCAAAAACAATAAAAAAAAACTTTGCAGAAAGGAATATGTACAATTTAAGAAGGGGTTACCTCCTTATGAGAAGAATTTCTTTAAGATAAGCCCATTTACAGGAAGAGATTCTCTCTTACCTGTTAGATCTTGGAGCATGAACGTATTTGAGCCTATCTTTTCAATGATCTGAAATGGTCCAAGCCACATCTTTTGAAATTTGGTATGCTTACCTTTTTCTTCATGTGCCTTATCCCATTTTAGAACAAGATCACCAATTGACAAAATTTTTGAGCCAGTAGAACTTGCATCAAAAGAAGATTTTACAAGTTGTTGATGTTTTTCATGAACAATTTTAGCCTTATCTCTTTCTTCTTCTAGTTTAAGGATTTGATCATATCTCAATTGAATAGATGAAGAAGGATTTTCTTCAATAAATTGTACTAGGGCTAATGATGGAAGAGTTAAATTTGATGGTATCACAGCTTCTTTTCCATAAACTAAATTAAAAGGTGAAGTTCCTATTGAAGCTTTCTCAGTAATACGAACAGCCCATAATGCAAGGATTAAAGATTTATGCCAATTCTTTTGATTTTGATCGATAGTCCTTTTAATAATTTTGATGAGATTTTTATTGGTGGATTCAGCCAAACCATTACCTTGTGGGTAATAATTTGCTGAATATTTGAGTTTAAAACCTCTTTTAACTGCAAATTCTATTAAACTGTTTCCTGAAAAATAAGATGCATTATCAAAGACAAGAGCTTGAGGTACACCAAACCTGGTTATGATAAATTGATCTATGAAATCAATAATGGCATCAGAATTGGCTACCTTCAAAGGGATTGCCTCTACCCATTTTGTAAAATAATCGGTTGCGGTAAGAATGTACTTGTGCTGCTTGGAAGAATGAGGTACTATCTCACCAATAATGTCAAGTCCCCATTGTTCAAATGGTTGCTCAATATTTACTGGTTGCAAAGGAAAAGCTGGTTTCCTTTGCCTTCCACTTGCAGTTTGGCAGATTCTACACTTTCTTACATATTCATGTGTATCTTTAAAAAGGGTAGGCCAATAATAGCCAGCACGAATTATTTTGTGAGCTGTGGTATCACCTCCAAAATGACCTCCTGCTGGTCCATCATGCATTTCCTGCAAAACCTTTTCAGCTTCAGTCTTCTCAAGACATCTTAACAAAATTGAATCATAATTTTTTCTAAATAACACATTATCAATGATCTCATATTTAATAGCTTTTAATCTTAAAGCACGCTTTTTCTTATAGTTAAGATCAGAAGGAGCATACCCATTTTTCAAGTAATAGATGAGATCAGCATACTGAGATTCAGAATCCGTAATACTTATCTGATTTACTTGAATATCTTGATTTGAATGTTCATTCTCTGGTATGTTATGAGCTCCTGCTAATAATCTACAAAAACCTTGTCCTCTAACAATCTTAGCTGGTTTAATATCAACATCGTATTCTTGTAAAGCTGTTACCCAGTTAGCTCGTTTTTCTCCTACTTCTCTCTGAATTAATAATTGTCTCACTGCAGAGAATGGGACAATGATTTTTGTATGAGTTTTTAAGAGAAAAGGTCTGAAATGCTTGATTGATTTGAACACAGCAAAGGCTTGTTTTTCAACATCGGAATAATTCAGTTTAGCTCCTTGCAAATTTGAACTAAAGAAAGAAATTGGTGCTTCAATTTTCTGATCATTAAGTTGTGTTAAAACAGCTGCATAGGATGTCTCTGTGGCTAAGGTATACAAAATAAAATCTTTAGAAAAATCTGGAGTACTTAATGCTGGTGCATTAATGATTGCCTGTTTGATTTCCTCAAAGGCTTCTTTCTCTTTATGCCCCCATTTGAATACTGAATTCTTCTTGATCATATTTTGCATAGGTAAAACAATTAAAGAAAAATTAGGAATGAACCTTTTTACAAAATTGATCTGTCCAAGAAATGATTGCATGGATTTTTTGTTATGAGGTAAAGAAATATCAGAGATCTCTTTAACTCTGTCTGGATCAATGTATATACCATCTTTTGACACAACAAATCCTAAAAGTTTTCCTTCATCCAAAGCAAAGAAAGATTTCTTTGGATTTAAGGAAATACCAAACCTTCTACATTTTTCAAATATTTGCTTTAGATCATGTAGATGATTGGTTCTCTTTTTTGAGAATACTGTTATATCATCGAGATAAACAACAACTGATTTATTGATCAGACCTTTAAATGCTATGTGCATGGCTCTTTGGAAAGTTGCTCCTGCATTTATTAATCCAAAAGGCATTTTTTGATAAGCATAAGTTCCCCATTTTGTTCTAAAAGTTGTTTTCAATCTGTCATCTGGATGAACTAAGACTTGATTATAGCCTGAAAATCCATCAAGAAAGGACATAAGTTCAGAACCAGCTACTTTTTGAAGTATCTGTTCCATGGTTGGCAATGGGAAATTGTCTTTTAAACATGCCTTGTTTAAATTTCTGAAATCAATACAAATTCTTATATCACCATTTTTCTTCCTTACAAGTACCATATTAGAAACCCAATTGGAATGCTTGACAGGAAAAATGATTTTGGCTTTCAAAAGTTTATTAAGTTCTGATTTGATTTGATCTTCAAGATTTGGATGAACTTTCCTTAGCTTTTGTTGAACAGGTTTAATATCAGGAAGCATTGGAATTGTGTGCTGAATAACCGAAGTATCATACGTTTTTAAATCATCATAATTCTAGGCGAAAACGTTTTTATATTTGTTCAATAGTTTAATGAAAGCATCCCTTTCCTCTGATGTTAAATTAAGTCCTAAATTAACATTTTGAGGTTTTGAATCAGAACCAAGATTCACTAATTCAAATTTCAAAGTGGAACTTTGAAGCTTGGTATTAGTGACTTTCTTGAATCTATCTTTAATATCATATAAGTCCTCCAATTTAACAACAGATTTCGGAATGGGATTTTCATTACCTTTTGAAGCAATTTGTAAATCATGATCTTCTTCGTCAATAATTTGATCATCATATGATTTCTCTGAAGTCATGAAATTTAAGATATCTTGATCATGATAGAAAATTCTCCAATTTGTGACATTGTCTGGGACAGATGGTCGAAAAATTAATTCTACAGAAAACCTATCAGGACTGCAGTCTTCAGCAGGTAGGAGTTTAGATGCAACATTAGCTAATAAGTCAGCTGATGTATTTTGATTCCTAGGAATAGGCGAAATATTAAATGCTAAAAAATGAGTGGTGAGATCTTGTACTAGGGTTTGATAATGTTTAAGATGTCCTGAAAAGCAATGAATAGTATTCCTAACTTGTTTTATAACAATTTCGGAATCCCCAAATACTTTCAAGTATTTAACATCTAATCCTATAGCTTTATAAAGTCCTTGTACCAAGGCTTCATATTCTGCAGTATTGTTAGTACACTCAAATTCTAGCCTACATGACAGCATGGTTTTTTCTCCATTTGGATCGATTAAAATGCATCCTGCTCCAGCTCCATCATTAGACTTTGATCCATCGAAATATAATGACCAAAACAAAGATTTATCTATTGACTCATCTACAATTACATTAGAAGTATTTACAATTCTAGAAGAATCAGATTGTGAAAATTTTTCTACTTGAGAAACAAAAGTATTAACAGAAAACGGTGATTGGGGTGCTTTGAAGTTTCCAAGAAATGATTCAGCAGAATAACCTCCAAGAATGTTGTTGTTGAATGCTACTGGTTCATTATGTTGTTCAAATTCAGTGACAGTATGCCTCATATGTTTTTCTCGTTCAACTTTGATTTGATTTGGTTTCCCTTTATAGGGTAGCCACATATGAGAATAATCAGTCGAGATATAACCATTGAGTTTCGCAGACCAGTCCCTACTTAAAACTAATCCATAGAATTAAGGAATATCAGCAATCAAAATATCAATTCTTTGGACAATTCTAGGATCGGAAGCTAACCTGATAGTTACTGAATTGATTTCTCCTACAACTTGAACTTTGGATCGATCTAATTGAACAATATGTACTAATGATTTCTGTGGTTCGATATTCAATTTGGCACACACAGAAATAGGCATTATATTGGAAAAGGCTCCAGAATCAATCAAACAATTGTGCAGATTTTTATTGTATATCTCATAAGTCAACAGAAAAGGAGGAGTTTGAGAATTTGACTTTTCCCCAATGAGTACAGTATCAGTAGCATCTACCTTGTCTGGTGGCTTACCAGTTCCTCTTTCTGCTTTTGCAACTACACCGCTTGGTAAAGGAGCGATTGGTGTAGCATTTAATTCTTTTAATAACAATTTCTGCTGGTGTTTCAATTTGCTGAGTTCATGTAACAAAATGTTGGCTTTGATATTTTTCATGTCTTCGACAATGTTGTACTCCATAGGATCTGACACTACTAAAGTCTTAGTTGTTGATGTGGGTGGGTTAGAAGAAGATGGATGATTCTGAATAGGTAGTGGAGAAGCTTTCTTTGCAGGAGATTTGTCTTTGATACTTGGAGTTGTGTTTTTCCTTTTAGGAGCTGTTTGTATAGGCTCTGCTGTAGATTTACTCCTAGTACTTACAGACATAGCTTCTTGTTCTATTTCACTGTCAGAATTAGGGAGAATAAAATCCCACATTCCATGTAATTCAGCGATTTCTTCATTTTCACCTTCTTCATCTGATATTAAGGATGTATCTTCTTCTTCTTCTTCTTCCTCTGATTCTGCATTAGAGATCGCATTAGGAGGTTTAGATTCAACTTGATTTCTTCTAAAATTTCGGAATGGTTTTTTGGTAGAAGTTTCAGCTACTTGTTTCTTAATTTCAACCATTTCATTTGACATGGTTTTAAGAACTTTTTTTAAACCTTCCATGTCAAATGGATCTCTGGCCTTTTTCTTTGATTCATCTTTGAAGCTGACTTTCTTTGATTTTCTTTCCTCAAGAGCGTTTTTCTTTTCCAGAGAAGTAATTCGTTTTTCAACAGCAATAGCTTCTTTCATACTTTCAGCTAATGTAGGCTTTGTAGCTCTGTCTACGAAAATAGCTATGTTTGAGGGTAAGGCAGTAATATACCATTCAATTCTGACCTGCTCACTTGGCTTGGAATCAGTGGGAATTTTGTTCAAGAGCTTATTGAATCTGGAATTAAACTCTTTAATTGGTTCCTTGGGTTCTATTTTCAAATTTGAGAGATCATTGAGTAAAGTAGCTATTGATCGATCATCTCCAAATTTGGTTAAGAAATAATCTGAAAAAAAATCCCAACTTGTTATAGATCCTGATGGTAATGAAAAATACCATGATCCTGCTGTTCCTTGAAGAGTATAAGGAAATAATCTAACTACAACATCCTCCTGTGTAACCCCATTCAAATTAATAGCCAACATAAAGTTGTTAATATGTTCTTCAGCTGGAATGTTAAGATCTGGGCTAAATTTTGGAAGCCATTTTCCAGGATTATCTGGTAAATCATGTAAAGGTGCGGCCATGTTCACTGCTCCTGGAGTAGCCCATGGTCTAGCCATTATCGGAACGACTATCGGGGGAGTAGTAGTAACTGGCGGTGTTTGAATGGAAGTTGTTGGAATAGATGATGTTTGAGGTGAATGAGGAGGGGGTAGTAATAAAGACTGAAGAGGTTGTGATGTTGAAGGTGATGATCCCTGGTGAACAATAATATGTAATGGGGAAGTGGGTGTTTGACTTCGCACTGGAGATGATGAGATGGAAGATGATGGAGAAAAGGTCTCACTATCAGAACCTTCAGTGTTCTTTTTTGCCCTTTTCCTTCGAGGTAAAGGTAACTCAGCTAGTTCAATGCCAAGTTTTTCGCTTTGAAGTCTGGTGAGATGATGAGGTAGGTGGAATTGCGAAGTCTGACTGCCTTGAGATACTTCAGATCTCTGAGGTGATATGGAGAAGCCTTGAAGTTTCTGGATGATAGACTGAACTTCAGGAGACTCCGGACTTAAATGTTCTGAAGTATGGTGTGATTGAGCAGTGATAGTTGATCCCTCTTCTTCTCGTTTGGACGCTGGTGAATCAGAATGCAAATGGGAGGTCTAAGGGGAGGTGGAGGGTGATTTACTCTGAGAATGGTCTGTAGGTTTTGATTTACTCGCCATTCATAGTTGGCCCTCCTTCTAGCGCCAAAAATGTTGAAGCCTAGAAGATCTCTGCTTCAAACATTAGGGAAAACCACCCGGTCGGGACCTTAAGACAGCTCCTTTTCCGTTTGGGATGGTGGCTCCGACTGGATTTAAAGGACCAGTTTCCTTATAACTGAATGGATTGGATTGGATGGGTGGAAATGGGACTAAATTAACAGAAATAAAATTATCTAATCTAAGCTAAATACTGATAAAGAAATTCTATTACTAACCCGGGTAATTATATGTGAATACAATTTAAGATTGTTTCAATCTATTAATAACCATGAAAATGTATTATTAATCGAATTGAAATATGCAGAAACAAATAAAGATAACTCTGTTTAAGAAATTAAACAGAGTTATAATAACATATTGCATTCATCATGTATACCATTTATATATGCTTATAAAAGATAACATTCCAATTATACTCAGAAATGCTATATAAAAAGGAAAGTTATGAAAACCAAATATATATAAATGATAGCAAATTCTTCAAATGAATACCATATAACAGAGAAAATCAACAGTGAACAGATAGAAATACCTCATTCATCTTGAAGACTGTCAAATGAAATGTGATACTCTGATCTAGTAACTCCGATGTAAAATTAAATCCAAAGGCACAGAAATGCAACACTTCAAAAATAATTTCAGCACAAAAATCACCAGATGTGATCTTTCATCAAATATCATAAGGAGTGGAGTACAGAAATGTTAGCCCCAAGTCCAAAAAATATTACAACTTCCGATCCCTCTCTAAATGCATGAGAGGGATTTAAATAAGAAATTACATAACAAAATCCTAATACTACTGCTACAATCTATCAAATTAAAACTGAAAGGCTATCTTGAATGAAACTGATTCATTGTTTTTCTCTCTCGCTTGATGAAGCCAAGTTGCAAATGTTCAACATATCTCGGAGTCTCGGTGGATGACTCATCTCAGAATGCAACTATCCAGCATAGGTGGCATCGGAAAATTCTGGAATTAAACAATCGACAACGTTTGATAGGAATTTGATAGCCGTCTGTTGATTGTTTGGTTTGATCAAATGAGTCCACATACTGTCCCAGGATATTGTTTGAAGTTTGCTGATTTGTTGACTTTTCTTTTCCATTTCTTCTCTCCACCTGTTTTCAGTTTCTTTCACTTTTGGCAAACTGCCAGGAACACAGTCTGTAATGAGATTGATTGAGTATAGGATGTCATTTATGAGTTGCGTGATATTATTCATCATACTCCTGGCTCTTGATATTGCTCTCTCAGCTTTCATTATTTGATGTTCCCATTCTGTAAACAAGATTTCTTTGTGTTTTTCCTCTATTCTAGGAAGATTGGCTTCTTTTCCCTTTTCTGTGTCTTGCCAATTGAGAATTTCGGAAATATTTTCATCGGCATCATCTATTTCTTGTTTAAGAGTAATGACATTTTGGATCAAAGATGAAGTAATATCACAAAAAGGTTCTGCCTGTGACAGTTTTGAGCAAAATTCAATTAATTGCTGAGACAATAGTTTATTAGCCTCAAGGGCTTCTGATTTGAATTCATTTAACTTTGGGTAATCTTTAAACTTATCCAAAGTTGCTTGAAATTCCTTTTCTTGAATCATTTTTGCATTTTTCTCATTCTGTAACAGACTTTGTAACTTAGAAATTTCTTCATTTAGCTGTTTTTGTTTGCTTAAGAGTTGTTCATCAACTTTCTTCTTTTCTTCAGCAAGCTGTTTTTCCAATTCCTTGGACCTGAGTGTCTGATCTTGTAGTTGCTGTTGCAATTGGCTAATCTGTTGCTGATTTTCTTTAGCTTGCTCTTCCAGTGAAGCTATGTGGAGATCTTTCTGAGTTATCAGCTGAGAAACTTCTACAACTTTATCCACTGTTGCAGCACTATAAGCTCCTGTATACTGGGACAATTTTGTGAGGTCTTCGAATGGATTCACTTCATTGTTCTTATAAACAATATTCATAAATTCCTCTGATGGAGTAGAAAATATGTCCTGTTCTGTCTTTCTTTTCTTTCTTTGTCTTTTAATCACAGCCTTATGCTTAGGGCTGTAAAATACATCCAGAGGAGGGATCTCCTCAAATTTTAATACAATATGCCCTGTCGGATGTTCAGGAATGACTTCAACATCCTGCTCTATTTGTTCTTTATCTTTATTCTGCAATCCAAGCTGTTGAGAAAATTGATCATATTGTTTTAATAGCTGAGGAGAAACATTAAGATCAGTAGAAACCATAATTTCCTTAGTTGTTTCTTTTCCTTTTTCTGTATCTATGTTTTGCTCAGTGCTTTTGCCATCCGATCCGCCTTGTTGATTATGCACATCATCATTGATATTTGTGCATTTCTCTGTTGTTTGAGCAGTAGACTTCTGACCAGTATTTGGACCGGATGTATCATCAGTATTTCCCTTTTGGATATCAGGTTTGTCAATAGTGACCACTTTTTGAGTATGTACAGTTGGCTGGTTGACAGCCGATTGTGTAATGACCTTGCCGGTAGATGTTTCTACTGGCGTTTGGCTGGATGTACCTTCTGTTTCTGACTTTTGTGTTTGAATTCTTAGCTGGTCCAGAGGAACTCTTAACAATATCTGGCTTCTGAATAACAAAAATTTATTCATTTCCTCCTGTTGGAATCTAGACTTGGCCAAGTCATAAATTCGAGGAAAATTATCTAATGAAACAAACAAATCATCGAACGGATCTGGCTCATGCTCAAATCGAGAAATTGAAACTGAAGCAGTGACATCAAATGCTATCTTTTTTGGATCATATTGTCTTCCAAGAATGGTTGCAAATTTACAACCTTTTATCTTGGAGACTTCTTTTTCTGCATGCTTGAAATCATTTAGAGTAAACTGACCACAATTGAGTGGGAATTGAGGCCACATTCTCTTCTTACTTTTATTCAAAGACCTAGATATTCCTTCAACTGTCAATTGATAGGAAATTTCTTGAGCAAGAAGTTTGTCTGGAACAAAAAGCGGAAGAACATGCGGTTCCACAATACTACCAAAAACCCTGATGTATGTAAATTTTTCCTCTCCAAACCAATCTCCAATTGCAGACAGGTCGGCCTTAGCTTTATCAGAAAATCTAAAAGGAAAGCGATTAAAAATGGTTTGGAAAACGGGGATGAGGAAACCATGACAGATTCTATATACATTATCTTGGAAATGAACCTTCCAAAGCAGTTTATGATAAATATGAATTGGGACAGGGTCTTTGGGAGTCCATTTCCATCCAAATAAGGGAAATTCGGAATTGAAACAAAGAGCATCAAGAATATAGGCACAAAAGAAAAAGGGAGTGGAATTTCCAGCGGTTTTTTCTTGTCTGTATTCAAGTATCCTATTGGCCATTCTATCAGAAAGAATAACAGCCCAATCCATGATGTCGGAATTGACAGCGGCTAGGATTAATGGGACCATTTGTATAGAAAACCTAGCTGAATTATCATTGCCAAATAATCTACACATCATGGCAGCGGCATAGCAATATGGAGGCAGAAGGGAATCTACAGAATACATACCGGATGCTTCATTTCGGTGCTTCTCTGGATTTTTCCTCCAATCTTTGATAGGGTCAGATTGGACTTTGTTATTATCAGAAAAATCTTTGATAAATTCCTTGTTATACACCTTCTGCGGGTCTGGAAGGTGATACATTTCTTTCAGGTATTCTGCTTTAAACGAGCCAAAAGGCACTCCAGATGTTGAAACAAACGTTCTGTCTTGTATCTTTACACTGTCAATAACCCATCGAACTGCATCATAATAAGGCATGATGCTCGCTCTGGCTGCAATTCGATGCAAAAACGAATTTGCAAGTGATTTTTCAGTGATCTCAGAGTCGGAATCTGAGCTATCTTCATCTGGAACTGATGCCTTTTCCACTGTGACCTTGGGGTTTTCTCTTTCCAATAGGTTGTAGACTCCTTCCCATGTCATTTTCCCAAGCCCCTGGCATGATGTATCTGTGACTAGTCTTAGTTTTATGGGCTTTTCTTTTGAGACGGTAGGAGTTTCGACAAACTTCACTGGAAGAGCAGTCTTGTTTCTTCTCCCTCTCTTTGACATTTCTGCGTTTGCTACCGCTTCCCTTTGTCTGTGAATGAAAGAGCTTAGTGTTCTTTGGCTCTGCAAGACAATGAACTCTCAGTCGTGATAAACAAGCAACTCAAACGGAATGATTTATGAACTTATGATTTTCATTTATTTGTTTCGTATATCGCGTAAATGCTCCTTTTGGGTCACACTCACGTATTTAAAACCAAATCATTAACCATATTCATTTGATTCGTTATTGAATGCCCTCGTACCAATAGAGATTTGGCGCTTGTGAAATATTAAAATATTCACTCATTCTGAACTTTTCGCATGCAATAAATGACATTTATGAATCGCATCGAGAGTTTTCGAATGGCTTGTAAGGATTACAATATGTTTTTCCCGATTGGTCGATCCCGATTGAAAAATTTTCCGATCTCTATTGGTGGGGTCTACCATTTAAGACTTCGAACAAATGTTTGATTTTTCTTTTGAAAGCGTTTATTTTAATAACGCGCGTTGGATCGGGGAATTTCAATTAACGGTAAAGAGTTTCTTAAAGACTATCCCGATTAATCGATTGCGATTTGACCGCATCGCATCGGAAGTTATAAATAACCGTTTTAAACTCTTAGCGATTGAAAATTCCCGATCGAACTAATCGCATCGAAGGATTTGAAATAGGCATATGAAACTTCTTTTAAAGGTTATCTCCGATTCTCCGATTGCGATTGAACTTTTAAATTTGATTTGTTTTTTATGATAAGGCCTTGTATATTAGATCGGATCATAAGTTTTTGAATGTTGAATTTGTTTAGTAAAAATATGAATTTTTCCAAAACAATGAATTTTATTTCTAAGTGTTTTATTTCTATAAGAAAAATAAAGGGACCCTATTTCTAAATGAATTTTATTTCTAAAATTTTTAAGAAAAAGGGAGGGTTGTTGTATAGTACAACAGAATGCTATGTAGACTATTTGCTAAGCATGATACCACTAATTTCTCATTGAATGGGTTCCTTTAATTGACGCAATCGTCAATTCCTCTATTATGAATTGGGCGAACATTCTATCTGATAATTTGGCCAGAACTATCATGGATTAAAGAAGCAAAAGAAGTGTTTCCAATAGAAAAATTCCCCCTTTCTATATGAGCGCCTATATCATGGACGCCATATGTTTCTATTCAAGATTTCCTATTATGGGATGGAAGTGGACAAGCCAAGACCCTAACCCAATTCAAATTTATCATAGAGCCCTTTGGGAATCTGATTTTCATTTACAATTCTACCAAATTTTCCATGGAGTGATGTTGCCCATGTATTAGATTATCTTTGATGAAAAAATTCCTAGATTTTCCAAAGAAGCTAGTGTCGATATCATACCTGTAGCCGGATGGTTTGGGGATGAAAATTTCACTTATATCAGAGTTTTTGGAATTTATTCTCCCCCCCATGTTTTTCCTTATTATGTTCTTGATAAGCTCCTATCCAGGAAAATTGACTACCAACTTCTAGTAAGCGGTATAACTAAGAAACTTAGAGATTCCAAGAATGATATATGGCATACCTTCCTAGCATAGTGTGGTACTTTTTCCCTTTTCAACATTGGTCATGCAACTAAAGAGATTTCAAGTATCACTTCATTAAATTTGGCTCTAATGCCAAAGAGGGCATATGACCGTAATGGTGTGGTTAAGAATTTTACCACTGATCTTAGACTTAAACCTTTCTTGAATGAGCAAGATATTTTTGATGATTTCTTTTAAAGTGTGGAGAATTTCACAGATGTATTGAAAATTTCATTCAATTAGCTCAGTAAAACAGACTTTGAGGCTTTTCAAGCATATAGAGGCAAGAGGCTAGAAATAGTCCCTTTGGGCTTATTATTTATTGAAGATGTCAACAGGCCAACTCCCAGTATTATTTTGGATAATGAGGCTAAAGATATGTCAGAATATGAATCTCAAGAGAAATCAAATCACGAGTCATAACAATCACAACACCACTCTCATAATTCATATCACTCTAACAATGAATCTGAGAGCAGGAATGAGAGTACTGAGAAAAAAATTGAGAAAGGGATTAAATGGATTGAGATGCAAACTGAAGGCGAAATTAATAGAGTTGAATCATATTATAAAGAAGTTCAACATATCCAGAATACACCTGAGCAGACAGAGAAACCTCAAGCAAAATTTTTTAAGAAACAATGGGAGAAGTCTTCTAAAGCACTGGAAACACCACCACCAAAACCTAATGCTGATGAATCAACAAGTTTTCAAACTCCAGAGAAGTCCCAGAATTTAGTGGAAAAAAAAATGCCACTACAACATGTACCATAAGTTCATGATCAAGATATCATCCCGACATACCCTACCGAACAGATTGTTTTGAAGATTGAAGAGATACCCTCACTTGATGTCTTCTGCAGCCCGAATCATAAGGTTGTAGTTAAAAGAAGAAAGAGAAGAAGAATTGATGAATCCGTTTCAAATATTAATGATGAATCTATAGATGTTCTATGGAAATATCCTTTGGCTGATCCTACAGAACATTTGACTAAGTTATCACAGTTCGCAGGAGCATATGCTATTGCTACCATTGACAAAGCTACAAAGGTACAACTTCTACTTAAGCAAAAATAAGAAAAAGTTCAAGAGTTGGAGAAAATACTAGAACAAGAAAATTTAATTCCAGTAAGCAGATTGAAATGAAGATGTCACAATTTCAAAAAGACTTTGATATATTAAAGTTGCAGCACCAGGTACAAATTTCAGAAAAGAAACTCATATAGAAGCAACTATGGATAAATTGAAAGTCAGCCTCAAATAGAGAAATTTATCAAAGAGGCACTTGAATGGAACACAAATTTAAAGCAACATCAAGAAGATTTTTGTCATCAAATTTCAGTTACAAGTTCATATTGTGATACAAGAAATATTTTGGTTCAACAAGTAGCTAAAAGGAGGCTAGAATGCGAAAAAAATCCAAAAGAAGATTTCTGATTTCATCCACTGGAAAGAGTCTGATGAAGGAAAGAAGGCTGATCTCTCCAAGATTGATAAATTTTAAAAAGATATCATATTCAAAGATTGGGAGATACAGTTAAGACAAGTAGGGAAGGCAACAATAAAGGCAACAAATCTGACCAATGAAATCATAAAATTTATTAATGGACATCTTCTAAAAGCTGAACCTATCAAAGAAGTTACATCCGGAGTACTCCTAGATATTAAACCATTAGAAGCACAGTGGAAGGAAAGTGTATAAATACAGGAAAAATCTATTAAAAATATAAATAAGTTTGATCAGGAAAATTATTGGAATTTTCTGATCAATCCATATCATCAGTGCCAGACCCTACAGTCATTAACTGATGCTACAAATAAATCGCTGCCAACACTTTCGAATGCAGTGTTTAAAGGCTAGGTCATATCCAAGATTACACCACCAGCTCAGCTAAAGCCAATGATAGATATTTTTCAACTCAGAGATCAAATGCGCAAAGAGGATCAACCCACCTAAGCATGTTGTTATTTTTATTTCCTAGATTGTAGTTTAAGTTTTCTCATTACGAGGAAGGTTGTTTGAAACCTCGTCCAATTTTTATGTAATAATCTATTTTAAACATATTTAGTTTAGTAACCCTTCTCATGAATTTAGAGAAGGCGTCCAAAAAATTTTCAATTTTTTTTGCAAAGAATGCACGTCTGTAAGTTTGTGAATGCCTTGATGAATTAATGGAACAAAATATGTTATCTTTTGACATTGAAGCTATTTAACTGAAGTTTCACTATTATACTCATTGAATTGCTTTAAAGTGAAGTGGAGTACAATACTATTGTCAGTTTGAATGAGTAGAAACTCATATATATGGTACTTCTACACATTATATTAAGTCTTGCTTCTTGAACTGAAAATCATCTTTTTATCTGTATTTTATATGAAAGTTGTTATCATAAGTGAATGTTAAATGCACTTTTGTACTAATATTTTTTTATTATTACTTATCTCATATAGAATCAAACATATGAATGCGATATTTATTTCACAATCCTTTTGATTAAACTATTTTTTCAAAAGAATTATTTTTACATAATTTTCATCTCTTTCAACTTTTGAATAATCTTCATTACCAATTGTTGAAAGATATATTTCTAGATCGCATTAAGGAATGAACACTCCCGGGTATATAGTAGAATAGATATTTAGGTTTAAATGCATATGATAGATTAAATAATTTTCCATTTGCATATTATAAACAAAACAAACACTCATCATCCTTTTTGGGAAACTGGTCTCTTTACCCCCAGTCGGAGCCACTACACCAAATGGAAAGGGACTTGATCTAAGGTCCAGACCGGGTGGCTTTCCCTCATGGTGTTGCAACAGAATTTTGAGGCCTCAACATTTTGGCACTAGAAGGAGGGAAAATTGTGAATGCCAAGAAGGTCTGATTAATCTAAAAGAAAATCTAAGAGTCTCTCTCCCTCTAGATCCCCTTCAACTTCAAGACCATTATCTAGATCTAAATCCTTAAGATCTGAAGTTGAACACCCCTCTCCTAAGTATCCTAGTGAAAATCAACCAATACTATCTCCAGATATTCACCAAAAATCCCAAGAAGTTCAGTCTTTGATAGAAAAGTTAGAGAGAGTATCCATTTCTGCTGAAAAGCTTGAAACTTCTCAAACATTTGAAATTAGTGTTTCATCTTCTTTACAACCTAGAAGAATATTAACTCGATTGGAAACTCAGAAAGCATGAATTACTCCTTTCGAATTTCCTATTGATACTTCTCGAAGGAAAAATAATAATATTGAGTCAGAGTCAACCACCAACAAGGTCTCATCCAACAATCTACCCCATTCACCTCCATTACCTCCACTCACTTCCACAACTTCTATTCCAACAATTAGTGTTAGTTTAACTAGTTCCAATACCCAAACTATTACTCCTTCAACTATTTCTAGCACTTATTCTACCTCTTCTTCAACTCAAACTCAATCCATCACCTCCACCCATGGTGCAATGGTAGGCCAAGTACCTCCACCAAATGTAAAACCATGGAATAATACAGGTGTTGTACAAATTCCATCTCCCCTTCACCCTCTTCCTAAATACGCTGAAAGATGGTTACCTAAATTAAATCCCGATGATGATCTTCCAGCTGAAGAACACATCCATAATTATATGTTAGCCATCAATTTAAAAGAGGTAACTGAAGAAGATTGTGTAGTTAGAATATTTTTATATACTCTCACAAGATCTGCAGGATCCTGGTATTTCTCATTACCTGCTCGCTCTATAACTAGCTGGAATATGTTCGAAGAAAAATTATTTGCTAAGTTTGGAGATGACAGAACAACTGCATCACTCATCAATGACCTATCAAATCTAAAGGCCAAAACATGAGAGAAAATAAAGGATTTCAATTCTAGATTTAATCCCTGCTACATCAGTTCCTGGTGCTAGGGTTCAAATTGAGTGGTATATTTCTTCCCTCCCATCTAACATAACCATTTTTTTTATAGAGAAAAGTTACCTACATTGGCAGAAAATATGAAAGAAGCTTTGTCTGTAGAAAAACATATTATAGCTCTTGAAAATAAGAATTCTCAAGAAGACAGGAAATCTAAAAAAGTATCCTTCAAAGATGATTCAAAGAAGAAACCACTGAAGGATCCTTTTGATGTGGAAGGTCTTCAGAAAGTTTTAAAGCTATGGCAAATGAAATGGAAAACATAAAAAAATAAGTTGCTGAAAGTTCTAGCTCAAAGAAAAATTTTAGGCCCTTCAAGAAAAACCAGTCTTCTAATTCTTAGCTGCCCAACATCATATCTAATGTTGAGTCTGATCAAGACATAGATGAGGAGAAAACAAAAGAAGAAGAAACTAAAGTCAAAGAAGAAGTTGAACTAAATGGCATGTGGGATTTTATCCTACCAAATGAAGAGCAATACGAAGATTTACCCGTTAGTACAAGAAGAAAAAACACTACTCAAGCAACAAAGCCTAACCAGAAACAAAAGAATTCAAATCATGCTAAAGAGAAAATAATAAGTAAAAAATTTACATCAAAGTCTACATAGACTAACCCCGCTTCTACATATGTTCCATCTACATCAAAGACAATGGTAGTCTCTGACACCATTGAATATAATATAGTGGAAGATATGAAAAATACTAGGGCTAATATCTCAATCCATGAGCTTACTAAATTGAAACAACAATAGAAGATTATACTTAGAGATTTGAATGCAGTTCCTTCTTCAGCATTACCTGCTCCTGTAGTAGTTCAAGCTGCTAATCATATGGGTAAACCTCCTTCTAATTCAACTCAAATAGATGCCACAGATCTTATTGTGATAGGTGATCAATCCATATCTCATACTCCTCCATTTCTCTTAACCTATGAGATCTTTAATAAGAACATTCATAATTTATTAATTGATTCAGGGGCTTCCTCTAATATCATGCCAAAATCAGTATGTGCTAAATTGAACATAACTCCTCAAAATTCCCGTGTTCATATAGTACAACTTGATAGAAAAAAAGTAGAGGTTGTAAGAGAAATAAATTATGTTTCCATTAGATTGTCATAAAACCCTAAGGTTGCCTAGATAATTGATATATTGGTCGCTAATATTCTGGAATTTTATGGTTTAGTATTGAGTAGGGATTGGTCTAATAAACTTCATGGATATTTTGAAACACGCTGGTCACATATGTGGTTTCCTCAAAATGGAAAGCCAAACCAAATTCGGGTAGACCATGAGAAATTCATGAAACATACAGTTACTGATCTTAAAGGAGTCAATGAGCCAGTAGCTTTCAATAATAATATTATTGGAAATTAATCGGCAGAATCATTTCTTGGAAAATTTAATGCCCAACCATCACCCTTTTTCGATAATGCGGTTATCTCTCAATTTGAAAATTTTTCCCAGACATATGCTTCTAAGTGTAAATTTTTTGTAAATAAACCAGTAGTTAATTATTTATTTTGATGGTTCTAAATCAGAAGGTGGTGCATGAGCTGGTTGTATTTTAATAAGCCCAGAAGGAGAAAAAAGCATGCTAGCATGCAAACTTGAATTCTATTGCACAAACAACACAACCGAATATGAAGATTAAATTAAGGTTTGTATAAAGCAATTGACATTGAAATTAAATATCTAAAAGTACTAGGAGATTCAGAAATCATTGTCAAACAAGCAATAAATACTATCCATTGTCATTATGGACATCTTAAACAATATCAATCATTAGTCCAGGAATTGACTTCTCATTTCTTAGCTTTCAATATTTCCTCTGTACCCAAAATAAAAAAAATGCTAGTGTAGACTTATTGGCTAATGTAGCATCGGAATTAATTCTATCTAAAGAATTTAGTCCCGATAGGTTTTATATTGAATTGATTTTTAGACCATCTATTCCTGATAATATTACTAATTGGAGAGTCTTTAATCATGATTATGATAACCAAATTCTAGATGAAAATGAACATGATACTCACATAAAGGAAGAACAGGATGAAAATCCAATACCAAAGTCAGTTGTCAAATTAGAATATATTTATAATTTAAAAGTTAGGTTTAAGAGAGTTACTAATTCTAAAACTCAAAGTTCAAATTTAAGATTTGAGTTAGTGAATCTTGGAACTGATGATAAACCACAAAATGTCAATTTAGGTCTTAGTCTATCTTCTGAAGAAAGACTATCATTTTTCAAGTTGTTAAGAACATACAAAAGTGTTTTTTCTTGGGATTACACTAATCTTAAAACATATGACACTTCTGCTATTCAACACACTATTCCTATGATTTCAGATGAGAAACCAATACAACAAAAATTGAGGAAAATTCATCCTAATCTTGAAAGTCAAATCAAAACAGAGTTGAATAAACTCCTCAAAGCTAAGATCATCTTTCCATTTAGACATTCAAAATGGGTATCAAATTTGGTTCTTGTCAAGAAGAAAAATGGTGACATTAGGATTTATATTGATTTTAAAAATTTGAATAAATCATGTCAGAAAGACAATTTTCCATTACCAACCATGGAACAAGTACTGCAAACTGTAGCTGGT
The DNA here is from genome assembly GCA_034641835.2 of Pinus albicaulis. NCBI lineage: Eukaryota > Viridiplantae > Streptophyta > Pinopsida > Pinales > Pinaceae > Pinus > Pinus albicaulis. The sequence goes on from CM076572.1 coordinate 85,499,709, forward strand.
TCAGAAATTATGTCTTTTCTAGATGGGTTTTTAGGATATAACCAAATCCTGGTACATCCAAATGTCAGATTAAAGACTACATTCAGGATTAAGTGGGGAACTTATGCTTATCAAAAGATTCAATTTGGGTTAATTAATGCAGGTGCCACTTACCAAAGAGCCATGGACACAACTTTTAGAGGACTCATTAACAAATCAGTGGTTATTTATCTAGATGACGTTACAATATTTTCTAGAAAACGAACCAACCATGTGAATGAACTAAAACAAGTCTGTGAGTGATGTCAAAAGCATGGAATTTCACTAAACCCAAAGAAGTCATATTTTTCTTTGGACGAAGGAAAAATTTTAGGATTCATTGTGTCCAAAAAAGGTATTTATATCGATCCTGAAAGAATCAATGAAATTCAAAGGATTCCTTTCCCTCATAATAAGAAAACTATGCAGTCATTTCTTGGACAAAGAAATTTTGTAAAAATATTTGTCCCTGACTTTTCACAGATAATTTTACCTTTACAAACAATGATTAAGAAAAATTCAGTCTTCAAGTGGGGACATAATGAAAGGGAAGCATTTGATTTAATCAAATCCATTCTTGACTACTCCCAATTTTATTAATCCTTTTACTTTGTACACATTCTCATCAGATACATCTTATGCTGTTGTTCTGACACAACTCAATGACCAACAAATTGAAGCACCAATATCATTTTTCAGTTCCAATTGACAAGGTGCAGAACTAAATTATTCATCTGTTGAGAAACACGCATTTGCTGTCTTGAAATCTATAAATAATTTTAGGCTATTTCTCCTTAAAACTCACACCAAGATAATAGTTCCATTCTCTTTAGTAAGGCAATTATTGATGCAAAGAGAATTAGGAGAGAAAAGGGCTAACTGGGTTACTACTTTACAAGAATATGATGTAGAAATTAGACCTTCTAAAATTGTTAGAGGTCAAGGTTTTTGCAGAATGATAACAGGAGCATCCCATTTATCATCAAAGGCAGATTCAAGTATTGATGTGCAAGTGTTAGAGTTAAGCATCAACGATGCTTAGTCTCAATATGCTGATCTCAAGTTTTATTTGAAAAATGGATATGCCCCAACGTTGTTCAGTTACAAAACAAAGCGTGCTTTAAGATTGAAAGCTAAGAAATATGAAATGATCAATGATGTATTATTTAAAAGAAACTTCGATTTCATGTTATTAATATGCTTAGAGAAAAATGAAGCAAAGAAAGTTTTGCAGGAATTCCATGATGGACCAGGTGGATGATTGATCTTACCATGTTTTCTAAAACTGAGTGGTAGGTTCTTGAACTCCATACAAGTTTTCCACACCATTTTCAGATCAGGTTGGTATCAAACCAGAGCTTCTTCGATACCAACGTGATCTAAAAATGGTGTGGATAACTTGTATGGAGTTCAAGAACCTACCACTTAGTTTTAATTAAAATGATCTAGCTTGAAGTTGACGTTTTGCGGAATTTTGGCTTGAACGTGGTGTATGTTTTTTTTTACTGTTTATGTGTCTTAAGTTTATTTTTTCTTTGCTGTAATTTAAAATGTATAATAGCAACATAATACAACAATAAAAACATTAAACACAACAACAATATAATATAGGAGTTCACCTGAAATCTCGTGGGCTACGTCTCCTTTGAGTCTTTTCAACTAAAGTCGACTCTTTGGGATTAAAGTAATGGTTCTTTTACAAGTTTCATGCTTAACACCAATGAATACAAAAATGATTCAAAGGGCTGAGAAAACCATTTAACATCCCTTTAATGGTTGTCCGAATTCTGCAAACAACTTTAGGCTCATGTTAACACATTTCCTTCTGTCGGTGCACCAAGCTTCTCTGAGCTTCTAAATGGCACAAAATACCTCAAAATTATGTTTAAATCACCGAAACCACTAATTTTGTATCAAAAAAACACCAGACACCAAATTTAAACTGATAAATTTCTTAAATCAAGCACAACATCCCCAAAATAGGCTATCCTCCATGGTTTGCCCAAGGCTGCCCAAAATTTCCCATCAACTTCTCGAGATGAAGAAGTTCTCAAAATGTTCTAAAAACACTTCCATTTGTTCCAAAATGTTTGAAATAGCCAATTTTGACTAATTTTTCATCAGAAATGGCCTCCGGCTGCTCCGGTTTCGCCTCCATACACTGTCGGCACCCCCTGGCACTAGGGTCAAAGAAAACCTCCTTGCTGAGTTTTCAACCTCTAGAAGTTATCCAAAATTTCTGAAACCTCTGTCATTAGATTTAGAATCAAATTTTCAGTCAATAATGACCACTAGTTCACTGCAAATGGTCTCTAGTTCCCCTGGCTAGGCCCTACACTGCTGCTGGCAAAAGCAGGAAAAAATGGCGTCTAGAACTTAAATGAAGCTTTTTGGCTTTCTAATGCTCTCTACTAGCTCTACAAACCATTTCATCAGATTCAGAACATCTGAATTATCCAATTTAGCCTATTGGAACTCTGGAAAATGACTCTAGCTCCCTTGGCTAGGCCTCAAACTGAATTTGTCTCATGGTGGCCTTGATGGCTCCTTCATCTTCCTTGAAGCAAAAGCCTCTTAAGATCACCTCCATTCGACCTGAAACCTGTCCCAAAGTGTCCAGGAGGTCAAAGAACCCAAAATTGAACAAAATTTCATCCAATTTGGTTCAATAATGAGAGATTTATGACCAAAACAACTTTGCCCCAATTTCCTCCACTAAATGTGGGGCAACTGCCAGTTAACTCCACTAAAAGTGGAAGTCCGCCTAAATTTGGGAGCGCCTCCAGAATCTCCGCCATATTAAACTCCACTTAAGTGAAGCTTAATTAAATATTAAACCTGATATTAGGCTCCTTAAGTGCTCTTAACATTAATCTCCCATATTGGTCATATGATGAGGTTCCATGGGAGGAGGGTTGGCCACTCCGTGCTCCGCCGGACCCACTCGGCATTCAAAGTGAAATAACTTCTTCATACGGTGTCCATTTTTTGAACTGTTTGTGGTGCCAAAATCAGGAAGACGAGACCTATGAAACCATCTTGGTTTCAACCAAATCCTGTAACTTTGAATTTTAAGCTAATCCTTAGGTCCTTGATCTAGTTCTGATCACACCTCTCAAATGAGAAGCTTTTGGACCCCAAAAGCTCTCTTGGACTACTGAAATGATCTGTACAGAAAATGAGAGTACTGCACCCTCTTCTCTTCAGCCTCCAAACACTTTCCTTGCATGGCTAGTGACTTTTAACCACAACTAGAAAGAAATTCACACTTCCCTTCCTCGATGCGCTTATCCTCCTGTCAAGAGGTGCCTTTCTTCCACTCACTCAGAAAATTTCTGGTGAGAAATTTGCAGAAGGAATCTGAACATCGCTGCCTTGATCAATGATCCAAGGTGGCTCAAACAAATGAGATATTATAGCATAAAATACATATACAACTTCCATGCACATGTACACCTTCAACTCTTCCTTTCAAGTACCAAATTAATGATTAAAATGGGCTATGAAGGCAAGGGATTAGGCAAGCATGCACAAGGCATGGTTGATCTAATTTTGGTTGAGGAAAGACCCAAGAATATTGGGCTTGATTAAGTTGTAAAATATGAGTATGATACTCACTTATAATGCAGCAAATAATCATTCAATCTTTGAAGAATTTCGTGAAGGAGGAAACTTCACTTGTAGAAGTTGTCATTATGATGTCAATGAACAAAAGGAACTTCAACAAAGTTCTCAAAGCACTTTGTTTTTCAGACTCAGTAGTTCTTATCATTAAGCTGATTTGGTTCTCGAAAAATGGACACCGTATGAAGAAGTTATTGCACTTTGAATACCGAGTGGGTCCGGCGGAGCACGGATGGGCCAACCCTCCTCCCATGGAACCTCATCATATGGCTAGTGTGGGAGATTAATGTTAAGAGAACTTAAGGAGCCTAATCTCAGGTTTAATATTTAATTAAGATTCATTTAAGTGGATTTTAATATGGCAGAGATTCTGGAGGTGCTCCCAAATTTAGGCGGACTTCCACTTTTAGTGGAGTTAACTGGTAGTTGCCCCACATTTAGTGGAGGAAATTGGGGAAAAGTTGTTTTGGTCATAACTCTCTCATTATTGAACCAAATTGGATGAAATTTTGGTCAAGTTTGGGTCTCTTCGACCTCCTGAACACTTTGGGATAGGTTTCAGGTTGAATGGAGGTCATCTTCAATAAATTTTTCTTCACTGAAGATGAAGGAGCCATCAGGGCCACCATGAGACAAATTCAGTTTGAGGCCTAACCAGGGGAGTTAGATTCCTTTTCCAAAGTTCCAATAGTATAAATTGGATAATTCAGATGTTCTGAATCTAATGAAATGGTATCAGAGCTGTCTTTCTTGCATCAATCTCAGAAAATTTCTGGTGAGAAATTTGCAGAAGTAAACTGCACATCACTTCCTTGATCAATGATCCAACGTGGCTCAAACATAAGTCATGCAACATGTGACATCAACAAAAAGTCATCATAAAATGTGCTAACAGTAAAAAAAATCAACCTTTTTTAAAAATTGAGGCCTAATTTTGAACCAACCTGATCTGAAAATGGTCTGGATAACTTGTATGTATTTCAAGAACCTACCACTCAGTTTTAATTAAAATGACCTAGCTTGTACTTGAAAATTTTGCAGAATTATTTACTTGAAAGTGGTGTATGAATTTTTACTGTTTATGTGTCTTAAGTTCATTTGTTCTTGCTGCAATTTAACATGTATGACAACAACATAATGCAACAAATAATCATTCAAACAAAATAACAATTTTAATCTAGGAGTTCACCCAAAATCTCGTGGGCTACGTCTCCTTTGAGCTTGGTCATCATGACTCAGCTCTGTGGGATTATGGTAAGTTTTTTTACAAAGTAAATACTTAATTCCAATGAATACAACAATGATCCAAAGGACTGAAAATACCATAAATATCCCTCAATTGGATGTCCGAACTTTGATGTTAGTTCTTAAAATTTGATTCACTATTCTCTTAAAAGTAAATTTAAAATGGTCTGGATAACTTGTATGTATTTCAAGAACCTACCACTCAGTTTAAATTAAAATGATCTAGCTTTTACTTGAAAATTTTGCGGAATTATTTACTTAAAAGTGGTATATGAATTTTTATTGTTTATGTGTATTAACTTCATTTGTTCTTGCTGAAATTTAACATGTATGACAACAGCATAATACAGAAAATAACAATTCAAACACAACATAAAATTTAATCTAGGAGTTCACCTCAAATCTTGTGGGCTATGTCTCCTTTGAGCTTGGTCATCTTGATTCAGCTCTTTGGGATTATGGTAAGTTTTTTTTTTTTAAGTAAATACTTAATTCCAATGAATACAAAAATTATGCAAAGGACTGAAAATACCATTTAAATCCCTCTAATGGCTGTCCAAACTTTGTAAACAACTTTAGGCTCTTGTTGACACGATTCCTTTTGTCGGTGCACTAAGCTACTATGAGCTTCTAAATGGCACAAAATCCCTCAGAATTCTGTTTATTTCATTGAAACCATTTATTATGTATCTAACACACATCAAACATCAATTATCAACTGATAAATTTCTCAAATTGAGCACTGCATTCCCCAAATAGGCTATCCCCCACGGTTTTCCTAGGGCTGCCCAAAACTTCACATCAGATTTTTTAGCTCTATAATTTCTCAAAATGTTCTAAAAACACTTCCATTGGTTCCAAAATGACTGAAATAGCCAATTTCGACTATTTTTTCATCAGAAACGGCCTCCGGCTACTCCATTTTCGCCTCCATACACTGTCGGCACCCCCTGGCACTAGGGTCAAAGAAAACCTCTCTGCTTAGTTTTCGACCTCTAGAAGTTATCCAAAATTTCTAAAACCTCTGTCATTAGATTCAAAATCAAATTTTCAATCAATAATAACCACTGGTTCACTGTAAATGGTCTCTAGCTCCCCTGGCTAGGCCCTACACTACTGCTGGAAAAAGTAGGCAAAAATGGCCTCTAGAAATTAAATGAAGTTTTTCGGCTTTCTAATGCTCTCTACAGGCTCTAAAAACCATTTCACCTGATCCAGAACATCTGAATTTTCCAATTTAGCCTATTGGAACTCTAGAAAATGACTCTAACTCCCTTGGTTAGGCCTCAAACTGAACTTGTCTCATGGTGGCCATGATGGCTCCTTCATCTTCCTTGAAGAAAACGCTACTGAAGATCACCTCCATTCGACCTAAAACCTATTCCAAAGTGTTCAGGAGGTCGAAGAGAACCAAAATTGACTAAAATTTTGTCCCATTTGGTCCAATAATGAGAGAGTTATGACCAAAACAACTTTTCCCCAATTTCCTCCACTAAATGTGGGGCAACTGCCAGTTAACTCTACTAAAAGTGGAAGTCTGCCTAAATTGGGGAGCACCTCCAAAATATCTTCCATATTAAAATCCACTTAACTGAAGCTTAATTAAATATTAAACCTAATATTAGGCTCCTTAAGCGCTCTTAACATTAAGCTCCCACATTGGTCATATGATGAGGTTCCATGGGAGGAGGGCTGGCCCCTCCGTGCTCCGCTGGACCCACTCAGCATTCAAAGTGCAATAAATTCTTCATACGGTGTCTGTTTTTTGAACCATTTATGGTGCCAGAATCAGGAAGACGAGACTTATGAAACCATATTGGTTTCAACCCAATCCTGTAACTTTGAATTTTGAGTTAATCCTTAGGTCCTTGATCCAGTTTTGATCACACCTCCCAAATGAGAAGCTTTTGGACCCCAAAAGCTCTCTTGGACTATTGAAACTGATCTGTACAGAAAATGAGAGTACTACACCCTCTTCTCTTCAGCCTCCAAACACTTTCCTTGCATGGCTAGTGACTTCTAACCACAAATAGAAAGCAATTCACACTTCCCTTCCTCGATGCGCTTATCCTCCTGTCAAGAGCTGCCTTTCTTGCACTCACTCATAAAATTTCTGGCGAGAAATTTGAAGAAGTAAACTGTACATCGCTGCCTTGATCAATGATCCAAGGTGGCTCAGACATAAGTCTTGCAACATGCGACATCAACAACAAGTCGTCATAAAATGTGTTATACAATTGACACAAAATCAATGTAAAAAGTGTGCAACACAATCGACACAAGTCGGCAAACATGTGCAACACAATCGACACAAGTCGATAAAAAACATGATACATATTGACAACCACATGTGCATGTATCAATGTACAATGAACCTATTTACAGTTCTATATTTACACATACAACTTCCATGCACATGTACACCTTCAACTCTTCCTTTCAAGTACCAACAAGTACATAATCCCAAAAACATGTGGGTGGCTAAAGAGCTGAAATAAAAGATATTGCTACAATATAAGTGAGTATCATACTCATCTTTTACACCTCCACGGAGAAATTTTGAAACAAAAAAGAAATTCCTTCAAATGAATCGCAATTATATGCAATCTTGCTTCAAGCTTTTCAACAGAAATACATGCATACAACCAAAATGTGCATATGTACAAAGGAGTATTTCTTACTATGTTAAGAATTCCATCCACTTCTTTCCAAGCCACCTCCATGGCGACTTTTTCTGCTGCAACACTTCTTCATGTGAATCTTTCATTTTCACATCGATAATGGAGTCCATAGTTCCACTTGCGCCAATCTTTATGTTCTCTTGCTGCATGTGCTTTGGACGACTAGTTGGATGCAAAGTCCAACAATGGGAGACAACATGTCCCCTCTTTTGGCAAAATGTGCAAAGCTTATGCACTTTCTTTGAAAGTTGTCTTTGCCTCATCTGCTTCCTGTATGCTTTCTTCCTCTTCCAACATCTCGAAACAACATGGTTAAATCCACCACAATATGTACAACAAATCTTTCGTCCATTTAAGCATGCAAAATTATCATGTCTTGCAGAAACACAATCAAATTGATCATGAGAAGATTTACACCTCTTGTACTGCTTTGAATGTTCATCCTTTTTGCCTCCTTGAGGATATGAACCTTAAGTATTATTATTTAACCTATAATATTACTGAACCATTAGTTAACTGTATAATTATTATGCCATAAGTGAAGCAATTGGTTGCTCTTAAAGGGATAACTTATGGGATGTATGGTCCACGTGGCCAAGTTGAAAAAATGCTCAAAATTTTCTTTACAGGTTCTGTAAACCATTTCATCAGATTCATAACATCTGAATTATCCAATTTTGACTATTAGAACTCTGGAAAAGGACTCTAACTCCCCTCGCTAGGCCTCAAACTGAATTTGTTTCATGGTGGCCCACTCCTCGGCCTGGGGCCACGTGGCGGCCTCAGGGCCTGCCATGTGGCAGCCCATAATTGGCCAAAAAACTTCAAAAGTCAACCAATCATAAAATAATAATTCGCTACTTGTCCGCTTCTAATTAGCCCCAGATCGAATATTCCATGGAATATTCCCGAAATATTCTTTTTTTAATATTTCCAAAGTCAAAAGTCAAAATTGGATAATTCAGATGTTCTGAATCTGATGAAATGGTTTGCAGAGCCTGTAGAGAAAATTTTGAGCATTTTTTTAACTTGGACCTGAGCTCCTGATCACACCTCCCAAATGAGAAGCTTTTGGACCCCAAAAGCTCACTGAAATACCAAAAATGATCTGTACAACAACTAAGAGTACTGCACCCTCTTCTCTTCAGCCTTAAAACACTTGCCTTGCATGGCTAGTGACTTTTAACCAAAACTAGAAAGCAATTCACACTTCCCTTCTTGATGGTCTGTTTTCTCTATTTTAAATTTCGCCTCAGTTTTACCAACTAAGCTACTCTGAGTGGTAGGCTCCTACTCTGAGCTTTTTAGGCAACTTAAGTCAAGCAACCAAAATGCTCTGTCAAGCAAGCAACTATGCTTTGATACCAACTGATCTGAAAAAGGAACTATTTGTAAATGCTATGCAAAGTATCCATTTCCATTTAATTAAGTGTGCAAAATTTTCTCCATGAGTTGCAGGTTAAACAAAGTAATTTTGGTAATATTTCTGAGTCTTATGTGTGAGGTTTTGTTATTTAAATTTACTGTTTAACATATCATATCAGCAATACACAATAGATAAACTTCACCATAACATACACAAAAAACTGATGAGGCAGTTCACCCCTCCCAGAATACATCTGCCGGGTCCAAGGTTCCTAATGGGCATGTCCTTGCTCTATTAAGTTACTCAAAATGGTTATACAGAGAAAAATATGCCTAAACAGGAAAAACTAGCTGTGAAATTGACTTCAAAAGATAGAAATAAGCTAAAAATGGCTTTTGTTTCACCTTAAACAGTGAAGTACAGCCCAAAACAACTCCATTTCCCTGATGGCCCTAATGGCTCTCCAAGCTTCCTTGAAGAAAAAATGGCTGTAGAACACCTCTTTTCACTCTAAAAACTGTCCCAAACTCTCCAGAATGTTGAAGAAAGCCAAAATTGACCAAAATTTTGTCCAAATTGGATCAGTATTGAGAAAGTTATGATCCAAACAAATTTCTGCCCAATGTCAATTGAAAACCCCACCAAATGTGGGTGAACTCTAGTTAAGCACGCTAGAAATGGCACATGTGCCAGATTTGATGGAACGTGCCAAGTTAGGTGGTAACTGTCAATGGTAACATTAAAATTCAGGAGAGGTGGTCACATGGTATGTTGAACTCGCCGGCGGAGTTTACGATAACCACAAACGTGGCATTTACTGTGCGGTGAATGTGCTGGTCACATTCCGCGTTAACCGCTGAGTGGACCGGCTATCTAACCCTCCAGAGCTAAGGGTTTGGTTATGCACCTTGGACATGTGCCATCGGTTGCTCATGGGGCTAGCCCTTATTTCCGCCATCGCATATCACTTAAAACCTTAAATAGAAACTCTATTGCATAGAGGTTAAGAACTTCATGTAGTCCAGGTGGTCAGGCTTGTGGGCTGCCAGCCAATAGACCCGGGGTCGAAACCTGTAGAGTCACAATAATTTTGTTCGACCATACATCTCTGGCCTGGGGCCATGTGGCGGCCTCTGGGCTTGCCACGTGGCACCCTTTGATCGGCTGAAATCAAATAAAGTCAAACCAAGGACAAATCCCATAATGCCACTTGGCAGATTCTAATAAGCCCATAGGGAATATTCTAAGGGAATATTCCAAAGAACATTCTCTTTTTAATTTTTCAAAAATTGAAAATTCAACTTTGGTCAACTGATTTTTTTTTGAAGGATACTAGAGACTTACATGCATAACTTTCACATACGACGTCGGATTTGAGTCTCGTTCACAGCGCCAGAATCACAACGATGAGGCCTTTTCGATCGTTCAGGTTGCAACCAATTCTGAGCAGTTCTATTTTTGAGAATTTTTTCAACCTTGACCTGAGCTCTTGATCACACCTCCAAAATGAGAAGATTTTGGATCCCAAAAGCTCACTGAAATACTGAAACTGATCTGTACAACAACTAAGAGTATTGTACCCTCTTCTCTTCAGCCTCAAAACACTTGCCTTGCATGGCTAATGAATTTGAACCACAACTAGAAAGAAATTCACACTTTCTTTCCTCGATGCTTATCCTCCTGTCAAGAGCCGCCTTTCTTGCACTCACTTAGAAAATTTCTGGCGAGAAATTTGCAGAAGGAACCTGAAAATCGTTGCCTTGATCAATGATCCAAGGTGGCTCAAACATAAGTCATGCAACATGCGAGATCAACAACAAGTCGACATGAAATGTGCTATAAAATTGACACAAAATCAATGTAAAAAGTGTGCAACACAATCGACACAAGTCGACAAACATGTGCGACACAATCGACACAAGTCGATAAACAACATAATACATCTTGACAAACACATGTGCATGTATCAATGTACAATGAACCTATTTATAGTTTGTTATTTACACATACAAATTCCATGCGTATGTACACCTTCAACTCTTCCTTTCAAGTACCAACAAGTACATAATCCCAAAAACATGTGGGTAACTATAAGAGCTGAACTAAAAGATATTGCTGCAATATAAGTGAGTATCATACTCATCTTTTACACCTCCAAGGTGAAAATTTTCAACAACAAAGAAATTCCTTCAACTGAACCGCATTTATATGCAATCTTGCATCAAAATTTTCAACATAAATACATGCATACAACTGAAATGCGCATGTACAAAGGAGTATTTCTTACTGTGTTAAGAAGTCCATCCACTTCTTTCCAAGCCACCTCCATGGCGACTTTTACAGCTGCAACACTTTTTCATGTGAATCTTCCATTTTCACATCAATAATGGAATCCATAGTTCCACTTGTGCTAATCTTTCTGTCCTCTTGCTGCATGTGCTTTGGACGACCAGTTGGATGCAAAGTCAAACAATGAGAGACATCATGTCCCTTATTTTGGCAATATGTGCAACACTTATGCCCCTTCTTTGAAAGTTGTCTTTGTTTCATCTGCTTCCTATATGCTTTCTTCTTCATCCAGCATCTCGAAACATGATGGTTAAATTGACCACAAAATGTATAGCAAAAATTTCTTCCATTTAAGCATGTAAAATTATCATGCTTTGCAGAAACACAATCAAATTGATCATGAGAATATTTATACCTCTTGTGCTGCTTCGAATGTTCATCCTTTTTGTATTCATGAGAAGATGAACTAGTAGAGGCTACAACTTTCATTTTCTGACTAACATCACTGTTTTTGTCTTGAGAACTCTCTGAACTTGCATGCATGCCATAAGCTGCATGTCTACCCTCTTCTTGCTGCAACAAAGGCTTAAAGCAATGACAATCATCTTTGAAACAAATCTGACATATTTCCATCTTAGAACTTGGAAGAAAGGTTCTCTTTAAATTAACATCACATGCCTTTGAAGATTTGGAATCTTTTCCATGAAACTGCACATAACCAAGACCAAGATTCTTGGGTCGTTCCTAAAAAAGAATAGGTTCAACCATGCCTTGTGCATGCTTACCTAACCCCTTGCCTTCATAGCCCATTTTAATCATTAATTTGGACCCTATTCCCTTTGTATGTTTTTCTAAGGAACCAACACACCTTTCTAAAGAGGAAACTGAAGACAAGTTAGAATGGATTACCTCTTCCTCATGTATTTTCTTGGTCAAAGCCTCTTGGGCTTGATGGAGTTGCCTCTCCATATCATGCAATTTTTGAAGAATCTCTTCCCTCTCTTCCTTCATGGCAAACAACTGTTCACAAATTTCAGTACTTTCTTTTTTGTCCTCAAACAAAGTCTGTACCATATCCTTCAATATAATAAAGTCATGCTTCATATCATCATTGAAGAATCTTGTGAAGGAGGAAAATTCACTTGTAGAAGTTGTCATTATAATGTTAATGAACAAATTAACTTCAACAAAGTTCTCAAATCTTTTCAAAACAAATGACAAAGCTTTTTTAACCAAATGGCTATAAAGACCAACTCTTATTCATGCAACCAAACAATAACAAACTCCAAAAGGTTCTTAACAACAATCGTCAAGAGGGTTTGTGTTCCAATGGAGACCTTAAGGTACTTTGGGGTAAGGAAGAAGCCTTAGACCCTTACTTCCTTTTTTTTCTCTCCAATACTTAGCTAATCAGTAGCTATCCCCAAAAATCAAGCAAACTCAAACCACAATAATTTTGCAAATAGTAAAACAATCAATATTTTACACTGTTTAAACACCTTTTCTTGAAAACATGTTTATGGCTACTTCTTATCTCCTAAACTTCAGCCAAGTAAGCCTCAAAAACCTACAACAAATGTTGCCCCAAAATGGCTAAACACTGCTTGCAAGGGTTCTAATGCAGTCTTTCAAACAAAGTCTGTACAAGATTCTTCAATGATGATATGAAGCATGACTTTATTATATTGAAGGATATGGTATAGACTTTGTTTGAAAGACTAAATTAGAACCCTTGCAAGCAGTGTTTAGCCATTTTGGGGAAGAATTTGTTGTATGTTTTTTAGGCTTACTTGGCTGAAGTTTAAGAGATAAGAAGTAGCCATAAACATGTTTTCAAGAAAAGGTGTTTAAACAGTGTAAAAGATTGATTGTTTTACTGTTTGCAAACTTATTGTGGTTTGAGTTTGCTTGAGTTTTGGGGATAGCTACTGATTAGCTAAGTCTTGGAGAGAAAAAAAAGGAAATAAGGGCTGAAGGCTTCTTCCTTATCCCAAAGTACCTTAGGGTCTCCATTGGAACACAAACCCTCTTGACGATTGTTGTTAAGAAGCTTTTGGAGTTTGTTGTTGTTTGGCTGCTTGAATAAGAGTTGGTCTTTATAGCCATTTGGTTAAAAAAGCTTTGTCATTTGTTTTCAAAAGCTTTGAGAACTTTGTTGAAGTTAATTTGTTCATTGACATCATAATGACAACTTCTACAAGTGATGTTTCCTCCTTCACAAGATTCTTATTTGATAATTGGTTGACTTTTGAAGTTTTTTGGCTAATTATGGGCTGCCACGTGGCAGGCCTGGAGGCTGCCATGTGGCCCCAGGTCGAGGAGGAGGCATGCCATGTTAAAATTTTGTAAGTTACAAGGTTTGAACCCGAGACCTCTGGGTTATAGCGGAAATTTTTTACCGTTAGGTCACAATGGTGTTACTTGACTATGGTGGCAGAGAATTTTTATTTGAAGTTTTAATTAATTCTGGTTGGGCGGCAAAGGGGGCCAACCCCCTCCACACTTCTGAGACCATGCGACCTTGCCCGGTGACCAAGATTCAACCGTCCAGTGGATACCGCTGCGGTTAGTGTTACATGTGGCTAGCACCCACAATTAAATGCGAAGGTTAGTGTTATAGTTAATTCCGCTGACGGTTCTGGCGGGAACAAACGGTCCATGTGACCACAAATGCCTGACATTTATTGTAACCACCAGCAATTCTACCTATTTTAGCACCATTCTGACAATTTCGGCCAGTCTACCAAATTTAGCGTGCCTATCTGCAGTTTCTCCACTTTTGGTGGAGTTTGTTTTAGGGAATATTGGGCAAAATTGGTTTTGGCCATATCTCCCTCAATATTGAACCAATTTGGACGAAATTTTAGTCAATTTTGGCTTTCTTCAGCATTATGGAGAGTTTGGGACAGGTTGTAGAGTGAAAAGAGGTGTTCTACAGCCATATTGTCTTCAGGGAAGCTTGAAGAGCCATCAGGGCCATCAGGGAAATGGAGCTGTTTTGGGCTATACTTCACTGTTTAAGGTGAAAAAAAGCCATTTTTATCTTATTTCTGTATTCTGAGTCAATTTCACAGCCATTTTTTCCCATTTAGGCATATTTTTCTCTATATAACCATTTTTAGCAACTTAATAGAGCAAGGACATTCCCATTGGGAGCCTTGGACCTAAGAGATGTAGCCCAGGAGGGGTGAACTACCTCATCAGTTTGCTGTGTATGTTATGGTGAATTTTATCTCCTGTTTATTGCTGATATGATATGTTAAACAGTAAATTTAAATAGCAAAACCTCACGCATAAGACTCAGAAACCTTACCAAAATAACTTTGTTTAACTTGCAACTCATGGAGAACATTTTGCAAACTTAATTAAATGGAAATGGATACTTTGCATAGCATTTACAAATAGTTCTTTTTTCAGATCAAGGAAATTTTGGAGGAAATACAACAACACATAAAATTATGCATGCACGTTACTATTGGCCAACACTTCTCAAATATGCTCATGATTATGTGAGGAAATGAAAAGTTTGTGAAAGTGCATCTGGAAGACAAAGGAAACCAGATTTTCCATTACAACTAGTTAATATCAAACAACCATTTGAACAATGGGGATTAGATATAATTGGTGAGATCCTTCCTAACTCTTCCAAACATCATAGATACATCCTCACAACTATTTATTATTTTACTAAATGGGTGGAAGAAATTCCACTAAAAGTAGCCAACTCTGAGAATATTATTGAGTTCATTGATAAGTTTATCATAACTAGACTTGGTTTACCTACTACTTTGATGTTTGACAATGCATCTTGTTTCTTAGGAGCTGCTATTAAAAAAGGTTTTAAACTCAAATATTCTGCTAACTATTATCCTCAAGGAAATGGTTTAGCAGAATCAACAAATAAAAACCTTATTAGAATCATTAAACGAACTGTTGACCAGAACCAAAGAAATTAGCACAAATCATTAACATTTTCTCTTTAGGCAGATCGAATAACTCAGAAGGCCTCCATTGGCACTTGTCCTTTTAATATTTTTTATGGGAAAGAATTTTTTCTTCCTACCAATGTAGTTATTCCTTCTCTGGCCTTAGTCCAATTTATTGATGAACCACCTTCTTCTTCTTTGCAAGTAAGACAATTTCAAATACTTAAACTTGAAGAAGAAAGAGAAAAAGCTAAAGTAACTCATGCACATCATCAACATTTAGTTAAACCTTCATTTGATACAACTTCTGTTAGTCCAAAAACATTTGAAATTGATGATCTAGTCCTAAAATGGGATAAGGCACACGAGGAAAAAGGTAAACATACCAAATTCCAAAGACTGTGGCTTGGACCATTTCAAATCATAAAATAAATAGACCCATCAAAGTTTTTATTGAAAGATCTATCAGGAAAAAGACATTCTTTGCCTGTTAACGGGCAGATTTTAAAGAAATATTTTTCGTAGGAGGTAACCCCTTCTATTCCCTGTATATTACTATCTTTTATTTTTTAGGAAAATAAAAGTTGAATGGTATTGATTTTTTGGCTTTTCAAATAAAAACCTCAGAGAATATATTTTTGATTTATCGCTTCTAGAAATAAGAATTGTTAAGGAAACAATTGAAAGATTCGAATATCAAATAGATTATTTTGATGAAAAATGTAATTTCACTGAAGTTAATTATTTTTTGATAAAATCTCATTTTTATAAAGTATGGATACTCTACTATCAATCAAGAAAAAAATCTTTAACATAGTAAAGACTCTTTTATAGATAAGCAATCCTAAACTCTAAAATTATCATCTAGAATCCTCAAATGGACCAATGATTCACCCCATCTAACAAAATTTTCAGTTTTTAGAAAGTAATTCAATCAATTATGCTAAAAAGGCGTAGAAGATAATAAGACTCATCAAGAGCTTATTTACCATGCTCATAGGGAAATAGTTAAACTCACATTACCAATACTTCCTACTAAACAGGGTAATGACTTGAGATTATATCAAAGGACAAGGGGTCTTATCAAGAGACAAATTGATTAGTTTAATTACAACCAGTGAATGACATTGCCAATATTTGGTTACCAATCCAAGACAATAGATTTTAAGTAATTAAAAAAATATATATAAAATATCCACAAAAAATAAAACAAGTTCCAAAAGAGATAAAGTATATAAAATTGAACTTATTTTTGGAAGATTGTAAGAGTAACTGGATGAGACAATGAATCATCGTTGGGTAAAGGTAACCCTACCATAAGCTTAAATTGCCTACTGGATTAGAGCCTCTACTTGTGATAAAAGAGTATATATTTATAAAGATAATTTGAATGAGCCACCTGCTTCATCTTTTTGAACTTAGTAAAGACTGATATATATATTCATACTTTCATTTTTAAAGAGGAATTCTTATGGATTATGATCAAGTGAGATTTTATTGCTTAGTGAAATATTATTTGTATTGAAATTCATTCCTTCAACTATTTTTATTTTGGAAAGTTTTAGAAATTTCAAAAAACGAATCAGAGATAACTGGTTCTCCAAAGTGAATCGCCAATTGTTTTACTATACAACACCACCCATTTATTTTAATAAATTGATAGGGACCCTTTAAAAAATAAATATGAATTTATGAACATGATTTCATTTTAGCGTAAGTCTTAAAAATTTAGGAATAAAGTTTTTAATTTCCTTTTCGCTTTGATTTCAAAGCGCTCACCGCGAATCACATAACTTACAAGGGAATTAAGTTAAAAAATATATAAGATTTACGAATTGTGATATGCACTCCAACATTTTGGAATTATAAGAAATCTTCGTTGAAAAATCTTTAAAAAACCTTTAAAAGAGAAATCACGTCATGCCTTTTTAAAATAAAAAACTTATAACATCTTAGAAAATTTGCGATGAGTCGGACTCGACGAAATAATAAAAGAATAATTAAAAGTATCCCAAAGTCCGATAAAGTGCAACAACGTGAGTCTTTAGCGCATTTTGCATTTTGCGACGAGAAACCAAATGTAAAGTTTTATACACCACAATAAGTTATAATGTGTGATTTGCGCAGATCGCATTTCGCATGATTCATCGGCGACAAAAAACATAAATATTGGTATTTGTTAAAATTTATGATGTGCGATATAAACACTTATTATTCAAGTGCATGAAATGATTATAATATAATCAATCTGTTATAAGATCTAATGACTTTGATCGTTAGATTAGACATATTGCATAAGGTGTGTAAGAGATTTCATAGAAAGAGTTATGGGTTATTAACGATATTTAATGGGTGCAAGGTTCAAAATATTGATATCTACTTGAAGCGTGTTTTGAATTTAGAGTGCCAGATTTTGATTATGATGTTTTAAATCTATTCTCTATCCTTCTCCCTATTCATCTCATATCTGAATTTACTCGTTTCTCTTGAATTCAGGAAATTTCTTAAGGAAGCAATATTAACAGGAATGTCAAAGAAAGGAGAAGAAATTTCCCAAGCATCCATTGTTGAGACTTCAGACATGCCTCCATTATTCTCAGACACAACGTGCAACACATATTGTAGGTGTTCTTCATGAGAGGCAATGTACAAACTGTTCGAGGGAGAGCAACCAAGAGTAATAGTGAGAAAGGCAATAGTGCCTGAATCATGCTCATCAGAACCATCTTATTTCAACGTTGCATGTTCATTTCTCCATAGAGTAGCAAAAAGGCCTAAAATTTTACCATACACTGATATGGTAAAATGGGTCATAGATAACCTCAACATAGCAGACATGGCCTTCAAGAATTCTAAGCTAGAGACCATTGGTTCATTCACCACAGAAGACTTACGGACAATGTATCATTTGCCTGCGCCTCAAGAGAATTATGATAAAGCCTTCCAACAAATCTTCACAAAAAAGAATCTAGACCTTATAAAAGTGGTAAAATGATGGAAATAATACCAAGGCAAGCTAAAGAGGGATAAAAATTGTATGTACCCCATAGCACAATTACCCTCCCCTTATTGTTATGCAACAAGAATGCTATGTAAACTATTTGCTAAGCATGATACCAATAAGTTCTCTATTGAGTTGGTTCCTTTAATTGACACAATCGTCAATTCCTCTATTATGAATTGGGTGAACATTTTGTTTGATAATTTGGCCAGAATTATCATGGATTACAAAAGCAAAAGAAGTGTTTCCAATAGAACAATTCCCCCTTTCTATATGAGCACATATATCATGGACACCATATGATTTTGTTCAAGATTTCCTATTATGGGATGGAAGTAGACAAGCCAAGAACCTAACCCAATTCACATTTATCATAGATCCATTTGGGAATATGATTTTCATTTACATTTCTACCAAATTTTCCATGGAGTGATGTTGCCCATGTATCAGATTATCTTTGATGATAAAATTCCTGGATTTTCCAAAGAAGCTAGTGTCGATATCCTACCTGTAGCTCGATGGTTTGGGGATGAAAATTTCACTTATATCATAGTTTTTGGAAGTTATTCTCCCCCCCCATGTTTTTCCTTATTATGTTCTTGATAAGTTCCTAGCTAGGAAAATTTCTTACCCACTTCTAGTAAGCGGTATAGCTAAGCAACTTAGAGATTCCAAGAAAGCTATATGGCCTACCTTCCTAGTACAATGTGGCACTTTTTCCATTTTCGACATTGGTCATGCAGCTAAAGTGACTTCAAGTATCACTTCATTAAATCTAGCTCTAATGCCAAAGAGGCCATATGATCGTAATGGTGTGGTTAATAATTTTACCACTGATCTTAAACTTAAACCTTTATTGAATGAGAAAGACATGTTTGATGATTTATTTGAAAGTGTGGATAATTTCACAGATGTATTGAAAATTGCATCCAATCATCTTAGTAAAATAGACTTTGAGGCTTTTTAAGCATATAGAAGCAAGAGGGTAGAAACAATCCCTTTGGACTTATTATTTATTGAAAATGTCAACAAGCCAACTCCCATTATTAGTATAGATAATGAGGCTAAATATATGTCAGAAGATGAATCTCAAGAGAAATCAAATCATGAGTCATAAAAATCACAACACCACTCTCAGAATTCAGATCACTATGACAATGAATACAAGAGCAGGAATGAGAGTCATGAGAAAATAATTGAGAAAGTGATTAAAGGTATTGAGATGAAAAATGAAGGAGAAATTAATAGAGTTGAATCATACCCTAAATAAGTTCAGCATATCCATAATACACTTGAGCAGACAGAGAAACCTCAAGAAAAAGATTTGAATAAAGAATGGGAGAAGTTTTTGAAAGAACTGGAAACACCACCACCAAAACTTAATGCTGATGAATCAACAAGTTTCCAAACTCCAGAGCAGTCCCAGAATTTAGTGGAAACAACAATGTCACTACAACAGGTACCAAAATTTCATGATCAAGAGATCATCTCAACATACCCTACAAAACATATTGTTTTTAAGATTGAAGAGATACCCTCACTTGATGTCTTCTACAACTCGAATCATAAGGCTGTAGTTAAAAGTAGAAAGAGAAGTAGAATTGATGAATCAATTTCAAATCTTAATGATGAATCTGTAGATGTTCTATGGAAAGATCCTTGGGCTGATCCTACAGAACATTTGACTAAGTTAACACAGTTCGTAGGAGCATATGCTACTGCTACCATTGACAAAGCTACAGAGGTACAACTTATACTTAAGAAAAAATAAGACAAAGTTCAAGAGTTGGAGAAACTACTAGAACAGGAAAAGGTTAATTCCAGTAAACATATTGAAATGAACATGTCACAATTTCAAAAATAATTTGATAGATTAAAGTTGCGGCACCAGGTACAAATTTCAGAAAGGAAAACTCAGATAGAAGCAATTATGGATAAATTGGAAAGTCAGCCTCAAACAGAGAAATTTATCAAAGAGGAACTTGAATGGAACATAAATTTAAAGTAGCAACAAGAATATTTCTGTCATCAAATTTCAGTTACAAGTTCATACTATGATACAAGCAAGATTTTGGTTCAACAAGTAGCTAACATGAGGCTAGAATGCGAAAAAATCCAAAAGAAGAATTCCGAGTTCATCTAATGGCAAGAGTCTGATGAAGGAAAGAAGGTTGATCTCTCCAAGATTGATAAATTTCACAAAGATATCATATTCAAATATTTGGAGATACAATTAAGACATGAAGGGAAGGCATCAAAAAAGGCATCAAATCTGACCAATGAAATCATATAACATGTTAATGGACAACTTCTAAATGTTGAACTTATCAAAGAAGTTACATTTGAAGTACTCCCAGAGCTTAAACAATTAGAAGAACAATGGAAGGAAAGAGAAAAATAAAGGTAGAATGTATTAAAAAGGTAAATAAGTTTGATCAGAAAAATTATTGGAATTTTATGATCAAACCATATCATCAGTGCTAGACCCTACAATCATTAACTGATTCTAAAAATAAATTGCTGCCAACACTTTCGAATGCAGTGTTTAAAGGCCAGTTCAGATCCAAGATTATAGAGCCAGCTCAGCTAGAGCCAATGATAGATATTTTTCAACTCAAAGATCAAATTCACAAAGAGGATCAACCCACCTAAGCATGTTGTTGTTTTTATTTCCTATATTGTCATTTAAGTTTACTCATTACGAGGAAGGTTGTTTGAAACCTCCTCCAATTTTTATGTAATAATATATTTTAAACATATTTAGTTTAGTATTTAAACCCTTCTCATGCATTTAGAGAAGGGTCCATAAATTTTTCAAAAAAAATTGCAAAGAATGCACTTCTGTAAGTTAGTGAATTCCTTGATGAATTAATCGAACGAAATCTGTTATATTTTGACATTGAAGTTGTTTAACTAAAGTTGCATTATTGTACTCATTGAATTGCTTTAAAGTGAAGAGGAGCATAATACTATTGTCAGTTTGAATGAGTAGAACCTCGTATATATGGTACTTCTACACGTTATATTAAGTCTTGCTTCTTGAATTGGCAGTCATATTTTTATCTGTATTTTATATGAAAGTTGTTATCATAAGTGAATGTTAAATGAAATTTTGTACTAATATTTGTTTATGATTACTTATATCATATAGAATCAAACATATGAATGCGATATATATTTCATAATCCTTTTGATTAAAATATTTTGTGAAAAGAATTATTTTTACATCATTTTCGTCTCTTTCAACTTTTGAATAATCTTCATTACCAATTGTTGAAAGATATATTTCTAGATTTCATTAAGGAATGAACACTCTCGGGTATATAGTAGAATAGATATTTAGGTTAAATGCATATGATATATTAAATCATTTTCCATTTTCATATTATAAACAAAACAAACTCTCATCATCCTTATTGGGAAACTGGTCCCTTTACCCCCAATCAGACTTTATCTAAGGTACGGATCGGGTGGTTTTCCCCCATGTTGTTGCAACAGAATTCCGAGGCCTCAACACAATCTCATGTCCTTGAACTATTGTTTGCCTTCTTGCGGGAGTTTAGTGACCACTGCTATAAATTCTTCAAATACCATGAGGACCAAATTGCCAATCCTAGCTCTATTTCCATTGAAAATTTTAACAAATCCTTTAGTGCAATAGTCATTATAACGTTGTATTTTCTAACAAAATGGGAGCCAAAAAGACTCTTGCAATAACTCTATTTTCTTATAATTTTCCTTAAAATAGTTAACTCCATTTGGCTCCATTATTGTAATTTCTTCACTTTCATAATGCTTTGTTTTCAAATATTTATTTCACCTAAATTTGATCACAATTTTCATTTCCAAAGAGAGAAATTATGGATGTTATGGAAAAAAGGAATATAAATGGCTTCATGGTATTATGATTCAGGAATAAGTAACAAGGAAATCAAATTTGGTAGCAATAAGGGTTTATTACCACAAATAAGTGGTTAAGGAAATGGCTACCTTTTCTTGATTTGAATATTGATGTGATTCAGATTGTGTCGAATTGTGTGCACCATTTACAATTATATAGTGTTGAGAAATCAACAAGAAATGTGTGTCTAATTTAATTTTTTCTTAATTAAATTGGACAATAAAATGTAATTTTATCGCATAATCACTTGTAATAGTTAACTGAGTGTGATAAACTTAGTTAGCTCATGAATTTCGAGTTGAGGGTGGTTGGTGAGGCATGCAGAGTGATTCTATTAGTTATGGAGTTTGAATTGCAGTTAGTGCATTAGTTTAATGATGAGAAATCAGTTAACTCAATTTATTGAGTTAAAGTCAATTGAACTAGTTGTAAGTGTTTGTTGCACTAGTGAGAGATCAAGGAAATTAAATCATATTTAATTCAGATGTAGTGATCTGCCATGCAACTGATGATTTAATATTAATACCTGCATGCATGTCAGTTCCAGTGGAGACCCAGTTGAGATAAAGGTTAAAGGGATGTTAAATATCAGTTGTATCATTAGTAGGCTTCCCGCATGCAGTAAGACAACCATAGGATTTCCCATGAGCATTGCACAATTTTGGAAGGATGAATTTCCTAAATAATAGGGATTGAATTCCATGTGAATTGCGCAAGCAAGGCAGGTTGATTAGAGGCGGGAAAATTGGCTAAGTGTTGGTTATTTTGTCCGGATCAATGTGAGACAGTTGTGAGAGTGCAGGAGACTCTTGTGAGAAAAGTGCATTGCAATTGTTTCATGATTCCTTGGTGAATATACAATAGAGAATAGAGAGGTTTTAAGCAACAAGCTTTCCCTGGGAAAATATATATGTTGTGGTTTGATTTTCTTCTTTATTTACTTGTTGTGATCGAAGATCGTGTTTATTTTCCGCAATTGATTTGTAGAAGGATTCAATATCTTGCTTTAGTAGATCAAATGATCAGATTGAATCCATTGATATACATATTGTTTGTATAATTTATATCAGAGTGCAAGAAATCACTATAGTGGAGAAGAAATTGAGTTTGTGACTGAACAACATTCGAATTTGTATTCTTGGTGAGACTAGCGGATCAGGATCAAGATGGATTTCAATGGCTTGAGATTGGAGTATGCACTCAAGGGAAGTTCCAATTATATTGTGTGGAAAGACAGGATGGAGGCAGTTCTGGAGGACAATGGGTTGAAATAATTCATTGATAATGACATTCCCAAACTCGCTGTAGCATATACCACAAATATTGATGCTTGGAAAAAGAAGGTTGCAAAGGCGAGGAGGATATTATTGGAGAGATTACTAGACCATGTTGTCTCAAGTATCCATGGAAAAGTGCTCCATATGCAATGTGGAAGGCTTTGACAGATCTGTTTTAGAGCAGCATTGATCATAGAAAATTTGCATTAAAGGACAAGCTCAGGAAAATCAAAATGGAGAAAGGTGACACTATTCCAAAATATTTAACCAAGTTTGTCCAATGTAGAGATGAGCTTGGGAGAATTGGAATTACTGTTGCAGATGCTGACTTGGTGAGCCTAGTTCTTCTAGGTATTCCTAAGAGTTGGCATCGTTATCAGGACTTTGTTAATGGGAGGGAGAAGTTGCCATATTGGGAACAACTTTGGTCAGATTTGGTGCAAGAATAATTCAGGCGGAATACTAGGGATGGATCTTCATCTAAGACAAACGATGAAGAAAGTTGTGCTTTGGATACTAAGGTGAAGAAGGGGAAGGGAAAGAAATCCTATTCCAAATATGAGTCCGGAAAAGAAGGAAAGAAGAATGACATGTCCATAGTGAAGTGTTTTCACTGTCACGAGCATGGACATTATGCCACTAATTGTCCATAAAAGAAGAAGAACAAGAAGGCTTCAAGGTCTGTAGCTAGTGAGGCTTTGGCCTCACAATTTGAGTTGGAATTCTCGCTCATCGCATGCATGGTGTCAAGTGCGATGGGATCAGTGTGGTACTTGGATAGTGATGCATCTTTCCACATGACGAGAGACAAAGAACTTTTCAGTAGCTTGGAGGAGAAGGACCTCCAGATGCATATCGAAATGGGTGATGACGAAAGTTATAGCGCTACCGGGATTGGTACAGTTACTTTCTAGAGATATTTAGGTAAACCATTCTTATTAAAAGATGTAATGCATGTACCAGTCTTGAAAAAGAATCTAGTTTCAGTCGCAATGTTGGAGGATAGAGGCTATGATGTGGTTTTCAATGAAGGGAAAGCTTTCCTTCGACAAAAGGGCATAAGACAAGCCAAGAATATTTTGATTCATGTGAAGAATAACTATAAAATTGATGTAGATGGTTGCGCAACATTGATGGGTAAGGCAGAAAAAGTGGTGAGCCACGATGAGGGTGAGTTATGACACAAGAGATTGGGCCATCTACGCCACAGATCCTTGAAGGTCAGGAAACAAATTTCTACGGGGTTTCCCAAGGGTACTCTTGCACAGATAGACACATGTAAGGGATGTACCATGGGGAAGTATGCAAAGGCCACTTTTCACAAGAAGGATAACTGAGCAACGAAAATCCTTGAGAGAGTTCACTCAGACGTGTGTGGACCATTCTCTACAACTTCGACCAACTTCGACGACAAATCACATGTATTATGTGATCTTTGTTGATGATTTTTCTAGAAAATGTTGAATCTACTTCATGCAAAAGAAAAATCAGATGTTCTCAAAATTTTGTGAGTTCAAAGCACTGGTGGAGAAATATAGGAGGAAGCATGTGAAGGCCTTTAGGAGCGAAAATGGTGGTGAGTACATCTACAATGAATTCAAGAAATTTTGTAGCAAAGAAGGAATTCAGAGAGAGTTGATTGCGCCTCATAACCCACAACAGAATGGGGTCGCATAAAGAAAGAACAGAACAATTGTGGGTGCAACATGAGCGATGTAGCATGATCATGGCCTACCGTTGCATTTTTGGGTGGAGGCATGCAACAAAGTGGTGTTTGTGCAAAACCATAGTCCTCATCGAATACTTGGCATGAGTACACCAAGGAAGGATTTTTCTAGTAAGAAACCTAATGTTTCATATTTTAAAATTTTTGGCTCATATTTCCATTGCCATGTGACCAAAGATTCCAGGAAGAAACTCGAACCAATAGCTGAGATTGGGATATTTGTGGGGTACACTGATACTCCCCATAACTGTCAGGTGTGTTTTCCAAACAACAAGATGCTATTGTGAGACGGGATCTAAAATTTGATGAGGATAAAAGCATGTGATTGTCCCTTGAGAGGGAGATGGATTTGCATGCATATGAGGAACTCCTGGTTCCAAAGAATGAACCTCAAGATGTGGAGTAGCCACATGCAGAGGATCATGGAGTGGAAGAAAACAATCATGGAGAGCCATCCACTAGAAATGGTAGAAGGCACACCATGGAAGCTGATAGATTGAGACTTGATGTGATAGAGCATGTAGGAGCACCTACTTCACTGCGTAGACAGAGACAGTCTCCAGACAATTTTACTGGATACATGACTCTTATGAGAAATTGTATTTTTATAGAACCATCCTCCTTTAAGGAAGTACAAAAACCAATTTGGGTTGACACTATGGTTGAGGAGTATGGCTCCATCATCAAGAACATTGCATGGGAAGTTGTCCCAAGACCAATTGGAAAATCAATGGTTGGATCTAGATGGATCTATAAGGTGAAGCAGGCGGGAGATGGGAGTGTGGAGAAATAAAAGGCTAGATTTGTAGCCTGAGGATTCTCACAAGTTGTGGGGATTGACTATGAGGAGACTTTCTCATAGGTTGTGAGATACTCATCTATTAGATCTATCCTTGCACTCTCAGCGCAGATGGGATAGCAGATACATCAGATGGATGTGAAATCTGCGTTTCTCAATGGATTTATTGAGGAACAAGTGTACATAGAGCAGCCAAAAGGTTTTGAGATCTTTGACAGTGAGTCACATGTGTGCCAACTCAAGAGATCACTGTATGAGATGAAGCAAGCACCCCGTGCTTGGTACACTAGAATTGACAACTATTTCACCAGGTTGGGATTAACTAAAAGTGAAGCGGATGCGAACCTGTACCAGATTGTGGTTGATGGTAAGCTCTTGATTATTGTAATTTATGTTGATGATCTAATTTTAATGGGTGATGAGCAGCGGATAACGTCTTTCAAGGAGGATCTTGCAATGGAGTTTGAAATGAAGGACATGGGAATTCTTCACTATTTCCTTAGTTTGGAAATATGACAAGGAGAGGGTGAGCTATTTGTTTCTCAAGGAAAATATGCCAAAGAGATTCTGAGTAAGTTTCACATGGAGAGCTGTAAACCCATGGAGACTCCTCTTCCAGGAAACTGGAAGAAGGATGATGCTACTTCAGGAGAAGTAGTGGATGCTACTGTTTACAGGAAACTAGTGGGTTCATTGATGTACATGGTGAACACTAGACTGGACATTTTCTACACAGTTAACTAGCTGAGTCAAGTTGTGGTTAATTTGACCAAGATCTTTTGGAAGGCGGGGAAGCATGTATTGAGATATCTCAGGGCACTACAGAGTATGGATTATGGTACAAATGAACATAGGGAGTGAAGCTTCAAGGCTTCACCAATGCAGATTGGGCAGGTAGTCCATCAGACAAAAAGAGCACATCAGGAGGGATCTTCAACATAGGATCGATAACAGTTTCTTGGTATAGCAGGAAGAAATGATTTTTGGCACTCAGTTTAGTCGAGGTAGAGTACATGGCAGCAATTCAGGCTGCATGTGAGGCCATTTGGATGAAGAAGATTCTCGTTGGTTAATTGTTTTTTTCTCAGATGGATTTGACGGTGATACATTGTGATAACTAGAGTTGCATTAAAGTCTTAATTAATCTGGTATTCCATGATAGGTCCAAGCACATAGAAATATGGTACCACCATCTCAGAGATTGTGTTCAGAGGCACATTATGTTACTTTAGTACATTCCCATGGAAGATTAGGATGCAGATATTCTGACAAAGGTGCTCACTAGGAGAAAATTCGAATGCCATAGAGGCAGGATCAGGGTGGTAGATAATCCCTTTCTTGTTGACAGAGAGTATTGAAAAGTCAACAAGAAATGTGTGTCTAATTTAATTTTCCCTTAAGTAAATTGGACAATAAAATGTAATATTATCTCATAATCACTTGTAATAGTTAACTGAGTGTGATAAAATGAGTTAGCTCATGAATTTTGAGTTGAGGGTGGTTTGTGAGACATGCATAGTGATTCTATTAGTTATGGAGTTCGAATTGCAGTTAGTGCATTAGTTTAATGCATGAGAAATCAATTAACTCAATTTATTGAGTTAAAGTCAGTTGAACTATTTGTAACTGTTTGTTGCACTAGTGAGAGATCAAGTGAATTAATTCAGATTTAATTCACATGCAGTTATCTGCCATGCAACTGATGATTTACTATTAATAGCTGCATGCATGTCAGTTCGAGTGGAGACCTAGTTGAGACAAAGGTTATAGGGATGTTAACTATCAGTTGTATCATTAGTAGGTTTCCCGCATGTAGTAAGACAACCATAGGATTACCCATGAGCATTGCACAGTTTTGGCAGGCTGAATTTCCTAAAGAATAGGGATTGCATTCCACATAAATTGTGCAAGCATGGTAGGCTAATTAGAGGTAGAAAATGGGCTAAGTGTTGGTGTATTTTGTCCGGATTAGTGTGAGACGGTTGTGAGAGTGCAGGAGACTCTTTTGAGAAGAGTGCATTGTAATTATTTCATGATTCCTTGGTGAATATACAATACAAGATAGAGGATTTTTGAGCAGAAAGCTATCCTCGACAAAATATCTGTGTTGTGGTTTGATTTGCTTCTTTCTTTACTTGTGATTGGTGATCGTGTTTATTTTCCGCAATTGATTTGTAGAAGGATTCAATATATTTCTTTAGTAGATCGTATGATCAGATTGAATCCATTGATATACATATTGTTTGTATAATTTCTACATATTGTAATTAGAGCATTTGATGGTAAGGTATCGAAATGTGGTGAAATGTATGGAATAAGGCATAATGATGACAGGGTGAGGGTTACCATAGTTTAAAGAGTGATTTTAGATTCACTTTTTCCCAATTATTTTAAAGGAAATTTTAGATAGAAAATTTCATACATTAGTGTAGGTTATTTTTATCTTAATCCTATATTGCGCCTCGAAATTGTTGTATCAAAATGTGAAGTGCTACTAGAATTTTAGAGTCAATTTTGGAACTCAGATTTCCCTCTAGTTGTGCTTGATTTTGTATGAATCCTTTGAATGACACATGTTTTTTATGTCTATACATCTCAATTTTTAATATTCATATTCATGGAAATGGTCTTCAATGGATAAAATCTGCTTATTGCTATTTTTGTAGCTGCTACAACAACATCCTAAAATTTAGACTACCACTCAAATTTTGGCCCCCCTATGTTTTTCAAGGCTGCAATGGTTATGTCTACATCTTAGATTGATTATATTTTTCAATGACCTAGATGCCATCAAATCCTATGGTTCCTCATGCTTCCATAATGCATATTGTATATGTCCTCCATTGCTTTGTCTTGGTTTATCTTCTTTATGAATGCATTAGGGTTTGAGAGATTGTTATTTTAGTGATGCACTTTTATATTGCATGAGTGAGTTGACATTATTTTTTCACTTTGATTCTCATTCAATTCAATGCATCTGGGTTTGTGTAGTGGTTTTTTTATTCATGAAAATTAAAGCCCTAGGTCTCAATGATATGCATTGCAAATGATAGTCATACATATTGTGATGCTCATTGTTCTTTACTTTAGTTTTAATTCTCCGATTCACATCTTCAAACCTTAACCTTCATGAGGATTTCATGGAATTTTTAAGTCATGCTAGTTGCATCATCATTATTGGATAATACATTCTACATTTATGTTTGTTGGTTATTAATTTGGTTGATGTACATGGATATTGGGTGGTTTTTCAAGCTAGTGGATTGGTTTCAAGCCTGAGCTTCTATTTCCAAATCAGTGTAGCCTCTAACACTTTAATATAGTATTGCATATAATATTTCTTGGAAGGTATGTAATGATGATGTAGGATATAAATTATAATAAGTATTTTGGTCATGAATAAGAAATAAATCATGCATACGCATTTCCACGAGTTATGGTTAAGGCCTTCAAACTTTTCACATTATGCATTGAACTTGTCCTCAAAGATATGTTAAACATGTTCATTATGTTATACTTGAAGACTCTTTCATTGTTATAAACATGTAAAGCTTCAACATTTAATGCTTGTACATCCCATCCTATGTCTTAAAAGGCTCATAATTCAGGATAATACTCAAATGAAATATGTTGATGTGGAAACTTAATGCTTCTTCCCCCTCTAAAAGAGCTATCAAAGTGATCCTAATTTTAAAGGTAGGACATAAAATTTAAATCGATATACGCCTCCTATGATATTGGAACCATGTCATGAGGGATTTAATATTTATCAAGTATGTTGGTTATTACTGCCCTTCCTGATAGACCTAGTCAGTTTAACAAAATATCACCATAATGTCTTTAGATACCATGATGCATATCATTGAACATTTGCAACGGTGGGGATTAGAGGTAATTCCTTGTCTTATCTCATTGATGCAAATGTAGTTGACATTGCATAACACTTACCTACATGATTTCACCCTAATTAACTCAATTATACCTATAATTTTCAATGAATGGTAAAAGAAGAATAATCTAGCCAATGTAGCAGGGCTCTAATAGAGAAACCATACCTCTACAATTTTGATTTATTTTGGTCTTTGTTCAGAAGTTTTTCTTGCATGACGAAATGCAAGATGATCATCAATGGGGGACGTTGGACCTCCATTTTGCCGAGTTTTACATACCTTTTTTCTTAGTAATCACTCATGTTTTAACCCAACTCTTATAGTTATTATTGCCATTTTTACACATATTTGGGATATTATCTTAAATTTAAGCATAATAATCTAACTTGTTTATTATTTTTCATATTTCCTTTGTTTTCAATAAATTAAGAGGTTTTATGTGAAGATTATTATTGATGATAGTTAATCCCGTGACAGGAAAACATTAAGGATGTGGACCAAAAAATTGAGAATGGACAAGACATGGTAATATCGCAGCATGCACAATCTTCCGGCCTTGATCCTACACCCATTGAGGGTTCCTACAACTAAGGAATAATTGTGCATGGTTATATTCATGGAAAGATCACCTGTTGGAAATATTTTCATTGATGGAAAAGGAGCACCAACAGAACTATCATTAAGGAAAAGGAACAGAGAAGAAGCAGCAATAAGGAAAATAAGCAGAGGAGAAATAATGCAGTAAGAAAGAATAAAAGAGAGGCAGGGGAGCATCAAAGAGGTAAGGAGTAGCATTATACCATCAGCAAATGCAAAGGAGCAGAGAGGAGAAACTTTAGAATCAAAGGAGAAAAGGAAACAAAGGCAGCAGAGGCAGCAAATGCAACAAAAAGAAGCAGAGGCAGCAGAGAAGTAGCTAAGGAAAAAAAGTAGAAAAGGAAACAAAACAAGCTCAGGAGAGATCTGTGCAGCAAGTGTAATAATCTCAAGTCGGAATAAATAACAAAAAGAACAAGCTCAGGAGAGATTCGCAGAAGCAGCAAAGAAGCAGAGGCAACATAGGCAACAAAGAAGTAGAGGTAGTGAGGGGAGCAGAGAAGCAGCAAAGGCGTGCAACAAGTGAAAGAATCTGAATTCGGAGTGAATAGCGAATAGAAGAAAAAGCTCAAGAGAGATCAACGCACTTAGAAACTGAATAAATCTCAGGGAGGAGCAGCGTGGAGGAGCCGGTGTTGCAGAGCCGTGACAATATAAAGCTCAACAAAGAATCGTGTTGAAGAATACATAACAAGCTCAATAGGAGTAGTGTGGAGGAACCGATGTTGCAAAGCGACGATAGGATAAACAAATAAAAATCAACTAACGTAAAGATCACTTAGAAAATTTCCAAAGGAGAGGAACGGACGGCCAGGATTAGATCACAAAAGTGAAGGTGAGAGATGGGCGGTGGAGATCGAATCGCATCAGGAGCAATTTCGCAAATCGCAACATTTAAGAGTTTAGCATCAAGGCATCGCATGGTAAGTTAAATTATTTGCGATGCGCAATGGAGAGGACACATGTTGGCATGGCAGAAAATCGCAGATCGTAAGAAATAGAGTATAACCACAAAGTAAATCTTATAAAGTGCGAAGTGTTATTAGATGAGGACCGTTAGATCTAGGGGCAGGTCAACGACAGACGGTGAATCGCGAGCCCGCACATCGCAAACGTTAGAAAATAGTGCTAGGAAATGTTAATTTTTTTGTGATGTGGTAAGGTTAGAAAGTTGCGATGCGATGAAAGGGAGGAGCCACGTGTCGACATTGCGCATTAGCACACATCGCAGAGTTTAAGGTAAGCTGGATGCGATGCGATCACATATCGCAGAAAATAGGAGATACGTCTATTGCAAAACGTTAAAATTTGCGGGCAAGAAAAATGTGATGCATTATGATTGGTCACCTTGTTGTGGGACCCTTCAACCAAAGTTAAGTGAGTATGCCGAGAATTTCTAGTGTTAAATCACATCAAAGGTGGAAAAGGGAATTATAACGTAAAACTTTTGATACGCCGAAATGTGATATGAGACCGGATGTGATAAAGTTCGAAGTTAAGATCTGATGTATTTCAAGTCCGGGGCTATGTGATTTTATGAAGAAAACGTTGGAAGTAGAGGACAACTCGGGTAACAAAGGAAAGGTTGAACACAACAAGAAAAGGCTTGGGTAAGTAAAAGGACTCGACCCTGTGCAGAACAATGTCATGTAGATGCGGATGTGAGTCAAAAAGGAAAGGCTGAACACAAGAGAGAAAAATATGTGCAAATGACCTGACACTCGTGTAGAGGTGTTATGCGGCTGCAACAGTTTGATAACAAAGACTGAACGTGGGTGGAAGGAGACTTGGGTAAGTAACCCGACATAGAGCAAAGGGGCAGAGAAGAGCATAGAACGCTGCAGGTAAGATATGTAATAAGAAGAGGTGGTGTAAAGAATAAAGGCATGGATCAAGCTGGGCTAAGACAATAATGCAGCAGCACAGTTAGAAATGTAACTACAGAAACATAAAAGACAAAGGGACATGAAGTAGAGGAGGACAAATGCACAACAATGCGAAGAAACTGATGGGCTAAGTAAATAATTGATTGTAACTGAAAATGTATTATTTATTTTTATATTGTTTGTGATGCAAAGGTAAGTCTCCATAGGAAAAGAAAAACTCCAATTTAATTATGAAAGGAGTATACAGTGTTGTAACCTCCTGAAATTATGAGCGAGAAAAAGAGAAGGTGGAAGGAAAAGAGTTGTGCCTGTTCATTTCATATTCCCATGTGGAATGAAAACAACGAGAGGGTGATCTAGATAAATGATGTTACTTTCATATGAATTAAGAGGTTAGAGAGTGGAAGAAGAAGATAGATTAGATAGAGAATTTGTGAAGATCTAGAGATGATATAAAGAAAATTTGAAGGCTGGAAGGATAACAGTGAAGAAGGAGAAAAACAAAGCTGATATCCAGGTAAATCAACATATCATTTTATCTTAGAGTGAGGAAGTTAGTGCTTCCATATCAATTTGTAGCTTGATAGATGTCCAGTTGTAGCTGGTTGAGGTAGGAGCCTCCTATGGGTTGTAGCCTACAAAAAATACATGGGATTTGGTGCTTCCATTTCAAGTTGTAGCTAGTTGAGGTAGGAACCTCCTGTGGGTTGTAGCCTGCATAAAACAGATGGGATTTGGAGCTCCCTTGCAAGTTGTAGCTTGTAGAAATTGAGGTAGTAGCCTCCTGTAGATTGGAGCCTACAGAAAATCAGTGGTGAGAGGGAGTTGGAGCTTGCCTTTGCATCAAAAAATAATAAGATGTGGTTTTCTCCGTTATGGGTTTCCACTTATATCTGTTGTCCATTTGAATGATGATGATGTGTTGATGTTCTGTATTTAATCTGCTTAATACTTGTTGCTCATATATTAAGATTGTTGTTTCATTATATATTAATTTGATCATGAAATGAAGGTGTAAATAAGTTTAAAGGAAAGTTTAAATTTCCATGAATGTATTAAATTGATTCACCCCCCCCCCCCTCTCAGTTTAACTAAGGGTTCAAAAATTGGTTTTAGAGCCGTTTCCTTTGGTGTAAGCCTAATAGCTTGAAGGAGATCTGGTTGAGTAATGGACTATCAAAATGTACCCGTGTTAAATACAACAAACTTTCCTAAATGGGGAGATAAGGTTAAAACAAATTTAATGGCTTATGAACCTGAGGTATGGAAGCTTGTATGTGATGGTTACTACACAGACTCTCCATCTTTGCTAGAACAAAAGTGGAATGCAAAGGAAAAATGTGTGACATATAGTTGTCTTCATAACAAGGATCTTGATTTAATAATGGATTCAACCTCTGCAAAAGGAATCTGGAATAGGTTGCATCTCATGCATGAAGGAGAAACTAGTGGATGCATTATCAAGAAGGAGAAGATAAACCAAAAGAAGAAGAAAAATTCCTTTCAAAAGGAAAAAGGTCAATCAAATGAGATACCTGCTAGGGTGAATGGATGTGAGTACCATGAAGAAATTATAGTTGAGGAAAAAGCCAAACTTGCACAGCCTTGACTGAAATAGAAAGATTGAAGAATGAAAAAAAAAACCTTAAGAAATTGGTGCAAATATGTGATGAGAGAGAATATTAAGATAAGGAAGAAATTGTTGGCCTGAAGACACAAATTGAAGAATAAAGGAAAGTAGAAGACATTCTGCTGCAGCAAATAAGAGAGAAAATTCTGGAATGTGGAAGATTGGAAGAAGAGGCGGTAAGCCCGAGGATGAAATCAGAGAAGGCCCAAATTGAAATAATTATGAATATTCCACAAATGAAAAGTTCTGGACAGTTGGAACATATTCTAAATGCTCAAAGATCTCCTCTTATAAAGGCTGGGATATGCTATGAAGGAGAAACCAATAAGTTCAAGGTAGAAGATAACAAGAATATCAATTTTGTAAAAGTTGTAAAGGATAATGAAGCAACTTGAAAGATGCCTACAAAAGTAGAAGCCAACAAGAACATGGTTCGTAAATAAACTAACAGAAACAAGAAGCAACATGAAAGGACAAAGAATGAGAGGAAGAAACGGTCAGCTGCAAAAGGCTCATACACTCCTAAATATGAATTGAATAAATTCAGAAGTTGTCAAAGGAGGTTCTTTCCTCCCATGAGAAGTATCACTTGTCTTGCTTGCCACAAACCTAGACATATTGTAGCATACTGTAAGACAAAGAAAATCCAGTCCAACCAACAAAGGATGCTAGAAAATGAAAAGGCTACCTCAAACAAACAAATGGAGAGGACAACCTTTCACTAGGTACACTAATCGATTCCATGGCTACTTTTTTTCATGCAATGAATTTGGACATAAATCTGTTGAATGTAAATTGTGTTAAAAAGGGGGAACAAAATTCCATACATCATCTCAGCATTACTTAGGTAAAATAATATGTTATTCATGCCACAAGCTTGGTCACAAAGCAAAATATTGTAAGCTTCCATATACATTAAAGAACTCTAGACAGATGATGGAATCCAATCAAATCAGACAAAAATGTGAATAAAAAAGAAGTGCAGACATTATGAAGAACCCCAATAAAGTATGGAAATAAAAGAGAAACGGGGATCATGTTACCTAAATAACATAATGAATACATCATAGTCTGAGGGGGAGATTCTCTAGGAAACAACACAAATATCCAGCCAGTAATAGAGAAGAAGCAACATCCTAGGGGGAGATCAGTTCATAAATAGTCCCCATAAAAGTAGTTTAATAAGAGCTCCTTGGAATAAGAACAACTAAAAGTTCAGGAAGGGAAATGAAAATTACTCTAACAGAGAACTATAAAGGAAGAAGAATACCTGAAGCATTCAATAGCCAACTTGTTGATGGAAGGAGAGAAGGCAGCAAGCAGCCATGGCGGTAGAGGGAACATCAACCATGAACATGTAATCTAAGAAGACAACAACACACTAAGTGATGAATGATTAAAATCACAAAAATTATGCTTTGAGCTATAGAACTCGAAAGATCCATAAAGGATGATCACGCTGTGCATCACACTACAAGAGTTAGCAATGAAACAAATTTAAGAAGGATGAGTAAGAGAAATTGTTATCATCATTATATCATTCCATATTTCATTTGTATAAGGTCCCCTTGGAGGAAAGATGTTAAATGAGTGATAAAACTATGAGTGGTCTCCCCTTGTAGATTCCAAGTAAAGAAATTGAAGATGCCTTCCGGAAGATCATTATGTCAGAACAATTGAATTGTATATAGAGCAACAATGATTCTGGAGCAGTCCTAGAAAGGAATATGCAGTGAAATTATTTTAAACTAGAATGACAGAATAAAAAAAAGGTTAATGATGCCAAGATCAGATTCTATATATTGATGATTGTTGTTAAGAAAAATGGAGAGCTAAATAGTATAAACTATGAAGGTTGTCTTAACTATGGGTGCATGTGCGAGCTAAAGTGAAATTACTACATAGTTTATCAAATTAGTATCAATTGGTACTTGGATCAAGCAGCCGACCTATTAGTAGAATACCAAGTGTTATTAGTGAAGCAATGGTATGGTACAGGTCCTCAGGATCAGAGTATTATGGTAGAAGTACATCAAGGTAGTATACCCAGTGTTACCTGCTTTATTAAAGCATAAAAAGGTCAATGAAAGTCAAAAAAGATAATTATCTTGTTTACACTTGAAGTAGTATATTGAGCATTGAAGCAGTATCTATTTCTAGATATAATTGCATGCCTTCCTCAAGTCAGTACAGATATATATTCAAGGCCAATTTCATAAGATCATTCATCAAACTACGTGAAGTCTATTTGCTGAGATTTAAATTAAACAACTTGAAGATGTTTTGTTGAAGATCATCATGATAGAAAAATTAAAGTATCTGAAGCATGAAGGACTAGTTGTGTTAATATTACATTTGAAGCTCAAGAGTCTATTATTGATTCATCTAAAGCATACTTCAGTAGAAAGGATTTGTTGGTATTTCACCATTAAAGAGAGGTTGATCATTGAAATACATACCCCCTTATGTCATAAATAAAATTGCATAGTTGATAAGTGAGACTGACCAATACATTGAATGTATCCGACCTCAAGGGTTTTTTTTGATATTACACTGTACAAGCAGTAAAGTCATTTGGTCTCTTAGATTGAAAGATATTGTCTAATCTCATAATAATTTGTAAGCTCTGGTTTGATTCATTGTTCACATTAGTAACAAGGACCTTTCAACTCTTAAGTGTAATATCCCTGTCAGCAGCCTAGCTCATATCACCACCAATAGGCAGTAAAGGTGAACCACAACTATAAAATATATATTGGCATCATCATATTTTAATAGATGTTTACTACAGATATGTATCTTAGATGAATATCATAATATGGACTGAAGTATATTTTGAGCAGACTTTATATGACACATGGAGCATTCTCAGTACTTTAGTATTATTCCAATGATGCATCTCTGATTATATAAGTCTGGTACAATGTGTTCTATGAAGTTTACTTATCATCACTTTTAGATTTATACAAGTGCAAGGATTCTGAGCTTTGGGATGGTATCAACTTACTATTAACATACAAGTTCAATGATTCTCGAAGTGTTATCCCAAAAACTCTTGTACGCTAGTCTGGAGCAGCAAGGTATAAATTCAGAAGAAGAAGGCCTAAACAAAACTAAGAGAAAGGAAATGCAAAGATATAAACTACACTAGGAAATGTGAAACCCTTTTCCATTGATGTCAAAGGGGGAGGAAAAGCAAGCAGAAGAAGAAAATCTCTTCTGAAGAGCAAGTAGAGGAAGAAAGGCACTTCTCAGAATGAAAGGGGGAGGAAGTCTTGGAGGAATCATTGGAGTATTGGTGGATGTGTTACCATCAATGCTAAAGGGGGAGACTGTTGGAAATATTGTCATTGATGGAAAAGGAGCACCAACATAACTATCATTAAGGAAAAGGAGCATAGAAGAAGCAATAATAAGGCAAAGAAGCAGAGGAGCAATAATGCAGTAAGAAAGCATGAAAGAGAGGCAGAGGAGAAACAGAGAGGCAAGGAGCAGCATTAGACCATCAGCAAAGGCAAATGAGCAGAGAGGAGCAACTTTAGAATAAAAGGATCAAAGGCAGCAAAGGAAGTTAAGGCAGAAAAGGATCAAAGGCAGCAAAGGAATTTAAGGCGGAAAAGGATCATAGGCAGCAGAGGCAACAAAGGCAACAGAAAGAAGTAGAGGCAGTAGAGAAGAATTTAAGGGAAAAAAGGAGCAAAGGCTTTAAAACAAGCTCAGGAGAGATTGGCGCGTTAAGGCGTGAAAAAATCGTAATAATCTCAAGTCGGAATGAATAACCAAAAGAACAAGCTCAAGAGAGATTCACAGAAGCATCAAAGAAGTAGAGGCAGCATAGGCAGCAAAGAAGCAGAGGCAACAAAGGTAGCAAAGAAGTAGCAAAGGCATGCAGCAAGTGAAAGAATCCCAAGTCAGAGTGAATAGCGAATATAAGAAAAAGCTCAAGAGAGATCAACGCACTTATAAATTGAATAAAGCTCAGGGAGGAGCAGTGTGGAGGAACCGGTGTTGTAGAATGGCGACAATATAAAGCTCAGGAGAGAATCGCATTGAAGAATACAGAACAAGCTCAAGAGGAGTAGCGTGGAGGAACCGATGTTGCAGAGCGGTGATAGGATAAACAAACAAAAATCGACTAAGGAAGATATCACTTAGAAAATTCCAAAGGAGAGGAACAGACAGCTAGGATTAGATCGAAAAAGTGAAGGCGAGAGATGGACGGCAAAGATCAAATCGCATCAGGAGCGATTTCGCAAATCACAACATTTAAGAGTTTAGCATTAAGGCGTCACATGGTAAGTTAAAGTATTTGCAATGCAAAATGGAGAGGACACGTGTTGGCACGACACAACATTGTAGATCACAAGAAATAGAGTATAACCACAAAGTAAATCTTATAAAGTGCGAAGTGTGATCAGATGAGGACCGTTAGATTTGGGGGCAGACCCACGATGGAAGGCAAATTGCGAGCCCGCACATCGCAAACGTTAGCAAATAGCGCTAGGAAATGTTAGTTTTTTTGCGATGTGGTAAGGTTAGAAAGTTGCGATGCGGTGAAAGGGAGGAGCCGCATGTCGACACTGCGCATAGAGTTTAAGGTTTGTACTTAAGAGTTCGCACGGTAAGCTGGATGTGATGCGATGCAATCGCATATCACAGAAAATAGGAGATATTTCTATTGCAAAAAGTTAAAACTTGCGGGCAAGAGAAATGCGATGCGTTGTGATTGGTCACTGCGTTGTGGGACCCTTCAACCAAATTTAAGCGTGTATGTCGAGCCTTTCTAGTGTTAAATCGCATCAGAGGTGGAAAAGGGAATTATAATGTAAAACCTTGATACATCGAAATGCGATATGAGACCGGACGCGATAAAGTTCAAAGTTAAGATCTGATGTATTTCAAGTCTGGGGCTATGTGATTTTATGAATAAAATGTTGGAAGTAGAGGACGATTCGAGTAAAAAATGAAAGGTTGAACACAACAAGAAAAGGCTCGGGTAAGTAAAAGGACCCGACCCCGTGCAGAACAGTGTCATGTAGATGTGGTTGTGATTCAAAAGGAAAGGCTAAACGCAAGAGAGAAAACTCTAGGAAAATGACCCGACACTCATGCAGAGGTGTTATGCGGCTGCGGCGGTTTGATAAAAAATACTGAACGTGGGTAGAAGGAGACTCGGGCAAGTATCCCGACACAGAGCAAAGGGGCAGAGAAGATCATAGAACACTGCAGGTAAGATATGCAATAGGCAGAGGTGGTGTAAAGCATAAAGGCATGGGTCAAGCCAGGCTAAGACAGTAATGCAACAACATAGTTGGGAATGTAACTGAAAAAACATAAAAGACAAAGGGACAAGAAGAAGAAGAGGAAAAACGCACAACAAAGTGAAGAAAATGATGGGTTGAGTAAATAATTGATTGTAACTAAAAATGTATTTTTTATTTTTGTATTATTTGTGATGCAAAGGCAAGTCTCCGTAGGAAAAGAAAAACTCCAATTTAATTCTAAAATGAGTAGATAGTGTTGTAACCTCTTGAAATGATGAATGAGAAAATGAGAAGGTGGAAGGCAAAGAGTCGTGCCTATTCATTTCATATTCCCATGTGGAATGCAAACAATGAGAGGGTGATCTCTATAAATTATGTTACTGTCATATGAATTAAGAGGTTAGAGAGTGGAAGAAGAAGATAGAGCAGATAGACAAGCTGTGAAGATCCAGAGATGATATAAAGAAAATTTGAAGGCTGGAAGGACAATAGTGAAGAAGGAGAAAAACATAGCTGATATCCAGGTAAATCAACATATGATTTTATTTTAGAGTGAGGAAGTTGGTGCTTCCATATCAAGTTGTAGCTTGATAGATGTCTAGTTGTAGTTGGTTGAGGTAGGAGCCTCCTGTGGGTTGTAACCTATAGAAAATACATGGGAGTTGGTGCTCCCGTTTCAGGTTGTAGCTTGATAGATGTCTAGTTGTAGCTGGTTGAGGTAGGAGCATCCTGTGGGTTGTAGCCTGCATAAAACAAATGGGATTTGGAGCTTCCTTGCAAGTTGTAGCTTGCAGAATTTGAGGTAGTACCCTCTTGTAGATTGGAGCCTACAGAAAATCAGTGGTGAGAGGGAGTTGGAGCTTGCCTTTGCATCACAACAATAATAAGATGTGGTTTTCTCCCTTATGGGTTTCCACTTATATATGTTGTCCATGTGCATGATGATTATGTGTTGATGTTCTGTATTTAATCTGCTTAATATTTGCTGCTCACATATTAAGATTGTTGTTTCATTATATATTAAGTGAATCATGAAATGAAGGTGTAAATAAGTTCAAAGGAAAGTTTAAAAGTCCATGAATGTATTAAACTAATTCACCCCCCTCTAAGTTTAACTAAGGGTTCAACATCACCACATGGGACCGAGATATATGGTTGACATGTACACCCTGTTGAATTAAACAACAGGTTAGGTTAGAGATTTGAGCGCACTATCAAGGTTTTGGTTGCACTATGAGAGAGATTTGGGGAAATTGGCATTCGATTTGATTCATGAGAGATTCATGATCTTATCATATTGGCTTGTGCACGTAACCAAATTTATTTTCTCCTTGGAAGTTGTTGAGATCTATGTTTATTTCGGTTGTATATGTTATGGCTTATCTGAAGCCTATTCTATGCTATGTAAACTATATAAAAGAGCCACCATGGATCTGCACCTAACAACGATTCCATTTTACACTTTTATGCTATTGGTCTAGGTTTTGGGGTTCGTCCCCTTTGGTCGATTAGACCTTGATATTTTGACAGATGATGTAAAATGATTGAGAAATATTTTAATACAAAGATCTCATGCCAAATTCTATGTTTAATCTTTAATGTATTTGATGTTTAATCACTTCTATGTGATTTAAATTCTCTACAGGAGGCATGAATTGGTTGATTGGGCCCTCCAATCTAGCTCGTCGTCCCTCCTTCTTATGAATTTATTTAACTAGGATATAAATATGTTAACTGGTGTTTGGTATTTATGATTCAGTGTGCTAACTTGTTTGTTGATTTTCATATTTGGAGGAATACTGAGTGTTAACAGTAATATGGACTACTTACCTTGTTTCCTTCAATAAAATCCTCTATTTTGAACTCGTTATATGTGTGTGTAGATATGGAAATATGAAATAATAGATCACTACTATGAGTCCTTGTCATGGTCAATCACCATGTGAATGTTATCTATAAACCATATCAAGTTTTCCTTATACACACTGAGATAAATGAGAAATTTAATAGTCTATTTTAGGGGTTTATTTTTTGGGGTTCGATCTTGAGATAAGATTTGTAATGTTTTATTGATTGTAACATAAAGTGCAACATATCCATCTTGATCTAGAGTCCATCATTGACTTATAACTTAATTTGTATTGTGACTTTGCAAATATTGTATTGTCATTCCTAGATCTATTATTTCCTACGTAATGAAACACAAATTAAATATATTCTGATTGCTCGATATACAAGAATTGTGAGATTCAAACAATGGTTTCTTAGAATACACGTGGTGTTTCCTAAATCTTTTGATGAACACTAGGATTTGAGTTTGATTTTTTTTATATAATATAAACATTGAACTATTAAACTATATCTTCTTCAAATGGTCAGAGATAGAGTATCATTTATGCTCTTGTGGTTGCGAGGTATTTTGTTTGATATCCCTTCCTCGAGTCCTTCCTTGTTTAGTTGAGGTGACTAGACATTTCCAGAACTCATACTTGGTTTGTTGGGTGAGTCGATTCACTTGTAAGGGTTTTGGAACTCACATATATTCTTAAAAGAAAACTGTTAGATATGAATAGAAACATTGTGATTCATGAACATAATTCTTGGTTTACACAACTAGCATTGGATTGGTGGTGCCATAAGCATATTTCTAACCTCTCTTTTATTTTATTTTATTTAACACAAAGATACTTTGCAATAGGATCGAGTGCAGGATTACAATAGACTTGGTTGTTTCTCTTTATTTTGATTTATGCATTATGCGTGAGAGAATTAGTTTTACAATCTTCTTGATAGTGCATGGATTGCCTAGGATTTAAATTCTTTTTCTCTCTGGTTTATTGAGACAGTCTTTACATTTTCTCAATTTAGTTAGAAGTCAATGCTCAAGTTTCCAATTGATTGGTAGATAGGGTTTGTTCTTTAATATTTTCTATTTGATTGCAGGAATATGACAAGAAGTCTAATCAATGTTTATAGGAACTGGAATATGAGAATAGGAAGATTTTGGAATAGAATAGGGTTTGATTCTTTGCAGGTCTCAAGAGTCTTTCTCTAACATTTCTAGTGTTGCATCTGGAAGTCCATGAACCCCAGATTGACATAATAATGTTGGGTCATATACTACAACCAATATGCATGTCTTATTTAGTCTTGGATATCTAATTATTTCTTACGCTCTTTCTCATTATTCTATTGTTAGGTTCTTGTGTTATGTTCTACAAGCTCTCAATGGAGAGTTGATTTCATCCTCATTCTTTAGGAATTTTTCACTTGGTCTCACATTTTCTTTTCTACATTTGAAATCCAAGAGTAACACACACACACACACACACACACATGTTGGCATCGAGGCACATAAACTAAATGGGGCTCTTATCCCAAATGGTGTGAGCTCTAATTGGTATTTCATACTGACGAGACCCTATTGGAAGAATATCTAGCACCATCAACGACTACCTAAGTAGGTCTAGAGAAGGGATGGCATTGTGAAATAATATTAGTCATTTTTTGACATCAAATTTTTAATTTTCTTTGAGTAAAATCCTCTGTATTGATATTCCCATTGGATTATTTTAAAAATAAAGAGGTTAATGAAAATAAGAACTAAAATCCAAGGTAATGATGTCAAGAACAAGAGGGAGATGAGAGCTACCCAAAATGTTATACTACTAACAATATAAAGCACTTTACTTGGACTTTAGAAAATGTTGTTGATTCCCAAAAAACTTTGATTACTTATACAAAAAAATCTAGCAACAATTTACTGGTTTCTAAAAAGTGATCACGACAAGAGTTGTTGACAATAAAAGATTCATTTTAAGGAATACACCACATAATTGAATCATGATGTTGCCTCTCTTTTAGGTGAAGGATAAAATCTAGAAAAAAAAACTTTTTTCTCTTGATAAATGTTGAATATTACGTTAATCATGATGGACTATGGTTTTGGCCTCTACCTAGTATCAACACTTTGATATGCTACTACAAGATATAGAGCCACTAATATGATAAATTATGAACAAAAGAATGACAAGGAAAATTGTCTCAAAACTCTATAAATTTTTATTATGCTATTATTATAATAAATATCATTCGTTTTTAAAGCCACTACCCTATTGTTGTGCTCTTAAATGAGTTCTTTTCCAAATGGCAATGATATTTTGAATAAGGTCTACTATTCTTTCCCTTTGAGGAATCAATTTCTATAGGAATGGGCTACTCCAATCATCATATTTTCCTTTTGGTAGGCTAGAAAAATCTCTACTATATGGGCCCAATATAAGATTAATTTCATCTTACTTATGATGCTTTCCATTATTCCTTTATACAATTTTCTTGCATATTCATGGAAGGCACTTTCAAAAAGAAACATTTACATGATTTTGAAGCTTGATACAAGAAAAATAGACCTCCATTTCTGGAAAAAACATATCCTATCTACTACTATAAGTAATTTAAATGATACAAAACCCATCATGCATCATCTTGTTCATGTAATATATTTCTTGGCATGATCATGGTTGATCATCCAATGCCAACAATATTTGAAGAACTATTTATTTGACATCAATACACAAAGCTTATTTTGAAAATTTCTAGCAAGTGATTTGGATTGGATCATTATATTATTTGTCACCCATGTTAATATTTTTAGAGTGGAAAAAAGTGGAGGAATCAAATCACAAGGCCATTTTTACTGGCGTGGCCTAATTTGGAAAATTGGGGTGTTAAACCTTCCTAGAGAATTTTGAGGCATCAAACAACATTTTTTGGGGGTAAAAATTTATTGTTTTATTTCCACACCTATTTTTCATATTCTACACACATAGAAATTTCCAATGATGCAAGAATCACGTTAATCAGAGTTAGTATGCAAAAGTTACGCCACTCAGAAGTTGACCTTCTTGTTTTCTGTACCATAATTTGAGAGGATGCCATGTTAGCCCCCATTATTCATGGAAAATGGGATAGCCACGTGATTATGATGAAAAATCTAGAATATTCCATATTGTAACTGTGGTTAAGAGTT
The DNA here is from genome assembly GCA_034641835.2 of Pinus albicaulis. Classification (NCBI taxonomy): domain Eukaryota; kingdom Viridiplantae; phylum Streptophyta; class Pinopsida; order Pinales; family Pinaceae; genus Pinus; species Pinus albicaulis. The sequence goes on from CM076572.1 coordinate 85,543,858, forward strand.
AATATAGTAAAAACTAACCACTATTATGCTATCAGGCTATGTTATAATTGAGTCACTAGGATGAAAATGGGTTTCATTCTTTCGAGCGCATTTTTTCCATAGATGGGAAAAAATAGCCAAGAGGGATAGGAGATAGAGCACACAGAGATTATTTGTGCACTATAGTAGCCCACAAGCCACAAACCATACCTCTTCGTACTCACAACCATTTTCTATTAAGAGAAGGAGAGAAAAACAACCTCACCTTCAAGCTAGGTTTTCTCCCGAAAGGGTTTCCTAGGGCATACCTTGTGTCAAAATCATGGATTACGAGTTTTTATTTCACTGTTCTTTATTTTCTGCATAATTTGAATTTTCATGCATACAAAATTAACATTAATCTACATATCGATAAATCTAAAGAGAAATAAAACCTAAATAGTGTTGATTTTGGACTTTTTAAATATAGTTTTATCAGATCTATTGTGACAAAATTTCAGTGGAATATCAAAAAAAATGTACGGATTAGTAAGAGACCTAGTTTTCAAGAAAAAATCATGTTCGACCATGTTATAAACCTAGCTTTCACAGTTGGACTTATTTTTATCTTTAATATTTTACTTATTCTTTTAGTTCTTTATACTAACCTACTCTTTTGGAAGAGAATGTTTTCTTCAAGTGTAAGAGTATATCCAAAGAATCCACTTACGAAACAAGCTCTCAGTTAGACTCACATCCAAATATAAAATGTGTACCTTCATGATTGCCAGGATATGAGAGGCCAATTGCTCATATAGATCTAATGTTAAGAAATTTTGAAATATGAAGTAATATTATAGGCTAATGACAGTTTGGAACTATTTCTAAATGCAACCTTTGTCTTCTTGGCTCTCTTTGGTTTTCATGCCATGAAAATTTTCTAAATTTTACTTACACCACTCCTAAATTCTTATGGGATCTAGTGACAAATATGCCTGAAATTCTTCAATTTCTGGTTCTAATGTCTAGTATTCACTAGTTGTGGTCTATGATCCCTTAATATCCTTCATATTTTGACAATAATGACTAGAAGAAACTTATATATCGTCTTCTTTTAGACCTTATTCATGGATTCCTTGTTCTTCTTGAAAGGAATACCCATCCCTAATGACAATTATGGATTGTGGACAAGGATTTGAGAAGATATAGATGGGAGCATGTGCTTCTTTACTCAATAAATTATTAAAAATCTTCAAGTTTTTTTCTATTGGTCTAGATCTCCTACTCATAAATGGATTAGCATCTAGAGTTCCTCCGACACCTTAAAAACCCAATATTTAAATGGTCACATGGAAATGAATTTGACTGCAAAAAAAAATCATACCACACTTCATGTACTTGGACTCCTTGTGCTACTAGGACCTTGTCACCACCAAGTTATTTTTTCTTCACAGGAGTCTCATTTTCCATGAATGAAAACCTAATCGTAGAAATAAACACACCACTCCTTAGCTACTTAGACTCCTCATGCTACTAAGTGCATGTTTCCACCAAATTATTTGTTCTTCATGGGAGCCTCTTTTTTCTATGGGGCACTCTGGCATAAAGGAAATAAAATAATGAAATTATCAAAAATTGAATCCTTTTAGCATCTCCCCTAAAAAGGTGCAAAAATGTCGGGCAATTTGATTGCTTAAATTTTTTAGCATTAAATTATCAATCTAGATTCTCATAAGCTTGTGAGATGCATGCACTATATGTGAATAATGAAATAATCTACCGAATGAATATCCATCATGGCAACACTTACTAGAATTACAGTATTATGCTTACAATCTCTCACTTTTCATAGGTTGTTCATGTACTCATCGCCTATTCAATTCAATGGATGTGGATAAGGATGGATATAACTAAAATGTAAGAGTACATCAATAGAATAGAGAAACTTCAAAAATTACTTGAAATTGCACATGACATGAACCAACTACTTTACCAACAAATATTAGCAAAATATGAAATGTGTTAGTCTAGCTACAAAGGTTTAATGCAAAACTAGACTGGAGATATAAGCGAATGAAAAACAAGAAATGAAGAAAACCAATATATCATATCTATAGGAATTAACTGCAACACAAGCCAAGTCGAGGAGCCATCCCAAGTTCCTTGTGTTGCATATAATCACAATGTTATAATCAAATTAGAAAAAAATAGATTATTGCCTCAAATTATAAAAAACATAGCATCCTATTAATTCATAGTTTTAGAGGTAAAAAATCATATTCTTTTGCCCTTATTCCCCCCCTCGCTTGATACATACTACATCATTTTTAAAAATGTACAATATAGAAGAGAGTTATGTTCCACACATCCTAATCCTATATTTATGGATATGTATCTATTTTTTTAACTTAGAATAAGAGTTGGATAATTTAATATTTTGAAGTGGGGATCGTCATGTAACCTTTGGACTATATTGTAAATAGGTTGCATGAAATATCCTTTTTTTTCTCTAAATCATGTATGTTGTTAGCAATTGAAAAAGCCTTTTATCATGATCCTGCAGTCTCCATGAGGGGTTTTAGGACCAAATCAACATCAACAAACCATTTTCGAGTTATCCCCAAAAATCCCATGTGTTAAATTTCTTCCTAAAAGGAGGAAGATATGTCAACCATGGAAGTGCTACTCGAATTTTAGAAAATTGATTGCTCCAAGAATTACAATAGTAGCTAAATTTCTGGTAGCAACCGAGCTATTAGAAGAAACAAGTTGTCACAAATCTATCCATTCAAAAGTTGTAAGACAAAACTAATTATAATCCAAATAGTCATTAAAATGTTGGGAAAGTAGCATACGATCACCAGTGGGTTACTTGATAACATTTCACAAGGATACACCTAAAAAGGAGTAAATATGGTAATCATATAGTTACAAAATGTTGGCAATATGTCAATGGTAGGGTAAAAATAAGTCTCTAAAGATGCAAGAATGTGAGAAAAACCAAACTCAATAGGTTCCCATATAACAAAATGTCTAATTTATATTACTAAGATAAAATGACAAATATGGAAGGCCCATGACCATTTTGACTTGACTATGAAGATTATTGGTGTTAAAAATGAAGAAAATCCAAACATTGAGGGTGATATAAAAATATTGGTCAAAAGATAACCAACACATATCAATGGTTCACCTTGTATGTTTTATGCTCTTAAGGTGCCAATTATTTCAAGGGAGAATAACATAAGGAAAATATATGTTTAAAAAAGATATAAATGGTGTATCTATGAATCACTTTATTCCATTACTAAGTATGGCAATCCTCTTCCTCTCTAACCAAAGATTATCCCATGGATTGGTGCATGCTTCATAAAACTCATAATTTGTTTTGAATTTTTTTAATGAAAATATTAAGACAATGAACAATTACTAGCATACTCATAAACAATTTATTATAAAACTAAGAAAAAATCTGTTGCAAATTATGAAGCACAATTAAATTATAATTTTTCTTCTTATGAAAATATTAAAACAATAAACAATGAATATGCATACACATAAATGGTTTATTATCCAGAAAGAAAAAATAAAATTACAATTTATAAAACACAATTTTAGAAAAAAATGGATGAAATAGAGTCAATTGTTTATATTTTCTAAGCACAATATGTATATGTTTTTATATAAATATTCATTTTCATATGAAAATATATAATCATTTATTGACATAAATTATTGTATTTTATGTGATTAAATAAATGTATATTGTCATTTTATGTGATTAAATGAATGCATATTTTCTTCTTAGCAATCAAACATCTATTAATTTTACAAATAATCATACCCTTAGACTAGAGACTTTAAAACCTTATTTTCTTTACTTGAACATATATCAATGATTTTATTTTTTAAAATTCCTTCGCTGATTTCCTTCAAATTAGATGGATTCACACACATCCACCTTCTTCAACTACACCACTTCACATTGTTTATTAGGGAATCATATTGAACAATATACTCTTCAAATTGACATTTTCTAAATGTGTCATGCTAATCCTTTAATTACACATTGAAAATACGTTAGTCAAATTCAAGTAAATAACATTAATATTAAAAATCACAATAATATTAAAAACAAACTGAAGTTGTCATCTCTAACAACATCTCATGTAACTTTTCAACTACAACCATGATGCTCAAATAAGAGTTGTGCAGGTAAATATTAAAATTATGCAATCAATTTAGCAATAAAATTAATTTTTTTAATACACAAATATAATATTAATAATATGACATATAAAAATTATAAAATTTAAAGAAACAATTTAATAATAAAATTGAAAATATAATAATATCTTATTTGCAATTTTTCATTTATAAATTCTCATTTCAAGTAAAAAAATAAATAAAAATAAAAATAATTTAAAAATTTAAACTAAAACAATATCTTATTTAAAATTTTTCATTTCAATTAAAATAATAAAAATAGAAATGGCTTTAAAACACGGATACTCAACGAACAAAATGTCTTCATGTGTTTTTTATTATCATAATATTATTATTATACCATAATAGAAATAACTCTAAAACCTAGATACTGAACCACCTGAATGTCTTCATATATTTATTATTATTATGCCATATAAAATTGGAGTATATCACACTCCATGTTTAACATTAAAATTTAATGTGTTCACAATTCTTTCACATTGCTATTTGTTTGCTCACCCTGCTTACTATATTTAACAAAATTTTCATAGTAAGAAAGTATCAATTGACTTTTCTTCTTAATCCACTTGTTTATGATTTTCTAATCATTGAAAATCAAATTTTATGGACAAAATAAATAAAGAATATAAAATTTAATCCAATGGTCCAATCATCTTCTCTGGGACAACCAATTCGTCAAACTCTTTTGATGTAAGAACCCCAAGTTGCAATGCAGTTTCCTAAACATAGAAACCAAGATAATTATCAAAGTTGTAATTCATTTCTCTATCTTTATAAAAACAAATCAAAACTGAAAAATGTTAGCTACTTAGTATTAATATTAAGATTTCAAAAAGTACACTCGTAAAAATAAAAATAGCACAACCACCACAAGTTTTTTCGAAAGTGGTTCATCAGTGTGTTCAACTTGAACTCGTTACTATTTTATGCATTAGTAATTTAATTCACTTTCTGTTTTAAGTTAACTTTCTAAGTTTTTCCAACGATGGCTTGTATTAGACATTCATTAATTAAGACAACACATATAATTGTGTAAAAGAATTCTAAAATGAAAAACATTGCAAAAGGCACCAAATATCCAAAAGGCACTTAATGAGAAGTTGTGTACAGTCCATGATAAGTGGGAATAGTTATTGGAATGCTATCTTGCAAGAATCCTATTGAACGAATGTATAGTCCATGGCAAGTGCAATAATCAAGGGATTTGCACTAGTTCATTCCCAAAAATAATACAACCTTCTCATCAAGACATTTATGGAAAGGCTATGAAAAAAGGAAGACACAATGGCTCTTAAGAGTAGTTTGATTATAGTTTTAAGAGTAGTTTGATTATAAAAAACTATAGACATACCTAGCATCGGGGCAACGGGGCAATGAGAGGGATTTTGTGGGTTTACCTTGTATGAGGACTTTAACTTTCTTTGATTAAGAATAGAGCCCACTCATAGTGCATGGGGATTTGTACCATGTTTGTAAACCTAGTTTTTCATGCTACATTATTGAGGAATTTTCAGTTAATAGACATTGGTTATATCTTTTGTTTTTTATTTTCTCATTGATCATCATATTTTGAGGCACTACCACATATTTAGAGAATCATAACACATGTGGATTATTTTCACCTTTTGCGGTCTTCATTTACATAGTTTCATGCATGATTTTTCACCTGAGGGGACATCTCTCATATCCTTGAACATAGTCACATATGTGGAGGTATGCTACATCACCAACATATAGAGTTGGATGTGTGCCTTCTATTGGCCTATATCTGATGTTGCAATGCTACATTACATGGACTGAGTGGCTTGATTAGTATATCTCTCAAAAAGACGAGCATCCTATGACCACTACTTATGCTTTTCTGAGGAGTAATATGCATATTGATCACTAGTTTGATTCTTATTTGCATTCACATGTGCTTTAGTACACTTTTTGAGAGGAGCGTTGATCCACTAAAGGGTACCAAGGATGATTTGGCACATGCATTTAGGTATTCATGAATATTTTGAGGACCAAACCACCTATTGTGCACATTTCCCTAGATCCCTCAACCTTTAACCTTATTTGGAGGGGATTCAATGGTTATTATCATGGATCTACATTATTGGCACATATTTTGAGGTCACCTTATCCTCAAGGAGGGTGCTACACAAACCAATGGGCCTATGTTGCACATTATTACATGAAATCCACTCTTTAGGGGGGTTATTAGGTTTTTGGGAGGAGTACCCTAGCTCATTATGCTATTTTATACTTGTTTTCTACATTTGAAGATGTGTTTCTCCCTTATTTGGAGGGACAATCCCTTGATTATTGCACCTTGGAATGCGTGGATGAGATATCTTGATGATACTCCATATCATGTGGTTGCACGCGATACTAGAAGATGTTTTACATGGTCAAGAAAGCCTAATCCAAGGAAAGATTCTTCTTGAGTATAGGATAAGTGGCATCCCCATTTCTTTGTTCTAATATTTGTTGGTTATATATTTTGATTTTCCTTTATGGTGGTGAGGAGATATAATATTTTATTATTTTTTAGGGTGATCATGGATCTAGAACTTGTTTATTTTTATTTAATTAGTGAGGATTTTGGTCTAGATCTAGATATAAAGATAACCCACCTCGTTGTTTTGGTAGTTAAAAATTTGAGGAGGAGCTATTAAACTAGCATTTGAAGATATTGTGATGGCAAGGAAAGGTGAAGGTTATTGTTATTTGAGTTTCCTCATTTTCATCCATATGTAATAAATTTCTTGTTGCTATAAATTCCTCTAAAAAATATGTTGTAAAATAGTTTTATGTAAAATCATTAGATTTACCCATAAATAAGAGCTTTGGTTGAGGTGTCTCTATCATATTCCTCTTATTTTTGTATTAAAATAAGATTATAGTTTCTATTATTTCATTTAAAGGTAAGGAAGATTTCTAGTTATGGTAAAAGTACCCTTTTTTTGTCATGCTCATGCAAATGAGGAACACCTTTGTAAGGACCCTCATAAGATTTTCTCTATATTGAAACAATCCTCATTGTGGGAAATTATCATAATGTAACAACATTATCACACCACCTTTCATGTCAATTGAGCCCTCTGAATACCCTTAATTCATTCCTCTAAATTAATATCTGACACTAGTACACACATTCAACCACCCAAAATTTAACATAAAATAAAGGGCCTCAATAATATATTTAGCAATCCTATTCGTAGGAAAATCCCCTTTAAGATGAAGGAGAATTAGCCTATAGAGAGAGGAGCTATTGTGGTGACATTGAATATCCCTATTAGTTCCCTCTGAAAATGCACTTTTTTTTAGGTTTTTATAATTAAATTGAAAATTTGGGTGGTAGAATTTTGGCACTGCCATTGTGGAGGAAGTCTATTTTTGGGAATTTGAAGTTATGCTTCATAAAATTGATGACTAAAGAATTAAGGGTTTATCTTGAAATCTCATCGAATAATTCCATGTAAAGAAAATTTGATTAATAAATCATTAGGGAATTTTGATGTCAAAAAACAGGTTCAAAACAAAATATGTACTATCACAATCATCTTTAAAATAGCTGATATGGTTCAAGATGATGATGTCAACTATAAGGGTAAATATTTTTGGAGGGGAATGAGGAAAACTATTTTTTTTAATTGTAATTTCAACTTATCTCCTTGTAGGTTCACTAAAATTCCAAATGATATGAACTTGTTGGACGTGGAGTTAAATTATGCATCCAATGAGTACATACTCTACAAACCTTTGATAGACCCATTATAAGATAAATTGAAAAGAAAATGGTCTTTTCATGAAATTCTAGTTTATCTCACAATGGGTATATGAAAGGTCTGTAGAGTTGGTACTCATTGGATGCATAATTTAATTCCCCTTCCAATGAGTGGCTATCACTTGATATTTGAGTGAACCTACAAGGAGATAAGTTGAAAATATGATCAAAATATAGTTTTCTTCCTTTCTCCTTTCAAATTCATATCTCGTATTTTATTACATTCACTATTATTTTATTATTTTCCTCAAGATGCCCATTTTAGACCTCAAATTTTTCCTAATGACTCCAAAAGAACTTATTCCTAGAGAATTGTGGCCCAATTTTCTAAACTAGAAATATTTAACCAAATAACAGTTAACAACTAAGTTTATGTATCACCCAATCTAGGTCCTCAAAGTGGTGATTTTGTTGAACACCGTATAAGATAATTATTTTCAAGCAATCTGTTATCAACTATCAATTTCTCTTTGACCCCATATGTTAGTTGACATCTTTTATAGCTCCAACCTTTTGAAGCACAATCTTGTTTCTAGTATGCTATTGTACATAATCCATGTTGTTTGTTTTCCTCATAAATCATTTGACATCCATGGGTTGATTCCAAGGGTTATCTTATTCCCATAAATATATTAAGAATTAACAACATGTTTGATGGGTAAATTCATGTCATAACATGCATATTTTCTCATTCATATTAACTATCACATGCTAAATGTTGTTAGAACATGATAGAAACAAGAAACCATCTGTCATGTTAGTGACATTCATGACTCATGTCCATGCAATTGTTTCCCTTAGGTGGATTCTTGAATCTGAAGCATAACAAGACAACAATGAGATTGTCAACATTAGTAAATATGGACTTTGTAACATGGATAATACCTTGGAATACCTCAAAATCCAATAGAGGCAATTCTTCATACACTTTTAATAGTAACCATTTAAAAAATCTAATTTCATGCTATTATACATTGGAAACATGGGACACTATGCAATCTTAAGTTATGATGGTTTTGTGGGGAGAAATATTGTTTGAAACATGTATTGAAATTAAGGGAAACTCATCCTTTTGTGCTAGAAACCATGTATACAAGCCCATAAAATCTTCCAAGGCCAAAAATAATAGGATTGTAGCCTTGTACCAACCTATGTCATGAGCTTTATTGTTTAACACCTGAAGCTTGGACCACTAAAACATGTAACTTTCTAAAAATTACTAATGCACATTGTGGAATGCTTACTACTTAACATAGCGAAGTTGTAACCTTCAAATGCGAATTATAATTTATGGTTTATGAAAAATATAGTCAAAGGTAAAATTTTCAAAAGTGAAAAAATATATTTTAGGATCAAGTGAGATTTAATTCTAAAAGTAAATGTATGAAAGTTTTCTTTATGTTATGCATAAAACAAACATATGATTTTTGTAGGTTGTCCAAAATGCACAATACGTAATATTGGTGTGGTTTGTATGAGTTTTATAGCTACTACAAGGTTACATGAAATCCAATCTATCATTTTAATCATATTTTGAGATTCATGCATCTCTTTACTCCATGAAGTAATATACAATTAATTTCTCTAAGAAAAATAAAGAATCAAAGTTTCTTAAGCAACATGTTTAATAGAAGTAATATTATAATTTGAGAATTAAATGATAATTGGTCATTACTTGGAGAAAATGATCCCTATAAATGATAACTTATTTGTATGTAAAATATGAGCAATTCTCTCCTTCTTAAAAGGATGGGATCCAAATAATATTTTTTATTTTAGGAATTCACACTTACCTTTAAGGTTGTTCCATCTTTATGGGCCTTTTTGGCAATCATTGTTGCTTTGTCATACCCAATTTTCTAAATCAATGTAATAAAAAAATAGGGATGTTAGAATAATTAAGTATAAGTGAATTGAAGATAAAAAACAATACTATTTTGTAACTATGAAAATTGGTAGGAAGTGTGTCTAATTGAAAGGAAAAACTCACAGGGCTTAGAGCAGTAACAAGCATCAATGACTGCAAAAAACAACAAAGAGTTAGAGATTAGTATTAATATAATCATGAAGTGCAATTGTTTAAACATTAAGTTTATGCTTTCATGTATACTAATTTATGGCTTAAAGAGATACATTCATTTCTCTTGTCAATCCCACCTCTTGAACACATTTTTTTATCATGAGATGGTTGGCTTGAATTCCTCTCACACAATTCTTTTCAAATGAAGTTGCGGCATCTCCTAGCAATGTTAGAGACTGCAAAATGTAATATGATTAGACACTTGGAAGCCTGAAGATAAATTCTCCCTTTCTATGGACTCCAAAATTTACATACTATTAGATGAATAATGCATTCCTCATAAAATTTCAAAAGAAGAAGAAAAGGGGATTATCTTACTTTTAGGCATGGTTATTTTATAGACATGAAATATGTAACAGTCAATATTGAAAATTTTAAATTCTTGAAAATAAAAAATCACATTATTAGAAGTTTTATCAATGTGGTGAAAAATACTATCTAATTCATGTTTGAGAACCAAATTACATAGGATTGAGGTACCAATCATACTAATATTAGGGCTACCCAATGGAAAACCATTGTATAATATAATTCTTATAATTAACAAAAAAGGAAAGAGTAAGTAGACTGAAATGGTATAGGAGATCATTAGGTAATCAATTTCTAGAGAAAATACAAGCATAGGATATGAAACAAAATTACCAAGTTTAGAATAATACATAAAAATGCAAAGCAACAATACCCGAAGTAGAGCACTTGCAATCAATGGCTTGAAAACATTAAGTTCAAAATGACCATTCGAGCCCCCTATTGTAATTGCTACATGGTTTCCCATAACCTGTAAAATACATTGCATTTTCATAAATTAGCAAAATTTCCAAAACAAAGTTTTCCTTTTAGAAGACAAGAAAGAGAAGCATTCTTAAGTAGAAATCATAAAAACTGAAAATTAACACAAGGAAGCAGTTCTATAATCCACTATAAAGTTAACTACATATTAAATAAATCTAACTACATCTTAATTAGATGATACATAATAAATTGAGTGAGAAATGGCTGAGTAATCAATAAAATATGCATCATCTAAATTATATAAAATTCACCTTGAAAATTTATTCATATTTGGAATTAAACTTAAGCATTCGTTTTAATATAATCTTTACGCCATCTTATTTTGGTGGATTTTGGAGCCTCATACAAAGTCATGTCATACTTAGCATGTCAAAATATTAATGTTCTACTAGAGAAGACCAATATCAAGATTATTCAGTTGGGCAGGATTGAAGTTAAATTCATTAATGAGTTGAAGGATGTATTGATCAAATTATCTTGACCCCAAGGTATGCCAAGTAATCAATGTAATAGTGGTTAATATACCTAAGGAATATGCCTTGTTTCTAAGAAAGGATTAGTCTTAGAAACTACATCGATATTTCACTAATAATTAGGCACACCTCTGGTTACCCTACAAAGACAAGAGTAATTAGATAAGGGCGAACAATGAACCACACATGAAATACATAGTGAAAAAATTAGAGGGGCCTAATGAACCATTCAATTTTGATGAATTGTTTTCTAGAAACCATTTTTTATTCTACACAACTCAGTCATCACCATTCTAATCAGAAACCCAACCTAATACCCTCCAATATTCATAGGTTAGTGAAAATGAGTCTTGTATTTTATATGTAAAGAAGGATGGTTGTATTATTTTGAATGCAAATAGTGATGATTGTACTTATCTAGATGTAAATACTTATAGTTTTACTGAGATAGAATTCAATACTAATGTTTATAAATGATTTTATGATGATTATGAGATATAGGATGAAGTTGATAAATGGTACATCTTGATTGGTTCACACAAATAGGGAACCCCAATATCCTGTTAATTATAATATAAAGATACCAATAAGTTGGATATGGCCATATGCTAGGTAAAAACATTTAGTCATTTCTTATCTCCACACTGAAACACTTACTAGCAAGAGGTATGGATGCTCATTTCATATTTTAAAACATTGAATATCACATTCATTCGTCATTTCTTGAACCCTACCACTGACACTCTCGTTATTCCAATAAATACTTTCACTCCCCTCTGTCATTTATTTTTCATTTGCTCTATTTTTAGACCTTTTACACCACTGAATGGCGAAAATTTTATGACACCCCAAAAAATCATGAAACTTGTATCATCCAATTCCTCATCCACACCAAGAAAGGGGTTAACCCACTTCAACATGAGGTACGTTAGGTGCATCCTACATTGTACCCATTAGTTCAGAAGACATTTATAAATCTAATGGATACATAAATAAATTTTAAATTCGAATTCTTTGTGTGTAGCTTAAGGCTTATACCAACGAAAGAGAGGTTAGTAGAGACTGAAATTTTCCTAGTATATAGTCAAAATATGAAGGACATTTCTTGTGCGCGTGAATGCGCACACAAACACATAGAGATTTTATTTATGTATAGTGAGTAAACCAAGCTTGATCAAAACAAAAAAAGGAATAAAAAGATTAAAAAAAAAACTAGAAATGTTTTTGCTTTTATTTTTAACTTTTGATTCCTTTTGTTTTTTTTGTTTTGATCAACCTTGTTTTACTCCCTATACATAAATAAAATATATTCGGATGATGAACTCCATGCAATGGCTTAATAGGTGATATCATGATCATGCTACTTCATTCAAGCACAATCATGTTAGACCTCAAATTTGCATGTGATTCCCAAGGTTCTTTCACTAGTGTCATGATCTCAATTCGATAATATGGTCACTGTCAAGTGGGGAACAATATGTGAATAGTGAGAATTTTGAGTGCACATAGATCAAAATATTGATTTGGTTGAATAGTATCAAGTATCACGTGAAATATCAACCATTTCCAAATTCTGATATGAAAGCTAAAGCTCGACAAGTGATGCCAAGAAGACATATCCATAGCAAGTGATTTTTATAGTTTCTAAAGGAATCATATCAGTTATTTTTCAAGATCCACTCATCCACCTTGTGAAAAATTGAACCCAATTAAAAAAAAAGGAATAATGAATGAATATCTATCAAAGTAAAAAAGGTAAAGGACCGAGAATCATTCTTGAGCATCTTGGACATACAAGCAACTTTGTCAATGCGATGCTCACTGGTAGCGAAGTAATTATTATGAATTCTAGTGACTTTGTCAAGGCTATGAAAAATTATTAGGAGTAGGAAAACACTATAAACTAATTCTTAAATGCTTGAAATTTTAATCTCTTGAAGCATTACTATATCTACAGCATTTGAGTCCAAAGTGAAGAGGCAAGCCCTTGGTAAAAGTTATACCCTTATGGTATATCCTCAAGCTACAACTTAAATTAGGAAAAGTGAAGTCAAGTAACTCAACATTCCATAGTTCCAAGTGACCCAGGTGGATATTGGTGGATACCCACCTATTCCATTGGCTCATAACACAATTTTCCTATTTTGCTAGTTTCCTATTTTTGGAAGTTTTTAAGTCCTAAAATTTCAAAGCTATTTTGAGGTCCTTAAAAGTGTTTTTTGGGAAATGGGTTGACGCCAATCATAGGCTTCCATCAACAGTAGAAAATTGTACTCCTTGGAAAAAACTTTTGATGCCGATGGCATTGAAAACTTTCTCATCGACTCTAAAAATCAACCCACCTCTCACACACAACTCCACGATACTTGACTCTCCTTATACCCTTTAACCCTATTTCCTCACACAACATATTTATGTATCGTTCATGCAATAGTCCACTCCTCATTGCTCACAATACAAATGCAAGGCACAACACCAATGCACCCATAGTTATCCATGTGAGGCTCCATAAATTTACATGCGAGAAACATCAACACTCCACATAAAATATCAACAAGACTGGTAACTAATTCAACACTTCCCTCTTCAACACATTAACTCAGAATTGGATCCAACACAACTGGTCCACATACAAAAAAGTTCCATAACTCTTTAGGGACTCATTCACATGACTTCAATAAATTGTTTCACATAGCAACTTAACTCTACAATTAGGACATCACACAAAAAGTCAACCAAATGATTATTGGTCAGGGTCAATTGGTTGAGTTAGTCGGCTTGGTAGGGAGTTCATAAGTTCTCGCTAACATTCCACGTCAAAATACACCAACAAGCTTGACTGTGGATCCTACGTTTAGAGGTTGGGAGGTTAGTTTTGAATAAAACAGGTTCAATTTAAAGAAGTGGCCACCTAAGTTTGGGTTGACTAATGAAATTCATTAACGACTGGGACTTATCCCTTCTTGATCCAACGACTAGAACTTTGATTCCATTTGGAAGTAAAATCAGATTATAACAAACTCAACAATTTCCAGCCATGTTTTTTCTATACACTTCAATGTACGAATCATCAATAAGATTTAAAAATGTAATCGAAACACAAGGATATAAATGTAATCGAAACACAAGGATATAAAAAAATACTAGCTTCTTCATTTTTATGTCATTTTCCTTGGTATATTTCTTCTTCTTTTCGTGGCTTCCCTTCAAGTCTTCACCATGACTTCAAATAGTCATTTTCTCCTTTTGTGGACTTTCCCTGCCCACTTGTGAGTTGCAATAATCCTCTCTTATATTTGTAACAAGTCTACAACTTGTCACCAATACCAAGTCATATTCATGGTATCATCTTGGTTCTATGTAGTATAATATCTCTTGAGCACACCTACTCTTAAATTTCTAACATTGTTAGGCCTATGCACTTCCATTACTCATTTTTAATTCTTCTCTTGGGAACTCATGTTGTTCTCCCTTCCTCTTTAGCAATTTATTTTGTTGTTTGTGCCACCAGCTCCTTTTACTCGTTGCTACCTGAAATTAACACTTAACAATATCAATTAAACACACATATCTTCATTAAAACTTAAGGTCTTCCTGGTTTGTACTTCTTCGCTATTGAAGTTGTTTATTTTCTGTCTAAAAATTATCTTATTGAAAATTTGCTGCCCGTCAACTATTATAGAACATGTTTCTACTCTCTAAGTATAGTTTTTTTTCTTAGCGATATTAAATAACATTAATTTTATTTCTCCTCTTCAAAAGCTTAACTTGAAAATACTTAATCCCTCCTTAAATTAAATGAACATATAAGAATATTCACCAATCATATTTCACCAAACATGTACTTATGCAAGTTCTGCAAATTCCAACTCACCTCTACTCTATTTGAACTCTTCGAAAGAGTAACTCTTCTTTTGAGTTTCATGTCAAATGAGAAACCAACTGTAAAACATAATTAATGGGATCTTCTCATGTTTCACTGCAATTTCATCCAGATCTGCTAGTTGCTCACATTCCATGACTTTATTTTGGTTATCTCAATGGCCAAGCCTCAAGGAATATGGGAAAAAATTCATAATTGGAAGCTTTAATCTAACCCAATCAATCATATAATCTTTAACTGTGTATATAAAACTCCTCACGATTTATTCTCCTCTTTTCCAATATCATTTGATCATGTGCCATTGTTACTGTAGCTTCCTCCCAAAGTAGAAAATTCTTTCAAAATTTCAGTGTTATTCTTTAGAGCTCTAATTCCTAAAATTTTCAATTCTCAATTAATTTAAATTGAAAAACAAAATAAATTTACCTTCTTCATATTTCTTCAAATATGATCTTATTTTCAGCTCTATATCTATACTCATGCCAAAAATCTCCTTCGACTAACTTGAAAAGAACCAATTTTACCTTGTCACTGCATCAAATACAATTAGGGATTCAAGCCATGTTTCCTTTTTTATGTCTCCTATGTACACAATATTATGTGCTCCAAATATCTATTCTTTGGAGACTTCTTTAATCCGTTCTATATCATTTGCAACTCCTTTATTGAAAAACAATCAGTTTTACAATATTCTGCTATAAATTTCCTTTCTATTTTGACTCGACCACTCTGTTCTCAATTTGTTCCCGTTCTCATGATATAGGAACCTGTAATATATAAATATCTGGAAATTTTCTTCTACAATTACTTGAATAAGCATGGATTATCCTTTTCTGATACCAATAGGATGTTGATGGCATCGACAACTTTTTCATCAACTAAGAAAATCAATCTGCCTCTCACACACAACTCCACGATACTTGACTATTTATGTATCAGTCATGCAATAGTGCACTCCTCATTGCTCACAATACAGATGCAAGCCACGACTCCAATGCACCCATAATTATCCATGTGACGCTCCACAAATTTACATGTGAGCAACATCAACGCTCCACACAAAATCTCAACAAGTATGGTAACCAATTCAACACTTGCCTCTTCAACACATCAACTCAAGACCAAATCCAACATGACTAATCATTCCGTAACTCTTCAGGGAATCATTCACAAGACTTCAATACAACACTTTATATAACAATCTATCTCTATACATAGGACGTCACACAGAAAATCGACTGAATGAGTATTGGTCAACTTAGTCAACTTGGTCAGGAGGTCAGAAATTCTCGCCAACGTTCCACGTCAAACTAAACCAACATGTCTGATTGTGGGTCCTGCATTTAGAGGTCGATAGGTTGGTTCTGACTAAAACTGTTTCAATTTAAAGAAGTGGCCGACTAAGGTCGAGCCAACTAACGAAATTTATTAATGATTGAGACTTATCTCTTCTTGATCCAATGACCAGAACTCTAATTTATTTTGGAAGTAAAATCAGACTATAACCAACTCAATAACTTCCATCCATGTTTTCACTGTACACTTCAATGTACGAATTTGTAATAATATTTCGATCTGCAATCGAAACACAGGGATATACAAGAACACTATATGTGTATTCAAAACAAGATAAATGGAATTAAGGACTTCATTAATTCCATTCCCACTGCATTTACTTAGCGATTCTTATTCCTCCTTTAACCACATTATTCATTGGAATTGAATCGTATTTACTAACCTTAGAATACAAATCATAACAATTGAACTCCTTTATATACATCTCGATGAAGTATTAAGATTATTTTTCCCCTTCCAAAGGATGAAATTCTCATCATCATTCAACTATGATCTGGGTGTTTAACAAGAAGTGAATTCTCTTCAAGCAACAATAAAATCTTCTGAACCTATAGATTCCCATAATATAAGTTAAATTGGTTTGCATTATGATCATATTCCAATACAACACTTGTAGTCTCCCATAATCGAATCTCACTTCCCAATTTGATCCATGCCTTGAAATTGCCTCACAGAACTGGATATTCTTGTAACCATATGTTGGGAAAAGTCACACACATATAAAACCTACAGAATTTATACATGCAATTTCCTGATTTTAACTTTAGAATATTTCTTCATTTCACCATTTCACTCAATAAAGACATGAATCCCAATATCATACAAACAAATATATTCACAATTTCAAAATCCCATAAAAATGTTTTTCATTAACCAAATTCAAATATATACAATACCTATCATGATTTCCAACATGGGCACACAACCTTTGTCTTTCTCTCCACATTCCATACTCACCTTCTCTGCGTTTCTCTCTTTTACTTCTAATACTTAAGATAAGGGATTCTAAACTAATTATGGTTTAAATGCACAAATCCCTATAAAAATTCGTAGGATCTTTTAGATCCAAAAAATATTCTTAAGATCTCTAACTTACTCTTAGAATCTCTCTAACTAACTCTACTCTCTGGATATATTTAGACATATCTTATTAGAATGCATGTCAATCAAATAACATAAACTTTCTAAAATTTCAATAGAACATAGGAATTACAAATAATTAATAATTAGGGAACCAAATCCCTTGGTAAATGAAAGATCCCAAGGTCTTAGTCAAATATGTTTGACTTTGGAGGCAATATTCTCCTGCATCATCTTTCCAACGAGATATTGTGTCCAAATAGAGATCATATGCCAAATTTAAGACCCTCAAAATTTGGTGTTCCAACTTACCCCATTAAGGACTATAAGCCTTTGACGCTTCATCTCCTAGGATTAGTTTTTTTGATGTTTAAGGTTTATCATTTCTTATTTACGATAATGAAAGGCCTTTGAGCCTCATTGTAACACAGTTCATGAAGGCGTGTAGTCATCACATCTCTTCTTAGAGATAAGCTACCATAGTTCAATCTAGTTTTCTTTTATTTTGCATGTATACAGTTTCAACATTTTCCATTTGTTAATTGAAATCAAGTTTCAATGTATATTCACGTTTTGGTTGTAAATATATGTTTCATTTCGTTCCCTTTATAAATTTGGATCAATGGTATCATATCATTCTTGTCTTTCTCTGATTTTTTATGCATGTCTCCAATGAGGTCGGGGTATAAGGAGTTGGGACTCGAATTACTTGAGCCCTTGCAAGGTCATCCTCACTAACCTTGATGACCTCCCATGGATGAAGAAAATAATGATGAGGGAGAAGGAGATCCTATCAATATATTTCTTGAATAATCCCTCAAGTGACAAAGGAATGAGATGAATGATAATTTTCCCTAGATCCTACGGTGGATACCAATAGACAACACATCTCCATCTAGTGGAAACTTTGGAGGCGCCACCCCATTTAAGGTACAAACTAAGTTTTATATTCCTATATTTGAAGGCTATATCTATGCTAATGTTATAAAAAAATGGTTAAATCTACTAGAACGATATTTTTCAATGCATAATTTTTCTGATAAAGAAAAAGATTACTTTTGTACTCCTTAAGGGTAGCCCCCATGTCAAGGACTAGTAAGAAAGTTACTATGAGCAAAGTGCCACGAAGGAATCCAAACTATTTTTAGTCGCACCAAGTTGGGAACTATTTTATGGGTGCTGTTAAGGAATAATATTACCCTGTTGGAAGCTACAAACACCCATACATGAGATGGACCACACTATGATGGGAAAGGGATTGAGAAATGCCAGATTTCAAAAATATATTTCATACCTTGCACACCAAGCTAGGTATTAAGGACTCTGAGGGACATTTGGTGCTTAAGTATTATGGTTGTATACACAAACACATCCAAACAAAAAATGAGTTTCTAGAAATTTTCTCTCTTGGAATAGCATACTGATATGGCATCAAAACTAAGAAAAAATTTAAACAAAAGAAGCGAGACTTTAGATCTACAAATTCTTCATAGCAGAAGCAGGGAAAAGGCATCCCCAAAATGTAGGAAAAGGACAAAGCTGGGGTGTAACACCCAAGACAACCATCAAAGCCGCAAACAAAGAATGGTAATGGGATGAAAAAGTAAGACACAAGAAAGTGGTGCTAGTTCCACAAGAGCCCCACTGATAACACCAATTAATGTCGTGCAAAGCAGTCATTGTTGGGTGAGCTAAAATATTCAGAGTCAAATGTAGGTTTCAACTCTAAACCATACTTAGAAAATGTGAAAGAGATCATTTATGTGGAACCCAGTGCCAACATTTCCACCACCAAGTTCCAACAATGTGAACCCAAAGATCCAGAGGAAGGTGACAATCTATTTCACTCACAAATTTGGGTGAAGGGTGCTCCACTGCATTTCATTGTCGATAGTGGGAGTCAAAATTAGAAACTCATCTCAATAAATGTTCTTATGTAGTTGGGATTGGCAAAAACACCATAACCGTAACCATACACCATCAAGTGGATCCACTAAGGGAGAGATCTTTGCATTAGCCAAAAGTGTCACCTGCCCTACAACATCAAACCTTTCAAGGATGAGGTATTGTGTGATGTTTCTCCCTTTGAATTTTGTGATGTTATTTTAGGCCAAACATACTTGTGGAAGTTTCATGCTGTGTATGAGTCTAAACTTCATATTTTTATTATTACTTTAGACAAACAACTATACATGATACCAGAGGTAGCCCTATCTACTGTGATTTCTTTGATCCCTGCTAAGAAATGCAATAAGGTCATTTGCCAGACTAAAGAATTTGTATTATTCCTGATTCAATCTCAAAGTAAGGATAAATTCATGGCCACATCCATGGACTCCACACAAGGATCCTCTATGCAACAAAGGCAAGTCGATAAGGTCATGGAAGAATGCATATACATCTTCTCCTCAACCACGAGGGTACCTTTGCATTGTTAGTTCAAGCATTCAATTGATATGACCCAAAGCACACCTCTACCCAATGGACCAATCTACTGTTGATCCCTTATGGAAAATGAGGAAATCAAGCAGCAGATCCAAGAGATGCTACAAAAAGGGAACATCCAACCAAGTTCCTCACCTTATGGAAGCCTAATCGTACTTATGTAGAAGAAGGATGGGACCTGAAGACTTTGTATTGATTATCCGACTCTGAAAAATATCATAGTCAGGAACAAGTACCTGATTCGTTGGATTGACGTCTTTCTTAACCAGATCAAGGGGGCTAAGTACTTTGATAAGATTGATTTGAATTACAACTATCACCAAGTCCCAATAGAACCAACTGATGTGTGGAAGATTACTTTCAAGTCCAAGGAGGGTTTTTTTGAATGTTTGGTAATGCCCTTTGGTTTGATGAATACCCCAACAACCTTCATGATGATGATGGATGATATCTTGTGTCCTTTCACCAACTCTTTCAGGGTTGTATATGTCGATGGTATCCTTATCTTCAACAAGATTTGGGTATAACACTTGTGACATATTTGGTAGGTCCTTCACACTCTGTGGTAGCACAAGCTATGTGCTAACTTGGAAAAATGCTTCTTCAACATGGAAAATGTCCAATATGTAGGTTAAATTATTGATGAGAAAGGTCTGCATGTGGATCTAGCGAAGATCCAAATCATTTGAGATTGGCTAACCCCGATGAATCTAATAGAGCTTCGCAGATTCTTGGGCCTTGATAATTTATATCGAAGATTCATGTTGGGGTTCTTGGCCCTTAAGTCAAGTTACCAAGGGTGGAGCAAAAAAAAATTTTTTTGGGTCTGAGTCACAAAAGAAGAAATTCGATGAACTGAAACACCACCTTTACTCTACACTATTCCTCACCCTACCATACATATAACAACCATTTGAGATTGAGACATATGCTTCCGACTATGCTATTGGTGTAGTCCTCATTCAACAAGGACATTTGAAAACCTATCACAGTGAGACATTCTATAATATTGTTTAGAGATAACTCGCCTATGATAAGGAGATGTATTCCGTCATGTATGCATGTTGGTAATGGAAACATTGTAAGCTGGGGAAGGAGACAATCATCCACAT
Organism: Pinus albicaulis; assembly: GCA_034641835.2. Taxonomy (NCBI): domain Eukaryota; kingdom Viridiplantae; phylum Streptophyta; class Pinopsida; order Pinales; family Pinaceae; genus Pinus; species Pinus albicaulis. Next base: position 85,565,045 of record CM076572.1, read on the forward strand.
GAATCTTCAACCTCTTCAATTTATGTAGACATAGTGGAAGTTAAAAAATGACCGCGATCATAAATGGTCCACATATTTGCAACAATTCCATTTGAACATTAAATACAAGAAGGATAGCACCAATCATGTCACAAATTGCCTCAGTTTGCTCCTGATTGTGACACTGACCACCTTTGTTAACTCTTTTAGGAACAAGATTTTAATATGGCCACATCTATATCATAGCGACTTAGAATTCACTACCACATATTAGATGTTGATGGAAGAAAAGCAAGTTCCAGAATTCCACGTCTAGGATGCACTATTGTGCTACCCAGGACACCTTTTTGTTCCTTCAAGTGAGCATGAAATGATGACTTGGGAGGTACATTACATGTTATATCTAAGACTATTGTGATCCATATTGCAAATGAGAATGTCTTTAAGATTAATCGCATCATCAGGATTTGGTTGATGTTTCGAACCAACTAATGTGGTTCATCCCCGGGACAAATGTGAAAAAATCATTCAATCCTAAAGAATAAATAGCAAGGACACATCAGGGTCTAGAGTTAGCGATTAAGAAATAGTTATTAAAATAATTAAAATAATATTAAGTTATAAACTAGCTATAATGAATTAACCATTATATATTTATATAAATAAATCTATTAGCCATTATTTATTAAATCTATTTATAATAATATTATAAGGATTAGTTAAATAAATTCAATAATAATATAAGGGTGTAAATTTTATATAAAGCACTAGATTATTAAATATTTAATTAATTAATTGAAAATTTTAAAAATTATACTAAGAGTTCAATTATTTAAAATTAAGAAAGTGATATTTATAATAAAATTGAAATAAAATTAAACAACTAATAAAAATTATGTTCAGAATTTATGTAATTTTTATTTATTTATAAATAAATAATAATAATAATATAGAAAAAATATATATAATAATAAAAAAGAAAAAGAAAAAAAGAAGAGGGACAAAGGGGGAGATCAAGAAGAGAGGTTTGGAATCCAGCTTCTACTTAATTATTGTAGGGTAATAGGGAACTCTGGTGTGAAGAAGACATTGGTAGTACTACAAAAGTATTTTATTGTCCAAAATTTCAACATGATTTTTGAATGTATATCAGGTCCTACATCGAATGTGCCATTTGCAAACTGACCATTACGAAGCAAGGCTTGTAAACCCCTCTGCCTATTCCTAACCTGCCTTGGGAATCCATCTCGATGGAATATATGTTTGGCCTTCCTTCTACCAAACATGGTAATGGTGTGTGTCTGTGGTTGTTGATATATTTTCTAATATGGCCATCCTAACTGCCTACAAAAATATGTCGCAACAGAAGAAATTGCTAAGCTCTTCTTCAAACGAGTGTGGGTACATTTTAAGGTCACCCTGAACATGATATAAAATTTGGATAGAAGGTTTTATGCACATTCTAGTTGAGCTACTAGACTTTTTTGGACACCAAGCTCACCAAATCAATTGCCTTCCACCCCTAGACTGACTGCCAGACAAAGGTCACCAACATGATGATCGTGCACATTTTTTTCATGTAAAACTCCAAGCATCTGGTCACATGGGATGAGAGTCTCCCCTATGTTTAGAACAACTAAAATAGAACTCTCCATAGCTCAACTAGCCGCAGCCCATTTTAGGTAGGCTTGGGATTTCAACCATTAGATCCCACTGATGTTGCTCTGCCCCTTGCAACCACACAAGAAGAATATGCACATGCTCAATATGAAGCCAAAAAATTTACTAAGTTTTTCAAATGAATTCAACTCATCCACTAGCAGGTCCATGATATCTTAAAGAAATCCAATACTAAGTATAAAAAATACCATGATCAACACTGACTTCCAAACAAGTTTCAAGTGGGAGACAAGGTTTGGTTGCATCTGCCGAAGGAGCACCTTGTAGGGACCCATCAAAATCTTCAACCACTTTTCTATGGAACTTACACCATCACCAAGGCTATGGTTTACAACACTTTTGAGCTAAGTATCCTCCCATTCCTTTTCCTACACCAAGTGCTCAATGTGGATTGAATTCAACCATACTTTCCTCCATTGTCGGACACATCGAAAATTGTAAATAAACTAACACTAATAGAGATTAACCCAGATTGCATTGAAAATGCCACAATTTATACAATCATGGACACACAAATTAAAATCACTCACCTGGAACATATGGTCCAACTGTATCATATTTTCAAAGCATGCCAGCTCCTTCACCAAGGCAAGTGGCTCACCAAAGGCCAAGTTTAAAAAAAGTTTCCCCATCTCATGGAGGAATGTAATTCAATAGAGACAATTTCTTCCTAATGTGGGAGGACTAATCCAGGTGGATATTAATGGCCACCCGCCTATTCCACTAACTCACATTACAAATTTCTCATTTTGGTAGTTTCCTATTTTTGGAAATTTTTAGGTCCTGAACTTCCAAAGCCATTTTGAGGCCTTAAAAATTTTTTTTAGGGAAACGATAAAAATGATTGTAGTATAATATCATTGATATTAAAAAATTGTACTCCTTGGATAGACCTTTTCAATGGGACATTGTATGTGCCAAACAAATATCATATGCAAAAATTATGACCTTGGGAAGTTGACGATCCAATTTACCCCATCGGGGCCTGTAAACCTTTGGTGCTTCATTTACTAGGGTTATGATTTTGGGTTTTTAGGGTTTATCATTTTTTCTTCATGATAACAAAAATTTCCAAACCTCATTGACATAATCATTGCATCTCTTCTTAGAGATAAGTTACCATTGTTCGAGCTAGTTTTCTGTTATTCTGCATGTATATAGTTTCAACATTTTCCATTTATTAATTGAAGTCAAGTTTCATTGTATCTTAGTGTTTTGGTTATAAATGTGTATTTCATTTTTTTCCCTTCATAAATTTGGATCACTGAGTAGTGTTACCCTCTTTGTAGGAACAATAAGTATTATAGGCACATCAATCTTGCATGATCTATCACTGATTCTTGGAAAATACTTAGAGAGTCAAGGGTCTTACCAGTTCCTTGCCAATTATTGTAGCTTATACAACAACCCTCCAAAATCTCTCCCATTTCCTTGAGTGTAGAGGAATTAAGGGGCCCACCTAGTCAATTAAGTTTGGAGACTTGTATTCAAAAACTTCATTGAACCTGTAAGTGTGACTAGTGTATGATGGCTTTAAATAGTGGAGGAAAGCTTATTTGAGATTTGATGATCAATCTAGTAACATTAAGGATCCCTACCCCTTATATTGTGGTAGATAAATACTTTGAAACTCTTCATCACTAGAAGGTAACTCTTAAAGAGGGGTTTCTGCTTGATTTTTCTTGCAAATTTGAGCCTTTTTGAGCCTGTGTAGTGCCATCTCAAACCTCTAGCCAATGTTATAATGTTCTATTGTATATATATTTAACACTATATCATTGATATTAACTTCACATATGGGTTTTTATCTCTCCCTTAATCGTTCTAGTTCTTAATCAAGCCTATTTTCAATGCCATAACACCCTATAACCCTTCAATGTAGTGTTGCACTCTTAAATTCAACCCTCAAATTCAATCGTCAAGCTATTTTCTCCCTTTTTGAGCCACCCTAGTGCATCATTATGGCTCTATATTGAGCTATAATACCCTAGTGACCCTTATTATATCACTATTGTGACCTTTTTTCCCTCTCAAGTTCATATTTTTTCCTCCCTACCTCCCTATAGTGCAACACTAGGCCTCTTGAGAGAATTATAACACATTAATAGCTCTGTTCCAATCATTGTAGTGCCTCATTAAGCCTTAATTCAAAGGCATAATTAACTCTTTCAAGCCTCTTTCTCTCTCAAGATGTACTCTCTTAGATTTTCATTGTGCAACACATGATTTTATTGAAGGTAAAAGACAAGATAACACAAAGTCACTATAATAAATGATGCATAAAGGCTCAAGAACTTTTACCATGGTTTTTTTTTTTTGTTCTCCTACCTTCTAGAGTTTGCATATATAAAAAATCCAAAGTTTCATGCTAGAAGCCATTCTAGCGCTTTCAACTCAATTCTTGGAAAGAATATTCATCCATTATCCGCATTCAAGATTGAGTACCAAAACTAATACTTTCATGCCAAGAAACCCTAGTTCTTTCCCAAGTGTAAAAGATAAATTTTATATGAGAGGATATATATATACCTTAGTCAATATGGTGAACTTGTTTTAATTGTGATGACCAAGAGTACTCCCACTCTAGATTTTTTAGTCTTGCCTTTCTTCTCACCACTAAATCCTAGTGCATGTACATAGGACCAACCATATTGGGACCAAAACCTATAGGTTATTTGAATATATCATCTTAAACTACTATGCATAATTGGTGCTTGTTGTTTCATTGTTTTATAGAAGAACCATCGGTGTTTTTAAATTGTAAGCATGCTAAAATTCAGTGTTTGAGTCCTCAAACAAAGTGGAACCTAATAACTCATCTAATCAAGAGTTATGGGACATACAAGTTTAGAAGTATACTAATTATTTTAAAGAGAGACTATACAATCAAATGAACTAAGCTCAAAGATATACGAGGCTGGAAATAAATATAAATCAAAGAAGGAATCTTTAGTTGGGTGGGCCTTTTACATGTGTTTAGACAGACAACCTTGAACAAGATTGAAAACCCGGGGAATATTAGGGGAAGAAAGAAGAAGAAATTAATTAGAAGATTTTGCATATGAAATAATTAATAAGCTCACTAAGGATCATTTAAAAGAACATCTTATAGACCCACCCAACAATAAAAAATGTTAAATCCATACCTTGTCTTGCTATAGACGAATATCCTAGTCATGTCACAAACCACATCAAAATTCCATGTCATAATAGAAAGACTACATCAAAATATAGTCATGATGATTACATCACATTATGAAGTCTAAGTGGTGCACATTTAGTACATTGAGAAGCTCCCAAGTAAGGACCCAATCAAATGGGGTCAACTGTCTCAATAATTTTTGATAGTTTTAGATATCTCCCTTTATTATAATTGTAAATTATGGAACCTAAAGAGTTGTAACTAACATCAAAGAAGTTCAACAATCACTGGATGAATTTACTAACTCAACCTATAAATGTTGTAAAAATACCACTAATATGGGTCACAAGTTTTTGAATTTTGTTGATATACGTGTAGACTAGAGCTAAGAGGTTGGTACTTCTGCATTGACTATTTTATATTAAAATTCCTTTAAGGCCATTTGTTGGAGTTGTATTTAGAATGTGTCTTGTTCTTGTTTCAGAAAACTCTTAAATAGTTCATGTATGTGTGTACTTTTTGAGATATATACTATTATATTATGTATTATTATTTGATTTAGATGGTGTCTCTCACATGCTTACTATTTTAGTTATATATATAGCTATAATTCTACAAGAACTTATTATATCAACATGATGACTATTCGAGATTTGTTCAGATAAGTTGGACATTTTTTGTTGTCTTGTATTTCAACTAAATTTTTCCTTGATTATCCAATTGTATGTTTTCTGGATCATTACTTTCAACGTATTTTCTATCTTCCACTATTAGCTATCTTAACCTTTTTCATCATAGTGCACACAAAAAAGTTGAAGCACTGAAATCTCCAATCTTTATCTATGCCTCCAAGGACACCTATTATGAGCCTATTTGTAGTATTTCTCATGCTCTCCTTATCATCTAACATAAAAATGTGTATTCTTTCCTTACTACATAAGAATGGACACTAAAAGTGACATAATCAAAAAATATTGTACATTAGTAAAAAATGAATTGTTGTGAGAAAAATACTTTATAGTATGGTATGGGGATGTGAAAAAGGCATCCAAAAGGTGGTGAATGGTTACTAAAAGGATGCCAATTTGGACGCCCATTAGCCATGTTACCATAATAAATTATATGATGCCTACATGAAAGAAAATTATTCTACATTTTATATGCTTATAGGAAGGACCAAGCAAATTAGTGTATATCGTGCTAGAAAAAGGCAAGTGAGTTAGCAATCTAGTTCGATCTGGAGGTGAAATGGAAATAGTATGTAGGTGAACTTAATCAAGCCTCTATAGGTTGTGTGACCAATAATATTGTTTGGCTAGCCAATGTGGAATAAAGTATTTACAAAATAAAAAAGGGGCGTGACAAGGCCATTGAAATCCATGAAATCGAACAATGGAGATGGAACTTGATATGGAAGCTACAAGATCCTTTTAAAACTAGACTATTTTTATGGTTATTCTAAAGGAATACATTTTTTAAATTACAAAATCTCCAAAGGATTTTATGGCAAGGTCTTAGGCTATGTCTATTATGCCTAGAAAATTGTCAAAGTGTGAATCATATCTTCCTTCTTTGCCATTTTACAAAAAATGTTTGGACAACAGTAAGAAGCTTAACAAGAGCGAGGGATAAATTGGAGGGAGAATATTTGGAGGAGGCATTGGAAACATATAAGTGGATCATGAAGTCTAGAAGGCACGCCATTGGTTAAATTAGATGGAATATATATTTGTGAAGAGTCACATTATGATGAAGTGGAATCATATTTGTATCCCATTGTGACTTTTGGCTTCTTAATTCTCTATTGTTTGCCTCCCTCTCATTACCATGGTTTTTTTGTGGATGTTATGAATAAATAAAAATTAAGTACTATTTCAAGGGAAGGAAATAACACCACTTAAAGTATTCTATAGGATGAAAGGTGCTTACTCAGACATTAAATGGTACAAAAAAGAGAGAAAAAGGTAGGGTAGTTGCACATAAACAATGACTTGAATACATGTGGTGCTAGAAAGATACTTGTGATCTATGAAAATGACAAGATTATTTGTGTGTGTGGTTTATGGGAAATGTACAAACAATTTTGTAGATATTAAAGGAACAACCATTTTTATGGCCATAGCTCATGAAGAGTTATTTAATGAAATCAATATCTATAGAGATTAAAAAATAGTGTGGATTTGATGAGTGGAGATAGAATCCAAATATGTTTATGTCTGCATTGCATCATTCAATTAAAAGAGGATATCAAAAACATATTTGCATTAATACACCTTCCATAATATATTTTGAGAGAAAAATGAAAAGGCATGCATATTATATAATCTAGGATGCAACATAGATATGGGATAAATCTCCTTTAGATTTTAACAAGATGTAGTTGGGGAGAACATCCCATTAAGGTATCTTGTTCTATGACCAAGAATATTGTTGGCATGTGAAATTTGAAGAGGATAGGTAACAAAGCTCTAGGGATTTTATTCAAGAATATGAAGAAGGATTATAACTCGCTTGTTATGAAGTCCATTGAAACATAATTGACATATCACATTGATAAACTATTGTTATTTTTTTCTTCTTTAATGTGTGAGGGTTCTATTTTGAAACCCATTTTCCATGAATGTTGAGTAATGATGATCCATGTTGACATCATGATTCACGTTGAATTTTATTTCAACACCCATTAGGTTGTACGATGGAATAATGTGTAAACCTTTTATTTTCATTAATGGAAATAATTACTAAAAAAAATTCTTTAGAAAAAATAATATATAAATGAAATTAAACGAGTAAAAACAAAAAAAGGTACACACATTAAAATTACAATAGGAAATGAATTTGATCCTCTTCCATGGTGTTAGCACTCCACGAGTTCTCCAAAGGCTGAAAAGGAGAGTGACAAAGGTAACCACATACCACTTTGACCTAGTAGCTAGCCCTACCAAGCGGAGAGGGCCCTCTCAATGAGATCACAGTCAAGGATTGACTATGACATGAAAGATATTAGGCTAGATATGATAGGCTCAGGTAGGTTTTGAGAAATTTAGGGTTTGATGCTGGATCAGGGATGAAACCAAGTAACTAGGTCTAGATATCGAAAGGGTTTACAACTGAAAATATATAAAGGAGAAAGGTAGAATTGGGTCTATGATGGATTTAGGGTTTTTTAGGTATGGTGGCCATTCTGAAAAGGTAGAGGGATTTAATGAGCATTTTCATTCATGAATTCATTAAACTGGAAGCATGAAACACAAGATGATATTTCCATATAAACAGAGCTAAATTAATAGAATTTTGCCTATGAGCTGTAAGGAAAGCCATTGAAGATACAAGATATCAAGAGGAGATATATCTCATTTAATAAAGACTATAACAGAGAAAATACATGATCATAAACTCACTGCACATGAATTCCTAGATAATAGTTGCAACTACATCCTTTGGTTTCTGAATATGAAAATGAAATTACAAGCTACAATAGTTACAATCCTCTGATGTCCAAACAATCAAATGACTCTGAAAATGATAGATATAGACCAAAACAACATCTCCCCTCTCTCAGGGGTCAGATCCATCAGTTGTGGAGCTGATTACATGATATGATCAACAAAACCCTAATGTCTAGTGGAGGTCAACCAATTCACTTAATCACATGAAACTAGATACATTTGACCAAAATTACATTAACAAACATGTATCTACCATATTTCAATATTTACCAGCTCAATTACACTCAATGGCATCACAAAATCATCATGATTCATCAATTACACATGTAAAAATTCAAACTAGGTCAAGCTTCCTGTGAAAAATGCTTTCTAGAGAAATCTTAGTGAAATTTGGAGAAAGTGTAGCGAAATTGGTAGAAGTGGCTTTTGGAGGCCTTCCCGAGGTCCAAATCCTAATATGAAAGATGATATGGAAAGCCCTGGATGTATCCTACATGATATGCTCATAAATAACTCAAAAAGGTGTCTCCTAGACTTTCAAAACTTCATTCTCCCAAGAGTACTTAGAAAGCACAACGTGGCCACCAAAAACAGGGTAGAAATGTCATTTTTTGCATGTTTTTGGGCATTTTGACCCTCCAAAAGTGGTTGACATGGCTCCAATGATGAATAGGATTGATGTAATCATCAAGAGGAATCCAAAAATGCCTATTTTTCATCCAATTGACCACCCACCCCCCCCCCCCCAAAACAAAATTGTAGCGTGGCCCACGCTACGCTTTTTCCAATGTATCTATTTTCAAAATTGCCAAATTTTGACCAAAAACTCAGAAATTTTCTGCAAAAATAGGGCTCCAAGGTAGATCAATATATCTCTACCCATAATGTGTTTTTCAAAACCGAGAGACTTTTTTGTTCTCTGGCATGTTTTGAACAAAAACCACCTCCATTTTTCAAAAATAATTTCCCATTTGGTGAGAATCAAAGTTTAAAGTTGATAACTCAAAAACCAGAGAAAGTGTAGCGAGTTGGGGAAAAATGACTAGAAGGGTTTATTTGAATTAAAAATTCAAAGAGGTAGGGTGGACCACCTCATGATTTTCACTTTTCTTTGAAACTTTCTTATGCAGCTTTAGGAACATTAGGAACTTATTACATATTTGAAAATCCTACTTTGAGCAAATCCCTATTACTATTCCTTCATTTCCCGGATTTATGCATGAAATGACCAATTTTGGTGATTGGAGCCCTAATGACCTAATGATGACACTGATCTGAATGAGGACCATGATGGTATGAATGAAATGGATATGGTGACCTTGCAATGATGACTCATCGAACTCAGAGATGGTAATGGCCAGCAGGTAAAAATTGTTTGGAAGGAGTAGTAATAGTCCTAGACACACTAGCCAATGACCAAATTTTTATATGAAGACTTACTTAAACCATAAAAAATTGACTTGAAAGCCTAACAACAACTTTTGAATGAGCTCATTTGATCACTGGTGACAGGCAGAACTAACTGACACTAACACATGGGGCATTTGAAAATCAACAGGACTCATTAACATCACCATAATCATTATAAATACCACCCTCTAAAAAAAAATATACACAATAGTCAATCCACACTCTCCATCTTAGGATCTCCTTGCGAAATTATAGGAAATATTCCAAAGCCACATCTAGACATGATGTTGTTCATTCCAAACACTCTAGAGCCTTCATTTTCTTAAATGAAAATTATTGTGCATACATACAAACTATATTTTCTTGCAAAGAGGAAAGCCTTATTAGAGTGGATGGAGCTCTGCGTGGATCAATTCCTCCCATAGCTAATGGAATTGTTAATTTTCAAACCACTATAAGTAGATTATATAATCACACAATTATCCTAAAAGCCTAGGTAAATTTAAAGCTTGAGGTCGATCATAATATAAAAAATGGATACTGTGGAGATTCCAAATTCCTCTTCTCAAAACTCACACCACAGAAGCCTTCAAACTATCATAATATAAATATTCAAATAATATAATATATAAATAAATAATGTCGAAATAGTAAATATGTGGATTTGAACTTTCAATCACACTTATTTGTTGAAATTTATCTATTGAATTTTGTAGCTATGGTATATCTTCATAATTATTATTTTAGTCATTAATGTACTTGTAAAGTCAAAAGAGAAAAGTATTTGACATGTTCTTCATGTCAATTTTTAAAAGAAGAAAATTTAAATTTTTAATATTTGATTTTTTGGCTCCAAGGAAGCCAAGCCGACCCTCCTCCTAGTCAAGTCAGCCCCAATCTAAGAGACACCCATTTGACTAGACAAAAGACTATATATATGAGGCATTAAACCTCCTTCCAAAGCAAGAAAGAATCTTGATCTGTCTAAGGAAAGAAAATTTCCTAGTCTGAGGTAAGCATAGAGCCTAATTTGAGGCAAGTGAAGAGCCTAATTTGAGGGTAAATAAGAAGTCAAATGTGATGCTAAGAAGGAGACAAATTTGAGGTTGATGAGAAGCTTATCTGAATCATGATTTATGTTGCAAAAGAAGGATTTATATATGGTAAATAAGGATGAGTTGCAGACCAAACTTTAAAATTATAACCAAGTTGCAGGACCAAAAAATTAGGGGTAGATGGACGAGTTGCAAGACTAAACCTCAGAAGTATAACTAGGTTATAGGACCAAATTCTTGAGATGGTACAGGTCCAAACCTTTAAGGAAAGGCAATAGATCAGATCAAGATTGTTGGGAAAACCTATGAATTGACTAGGAGGTTGTGGACCAAGTTTTACAAGCATTCTTAGTGACTAGATGATCTAGGTATGTATCTTGTTGAACTAAAGAATTTATCTAAGGAAAAGGTTGCTAGATTTTTTATCCCATGTGGGTTTTCCCAAGGTAAATTCGAGTGTTCCATGCTTCGCTGTCTCTTCATGATTCTTATTTCATAAATGTTATATTGTTGATTTATTTTGTGAAATTTCTTAATGGTGGAATAATGGATAAGAATATTAAACATAAATGAATCATTAGAAGTAATTATCAATATAGAAGACCCTATAAAAATCAACATGGTTTCAAAGCTATGGTGAAAGAGTGTTCTTGAAAAAGAATTCATCTAGTCTTTCTCTAAGGCTTAATTTGTCAACTAGCACTAGATTCCATAGTTCAAGGATCAAAGGTCAATATTTTTCGTCCTATTTGAATAAAAACTACATTATTCCAAGTCAATACAAGTCCGAAATTTTGGTGTAAAGGAATGAGTCTTAGTTCGATACTACAATGTGCAAGAAGATAAAAAATCCATCTATGTTTTTAAAGAAGGGTGAATCCCTAAACCAAAATTTATTTCAATAGGCTAAGGAAGCCTCAGAGTTTGTGACATAAGGCCAAAAATGTATCAAGGTCCATTATAGTGAGCCGAAAAACCTCAGATGGAAGAAAAAAGGCTGAAATTTCATTTTGTGTTAAAAATAATACCTTTTATTTTTAAACTAAGACTCATATAGTCAGAAGAAAAGGATGTGATCCACTCTTATGGTTGTAAAGATAAAATCGTGTATGGATATGATTGAAGTCTTAGTCTATAGGTTGAAATACCTTAGTCCACCAAAGATGTCTCAGAGTTTGTCTCTGTGACCAAGAAGCATCATATGTGAAAGCAAGAAAATATTATAGCTAAGGAAAAAATAGTTGTATTTATGTTATACGTCATTTAAATCCTCATGCAATATTTTAAATAAGAACAAATGTTACAATGATTGAAGAAGCTAAGTCCTTAAATTTATTGAGAAGCTCAATTGATGTCACCTTAAAGGAAGCAACCCAACGAAGTTTGAAAAAGATATATGTATGAAGACATGCCAACAAAGTCATATTTGTATCTTTGAGCTCTAGAAGGCACTATACATGAAAGAAGAGTTTGGGATGATATCTTTGTTTGAAGAGTTTTCATGATCCACATATATATATTATGACTTCTAGATCTAATTGTCTAAGAAGAAGGGCCAATTATTTTAATGGATAGGTTGAAGTATTGTAGAGTAAGCATAAATTTGTCTCCATGCATGCATGCCTCAAACAATGAGATAGACGTGGGAACACAAACCAAAAAATATAGAAGTATATGGTTCAATGCTTGGAACACAAGGGATCCTTAAATAATTCTATAAGGAAAACTATTTATAATATGGAGGTGCAAAGTATGAGATCATAAAACTACAAGGATATGTCCGAATTGAATGAGATATGGTGCAATGCGAGATAATTCTGGAACTATAGCTTGATAAGACTTGAAGAAAGCCCTATACCAAAATATAAATTAGGTAACTTCACAAGCATATCACCAATATAAGGAATGACCCTTACAAGATTATTTGAAACTATGAAGTGACATTAATTAAAGTTTTAGGGTTATTTGTTTACTTTAGAAATATTATATTCTATTTAGAAGTATAAGATTATTACAAATCATTGCCACGTTGCACTTTTGAGTGAAAATCATGGAAGATGCACACCTTGATAGAAAAATTTCATTGGATATGAACAACTTATAATGAAGAAGATGTTGAATTCTCTTTTAAGGTTGAGACCAAAAATTCCTCTTAAGAAAGATTAATAATTTGCATAACTTACTAGTTGAATTGGTAATGTTGAAGCTATAATCAAGTACGATTGGACAATGGGTATTTGGATTCTGAATATAATTCTTAGCCACAAATCATGTAATCTATTGAAATGGAGTTATTGCTACAATGAGTTTGAGGAAACCAAGTTAACTATTTTGGAATGACCAAGGATAATCATTAAAAATTTACTTGATTGATTACTAACAATGATGAAAAGGGAATATCAATTCTAGGGTTTTAGAAATTTGGATATATAGGGTTTCTAAACCCTAATAGGAAAAAATGGCTTTAATAAGAAATCTCTAAGGTTTATGGACAAAACCATAGGATTGGATCTAGATCAATGTTTCCGATCAAAGTAGAAACCATAGCTCATTAAAGTAAGGATTGAAATCATGATGATGAAGTGGACGAGGTCGATAAAGTTGCAAAATAGATGAAAAAAATCTAAGATCAAGAGGGAGCTAACATTACCTATAATCTTCAAATGTCAAGTACTTTGTATCTCTCTTCTTTTATTATTACTATTGTTGTTATTGGCTATTCTCTTATCTTTATATCATTTTCTTAGTTGTAATTTTTCTTCCATGGCCTCCTTGTGAGGATTAGAAGTACATAGTAAAATATGCCAAGGACATGTAAAGAACATGGAATAAGTGGAAGAAGGAAGAAAAGCAAGATGAATTTCCTAGAATCATGATTTGTGTTGAGAGATATTGTACTAGATGAGATATGAGCTTAGAGGGAGAAGGAAGATCAAGGAGTTGGAAGTATGCATTAATTGTTCCAAAGATAAGTCAATGGTATAGCATGCATTAGTTGACATTATATACAAGTACAAAGCGAGAGTTGAGGATATAAGGTTCTCACAGAAAGAGGGAGAGGATCATGAAAAGAAGTTTGCTCTAGCCGCGAGGTACACTTATATTATAATTTATTATCTTTATGATTTTTGTTAAAAAATATATCAGACGGATGTAGAGATAATCTTTCCTCAATGAGAGAATAAGTGTACACAAGAGCTACCTCAAGTTTATGAGGTACATGAATAATTCTTATACTTGGAAGAAAAATAATGATCTGTAAAGGCTCCTTAGATTTGATACAATTTTATTGATGGATCAAGGTTGATCCTATATGATTTTTTTCTAATGAAAAATAGAAGGACTCGTGAGTCAAAGGGAGTAGCATTGATTTTCTTTGGAGGGAGCAATCAAGGCTTCCTAAGGAACCCTTGCTTTTAGCTTCAGAGGGAGTTGACTTCTAGATTTGAAATAAAGGATTTTGACTAGATAGTTGATGCACTTTAATAGTATCAGTGGCATAGGGAGAAACCATGTTTACCACGTCATGATATATTTTAGAAAAGGAATCAACTTAGGGTAGCAGGAAAGTAGCCATGATGATGGACCTAGTGAAAGAAGTAGATCAGTTTATGGTTGACCATGTAACTCAAAATGTGGTAAAGTAACAAACAAGGTACAATTGGTCATGACAAAATTAGTTATGGTTTGAGATATGAATCAAACAGAGAAGCACAACTGCATGGATTCAAAAATTAATATTGGGAAAAGAGTGTTGAAGACACAACTAGTTTATCATTTCAATGTGCAGGAAGCATAAACTTGTTGCACTCAAAGGCTGAGTATATTGCAGCTTGAATGATGAGTTGTGAAGAAATATGGATTTAACTTACAAGATTGTTTGATCCAGTGCAGTTGATAACATGCTGAAAGGTCGAGGCACCTTGGAATCTAGTACCAAGACATGTTACAAAATGGGAGTGGCAAGGCTCCAATATGTTTCTACTAATGAGCAAATAAATGATATTTTTACAAATCCTATGTCTAGAGAAAAGTTTGTATACTTCAGGGACAATATTATACTTGTTGAGAATGCCTATCTCAATGAGAGGGAGTGTTGAGGAGATATCATCATGGACTGCCATTCTCCCCGTGTCAAGTATATTGACCCAAATTAGGGAGAAAGGTTTGACAAAGAACATTCATTCTTCCTTTGTCTAGTATATTGACTTGAATGAGGAAGAATGGCCTTAGAGCATCAGGTTCATTTATAATTAGTCCCCAAATTACTCAGTGAGAGTGTGGCATTTGGAGTTTCACCATGTGTAAAAAATATTGACCCGAATGATGGTGGACCAATACTAGCCTGGATGCCATGTGTCAGGTACCAAATCGAATTGTGGTGACTAGTTGATGCTAAATGATGTACCAAGTGTCTCAAGTACTAACCCAATCTATGGTAAGGATGTATCATGTGTCTGAAGTACTACACAAAATTATGGTAAGGATGTACCATGTGTCTGAAGTACTGACCAAAATTATGGCGAGGATATACCATTGGTCTCAGGGATTGGCCCAAATTATGGTGACTTGTTTATGTTGTTGACTTACCATGTGTCAAAGTTTTTTGACCAGATTATGGTAATTTATTGATGCTACTGGTTCACCATGTGCCACATTTTGTTTGACCTAATTATGGTGATGATTTTTTATAACCTTTCCTTAGAGAAATTTCTCAACATGAGAGCATATATATAGTCATTATGAATACCTCACTATCTAAGTGAGAGCGTTGAATTTTGTAGCTACGGATGGTCTTCATAATTATTAATTTATTCATTAATGTACTTGTAAAGAATGTTCTTCATGCTATTGTCAAAAGAGAAAATTATTTGACATGTAGGCTTCATGTCAGTTTTTAAAAGAAGAAAATTTGAATTTTTAATATTTTAATTTTTGGCTCCAAAGAAGCCAAGTCGACCCTCCTCCTAGTATAGCCAACCCTAATCTAAGATGCACCCTTTTAACCCAACAAAATACTATTTATATGAGGCATTCAACCTCCTTCCACACCAGGAAAGAATCTCAATTTTTCTAAGGAGACATATATGAGACTGATGAGAAGCTTATCTGAAGCACACATTTTGTTGAAAAAGGACAAATCTCCGGTAAAGAAGGACTCAATTGCAAATTGAAATTCAGAATTTTAACCATGTTGTAGGATCGAAATCCTGGGGGTAGATGGACGAGTTTCAAGACTGGACCTCAGAAGTATAATCAGGCTGTGAGATTGAATTCTTGAGATAGTATAGGACTGAACCTTTGACGAAAGGAAATAGATTATATCAAGATTGTTGGGAATACCTATGACTTGACTAGGAGGCTATTACCAAGTTTGAGAAATCATTCTTAATGACTAGATGATCTAGGTATGTCTCTTGTTGAATTGAATAATTTCTCTAAGGAAAGTTTGCTGGGTTTTTCCCCCATGTGGGTTTTCCAGGGTAAACTCTTGATTTTCTTGTTTGGTCGTCTCTTCATGATCCTTTTGTTATAAAATTTATATTGTTGATGTCTTATATGTAATTTATTAATGATGGAATAATGGATAATAATGTGAAAAATAACTAAATCAGTAGAATTAATTATCATTATAGAATACCCTATAAAAATCAACACTGTCTTCTAATGAATATGGAAACAAGAAACTACATTATAGCATATGAAAAACAAAATCTTGCTGACCAACATAGTGATATGTACTACATATCCTTTATATAATAGAAAGAACATGGAATATACAATGTATCTAAACACATGCAAGAGACAATTGGTTTGATTGTGTTAAACCATATCCCTAATCTGATCACCTAGTGCACCCTCATGTAGGGATGCAAGTGCAATGACTTCACTAGGAATGATTAGGACAAAGTATCCAATAACTTGACCTCTCAATTGGAATTAAATTTTTGCATGCAACCTAGTAAATTATGAAATCCCTCTTAGAATATAACACCTATTAAATACTAGGTAGCCTAGGAATATGCACCTTAAATAAGTATAGACTATGCATGCAATCCAAAAAATAAATTGAATTGAAGACTAATGAAATGAAAAGTATAATTGCTAAATGTCAACCATTTGTAAATTTGAATTAGTTGAAGGTGGAAATTTTGGAAATATATTAAGATGGGTGCATGCACGTGTAGTATACTCTCCTACATCACCATGCCATCTCTTTTCTAGTATTACTACACAAAAATATGTGATGATATATAATGATGAATAAGAAAAAATTAAGAACATGAATGCTCCCTCTTTATAAGGAAAGTGTTCTCCACCAAACCTAATCTCTCCTTGAACATCTCAAACTTCCCCTTTGTAAGGATTAGTCAAGATATCCACAACCTATAATTGAAAGGACTTACTCAAGAACCATTGCTTCCTTCTTAAATTTTTCCGAAGAAAATAATATCAAATGTCAATGTGCTTGGAGTGCTTGGAGCACATGTTTTGTGGGAAAGCGATGGATCTACCTCAAGATAACCATATATTGGTTCAAAGTGTTCAAACTAGAAGATATATCAAGTTTTCCATTAACTAGATTCATCAAATATATAATTGACTATTTTTACACTAAAGTATCTACCAAATTTGAATCTAATTCAACGTTCAATTTTAGATTTGGTATCATAGAAGTGGCTAAAGGTTTACAATTTATCACTTGAAATATTTATAATATCTCTACTATGTAATTTTCATTCCCAACAAAAATATTTCCTATACAATCATCAATCCTTGAGAACCAAACACGTGTTACTTACATTGGCTGATAAAGGGATTCTTTAACCTATTTCCTTTACATCCATCCAATATAACTATCAACTAGAAGCTAATGCTAAAGAAATAATAGTATTAATAGAAGTATACTTGGAAACTGAAATGAAGTTCTAATAGTCAACTCCCTCTCTCTCAGGGAATCTCCTCACTATGAACCATGCCTTGTACTTCTATGTTTCCATTGAAAACATGCTTCACCTTGTATAGCCACTTGAAAATGAAAACAAAAAATCCCCTTAGGTCTAGGCACAATATCCCACACAACATTCTTCATGATGGAATTGTACTCCTCTACCATGTAATCCTGCCATACCTGCTCACTTGTTTCCTCCTCAAAACTAGAAGGATTTGCATCAATCATGGAAGAAATATGTGAAACATAATTTAAAATTACTTAGGAAGATGGATTATTTGAAAATAAGTACTTGGGACCCCAAATTTCTCCTCTATATCCTACGATGTCTATATAAGCCATATATGCCTCCCATTTGTAGTAGATGGTAAAACTATCTTTGCTCCTATACTAGAACAATGGACCTATCTTATTTGAACCTAACTTCCCTAAAAAATGTGGATCAAGATTTGGGGAAATTTTTTTTATCTACTCCTCAATCATTATTGGAAGCTCTTAGGACTTGGAATACCAAGCATATTCATCAAGGTTCACATCACAAATCACTACCATCTTCCTCTGAGGTTTGTAGCCTTAGATGTTTTCTATAGCTAATTAAAATACCCTTGAAACTAGAAGAATACATTTTTGTTCCCTTTCCCTATAAACATTAATATAAACTAGAATCCCAAACTAATATTAAATAGACCACTATATGATTTTTCATCTATCTTGGTACTTTCTTGATGAAAAAATTTGAGGCATTAACTTGCAAGTCCCATTTTAGTGGTGGGTTATGGTTTGGAGATTTAGGGTTTTGAACCTTCAAAATCCATCTGGAGTCATCAAATGGAACTTTTTGGGTTAAAAAATTTGTAAGCATATCTTTGGCCCTTAAGTTTTATTCTATGTATTGAGATATTTCCAACAACGCAAAAATCACCTCAATTAGAGCTTGTATATGGAAGTTATGCCTTCCACAAGTTGACCTACCATGTTGACAACAATCGTACACATGATGCAAACCCCCATTACTAAAAAATGTGGGACTATCCATGCGTGGAATTTAAAGAAGATTATAGAAGGTCCAAATTATTATCACTAATTGAGGGTTGAGGATGAAAAACACTAACCTTGTATGACTATATGTAACAATCCAAGCACCATAAAAATAATAAAATTTCAATGCATACAACCATCAAGGGGGGAACCTCCTTTTACAATTAATCCAATAAGAAAAACAATAAGAGATGATCTTAAGACAAAGGGTACAATTATAATGAAATGAAATAATGAAAGTTTCTAGCTAGCATATTGAATATGCCTTACATATGTAATAACTCAATATCTAGGGCTTAATAATGGGTTTTATGATTAACATTCTCATCCCCTTCAACCAAGTATTTTCCCCAACACTTCACTAATTGTGGGTGTTTTTACATGAATAACTCATCTTCTTGTGTTTCCCATTTCACTGGTAAGTCCTTCCATTTGATGAGGTACTTAGTATGTGCTCGATTTTGAAACTACTCAACTCTTGTTTCAAGGACTATTTCTAGTTATAGTCTAATTTTCCTTTCTTCATTAATCTTTGGTAAAATAGTTTGTATTGGGATCTTGTCAATGATCGCCTTCTTGAAATAAGAAACTTGCAAGACTAGATGTACATGTGGAGATAGATGTAACTCTAATTTGCAAGCCATAATTTTGATCCTTTGTAACGCCTTATAAGGGTCATAATACCTAGGTGCTAACTTATTTTCCTTCTTTTTTTTCTTGAAGGACATATGTTTATATGATTGTAGCCTCAAACATAATCAACCCCCAAATTCCCTTTCACTATGATGTTGATCTCTTTGTTTTTGCATCCTATTTTATTTTATAATCAATTTTTCCTTGAATAGTTTGAGAACATCTTGTTAGTGCCTTATGTGGTCCTCTACTACTCGAACCTTTGCATCCTCTTTCAAGCGATATGTGATGAATGGAGGATTATATCCATAAAATACCTATTGTAGTTGCTACAACACCCTCCAAAATTTTGGCCTATACCTAATTTCAGAGTCTTCCTTGATCTTTTTCAGCATTGTTGTAAACTTTGAAACTCATTCCATGTGTTTTCTTAGAGTGTTGTGTTCACTTTTGCAAGCTGGGAAAAATGTCGTCTTTTAGCATGTTTGTTGTTGCATCATGTATATAACCCTGTTATGGTGGTTCCAAGAGGTCATCTTTGTGAAAATGAGTTGTTTTGACCTTATAAGTACGTGTCACACTCATTTCCCAAGTTTTTAGCACTGTCACACAAGTGTCACCATGGTCGTCGCAAAGTCTATCTTTAGCGTCGTACTTATCGTAACTTGTCGTAAAGATTTTGCATGGAGGGAAATGATTTTTTCATGTGTTATTAGTGATATATGTTGTCAAGTTGTCAAATTATTCTAAGTGTGTGATCACAATGAAAGTTTTATCACTGTTCACACTAGTCTTGCAGATTTGACACTTAGCCATTTTCAGAAAAACTCCCTAACCAAGCAACCTAGCTTCACCTGGCCTCCCTGAGCTGTGCACTACGAAGTATCAGTACTCTAGCTATGAAATTGCTACTTGGTACTATGCAGTGTGCAGTTCCTGTATCCCAGAACTGCTGCACTGCACAATTTCTGTGCCCAAGCTCTGCCCTTCACCTCTAGAATTGCGCAATCCTGTCTCCCAGCCTGGCTTAAACTATGCACTTTAGAGTCAAAATCCTCAAGCTAATTCCTTTGGCTATTGAACTGTGCGCCTACACAATATCCCAGCCTCCCTTGTCCCCCAGAACTACGAAATATGCTCACTCATTTCCCATTCCCTTAGCCTATCTCATTGGCTCCCGAAACTACGAAATTTTCTCCCTCAGGCCGACCTGAACTGCGCATTACGTAGTTACCGAGCCCCTATTCCAAGTCTGTCACTAGTTCCAGGCTCAATCTATGGATCAGAATGAACCATCTTATACTAGGGGGTTTTCAGATTGATGTTGTCTCATCATGAATGAATTGTAGGAACAAGTACCCTATCATGTCATGGCAATATTATGAAGAAGGAGAAGAAGCAGGGAAGCATTCTCAAAGACAAGTTTGTAGCTGAATTCACAAGTCAATCAATCATGGGAAAGTGAAGGGACACCAGTTTGCGACCGCTATCAAAGTCTTGACATCATTGAAGATTACTTATCACCAAGCCACGCAGAGGTGAAAAGAAGAGCATTTTTAAGAAGACATTCAACACTCAGCAACGATAGTGTCTTGACATTGCTACATCATCAAGAAATCCATGTCAGCAGTGCCAAGTCATGTCATGTCATGAATAGTTACATTCCACATCATTGTAGCTAATGATGTAACATATGTTTCATAAATGTACTGTAAAGTGAAAGTCCAAAGGACATGTGTGGAATACAAAGAGTCATGTAAAGTTGAAAAGTCATAGGAAGTCAAATAATCATTAGGGTAGATGAAGAGTCACAAGGAAGGTGAAGCATCGCCTCCTCATTGTTATATATACCCCCTCATTGTAAGAGCAAAGGAATTTTCACCTTGGCTCCTCCCACAAAGCATTAGAGAGATAAGCTAGTTCTTTTGGGGAGCAAGGAGTGGATCCAACGCTCCACTATTGGAGCTAGTGATGTTCATTGTATACATGTGCCTTGGAAATTTTACTTAATAAAAGAAGCCTTCAAGGCCATCATGTTCTTCATGCATGGATTATGAGTGTTTGTAAGACTATTATGCAGGTATTTGTACTTCATGTTTGCTTTCACATGTGCTAAGATAGTTGAAATTTCAGTTATTTTAGTACTTACCTTGTTGAGAATGTGCTGTAATGGTTGTTATTACTATCCCATCCTTGTGGACTATTCCACGGGATATTTGACAAAAATTTCTCATTTGTTGGTTGTAACGACTGTCGCATCACTTTTGGTCTATTCCGTTGGATGTCAGACGGATCCCTATGGTTCATGTGTGTCTCTTCTTCGGTGGTACTATTAACTCTCTCTTAGAGGATCACTTTTATCCCCTCTCCGTGGTAGAATAAATTTGACACATTTACAATCAGAAACTCACCAGGAATACCTTCTTTCTTTTTTAGGGAACAATTGCATCCCTCTCTCTTGCTGACAGTTAGAGCCAAGGAAAATCTTTAAGAACTTGGAAACCAAGCCTTTATACCGGATGGGACTCCTACACCAAACAATGAGAGGTCTAATTGGGAATTTATATCAGGGAGATCCCGTAAATGCTTGCAGGTCCAACACCATTAACAATACCTAAAATGGGGATATTTTTGATGAAGTATGGAAGGATGTGTTATTCCATCATTCTACCAAGGGAAATCATTAAGTCATTATATCTATTTATTATATGCAAAGCAATGAAGATATCCTTATAGAAATCTATTCATAATCTCAATTTTCCCATTAGATTTAGGATGGTAAGATGAGGTATGAGCCAATTAAGTATAAAAACATGAAAATAATTCAGTCCAAAATTTCCAATTAAAAATTGAATCTCTACAAAAAAGAACCAAGATAAAATACAATATTTTTTTTCCTTTCACAAAGCCATTGATACCATACACATTGGTATTGTTCTAACTACAATGATGCAATAGTTACCCTCTGTAAGGATGGTGTAGAGTAATACGAATTAGAATTACTATGATTTTTTTTATAGATAAGATAAGATAATTTTATTAATGTTCTTCAAGTGACTAGAAAGTAGGTCAAAGGGAGTAAAAAATACAAATAGTGTATAAATATAATGTGGAAGTGAAAAAACAACTCCTATTTGGAAAAAATAATCTAAAGAATGTAAAAGAGAACTAAGTATCTATCCAAAACCTATAAGCTAGTAGATTGACAAAAGTATAACATAATGTAGTTTGATGAAATTAGAATCCTCAAGACCAAAGATCTCACAACTACATGACAAAGGGAGAAATGATGATGTCAAATCACGATAGCTCTAATGGTGGATGATGATGAAGTGTTCAATACATGCAGTCATTGATCATTATAAATGATTCAATTTAATTATAAGCAATATCCCCTAGGAGTATCTAGGACTAAGAGAATCCAATTCTAAAATCATAAGGGAAACAAAAGAGTGAGAAAACCCTACTCTCTCTAACTATCCAAGATGGAAATAAAGAAAATCCTTATAGAATATTGGCTACTTAGTTGATGCCATTGAAAAATTTAGGGATACAAATTTATCTTAAAGTTCAGAAACCTTGGCGAATCTTGTTACTGCCTAATATGAAAACGATAAAAATGTTTGGTTATATTTTTGTAAAAATATTCAAATTTATAATGATTTATATTAGTCTCTATAAATTTTGACAAATTTTAAGGTAAAATAATTTTATCCTATAAAACTTGAATGAATCATTTTTAGAAAAAAATGGAAACTAGCGATTATTTTTGGGAAAATCATGAAAAATTATACTAGTTGTGAATATTAACCCTTAAAATTTTCCTTGATTGAGGCTATGAAGTATCCTAAGGGCCAATAGGATAATAGCCCTAGGTTCATCTCGATCTAGCCTATTTCTTGGTTGAATGATGATGTGTGACTAATGTCCTAAAGAGGAGCACCTCATGCGTCTCAAAGATGTAGGGTTTCTGCTTAAGTGGGATGTCAAGATAGTGATATCCAAGAAGTGAAATGAGGTATCACTCATCTAAAGTATAATGTTTCCTAGACCTTTATGTGCAACTTGCTTACTCAATTTGGTGATGAAACCTAGAAGTAGGAACTCACTTCCTAAGAGTCACCAATGATAACAAGGAATTCAAGGATTGATATTTTTTTTAATCACCTCTTTCTTGAAAAGTGCATAAAATATCTAATCAATATAATATAAAAAAGTGCAGATGGAGACCAAAAAGTCCTAATAAAGGCAATAGTAATGATCTTCGATCTTGTAGTAGAGATAGCATATAAGGGTTAGGAGAATTTATGTCTTTGTTTCTTGTAAGTAATAGAGATTGTATGTCCCATATGACTATGATATATGGTAATTAGTCTCTATTTGGAGTTTTAGGGTCCCACCTAAAATTAACTTAAGGGTATCCTAAAAGTATACATCCAATGTCTCTATGTCTAGGGGGACTGGCAATGATTTTGTCTTGTAAATCCTAGAAATGCTATAAATAGAAGGCCAAATTATTGTTGAGGTTATCCAATGACATAGTCCAAGTAGCTTGCATATACTATTTGTATATATCCTATTAAATGGACTAATTTAAATATTATCAAGATCCTTAGTGTATCTAAAAAGTTCTTGAAAAGGGTTAGACAATTTAAGGAGATGGAAACTAACTATAGAAATTGACACACCTCTAAATAACACCAATGTGAACAACCATAAGGTGTCAGTTGAGGTGACAACCCTTGGTAACTAGGGTGCTAAGTTTGGATATCTATGTCTCCCAAAAGGAGCCTAAAAGGGAGCCCTAAAATGTTCTGAATTTGCATAGAAAAGAGACCAAACTAATATGATATCAAGATGAAAAGGTTGGGTTCCAAAATTGGCTTGGAAAATGGGTTTGGGAACCATGCAATTGCATCCCATGATGGAATTAAGGAGAAGGGTATTGTATTTCAAAGTTATACTAAGAGGGGGTGTGAATGAGTACTGAAAATTGTTACTTATTTAATTCCATCCAAACATCATAACACATCAATATCGTAATTTTAATAAGTAATACAAGATATATGTGGAACCTCTTACGAGAGAAAACCACATGAATTCCTTATATAAAAAAATATTGTAGGCACTAACCTACTATTACATCAGTTTGTAGGCACCAACCTATAAGAGACACCAATCCCCTTTGTTGCTTTTTAGGAACCAAGCTATAGGAGTTACCAATACCCTATGCTTCTTTGTAGACACCGACCTACAAGAGACACCAATCCCTTTTGGTGCAATTATTCATAGGCATCAACATACTTCACTGAGTTTGCTTGCCTCTTCCTAATATATGTTAGTTTATTCTGTTTTCACAAAATCTTCTTGTTCTTTTTTCTTCACTAGCTCTATTAGTTTATTCTGCATTCACCAAGTCTACCTGTTGCTTCTTCCTTCACCAAGTCTACTTCTCCAAAAACTTTTTGCTTTTGGATTCTTCCCAAGAATGATTGCATAAGATTCCATGTACCCAATTTTACCTAAATATCTATTCTTTTTCTCATCCAAATTTCACAGTGTGAAACATCTCAGAAAGAAAGTCATAGCAAAAATGACAAGCTAACCTGCTTGAAGCATGTTTCATGAGCATTAAAGAACACTAACTCCCTCAAATAAATCTCCATAATTTTAACAATACAAGTACTAAAATTTCTACCATGGGTACCTTGATATCTCTTCTAAGTTTCCTCCAAATTTCATATTTTAAAGCATCATAGAAAAAAATATATAGCTAAAATACCAAGCTGACCAATTTGAAGAGAGTTTTTGGAGCATTCAAGAAGCCTAACTTTCTTAGAGCATATCTCTGAAACTATAATGAACTAAGGTATTTAATTTGAACCACATATACATGATGATTTTCTATCTATATCCTCCAAGTTTCACAATTTGTGATACATATGAGAACAAAAGCTATAGCAAAAATGCCAAGTTGACCAATATAAAAAATATTTCAGGAGCATTCAGGAAGCCTGACTTCCTTAGACCATATCTATTAAATTATAGTGAATAAAAGTCTGAATTTTGAAACATGGGTACATGAAAATATTTTATATATATCCCCCAAGCCCCACTTTCCAAAACATATTAGAAGAAAAGTTATAGCGAAAATGCCAAGATGACATATTTGAAAAATATTTCAGGAAGCCTAACTTCCTTAGACCACATCTATGAAACTATAGTGACACAAGGTATGATATTTTAACCATAGGTACATGAATATCTTCTCTATAGCTCCCCCAAGTTTCAATATCTAAAATGTCACAAATAAAAATATATAACAAAGCTTCCAAGATGGCTCGTGCACTCCATAAATCACATTTCTGCTTCCACCTTTAGACTCCAAGAATCACCCCAAAAGCTATTCTTCGACTCCTCTTGCAACCTCAAATCTCTTCTTTGATGAATTCACATTAAAATAGACCCATATGCCCTTTATTTGTAGTGTTTGTATGCTCACTTATGGTGATGACTTGTAAAACTAGTTGGGTCAGCCTGCTTGT
This sequence comes from Pinus albicaulis, assembly GCA_034641835.2. Taxonomy (NCBI): domain Eukaryota; kingdom Viridiplantae; phylum Streptophyta; class Pinopsida; order Pinales; family Pinaceae; genus Pinus; species Pinus albicaulis. Next base: position 85,590,928 of record CM076572.1, read on the forward strand.
ACTTTGGATGGGTCATCTTGATGAAATATTTCATATCTCCTCATTCCTATGGAGTTAGAGGGAGTGCCATATACAATTGGAAATATCTTAGAATAAGCTTCTCAACCATATATTTTGATCCCATTTGAGCTAGGTAATTGGAGTAAAAATGCATTCAAAGATAGGGTATCTAAGTGGGGCATCAAAAATCCAAAAAACAATATTTCCAACAATCTTCATTTTCCAATCTTTATCTTGGACATAAGTAGGCTCCCCCTATCATTGACATTCCAACAAATGGTATGGAATTTCTTACTCCTAGAAGTAGAGGTGCAAGTCATGGATCTTAAACATGTTGAAGATCATAACCTTGGCTTTACCTGGGTTGATCAATAGCTATTGTAGGTAAAAATAAAACTAGCTAGGGCATAAGTGCATCTCTATAGGCCCTTAGGGAGGCTAGGAGGTCCCACGAGAGAGATAAATACATGATGGGGGAGGCAATGGTAGCCATATTGGATTTTGACATGGACGAAGGACTCTAGATTCTCAATGTAAGTCCAAGAAGGGTGAAAGGGGACACACCTACTTAACCCTAATGCTCCTATTAATGAAGTTGGAGAGTTTATGTGACGTTGGGAGACAACTAAAGACAAACTTACAGTCTCATGCTGGGAGATTGAAGGGTCTTTGAAATGCCAAAGTTGTGAAGTCTTTGGAATAGAGAGCATCTCAGTACTTTGTCAAAAACTTTCTGAATGTGTACACAGCAACAAATTTTTTTTCAAATATTGATAACAAGCCTCCTTGATAATAGCCTTGAATGTGAAAATTGTGCTTCATTATCTAATATTCATGGAAGAAAATAACTTTAGCTTTCCCTTTATCCCTAAGGTGACTACTCTCCAACTCATCTAAATGTTGTAGATGCAAAAACTATAACATATAATTTGAAGATAATTATGCCTCACCATAATAGTAGTCTGATAATTATCTGTATCAAAGCTGGTTCCCAGTTTAAGAATTAGTGACATAATGTGACCGGTCCATACACGGGGAAAACCAAATCAAACCACATAGTTGAATAGATAAACAATGCGTGAATCCAGATAGCCGATGCATGCTTGAGGAACTGGGCTTGGAAGCCTTCCTCATCCACTATCTCTCTGGTGTTCATAACCTTGACTGCTCTCATGATATCTATTGACTTTTTTTCCACATAGATCAGCATACGGTCTGCCTTTCACTACTATGAAAAACTTATCATTCCAATAATATGGTCTAAAACATAATCACAAAGAGTTAAGTGGTACGGCTATTTGCACCTCAGTCAAAAGACACTCTTGATAAATCAAACATGCATATTAAGAATTGCACATTTCAGAATAAAAACACTGGATCACATCAGGATTGGGAAATTTAACTAACATAACCTAAGGAGAAGGCAAGTTTACCTGAGAACAAACCATTGTCAAAGCCTCACATTGAGTAGGGTTCACCTTTCCCTGCAACAGTTCATAGATTTAAAAATCAAAATCTTTGCTAAAAATTAAAAGCTTAATAAAGTTAGTACAATTAAGTAGAAAATGATTTTAAAAATAAAATACATTAGCCAGTCATGACACATTGCAATGTAAATAATTATAATGATGATTAACATTCATCAATATAGTAAAAAAAACTTAACAAACATAATAAATAAATAGAATTGCATGCTTTTAGGACTTTCTCCTGTCCATGCTTGATAGCTAGTTGTTCCTTGCAATGGATATATGGATGTTTCAAAAGTTTGCCAACTTATAAACAGAATAAAAGTGCAAAAGGTATATACTCTGAAGCCTAGGTATAATACATACAGGCATGATGCTGCTCCCAGGTTCATTTTCAGGTAATATCAGTTCACCTAGTCCACAGCGAGGTCCACTGCAAAGAGAGATAAGTTAGTACCATAATTTTAGTCTGTATGTTAATACCTGACAATACTACTGATCTGGAGTACAGGAAAAATACCTTCCTAGGAAGCGTATATCATTTGCTATCTTCATTAGAGAAACTGCAACAGTGTTCAATGCTCCACTGGTTTCAACAAAAGCATCATGTGCTGCCTAAAACAACAGAGAGAAGTGAACCATAAAATATAATGTCTTTACTAGGTATTGTTTAACATTCCCAAACAAATCATTGGGAAAGAGGAAAATGCATGCCTAAACTTTTGTCTTTATGGAAATGAGATTGATAAACATTGCTCAAACATATCACCAACGCCATATGCTCTTCTTGAAAATACCTTTTGTAGAAAGAAGACTGATAAATATTGTTTAAACACATTACTGATAAGCTAATTAAATTCAAATTTAATTAGATTGCAGATTCTTAGAATTTGAGTAATATGATAGAAGTGACATAATTTTTTGAATTCACTACTGTCAGATTTTAAAATAATATTCCGTGGCTTCGTCAACATCATATGGCCTTCTTTAAAATAGTTTGTATACTAGTGCATCTGCATAACATGAAAGACATTATTTACAGTACAAGAAAACAAAACCACTGATCCATACTCTATGTTCCCTACAACACAACAGCATATCCGATTAAAAAGTAGCTTTTACCACCTAAATGTGCATGCCATCTTATCATTAATTGATAATTAAATTTCACAAGTAGCCTTACGTGTTAAATAATTATCCTCCAGACAGCATTTCACATGTTTCAACATCCTCTTCAGACACAAATTAATAAGCAAACTTGTAACTCAAGCTATTGAAGAAGGCATTTCTTGGCAATGCTTACATTTATCAAAATTTGTACTTGTTAAAAATATAGATATTAGATAAACACTAGAATTTCTTATTTTTGACGTACCAGAGCTTCAAATTTGTTTTCAGCTGTAATAAATGGTAGCTGTGTTTCTTTAGCAACAGCTGCAGCAATTTTAATGTCAAACCTACCCAAGTTCACACAAAAGCATATCAGATCAAAACGAACCAAAAATAAGAACTATAGTTATATATTAAAAATTAAAATCAATCAAAAATAACTATAGCTAAGTCCTTAAACTTGTTTTTAAAGATTAAAAAAAATAAAATTATGATTAAATAGAAATTATTATTAATGAATAAATTAGACATTAATACATGATAAGTATCAAAACATTTAACTATAATACATCTTACATGATAATTATCTAACCACTTAACTATAATACATCTTACATGGTTTAAATTTTAAAAAATCATATAAATTAATTAAATTATAAATTTATTTTAAATTATTATTATTATTATTAATTATAAAAATAATATATGAGTTAAATATATATACATTTTAAAAACATGTAATAATATTCTTAACCATAAAGATTCATTTCATTTTACCATTGAAATTCATAACTTGTAAATAGGTTTTGTTACAATAAGATGACTTATCAATATCACATGCATCATATCACACTTGTTCATCTGATATTTTCTTTAATTAAGTTGAGATAAATTAATTAAAAAATATAACTAACTTGGAGATAAATCTATCAATACTTTTATAAATATTCTAACATATTCTATAAAAATTAAATCTCTACCATAATTAAAATTTTGGAAAGTCTTTTAGAACCCTATAAACTTAATTAAAACCTTAAAGAACAAAACTAAAATTTAAAAGTTAAAACTATTATAGCTTGGCCAAAAAATTTCGGAACATCTTAGAGAAAATCTTTGATTGAACAGATTAATTAGCGTTTAAGCAACAAATCAAATATAAAGATTAGGTACATAATATGGCATATGACTCGAGCATATTCTAAACAAGGTTATTCTCAAACCCAATTCATTATTAGTATAAGTGAAAATATTTGTGATTGTGAGAGTTTAATGATAATTTCCTTACTTAAGTTCAAGTCTTATTGACATGATACATATACTGAATATAAATGAGAATATTCATAATTGAGAGAATTTAATAATAACTTCCTCACCCAAATTCAAATCTTATTAACATGATACATGATAATACTCCCTGAATTACCATGGTATTTAAAATGCCTCTATAATGTTTGTGTTTAAGTTGACTATGTACTCTTCCTGAATTCTTGCTAATAGAAGAAAAAATAGAAAATGGGAAAATAATTCTCTCACCCTTTTTTAGTATTAAGACCAGTTCCAACAGCAGTCCCTCCTTGCGCAAGCTGTTATAAAACATTTCACCCTATCAAATTTTTGAAGGAGGCAAGGTATTTATTCATAAAAATTTCAGTGGATCTTATACCTGGTATGTGTGTTCACATCTATGGATCTGGTTGATTTTCCATTTCTTTTCTAATTGGCAATTGGGGGATCCAATTAGATATTATCTACGACTCTATACTTGATTAAGAATCTCATGTGATGGGTATGTTTTGCCAGATCACATTATTTTTGGTTTTAGGAGCAATGTTGCATATTTTGAAAGTGATTACCCACTTCACTTTCTCATGATGTATTATGTACTATTTTTATTTATCATAATATAAAACAACGTTTTTTTCTTTCTGAAAAAAAAAATATATGAGGAGGGCAAGACATTTATTCATAAAATTTCAGTGCATCTTATACCTGATATATATGAGGTAATGTGTTTATAACACGGTCTACGCCATATTTCACCTGCAATTTTCCACGAAGAAAAATATAATCAGACAAGCGATCTATCAATTCGAAAAACTCGATCAGCTAATTTGTGTAGGTATGACTTCCCTAACTTAACCCAAAGCCTATGGATAGGGTTTAAGAAAAAAACCTGTGTTGCATAACCACTAAACTCTTGACCCAGAGTTAGCGGCGTCGCATCTTGGGTATGCGTACGCCCAATTTTCACGATATCCATGAATTCATTACTCTGTACTCAAAAGATTGAATTTAAAGAATATAGAATGTCAACCAAACTCCTGCTAACTACACCAAAATTAAGTGGATGAAGTAATTATGTGTGGGAGATCAATGAAAATATTTTCATACTACAAAACGGAGTTGTCTTTAGTGCGACTTTTTGAAGTTTCAGGGGCCAGAATCTGGTGAAAATTTTTAAGGTAAAATCTTGGTTTTTGTTATTCAAACTGGTTTTCTGACTCTATATATGGATTCAACACCCTCAAGAACCTCCAAGACACTTCCATTGTGCAAAGTTAGCAATCAAACTTCTCTTTTCAATAAATTCCTGCCGGAATTTAGAGAAATTACACCGTAAAAAGTCACTGTAAAAGCCTTCAAAAAGTCACACTAAAGACTACTCGCTAATAAACTGAAGCTCTTATTTAACTAATTAAAAGACCAAACATGTAGTAAAAGTATTGTTTCCTAGTTTAGCAGGGTCCATACAACTCAATCAATAAAACGCTAGGCGAGAAACTATTTTAATTGAATAGAACTGATTTTGACATAAATTAAGCATTATACTTATATTGAATATAAGTTTTATTTTTAGGAATATATAAATGTTATTTATTTATTTATTTTTAAACAAGGAACTAAGCAATTTTTCTGGGAATATGTAACAGCGCTCAAGCCACATATATCAGTGACTCATGACTTCACAAGAACCCAGGCATCCAGCAACTAAGACATTTTGGTCATTGACCAGCCATTATTATTATTATTATCTAATTTTAAGGTCACGGTCAAGCCACACACTATATTTGACTGCTAAGTCTGTTAAGGCATACATACTCTGCTCCCTTTGGTTTTGAAAATTTGACCTCTTAGGAGGAAACACATGGTCTTAACCATTGGACCCATTCAAGCTATATTACTAAAGATATAGATTAATTTTGATTTTAGATTTACTAAATTAAATTAGTAAATAAATAAATCTCTTTTCATTTTAAAATTTATATATAAAAAAATAATATTTTTAAAAGTTTAATAAACATCTAATTTTAAATTAAAATATATATAAACTATTTAATTATTAATTTTATATTTTTTTATTTTTATTTTAATTTTAAACCAATTAAAATATCAAACAAGAGATTACTACATATCTACGCTACTAAATTGAAAAGCCCATCCCAAAACAACACAAAGTAAAACAAGTCCCAAAACCACAAGAGGTATTCCTCATTTTGTTATCATTACTCATTAGACTTTGTTTATACCTTTGCTTCCAATGTATATTGGAGCCGCTGCAAGTTTGGTATGAATTTTGAGTTCAATTCCACGGCTGCAGCAATGTGCATAACCTGTCAGCATTTCAACCAGCTATCAATTTCATAGACATGAAATAGATCCCCGAAAAAAACTATCATATTATTTATATATATATATATAATTCTGACATAAAGCATGCACAGGAAGAACAATCTAATCCCTTCCCAATCCACAGGGTGCCTTTATTGCACTGATTCTTTTAAACTTTTCAAAAAGCTTTGTACCGATTCTCTTAAAAATTAAGAGAATCAAAGTATTTCCTATGGAATACAGAACATGGTCAAATATTGTGTCATAAATTTTTGAAAAGGATTTGAACGGATTCTTTGAAAAAGTAAGGAAATCAAAATATTCCCTATGGATTACAGAACATGGTCATAACCCAAAACAGCGACAAGGTCCATAAGGCACAATATTTTTAGCTTAACCATCATAATTGTTTGAAAAATAAAGGAAATATCTATTTCACATGGTAGTAAAAACGGTAATATTTTTATTTTAGAAATATTTTAGAAATATGCAATTGAGTCAAGCTAGTTCAAAAAAATGAACTCCAATTGAGTTGAGTATGGGTTTAATATATATTTTTGTCTCTTGTGAGTTGAGTATGGGTTTAATATATATTTTTGTCTCTTGTCTGTCAGATTTTTTTTGTTTGTATTCTAGGATGGTAATTGAACATACATCTTTAGATTTCAATAAAATGAAGTATGATGTTGAACATATATTTGTCTTTTGTTTGTCAGATTCTTGTTTCTTGTTTGTATTTTAGAATATTTTTGGAATTTGTGATTGAGTTAAGGAGGAAGGCATTTGAACACACATGTTTTTGTCTTTCTAGCACACTTGTTATTGAGTTATTATAGAACTTGGGCTTTCGTTTTTTGTTCCATTCAATTCCTTCTTTCACATGTGAATCTATTGTGAGGGAGTGAGGGTGTGAACTCTCACAACTCTTTTTTTTAATCCAAAAATTATTCACTAGTGGAATACTTATTATGGTGTGGAATTAGGGTTTTCTTGGATCATCCCTCCTAGGGTTTCTAGAGATGTGGACCCTACTCTAGAGTTGTGCTTTCCTTCTAGGGAGTTCTTGATCACTTTTTACCCTTCTTTAAGGCCATTGTCTTCATTCATAGGGCTACCTAGCGTGTTGTACCATGTGAATCAATAAAGGTGAATAGTTTAAGTCTTCATTCCACAAGGATCCTTCATTCTATCAGTGTCAAACATACAGATTCAAAGTAGTTGTTTCCTCATCTAAATGGGGTCAAACATCATTCTTGGGTTGATCGAATGAATTCTTTACTTCAACCACTTTGAATTTATAGGTTGGACATGATAGAAAAGGTTTATGGTTGGACTTGGTGAGTCTACTTTCTCATGATGATGATGAAAATTATGACTTTATATCTTTGAAGGACCAAACCCTTGGGTTGATCATTCTTTATGACAATCTTAACCTCTTTTATGTGACCAAGGATGACAAAGTAGGAAGGAAATCTAGGTTAACTTCAAAATTCCTTTTAGAATGGTGAATACTACTCAAGTCAACTAACTTGAATTAAATCACTCAGCCTCAGGATGGGTGACTTCAACATAGTTGAGGAGTGACAAATGGAGGTTGATATTATCCAAGCAAGCTTGAAAATACATTCAAATCTTTTGTTCTTATACTTTGCAAGATTCTTTTATTTTTCAAGGATTATACAAATGCTACTCTTAAGGGGATTTCTCTAATCTCTTTTAGCATCAAGTTACTTTTAGGATTATGGGATAATTACCCTCTCAAGATGAATCCCACTCAATTGTTATCTTAACCCCTATTAAATATAATTTTGATTAGGGTTAAGGAGAATAATCAAAATCCTACTAGGACAAAACGTTGTATGGGGCTATTGTCATAAGAAAGGGCATCCCTTTGAGTCTTGCCTTAATCATCTTTAGAAAATTGAAAATCTTTCAATACCCACAAATAGGCACTAAACACATTTTTTTTTATGATAAGATTGGATCTCCACATACTAGAGCTTTGGAAACACACTCTACTCTTTGGTCATCCTCTTAATGAGAGTGCATTTTTTACTCTAGAGCTACCTAGCACATGACCAAACATGGACACCTTATTTATAATTATAGACAATGACATAGTGATGATAAAGTGGTTATTGGTGGTCATAGGTTGTACTGATGTCATTGATACAAATAATTTTGGAGATGCTATTGATGTTCTAGGTGTTGTCCCAAATATTCTTTCTATTTATCACATTACACACACAATTAAAAGGTCAAATTCTTCCTAGATTGATAAATTGTGAAGGACACCAAGTGATTTCTTCAAGATTGCTTCCTCAAGTTACTGTAACGGATATGATCATAAATGCAAGTTACAGAGGGCGACTTCTTCCTTAAAGAAAAAAAATTCTATGGTATCCAACATTAATGACACCATGACGCTATAGCCACGGGGACTTCACACTTTTGATGAATATCTTACCGCATTCATTCATAAAATGGGTTTTTAAATTGTGAAAAGTGGAGTCAGTATATTGTAGGTATTGGGGTAGGAGATAAGGACAATTTATAGGTAGTGGGGGTTATAAAATTTGGTATTAGGTAAAAATAAGATATATATGTTAAAAATAGGGTTTATTTTTATTAGAATGATGTAAGTATTTTAGGAGTGTTTATCAATATCTAGTGAGATTAGAGATATTCTTTAAGATCCCACAAGCATAGGTGTTATGATAGATTGAATAAGTGGAGACCTTATGGCTATAACATCAATATCTCAATCACACTTATCATTGACCTTTGTGACATATGAGTTGACTACATATGGATAATGAACTTTTATGGATTGAACGAGATAGTGATGTTTGTGAAGTGTGTGTAGTAGGGAAACATTAATAGGGTTCGTTTCCTAAGGCAAAAGTGATGCAAGAATATCAACGTCTTGCACCAGTTTATAATAACATATGTCGACAATGGATACATGTTCTATTAGGTGGGATAAGTACTCCCTTGCATTCATTGATGGTTTGTATTGTTTTATTTTGGTATATGTCGTTAATATAAGGGTAAGGTGTTTGGGAAGTTCCAAGAATTAAAATATTTTATAGAAATTCAAAGCCATAGGGAGATCAAGTGTAACAAGATTGATGACGAAGGTGAATACATCAACATTGATTTCTAGTCATTTTTAGTATCTTAAGGCTTCTCTTGTCAAATAATCATTCCTACAAATGGAGTAGAAAAACTAAAGAATAAGGATATAATGGAGACGTGAGTTTTTCATTATAGGGAGAGGTCATGGTTTGTGTAACCCATATCACCAATAGAGCATTTACTTGTGTTGTCAATTGTGTGTATTCTTATGAGAAAATATATAGAAATAAACCTTCTATTTCACATTTTAGAATTATTGGATCTCATGCATTGGCCCATGCTCCTAATGAATGGCCAAACATATCTACATATCCAAACTCTTGCTACACTATAGATAGCTCCATTTAAATTTTTTATGGATACATCCCTTATCACCCCACCACTCACATAATGGTTGAACATAGATAGCCTATATTTAACAAGATTCCCAGTCACAATATGAGAACATTGTTCCAATTATTTCTATTAGAAGACTCCACTAAGCAATGTCTTTATGAATCATGTTTCTTCTCATCACTATTCAAGTTCTATTCTAAATGGCCTTGTTTTAATGGTCCTCTTTCGACTTCTACAAGTACTCTCTCAAGTTACTCCTCCAACAATATTTGGTTAGATTACTATGGTTTATGTGGACACCATTGGTGACTTGTCATGTTGGGGATTCCCCTTATAGTTCAACTCCATTATTCAGTAATGATAGTCACACCTTTCATGATTCTCCTATACCAATCACTCTTCCTTCAGATAAGTCAAGGCCTATACCTAAATCGTATATCTCCAATCATATTTATGTAGTAGAATTTCCTACTAGTCCATCAACATTGTGCTACGAGGAGGAATCTCCTCCACCTTGAGCCCTTGTTGAAAAGATTAATGACTCTTCTCATTATCAATTTGATGCCACTAAAATTCTTGTCGACACATTTGAGCACTAACAAGTTGACTATTCTCCACTACCAATAAGTACTAAATATTTTGATGTCCCTGCCAAAATACAACTCCTATCATCTAAACACCATAGAGCTTAGTTTCAACCATTGATTATCGTGATGATCTTATGGGGAAGTGATTTGTAGTTAGGGGAGGTGATCTAACCTTCTACTCAACATTAAGGGAAAACGTAAATTTTGTAATCTTGTATTATAATGACTTATATTTGTGGCCTCCTATTCATCTCAAGGGGTTTTGTTATAATTTTTGGTCAAGTTCATGCACGTGACCATGAATCATTCATATATGACATTATTCTTGCAGTTATGGATAATGCCACATTATTTATTCTTTTAATGTATTGGTAGGTATGGTTAAGGCTGACCTAGTCAAACTTGATATGTAGGCTCAATGATGCTCTTGGGCTATGTGCCCTTGTTTGCAAGTCATAACCCCATATTGAAGGGATGCTTCCCTTCTTGAAATGACACCTAACCTAAATTGTGTATAAATACACAACACAAGATCTCATTTGTAAAATCTCATCGTGTGATCTTCATGATATATTTTCCAAAGTACTTTATGCATAAGGGAACCCACATCTTTGGTGTTCTTTTATGTTTGGAGTATCTAGCTTATGTTTTTTGTACGTGTGCATTTTTGTGTAGAACACACATAAAAGGATATATTTCTCTCTTTGGTGCACTTTTGTTTGAGCTACTTATAGAATTTAGTTTTTCTTTTGGTTCAATTCAATTCCAACATAGTTACCAACATAATGAGAACCCTCCAATCTCCTCTTTTTGTAAAGGTTGCATTATGTGGTTATTTTACCCCTATTTCCAAATGTGGTATTGTTGATAAAACCTTTTTTTTTGAAGTTTAATTTACCACTTTTTGTAAACATGGCCTTAAAAATGTCGTAATATTGTCAAAAAAAACTTAAAATGAACTCCCAAATAAAAAAGAGGCACTAATAACAACACCACTTTTTAATTTTAACATTAAAATTACAACTTCTTTGAAACCTGTAGATTTGATAACCAATAACATCGCAACCAAAACCTTTAAATTGACCCTTGAATTGAAAAGTAATGCTCCTAGTAAAACACCCCTACCCTAGCTTGTTGAGAGATAAAATTGCAATTTTTTAAAAATGGTGACATTGAAAACTAATACCCATGAAACCAAAATCTTAAAACAAACCATTACATCAAAAAAACAAATATTATCGATTTTTTTTTTTAAAGAGAATTTAAAATTATAAGTTTTACCTATGACTTAAAACCTTATTATTATTGCAAAGAAAATTGTAAAAATAAAAACAGAAAATAGAAGACAAGAGTGAAAATACCAAACAAGAAAATGAAATGATTTAAAAAGGCTAAAAGATTGAAATAACATAATAAGGAACACACACACGGAGGAAATTTTTTTTTTTGTTCAGGAGAAAAAAAACGCTAAATTATATTGAAAATATAAAACAGTACATATGCAACATATAATCTCAGCTGATAATGAACCTCAGCGAGAAAGACATCATGTAGCCCATTTAGATGCTGCTCATGAAATTAAGCAGTGATAGAAAAGTGGGCATCCCCATAACCAGGGACAGATCAGTCCCGGTACTTATAAACATATTCATTGGCAAGAGAAGATTGGAGATTACAAATAATGAGGCATATACAAATTGTCTCCATGAGAAGATTCATAGATAAGGAAAAGTAGCATGAAAAGGATCTGTTATCATTCCGGCTCGAAAGGAGAGTCTAGAGAGTAGACAATGGCCTTGAAATAAAACTTAGAGGATATTAGAACCCTTAAGAAAATGCAACAGCTGAGGTTCATTCAGATCCGCCAAAATAAAAATAATCTCGCTCGCTTGCACTATGAATCACGCTCGCTTGATAGAATCCGCATCATATCTCCTGAAAAAGGCCGGCTCGCCTGATATATAATAAACCCCGCTCACTTGATAAATCATGAAGGGAGATGCATATGATGACCCTGTTCCAAAAAACGCGCTCGCCTGGAAAGACCTGTAACACGCTCGCTTGATAGTTGTTTGAGGTACCCGCACGCCCGATCAATCCATCAATATTGTGAGCAACCTGTGTAAAAAATATAAAGCTGGCCGACATATAATGTCATCCATCTCGCCCGATAGGATCATAATTGGCCCGCACAGAAATCCTGCTCACATGAGGTATTTCAAAATCCGTCACACCGAGGAAAATAGTGAAGAGTTGGCCGTTGGAAAGCATAGTTAGAGGTAAAAATGTCTTGTTTTGAAATCTGGAATATGTAATAGTTCTAAATTATAGGATATTGGGTAACAAGATTGCAGATTTCCTAGCGAACCTGTGTTGCAAATCTCGAATTCTTGATTTAGATGCGAGCCGACCGATTACTAGTTCAGAGGAAGGAATAAAGGCTCTCTAGTGTTTGTTGGAGGAAGACAGGTCGGACTCCGATTGGTGTCATCTCGGATTCCAGGGCTTCATTGGAGGTTGTGTCATCCTCCTAAATGTCTCTTCCTCGTTATGGTGTGGCAGAGGTTAGCTTTCAAGCACATGTGGGCTCGTATACTTAAATTGACAGTTATGGTGATGGAATGGAAGTGTCACAAGATTAGTGTGAGAAGAGGCCATGGAAACTCCTCGACCTCCATTAACGTTTTCATACCAGTGAGGTTTAATTCTATTTTTATCTTTTAGGAGTGGAATATCTGGGTTTTCTGTATTCTAGATTGCGGCTAGTGTATTCTTGTTTGGTATTTTCACTCTTAGTATTTTCTTTCAGCATATATATATGCTTGAATTTGATCAGAACACTAGTATTATCTCTGCAGCCTTGCGACGAACCCTATCTATGGTGTAGAGCTTTAAGATTATGTTGTGGACATTTTTAAATATAATGGTATAAACAATCGATAGAAGTATCTAGGGCTTGGTGATGAATCTTATTTATGCTTCTAGGTGAATATAATTCGTGGCTCTTCGATAAAGACTTAGAACTAGGGTGGATTTTCTCTTTTCTTGGGTATAGAGTACTTCTCCCCCTATGTCTAAGTCTTCATCTAGAAAAGGGAGGTCAAGAAAAATCACTCTAGAGAGTCTTTATGATCATATTGACTTTTTAGAAAAGCTAAGAGGAGAAAAAAGGGAACATAAACTAGATTTATCTACAATGCTTACGGAGCATAAAATCGAATTATCTACAATGCATATGGAACATAAGCTAGAAATATACACAATGCTTGACAAAAACTACAAATCATTAGAAAATAAAGTGGTAGCACTCGAGACTGAACTCCAAGGAATAGAAGATAGGGTGCAAGAACTAGAACACAAAAAATATTCAATGGTTGAAGAAAATGGCACCTTGAGAGAGGATATTAAAGAATTAAAAGAAAAACTAACTAATAATTAGATCCTAAGTAGCACAAATAATAAACTAGATATCAAACCCATAAGATAAGAAATGAAAAAACTAATTGAACTACAACATGAGTGCCATAAAAGAGCCCCGAACCTTATAATTAGTGGTACAAAAGAGCAGAACGACAAGGACACATTACAAATAGTAAAATAACAACTAAAAACTAAGTCACAAATTCAAACAACTTATCTAACAAAATAAAAAAGGGTGGGAAAGATGTTCAAGAATAAACATAGAATAATCTGTATTAAGGTAAGTTGTAATGACCATAAATTAGATATACTTAGTGAAGATCCAAGCCTAAAAGGGTCAGTAATCTTTATAAATGATGATCTTATTCCAGAAGACCAACTTGAACTAAGGAAAGAGATTGAAAAGGTAAAGGAGGCAAGAAATGAAGGCAAATGTGCAATCATTAGAAATAGGAAAGTTATTATTAGAGATAGATACCAGAATAGGAGTGATAAATAGGAATAGGGAACACTTTGGATCCTCTTCTGGAACTGTTGTGGTTTTATATGGCATAAAGGTCCTATGTTAAGTTGGATCCTGAGTGACATTGACCTTATTTTCTCAGTTGAAACTTGGGAGCATGATGAATCTAAGGTTCCCCACACAAATGGTTTCATTCTCTGGTCAACCTGGAATAAGAAATATGCTTGTAAAGGTTTTGGAGGAATAGCTTGTTATATAAAAAATATTTTTTCTTCTCATATTTGACTTCATAAGATCGACCCCCTCAATTAATAAATTTGGATCAAAATGTCTAACTCTAACACCAATAGGATTTATCTTGCAATTTGTTTTTTTGCTTCTATCAAATCTACCTCCTATAAAAAAAATAACTTGGATAATAAATCTCCATTCAATCACTTAGAATAGGATATTCATAGTCTAAGGAATGAAGGTAATATCCTCTATCTAGGGGATTTCAATGCTAGAATGGCTACTAACCAAGCTACTCTCCTAAATAATAACTCTCACCCTAATCCCCTTTGACTAGATGAGGTATTTTACTTAGCTAGTAGATTCAAAAGAAATTTTGAAGACATTACCGAGAACTTATTTGATACTGAGCTAATCAAAATTTTTAGTTCCCAAGACCTGATAATTTGTAATGGAATTAATAGGTGGCCAACCTCTCGCCAAATGACTTGCATTTATGGGATTAACATTATTGTTGTGGATTATGCGATATCTGATACCCATGTTCAAAACCATATTGTAAATTTTGACTTCCTAAATGACCACGAGCCTAATTGTGGCCATAAACCTCTAACCTTAACTCTAGACCTTGACATGTGCACCAACCACATGCAAGATAATTGTGAGAGTCAAAGGCACATTTATTTTGACAAAAGTAAAACGGATCTCTTCTTAAAGGATTTAAAAAGGGATTTATATTTCTTAAATTATAGTGATAACATTGACCACATCTATCACACTTTTAGTACAACCCTTTCCACTACCTTTAACAAGTTATCTATTGAGGTGTCTTATAAAAATAATAATATAACTTCCAACCCTTGGTATGATAATGATTATAAAATCTCTAGGAAAGAGATTAGAAATTCTCCTAACGAAAACTTGAAAAAATAAATATGTACAAATCTCTTATCAAAAGGGAGAAAATATTTTATATAAATAGGAGGCAAGAGCATCTTATTAACCTTTAAAGTTGAGCCTGAAATTTTTTGGAGGAATATTATTATTCATAAAACAACAAAAATAATTCGATCCCCTTAAATAACTGGGATATCTATCTTAAGAATATTTATGATTCCCCTAACATCGTGGGCACCATCTTGAACAATCCTATAGAGGAGGATATATTTTCTTTGGAATTCTTGGAGTTCAGGATTAAGTGACTTGTTAATGGGAAAGCTAGAGATATTGAAGGATACCAAGCTGAAATTTTCAAAATGGGAAGGTCTATCCTCTTCCCTCATATACAAAAACTCCTCAATTTGGAAATAAAACAAGTCTCCCCTAAGCCTTGGATGCAAAGCCTTCTTTTGTGTATCTTTAAAAGTGGGGATAAGAACATTCCCTCTAACTACATGACTATTATGATTAACCAAATTTTCGCGAAACTATATGGACTAATTTTGGAAAATAAGATAAGAGATGCCTTGAAAGCCATGGTAAAAGAGCTAAAGGGAAAGATGAATTTAGGAAAAATCACACAACTATATACCATCTTGTTACTCTTAAGATAATTGTGGAGGAATGTCATAATAATAAAACTGATCTCTTCTATTGTTTTGTTGACTTTAGAAAATGTTTTGACACAGTTCCTTGGGATAAGCTATGGAAGAGGCTATAAGAGATAATGGTTCCTCTCGATTTGAGGGTTATTGTGACTAGGCTATATGCGAATTTTATTGCCAAGCTTAGGACCACCGAGGGTTGGTAAAAATAAATTAAATGCAATATTGGAGTTAATAAAAGGTGTCCCCTATCCCCTACCCTTTTTTGCATTTACATTGATAAGATAGAAGGGTGTTTGGAAGTTGTAGGATGTGATGGCCCCATGCTCACTAGTATGGCCATTACTCTTCTCATTTCTGCTAATAATATCATTCTTCTAGCTAGAAGCCATGGTGATATCGACAAGTAGCTTATAATACTCCAATATTACTACTCCAAGATGGGTATGACTGTCAATACCAACAAGTCTAATGTCATGATAATTAAATCCAGAAAAATAAACTATGATAATTTCATTTATGATAATAACTACTTGGAGAAAATTCATTCTTACAAGTATCAAGGAATTGACATTCATTAGTAACTCAACTAGAATTATAACATTGAGAAAATAATAATTCGGGGTGGGAAAGCTTATTATGGGCTTGAAAACAATTCCATGTCAACAGATATTTGGGTATGAAGTAAAAAAACGTTCCTCTTTGAGACTCTTGTAACCCTTTTTATTTTATATGAATGTGAGGTATGGGGTTGTAGTATATCTAGAGAATCTTGAAGGAATTTTGAACTGATCCAAAAGTAATTTATAACCTACAACCTCAATATTAAAGGAAATACTCCCTACCCTTCCTCTTGATTGATGCTAGCATTTCCCCCATTGAAATCATGGATATGATCAAGTATCTCATGTATAAGAAGAATCTATACAATATGGAAGCCAAAAGGTTCTCCAAAATTTATTCTAAATATAGCTAAAACCCCCACCTTCAGTTTAAGCGAGGCTGGCATAAGGATGCATAATCCTAGCTAGATCATTTGGGGGTAAAGCAGGAGATCATATTGGACAATAAGGATAATATTAAAAATATCATTACTTCCAAATTTAAGGATAATTGTGGGATGATAAGGAGGTAGAGTGAAAAATGAAGCTAAGGTACAATAAGGAGGTGATTAACCCCAATATTGATAATCATAATTATCTTTTTGACTTGACCAATCCTAAGAAGAAAGTGAATATTTCCAAGATAATAACTAATTCTCATGAACTTCAAAGTGAAATTAGACATTGGTCAATTCCCAAAACACCTTGAAATGCAAGATTCTATCACCTTTGCTATATTAAAAGGTTTAAATATGAAAAAAACTTTATCTTAAATTTCCCAACTCTTGCTCACTTCCATTCTAATTTTCAAAATATTTGCCACACTGCCAACCTTCTTTACTTGTTAAGTAAGTAAAACTACAACAATCTAGGAACACTTGTCTCCCTTCTTTTCAATTGTAGAAATAAAATATTAAAGAATCTCAATTAATCTCTTACTTTCTTAAAGTTTTATAGACCTTATTGGTCTTAATGGACATTAATCATCATCGCCATTATCATTAAGGTATGTATGCAAAATTTAAGCCTAAGTTCATGAACAAGTAGGACATCAAATTAGTGTATGAGACACATGGGACATGGGACTCCTTTTTGTGTAGAAATTTGATTGCTAAAGTGTATAGAGGTATGCATACTCTAATTTATTCTAAATTTGAGTCTGTAACTTCTTATAATGAAACCCATGTTCTTAACCCCACACATTAATTTCTTTTTATTATTATTAACTTTTTTCTTTTTAAAACAATTGGTATTTTCTCTCTCATTATTTTTTTATTTTCTTTCCTTTCCCCTCTAACCATGTTGCTTTTCATTGTTTTTTAATTTAAAATATTTATTTTTTATTACTTTAAAATATTATTTTAAAAACTCATGTTTTATTTTTTTTCATTTAGGGAATTTTCCCTCTTTATTTATTTTCTCCTTTTTTTTTCCTTTTATTATTTTTTATTTTTAACAATTTTGTTCGAATCAAAGATAAAACTTTTGGGCCATGGTTTATATAATGCCAAAATTTAGAGCTTGAAAAAAGAGAGGGTACCATGGATAGCTCCTTTTTATTGATATCGAGATATGAAGATTTTGGTTCCAATAGTACCTTTGGTAATACCACAATTTCGAAAAGGGAGGTGCTACTAAAGGACAAATTTTCCATTTGAGTTTTGATTTTAAGTTTTTGGTTGCAATGATACTGATTGTAAAATATAGAGGTTTCAAATAAGCTATATTTTTAACCTCAAAAATATAAAATTATGCTATTTTTAGTTAACACTTTCAAATTTGGAGGATGATTTTAAGATTTTACTGATAATGTTATGATGTTGTGTTGTCGCTGTGACAAACACCCTCCAAAATTTTTCCTACACTTGAATTTGGAGCCTACTAAGGATCTTACGATCGGTCATTCCGTATTCACTTCTTGGTCGGCTGATGCCTTGTTAAGTCTTTGAGCTCCCTCTTGGATTATAAATGTCGAAGTCACCTGCTCACACATGCTCAGGGTGCAACAAGTTCATGAGCACATTAATTTACGCAAGCTTGTACAGGCATAACATAGTCCATCAATACTATGCATATGCAATGATCAACCCATGTTGATATTCAATGCACACTTTCATTGACAATCTTTCACTTTTGGCTGTGATTGTACTTTTGTTTCTGTGAGTTTTCTAAATTGTCGCTTTTGTGCGCCTTCACTATCACGAGTGTCACTTTCATGTTTTCAACTATCACCTATGCTTTCTTTCATCTTAATTAGTGCCATTTTCATGTTATCTTGGCTATGACATGTCTTTTTTCAATATTGTTTACATATTGCAAGTGTCGTTTGCACTTTTCTCTTTATATAGAAAATGTAATCATTTGGCATGGGAAGTGTTTATTATCATGTAAAGTGGAGTTTTGGATTCTTTAAAGGGGTAAATATGGTGTTGATGATTCCTACTATCCATATAGACATGTTTTACACTCATTCCCAAAGTTTCATATACTTTCGCACAAGTGTCGTCACTTTCGTTGCAAAGTGTATCTTTTGTGTCACACGTGGATAGGTATGTTGCATTGTTTTCGCATTGAGGGCATCATGTTGTTATTGTATTTTGAGTGATCAATTTTTTTTCATCGACTATTCCAAGTGTGTGATCATGATCTAGTTTTGTCTCTGCTCACGTGAGCCTCACTAATCTGACACTTAGCCTTATCCGGAAAATTTCATTCCTGGGAAACTTGACTTCACTCAACCTTCCTGAACTGCGCATTTCATAGTCTCAACCCTCAATCATTGAACTTACCTATTGGAACCATGCATTAAAAAGTTTCAATGCTTATTACTGTCCTTGAGCTCCATAAATTCACAATTATCACCTCCAGCAATCCTTCTCTGTGCATTACATAGTCTCAAGCATCAAGCCTCAACCTTGAGCTCTTGAACTGTGCAACTATGCATTCACTTTGCCTCTATCCCTCCCAAACTGCACATTGAGAAACTTCAAGCCTCAAGCCTCAATATTGAGGCCGTAAACCCCTCAATTGCACAATCCCCCAACGTGTTCTCTTGTCTAGACTGCATATTGGGAAAATTTAAGTCTCAAGCTTGACCTTTTGGGTTCCTCAACTGCGAAATCACTTAGCCTAGGCCTTTAGAACTACACACTACATAGTCTCAAGCCTTAAGCCTCCAGATTGAGCCCTTGAGTCCCTCCACTCCACAGTCCCTCTGCCCAGGTCTCTAAATTTGCGCATTACAGAGTCTCAAGGCTCAAGCATCTAGCTTGAGTCCTTGAGTCCCTTAACTGCAGAATACATGGACCCTGCCCATCCTGAACTACGCATTGCATAGTGTCAAGCCTCTGTCCCAGACCTTGGCCTCTGGAACTTCGCAATCCATGAATCAGTCACTCAACCAGTCACTAGTTCTAACACTAATAAGTGATTTCATAAAGCATATTAGGCTAGGGGTTTATCAGACTAATTCCATCTTTTCATGGGTGGATTTCAATCTCAGGTATTATATTATGTCATGAAAAGATGATGATGAAGGAGATAGAGAATGAGACCATGTTAGAAGACACCTAAGGAGCTGAGGAGATAATATCATTAGGCAAGAAGACAAAGAAATAGTGGATTACAATAGAATACCAAATATCAGAACCACATGAAGACTCCAACTGATTCAAAACCCTTTGGAGGGAAGATATTAAGAACAAATCATATCTCTCATGAAGACAAAGTATTGGATACATATTTTAATTAATACAAAGCAACTAGAAGGGAAGCTTGGCACTGGCTGATAATCATTAAGTGCATGACATCAGTGTCATGTCATGTCTGGTCATGATTCATTATTTTCCACATCATTTGTGGATTATGTAAATTCAATATTTGAGAAATGTAATGTAAAGTGGAAGTCCAAGAGTCATCCATGTAATACAAAAAGTCACGTAGGAAGTTGAAAGGCCATTGAGAAGTCAAACAATCATGTGGGTAGTCCAAGAGTCACAAGGGAGGTGAATGGTCACCCTAATTGTTATATATACACCCTCATTACACAAGTAAAGGAATTTTCACCTTGGCTTCTCCTACTGGGCATTAGAGAGAAAGACAATTGTTTTTGAGGAGAAAGTGACTTCTTTAATGATCCACTATTGGGGCTAGATGTGTTCACTATCTTGATGTATCTTGGAACTTTTACATAATTCAGAAGTTCGTTGAGCCAACACGCTTTCATGCATATGTCGTGAATATTGTAAGACTATTGTTTAAATGTTTGCGATGTACGTTTTTTTCATTTGTATTAAGTAAATTGAACTATTTCGGTGGCTTTGGTACTTATATTGTTGGAGGTGTGTTGTATTTGCTTTAACAATCATTTCTTCCTTGTGAACTATTTCACTGGTTGATCAATGATTCATTCATATGCACACGCTTGTGTGACTTTTATAGATTAGTACTGTTTTTTTTAAAGGGCCCAATTTTCTCTTCCCTTTCGGTAGAAGGACCTTGATGTTATCCACAAATGGACATTTCACAAGGCATACTCACTTTCTGATCTGAGATTACCTGTGCATTATTCTCATGTGCCGAAATTTGTAGCCAAGGAAAATCTATAAGAATATATGGCACCCAGGATGATACCTAGGATGGGGCTCCTATTCCAAATGGTGTGAGGTCTAATTGGGACTTCAAATTGGGGAGACCCCCTTGGTTGACGGATTTTCAGCACCCATTAACAAATGGTGCTAGAAGGAAGGCCAGATGAAAAGATGTGCCTGTTGAGTTTGTTTTGAATCTCTGATCTTAAATGGCTCATCCTGAAATCATACTCCCGAGGTGTTTTTATAACCTATCCCCTAGAAAAATTTTAATCCACGATGAGCCTCTTTATCGCTTATCTCAATTAAAGTTTGATGGTGAGGATGGAGCATCCATAACCGAGCACATGTTTTATTTTCTTAAATATTATGAATATTATGAAATTGATGATGAATATTTTTCTTGTGTCTCTTTGTTCCTCACCCTTGAAGGTCACGTTAATCAATGGTGTCATACCTTACCATCAACTTCAATCCATTTTTTTCATCATTTCCTCAAGGAGCTTCATCAATCCTTTGATATGTATGATTATTGAGATGTTTATAAAAGAATCAATCAACTTAGAATGGATAATGAAAAAATTAATGATTTTTCTAATACATTTCTTCACTTATGTTATGATTTTCTTGGAGAATACATGGATTGGGATTTATTCAAATAAAAGTTTGAGAATTTGGTTCATATCTCTTTGAACAAATAATCTAAACCACCTGATGTTTCTACTTCCTCAACTCTTGTAAATCATGAGGCACCTCTAATTTCATAGGAGGAACCTACTACTCCTTTTGTTTCTTGTCTTCCTCCTTTTCCAGTTCCGTTGAGGGTGCCTCCTCACGAAGATAATAAATTTGGGAAATATGCAAATCAAATTCCTAATCAATATTCTCATCCTCCTTCCGCTTTTCACGATTCATATCCCATGGAGGAAATCTTGAAATGGTTCATCAGGCCCGTGGTGAATACTAATCTCTCCATTCCTCATTATGATATGATTACTCATAATTTAAATATTGAATCTTATTTGGATACTTGTCATCCTCTACCATCTATTTCTCATGACCCCTTTTCCCTTGATTTTCCTAATCAATATCTTCCAAATCCAAGCAGTGAATAGGTGCAAGGTAGTCACATTTCACAGGTAGAGGAGAAACAAGGTGAACGCTGGACACCTAATTTGCTAAGGGTTAAGGTGTGGGAAATGAATAGTTAAAGGGTGTCCAAGAGACATTGGAATATGGAATCCAAGAGTCACACCTAATGTACTATAAATGTATAAGTTGGTTAATAGAAAATATATCCACGCTTATCTCTTTCATGTTGTGTTCATACCATGCATGTGTTTGACATGGTATCAGAGCGAGCAATTGCTAACCATGCTCCAATTTGGTAAATTATAGTTGTATTCTCTATGCTATATACAGTCTAAAATATAAAATGTGCAGTCCTTGTTGGTGACTCTTTCCTATATCAGACACCTCTACTGAAAATTTCTGCACTAGTCAAACCTGCATCGCTCCCTATGCGTCTGCCAAACCTATGTGACTTAAAGCTCCATTAATTCGTTGTTTGTCGGTTCTACATGTAGAAATTATATACATTAAGCATGAATATATCATAGATTCCCCTGATCTCACAATATTTAACTTCTTTCAAGATACAGAATCATTCCACTATTAATCTATTGCGGAAAATTAATTGCACACACATGTGAAGCATAAATAAAATCAATTGCAGATAACACAGTTGTTTTTAATTGGGAAAGCCTGAAGCTGAAAACCACAACTATATATTATGTATCATGGAATCATATGACAATCCTCATACAAATCTTATCAAGCTCTCAGTACAGTACAATTTTCATACACTAATCAGGAACAATCTTGCAAATCCATGCACCGATCTCTGCCTCCTACTAGCTTGCCTCCACTGCGCAATCCCTACTGAAGAATAGCTCTGAATGAATTCAAATTACCCTTTCCTTGACTGCGCAATCCTCATTTGCAACTCCAATGTGTGTGTGATGCATTGCAATCAATGCATCACTATAGTCACAACAGATAGTCCATCTTTCCCTTTCACCTAGCTCTCCACTGGGTCTCCACTGGAACTGCCATGCACTGTAGTTAATTGTTGTATTGTTCAGTTGATTAATGAGTTATTATTTGTGAATTAATTAACTAATTAATTCACTCCACTCTCACTAGTGTATCAATCAGTTAGACTAGATACAACTAGCTCAACTGAGTCTAACTGAGTTAAACTAAATACAACTCCATAACTACTTCTTCCAACTGTGTCATAACTCTACCACTTGAGTTCTAACTAAGTCCTCCATGCAATAGCTCCAGTAAACCCTTACGAATAGCGTAATTCCTTCTGTCAGCTTCTGTGCCACATTTGTGCACTGAACTGAAGTGCTCCAAGAGAATAAGTTGTTGTTTAGAGTCTGATTATTATTAAGAGCTAATAATAATCGACATGCATCTATTTTTAGATTGACGATCTATAAATAGACTTCGCCCAATATTCTAAAAGTAGAATTTCATCTATTTTTCCAACTTGATCAACCATCCACAAATAGCATCCTGCAACTTCTGAAATATGATCATCATGTCTAAAAATAGACATAGTCTAAAAATAGACTTGCGCCAAAAATAGCCTGCAAGTCCACTTAGTGAAGGTGACTCTTTTCACTAAGTTCATCATCTTGTTGAATGTCAACACTCCCTCTCAACAAGATAGGGATTATCCTTCACCCCGATCCTGCCTCTGTGGTATTCGAATTTGCTCCTGGTGAGCGCCTTTGTCAGAATATCTGCATCTTGATCCTCCGTAGGAATGTACTGAAGCAACATGATCTTCCGCTGCACACAATCTCTGATATGATGATACCGGATATCAATATGTTTAGCTCTATCATGAAACATAGAATTAACCGAGAGTTTAATGCAACTCTGATTATCACAATGTATCACTGTGGGATCTAAATGTGAACCGAACAAACCAACCAGAATCTTCCTCATCCAGATAGCCTCACATGCAGCTTGAATTGCTACCACGTATTCTTCTTCTGCTGAACTGAGTGCCACGAATATTTGTTTCCTACTGTACCAAGAAACTGCCATAGATCCGATACTGAAAATCCCACCTGATGTGCTCTTTCTGTCTGTTGGGCTTCCTACCCAATTTGCATCCCTAAAGCCATGCAACTTCACCTCATCCGTCTGTCTGTACCATAAAACATACTCACATGTGCCCCTGATATATCTCAGGACATGCTTTCCTGCCTTCCAAAAGATCTTGGTAGGCTTAACCATCGCTTGTGAAAGCTGATTCGCCGCATAGCATATGTCCAGTCTTGTATTCACTAAATACATGAGTGAACCCACCAACTATCGATAAATAGTGGCATCCACTGCCTCTGCCGATGTAGCATCCTCTTTCTTCAAATTTCCTGGAAGAGGAGTGTTGATAGGCTTGCAGCCTTGCATATGGAACTTCTCCAGTATCTCCCGGGCATACTTGCCTTGAGACACAAACAGTTCACCTTCCCACTGCCATATTTCCAATCCAAGGAAATGATGAAGGAGGCCCAAGTCCTTCATCTCAAACTCCTTTGCAAGATCCTCCACCACAATCTGGTACAGGTTTTCATCCGCCTCACTCTTGGTGAAGCCAAGTCCAGTTAAATAGCTGTCGATCCGAGTGTACCAAGCACGTGGTGCTTGTTTCAGCCCATACAACACTTTTTGGAGCCTGCACACATGCGACTCACTGCTGAAGATCTCAAATCCTTCAGGCTGCTCAATGTACACCTCTTCCTCAATGATCCCATTAAGGAACATCGTCTTCACATCCATCTGATGAATGTGCCAACCCATCTATGTTGAGAGAGAAAGGATGGTCCGTATGGAAGAATACCGTGTGACAGGTGCAAAGGTTTCTTCATAGTCAATCCCCTCGATCTGTAAGAAGCCCCAGGCAAAAAATCTTGCCTTATACTTCTCGACGCTCCCATTAGTAGCTTGCTTTACCTTGTAGATCCATCTTGATCCTACAACTAATTTTCCCACCAGCCTTGGAACAATCTCCCAAGCACTGTTTCTGATAATGGAGTCATACTCCTCCACCATGGCATCTACCCATGTGGGCTCCTGCACTACTTCTTCAAAAGAGGATGGCTTTGTCATGATACACTTGCTCATAAGAGCCATGTATCCAGTAAATCGGTCGTGGACCGGCCTCTCGGCTCGCGCCGTGATATAGGAACTCCCACATTCTCGTGCCGCATCGTTTCCGCCACTTTGTGGTATGGTTTCTGCCTTGTCTAATGTTTGGTTCTGCATGAGTGGACTCCTCCACTCCATGAATCTCCTCCTGTGGTTGATCCACATCTAGAGGCTCATCTTTGGGAACAAGAAGTTCCTCCTCTGCATGCAAGTGTAGCTCCCTCTCAAGCAACACCTTCATGGATTTCACCTCATTTAATTTTATATCCCGTCGCACCACAGTCATCCGACTGTCTGGAAAATACACACGATAATTATGGGGTGTTTCTGTATACCCCACAAATATCCCAACTTCTGCAGTCGGCTCCAGCTTCTTCCTGGCGCCCTTTGTTACATGAATGTAAACAGATGAGCCAAAGATCTTCAAATAAGAAATATCAGCTTCTTACCAGTAAAAGCTTCTTCAGGTGTACTCATGCCAAGTACTCTATGAGGACAACAGTTTTGCACATAAACCGCAGTGTTGCATGCTTCCGCCCACAAGTGCATCGGTAGGCCCTGGTCATGCAACATCGCTTGTACAACACCCACAATCATTCTATTCTTCCTCTCCATGACCCCATTCTTCTGTGGGTTATGAGGCGATATGAGTTCTCTTCGAATTCCTTCTTTGCTATAGAAGTCTTTGAATTCACCCGAGATGTATTCACCACCATTATCGCTGCGTAGAGCTTTCACTTTCTTCCCCGAATCCTTCTCCACCAATGCTTTAAACTCATAGAACTTTGAGAACGTTTCACTCTTCTTCTGCATGAAGAAGATCTAGCATCTACGAGAATAGTAATCAACAAATATAACATAATACCTATGTTTTTCTGTTGAAGCAACCGAGAAAGGTCCACACACGTCTGTGTGAATTCTCTCTAGGATCACCGAAGCACGGTTATCCTTCTCATGAAAGGTGGTCTTCAAAAAATTACCCATAGTACATCCCTTGCACTGATCTAACTGTGCAAGAGTACCCTTGGGAAGTCCAGTAGAAATTTTCTACAAAATTTTCAAAGCGCCATGGTGAAGATGGCCCAATCTTCTGTGCCATAATTCGTCCTCATCGTGGCTCACCACTTCTTTTGCTTTGCCCACCATTGCAGTGCAGCCATCTACCTCTAGCTTGTAGAGATTATTAATTCAAACCCCTATCTTCTTGGTTTGACCCATTGTTTTATGTCGAAGGAAGGATTTTCCCTCACTGAAAACAACATCATAACCTTTGTCTTCCAGCATTGCGACTGAGACCAAGTTATTCTTCAGACCTGGAACATGCATAACATTCTTCAACAAGAATGGATTACCGGACTCCCTCTCAAAGGTAATGGTCCCAATGCCAATCACACCGTACCGACCATTGTCACCAATCTCTATATGCATCTGGAGGTCCTTCTCCTCCAAGTCACTAAACAACTCCTTGTCTCCCGTCATATGGAAAGACACACCACTATCAAGATACCACACCAATCCCATGCAGCTTGAAACCAAGCATGCGATCAAGGAGAAATCAAGTTCAAATTGCGAGGCTAAGGCCTCTCCAGCTGCAGCTCCAACAACCTTCTTGTTCTTCTTCTTCTGTGGACAGTTAGTGGCGAAATGCCCATGTTCGTGACAGTGAAAACACTTCACTTTGAACAAATCCTGCTTCTTGCCTTTAGCTTTAGATTTTGAAGGAAATTTCTTCTCTTTCCCTTTCCTTGCTTTGGCAGCCAAAGTGAAATTCTCTTCATCTTCATTCTTCGATGAAGAGCCATCCCTGGTACCCCGCCTTATCTCCTCCTACAGAAGATCCGACCAAAGTCGCTCCCATCCCGACAATTTCTCCCATCCATTGATAGAGTCTTCGTAGCTATGACAACTCTTCGGAAGCCCAAAGAGAGCCAAGCTCACCAAGTCTTCATCATCAATAGTAACCCCCACACTTCCCATTTCATCCTTGCAGTGGAAAAACTTCGTGAGGTATTTTGGAATACTGTCGCCCTTCTCCATTTTTATTTTTCTGAGCTTGTCTTTAAGCGCCAACTCTCTCTGGTCACTTCTGCTTTGGAAAAAATCTTTCAAATCCTTCCACATTAAGAATAGAGTGGCTTTCCTATGAATTCTGGACACAATATAGTCCTTCACACCTTCCAACATAATTCTTTTCATCTTTGTTGTCTTCTTTTTTCATGCGTCAAGTAATGTAGCATCGCCAGATCCTAGCTTAGGAACATCACTATCGATGAACTCCTTCAGCCCATTATCCTCCAACACCTCCTCCATCCTGTCCTTCCAGGCTATGTAATTCGATCTCCCATCAAGGGCATACTCCAATCGCAACCCATTGAAGGCCATTTCAATGTATACTCAACTTCTGCACCAAGAATCTTCTGTAGCAAATTCCAATTGTCCACCAGCACAAACTCACTTCACAATTGCAATCTTCAATTAAAAATCCTCTGATACCATGTAGAAATTATATACATTAATCATGCATATGTCATATATTCCCTTGATCTCACAATATTTAACTTCTTGCAAGATACAGAATCATTCCACTGTTAGTCTATTGCGGAAAATTAATTGCATACACATGTGAAGCATACATAAAATCAATAGCACATAACACAGTTGTTTTTAATCGAGAAAGCTTGAAACTAAAAAACCCAACTATAAATTATGTATCATGGAATCATATGACAATCCTCATACAAAGCTTATCAAGCTCTCAATACAGTACAATTGTCATACACTAATCAGGAACAATCTTGCAAATCCATGCATCGATCTCTGCCCCCTGCTAGCCTGCCTCCACTGCGCAATCCCTGCTGAAGAATAACTCTGAATTAATTTGAATTACCCTTGCCTTGACTGCGAAATCCTCATTGGAAACTCCAATGTGTGTGTGATGCAATCAATGTATCACTATAGTCACAACAGATAGTCCATCTTGCCCTTTCACCTATCTCTCCACTGGGTCTCCACTGGAATTGCCATGCATTGTAGTTAATTGTTGTATTGTTCAGTTGATTAATGAGTTATTATTTGTGAATTAATTAACTAATTAATTCACTCCACTCTCACTAGTGTATCATTCAGTTAGACTAGATACAACTAGCTAAACTGAGTCTAACTGAGTTAAACTAAATACAACTCCATAAACTACTCTTCCAACTCTGTCATAACTCTGCCACTTGAGTTCTAACTAAATCCTCCATGCATGAAATCCAGTAAACCCTTGGGAATTTCGTAATTCCCTCAGTCCACTAATCTACCACATCTGTGCATTGAAACAAAGTGCTCCAAGAGAATAAGTTGTTGTTTAGAGTCTGATTATTATTAAGAGCTAATAATAATCGACATGCATCTATTTTTAGATCGACAATCTATAAATAGACTACCCAATATTCTAAAAATAGAATTTCATCTATTTTTCCAACTTGATCAACCATCCACAAATAGCATCTTGCAACTTCTGAAATATGATCATCATGTCTAAAAATAGACTTGCTCCAAAAATAGCCTGCAGGCCCACTTAGTGAAGGCGACTCTTGTCACTAAGCTCATCATCTTGTTGAATCTCAACAATACGATTTAGATATGCAACCAGAGCCTGAATTTTATGTGTTGAACTGCTAGCCTTTGCAACATTCATTGTCTGAATTTCATAGTGCATTAATCCTCCATAAAAATCCTATCCATATGTTCCCTCTATGTTGATTAATTCTAGTAAGTGCATTGTTTCTTAGTTGTAACGCTTGAACTATTTTGGATCTCTCCCAGAATTTTGGAAAGGATTGAATTGGAGCACTATTTGAAAATTATTTTCTGAAGATATCTCGGCATTCATGCCTGTGTGCATTTTTTTGAATTATTTCCATTAAGGACCCTCGTTGCAAGCTTGATTCACAACCATGTTTGGTTTAGCTCGTTGCAAGATTTATTCACAACTAAGCAAGCTTCATAGTTAACTTCGCAACTTAACACCAAATCAACTCCACTTCATCGACCTCTTGTGGATTCAAAAACTTGGTTGTTCAGAGTCTCCATTAATTTCTCAAAACCCTTCATTGTTGTAATATTCAAAGTGTAGCTCTCAATCAAAACATTTAGATTAATTTCAAAAAATTTCTGAGAAGAAAAAACCATCTTATTCATACCAACCTGTTCTGGCCGGAAGAAGAGACGATTCATGTTTTCTAATTCCACTGTGTCATAGTCATACACTAAAGGTGCTAAATTCCTCATCTTGCAAGATTTTCCACTGCAACACTTCCTAGTCGACTCCTACACAGAGAAGTTTATTCTCCGTACCACATAGAGAAGTTTTTAAAATGTGTAAATCAATGTGTGAAAAATAATATCTGAGGATTTAATCCATATCGCAAAGAGTCAATGAAATTACGTCAGAGAGTCTCCTCCTCCGCTATGAGCCAAACCCTAAGCTCTCTTGGTGGTATCTCTGCGTCAAATGGTGTGTATGGTTTATCCAGAGGGTGAATTCTTGAAAGTTAGCAGAGAATTGTGGTGAACGATACCCAAAGTGAACGATGCAAAAATGACTGTGTTTGATTAAATTTTGTGGTGATTTTTTTATGGATCGTCTCTACAAATTCGTTGGAATTCATTGAATTGGTATATCTGTTGAAGTTTTTATGACATAAAAAAAATCTTTGTGACATATTGTTGATTGAATGAGTTCGTATTAGTGGCTTCTAGCCTCATCTCTCTACCTATGCCCATGCTCATAGTGATTCCCACCATGCCCATGCTCTCCGAATCCACGGTCGACCTCCTCCCCAATGTGTGTAATTTCCTCTCATCTCTCCTAGACATACCTCTTGGCTCCACTCATATGCAACCTCCCTCTTCGCGAAGTCATATATACCTCTCGGCCCACCAGACTCCCCACTCTTCCATGTTAAAACTCCATTTCTCCATACGATGCCATTTTAAGTTGTTGAAATTAGTGTGATAGTGGAGGGTCAAAGAGTTAGCGTGATTTTCGATTGTAATAGTGAATGATCAAATAGGTATGGATTTGTGAAAGTTTCCCGTGACAACAAACGTTCTACCACTTAGTTGCAAAATTAAGGACTAAGTCCTCTAGTCCGAGCATTATCTACTTCCATTTCAAGGGCTTGTTTGAAAAGGCATCAGTTTGAATCTCTCTCTTGACAAAATGGTTTCTTTTCGCTTCTTATTGAAGATATGAATGAAGCAGTGTAAGGCTTGACATTCAGGAAGAGGGTTATAGGTTGTGTATAAGCCTTGATTGCTGCACCTAAACGATCTTTCTTGAAGTAAGCACTGCCATATTGCTTCTGTTACTCCGTCTATTTTACCACGTTCACCTCCATATAGCGCTCCAACGAGGACGTGAAAACTTGTGTCCTCAGTGGGAAGCTTTATGTTTACTATCATGACTAGACACAAAATATTAGTGTTATCTTCAATAATGGTTATGAACTTGCAGGCCTTATTGCAAATGGTGAATCGAGCACATGTTTTAAGAGCCATGTTCATGGTATCCTTTGCAAGTAATATGTGGTATGGTGGTTCTTCTCTTTGCTGAAAGCTTGACTGGTATGAAAAATGACAAATTATAAGTGCATATACTTTGTGTTGATAAGTTGAACCTTGTGTAAACATTCGAAGTAGTTCCAGAAAGTGTGATTTAAGGAGTGAAAAAATATGGTATAATAGAGTTTTTGTTATAGACTATGAGTTGTTCTCTAAAATTTATATAAAATCAATATTTCGTAAAGGAGAGAAGACTTTTGTATTGAATTCCTGCACATTGGTTGTTTCATTTGTTGTGAAATGGATCAAATGGGTAATATATTAGAATTATTGAATACTTTAATACATGTTGATGTTGATGGGATAATAAACATCATCAAGAACAATCTCTGTGATATTAAAACTTGTCTACAGTATACATTGGAGAAGGTAGATTTTTTGGAACTTGAATTTCAACTTCAGCGAGAAGAATTACAACAAAAAATTCATCATTCTGAAACTATTTCTATTCATAACATTGAAAGAGGTTCCCATAAGCAGCAATTCAATAATGTTGTAGGTGATTTAGATCCAGTGCCTAATGAAGCAGCAGAGTTACATGCAGATGCAAAAGTTCAATCTGCACTTCCCAAGCCCATCATCAGACCTTGTCCATAACAAGCACATAACTTGTCTTGGATATAACAAGGATGTGTCCTTTCATATTCCAAATTACTCAAAGCCCATCCAATTCCATAGTGCATGACTTCTTCATGACTTTCCACCTTCATATGTTCCAGCTTCTGCTCCCATTAGGGGAATTTTGAGGTCTAAAATGGGCCTCCTAAGGAAATAATAAAATAATAGCTAAACCAATAAAATAATATTTATGAATTTTAAATTCACTTTTTGCACCACAATCCATGTAACCATAGTTAAATTCAATTCAAAAGTTGTACCAAAATAAAATCAATCAAAAAATTGTATTGATGTGACTATAAATAAGAATGAATTTTTCAAGAAAAAGTCATTATCATTGAACAACTAATGTACTTTGTACTTAAATAACTTAAAATAAAATATAAATATAGATTTATAAATTCTTAATTATACTATATGGTATTAATTAAAATTTATATTATTTAAATTGTATAATAACATGTAATTAATATACTATATAAAAATAATATAATATAATATAATAAATGTATAGGGATATGCATTACTTCTTTCAAGAAATATGAAATGACAATAGTATATTTTTATTCAAAAAGTGTGAAATGACATTTATTATGAGTACTTTAATTTGAATTTAAAAGTACTTAGAGCACTACCTTGGTTAACCATGAGTTTTTATCCACCATTGAGAATGTAACAAGTAAGTACCTTTCTTCTCTTTTTCAAAATCCCTCATGTAAAGATGGTGATTCATCACTCTTGGCTGATAATGAATCTAGTAATCTCAGTCATCAATAAAATGTGATCAGTTTGCATAATTAATCTCAAGTATTGGGAAATAATCATTCTAATTAGGATGACTTCGTCGATATATATGATGATGGATGCCCAAGTGCACAACATGATCTTCTAGTTCCTTAAGAATATTTTAATTTGGAGGGTTTAGATTTAGAATCTGATCCGATCAAAGGAGATGTTCTTACCAAAACCTTTCTACGTCTCATTATCCCTTGTGCCCTACTGTTTGCAATGGAGACACTCCATGCTCTTCAAGTTCTTCATCCGATGAGTTAACTTCTTAGTTGGCATAAGGTGGTGAGGATATCCATGATGAAAGAGATAATAATAAATTCATTGAGTATCCATTCCATCCCTCATCATATCTTGTTTTCTATAAAGACAAATCTTCAAATTAACTTGCTCAAGAAATTTTCTTGATTCATTCATCTCTGGATTTGCGATCAAAATAATCTTTCAACTTGAGTAATCTGGTTATTGAAGTTGTAAAATCGAATCAAATCAGTAACAGATATGGCTACCATCCGGTTAGTAGTGGTCTTATTGAAATTAATGGTTGTAACTATTCGCACACCATGCATGATCTGTTTCAATATTCAAAATGCGATTTTACAATCCTTGAAAATCTCGAGACTTGTCAAGGAGTCAAGACACTTCAACTTCCATTGATGGTTATGTTAGGATCTCGTGACTTTGGTAAGGTCCTTGAACTAAGTCAGAAATGGGTTCTCTCACAAAATATTTCTCTACACATGGTTTTAATGGATGTAAATTCCTTCTTGAAATATGTTTGGTATTGCAAATGTAGTCTTTCTATATTTCAAGATTGTATTTATGACTATATTCATGAATATTCTTCAGTTGATTCATCTTCATGCAAATATCTTGTATCAAACTCAGTTTTGGAATGTGTATGTCTCATAGAGTCATGGAACCGTGAATTTAATCATTTCAAAAATCATTTTTTTCCAAAGAAATCATGTCTATCAAATTCATTTGAGAATATTGAGCTCCTGGTTTTCTTGTGAATGTTATATGCTTAATCTGTTTCTTCATTGTACCTGAAATCCTCTTGAGTGCTAGTGAATGTGTGAGTTGTCGTGCGAATCAAATTCTTCTTCATTCACTATGTCCTAACTGGTGTCATGTGTTTGTTGTGTTGGAATTCATTTTAAATTAATTTTATGATTACGATGCTTGTACAACTTGTCACCATTTATAGGAAAATGGTTTTTCACATTCAATACATGAGGAAGTTGGTTCTATTGTTCACAGAATTCAGGAAGCGATTCAAATTGATTTATCTCTGCTAACTACTAATTAGGAATCTGATGCTTTAATCAACCCATATTATCATGATGATTGTCATTCAATTTACCATTTTCCCATCAACAAATGCGATGACAGTTTTCCTACATGATTTGATCCTCATGGTTTAACATGTCACTATTTGGGTGCTTGTCAAGCATTTGAGGCATTTCAGCCTTCACTGATGGTTATATCAAGTCCTTACCATGTTGACAAGCTCTCTCAATATGATTAGATTCATTTCCCATTACAATATTCTCATCTTGATACTGTTCATTTAATTGAAAATTCACCTCCTCGAGGATTTCAAGGTTTAGGACTGTTTCGAATTTTACGATCCAACAACTGAATGGTTGGAGAAATCCTACTTGGAAATCCATGTCACAAATAACAAGTTTCAATCTTTCCTTGTGCTTGCTAAGAAGTGTAGTGCGGATTAAGATACGTTCACAAGAAGTTTCCAAGGTTTGTATAATTATGGTTTTCACTGAAAAGGTAAGAATGCTATCTGGTTAGATGTAGTGTCTATGACATATTTTTCTGCTAAAAGGAAAGACCTTCAATCATGTGCAAGTTATTCAAGCTCTTATATTTTCCTTTGCACATTGTTTTGTATCTTCTTTAATTGCTCATATATTCGTGGATGCATTTTGGGAGAAACTATGGTGATTACATTTGAAATTTCATTATACGTAACCCAGACCTTCTAGCTGGTTAGTTTAGGAGTAGGTCTAGATGCATATTAGTTTACTTGCACATTCATCCCACACTCATTTTTTGTAGTATGTTTTGTGTCTTCTGACATTTGTATCACACTCTGTTTTCGGTCTAGCCTCCTTTTGATTTGCCCTTTTGTTTTTGTTTTACTGTGTTGTCTTGTCTTTGCTTTCATTTTTTGTTAAATAAGACTTCACATGAAGGATGTTCCTTTTGGATCAAAAAAAAATGTGGAAAATAGACAAGGGATTTGTGACACTATAACGTTTGGCTAACCCTTAGAACTTATTCTCCATATTGGTTATCCCTTTGGTCAATGATGTTATGACAAAAAAATACGATCCTTGCATGTGGAAAGCTTTGCGTCAAACCATGATATCCATGTTTATTCTGGAAACCTCATGCCTACACTTGGTTCTTTATGTTTCTGTGTTCTCCATGCTGATATGATTGAGTAGAGAAGGACAAGGGGAAAATATAAATGAGAAAATTAATATTAGAGGTCTTATACATACTTATCTAAAGGGGAAACCTCTTTTTCTCTCAATAAGATCCCTCTTCCACCAATGAAATAAATAAGTTCCAATGCATATTTATATATAAAATAAATAATTAAAGGGTGAAAGAAGAGAAAGGATTCCTATGTTGGGAGGTGAAGCAAGAAACTTTGTCGGGGTACTATCTAGAATCACTGGCAGTGGAGAAATGTTTATGTTCCTGAAGTGACTCCGTTGGGGTACTTTCTAGGCGTGCTAGCAACAAAGAAACACTAGATATGAAAAAATATACTTTGAATATTTAAAAATCGCGTGCTACATTACCCTTGCCTTATCTTGAAACATTGTGATATTGCTGGTGTTATGTTTACGTTCAACCAAGAAGGAGCGAAGGGGAATATGTTTATGCACGAGTTAAGTGGGGAAGCTGGGGTAATCTAAAAAATGAATCAATACTTCCTGAAGAACTAGACCCTGCACAAAGAGTTTACCAAGGCAAAGAAGCTGGATTTCTTCCAGTGTGTTGCCAAGTGTTGTCGCTATGACAAACACCCTCCAAAATTTTTCCTACACTTGAATTTTGGATCATATTAAGGATATTACGATCGATCGTTCCATAGTAACTTCTTGGTCGAATAATGCCTTGTTAAGTCTTTGAGCTCCTTCTTGGATTATAAATTTTGAAGTCACCTGCTCGCACATACTCAGTATGTAACAAGTCCATGAGTGCATTCTTATACACAATATTGTACAAGAATCACACAATCCATCAAGACTATGCATGTGCAATGATAAAACTACATCGAAATTTAGTGCATGCTTTCATTGACAACCTATCACTTTTGGTTGTGATTGTTCTTTTGTTTCAGTGATTTTTCCAAACTACACTTTTGTGCACCTTCAATTTCGTGACTATCACTTTCATGTTTTTGACTGTCGCCTTTGCTTTCTTTCATATTAATTAGTTTCATTTTCATGTTATATTGGCTCTGGTATGTGTTTTTTTCACCATTGTTCATATACCACAAGTGCTATTTGCGATTTTCTCTTTATATAGAAAATGTTGTCTTTTGGCATGGGAAGCATCGCTTATCATTTAAAGTGGAGTATTGGATATTTTTAGGGGAAAATTTGGTGTTGATGGCTCCTATTAGTCATGTAAACATGTTTTACGCTAATTCCAAAAGTTTCATGCATTGTCGCATAAGCATCGCCACTTTCGTCGCAATTTTGTGTCACACCTAGAGAGGTATGTTGCATTGCTGTCGCATAGAGGGCATCATGTTGTTATTTTTTTTGAGTGATAAATGTTGTGTCGTCGACTATTCCGAGTGTGTGATCATAATCCAGTTTTTTCTCTATTCACTTGAGCCTCACTGATCCCACACTTAGCCTTATCCGAAAAATTTCCTTCTCGGGAAACTTGAATTCACCCAGCGTTCTTGAACTGCACATTGCACACTCTCAACCCTCATTCATCAACCTTGCCTCTTGGAGCTGTGAATTGTACAGTATTAGTACTCAGTCCCAGTCCTTGTGCTCCAAAACAACATAATTCTTACCTCCATCTAGCCTTCCCTGTGCATTGCACAGTCTCAAGCCTCGAGCCTCAACCTTGATCTATTGAACTGCATAACTGAAAAATCACTTTACCTCTTTCCCTCCAGAATTGCGCATGGGGAAACTTCAAGCCTAGAGATTGATCTATTTGGTTCCTCAACTGTGCATTCACTCAACCCATGCATTCAAAAATATGCATTGTACAGTATCAAGCCTAAAGCCTCCAACTTGAGCCCTTAATTCCCTTAACTGTGAAGTACCTCTACCCAAGCCTAAAAAATTGTGCATTGCGAAGTCTCAAGGCTCAAGCCTCCAACCTGAGTCCTTGAGTCCCTCAACTACATAATCCTTTGACCTTGGCCATCCTGAAATGTGCATTTCACAATCTCAAGCCTCAATCCTGGACCTTGGCCTTTGGAACTGTGCAATACTTGAGTAAGTCACTCAACCAGTCACAAGTTCCAAACTTAACAAGTGATTTCATGAAGTATCTTAGGTTAGGGGTTTATCAGACTGATGCCATCTTGTCATGGGTGTATTGTAGTCACATGTATTCTATTATGTCATGATAGGATGATGATGAAGGAGATAGATAAGGAGACCATGCTAGAAGAAACCTAATGAGATGAGAAGATAAGATGATCATTAGGAAAGAATACGAATAAACATTGGATTACAACAGAAGACCAAATATTAGGACCGCACAAAGACTCCATCTGATTCACAACCCTTTGGAGGGAAGATATGAAGACAAATTATCTCATGAAGACAAATGATTGGATACATGTTTTAATGAAGACAAAGTAATAAGAAGGGAAGTTTGGAACTGCCACATGATCATGTATTCCATGTCATCAGTGTCATGTAATTTCTGGTAAAATGTCATTATTTTCCACATCATTTGTGGATTATGTAAATTCAATATTGGAGAAATTTAATGTAAAGTGGAAGTCTAAGAGTCATCCATGTAATACAAAAAGTCATGTAGGAAGTTGAAAGGTCATTGAGAACTAAACAATCATGAGAGTATTCCAAGAGTCACAAGGGAGGTGAATAGTCACCCCATTTGTTATATATACACCCTCATTTCTCAAGTAAAGGAATTTTCACCTTTGCTCCTCCTACCAGGCATTAGAGAGAAATATAGTTTTTTGGAGGAGAAAGTGACTATTCTAATGCTCCACTATTGGGGCTAGTGGTGCTCACTGTCTTGATGTATCTTGGAACTTTTAATTAATTCAGAGGCTCACTGAGCCAACACACTTTCATGCATATGTCGTGAATATTGTAAGACTATTATTTAAATGTTTGCGATGTATGTTGTGTTCACTGTAGTAAGGAAATTGAAATATTTCGGTGGCTTTCCTACTTATCTTATTGAAGGTGTGTTGTATTTTCTTTAATAATCATTGCTTCCTTTTGAAATATTTTGTTTGTTGATAAATGATTCATTCATATGTATATGATCATATTCCTTTTCTAGATCAGTACTATTACTTGTATTTAAAGGGCCCACTTTTCTCTTCCCTTTCGGTACAAGGACCTTGAAATTATACACAACTGAACATTTCACAAGGTATACTCACTTGCTGATATGAGATTACCTGTGCATTACTCTCCTGGGATGAACTTTGTAGCCAAGGAAAATCTATAAGAATATATGGCAATGGGCCGATACCCTGGATGGGGCTACTATTCCAAATGGTGTGAGGTCTAATTGTGACTTCACACCTGTCAACATGTTGTTAACTCCATGGTTGAAAAAGGTGGTAATTTGAATCCTAAAAAAAGGGTCCTACTAGTAGCACCAATTTTCTAAATGGGGATTGATTTTGGTGTTTATAATATAAAAGTATGGGATTTAATGGTTATATGAAATATTTTCAAATCTATAACCATATTTTATGAGATTTTATTTGTGAATGTCAATAAACAAGACCTAAGTGCAATGAAAAATTAAGAGGGATAAAACATGGATGCTATACAAGAGGGAGTCTAACCTAATCTACGTAAAAAAATGCAACTTATTATTGTGGTGGGGGTTGCTAGAAGGGAGGGGCGTGTATATGAAATTTAGGTTGTAAATTTAAAGAGGTTCAATTATCCTAAACTAATGTCTATGTCATGGTCTCTATAAAAATGATGCAAAATAGATATTCACTTAATGATACAAAAACTACTAGAGAAAGTGGAAAAAAATCCTTTTCCTAAGAGATAATGCAAGCTAATGATAATCTCTCATGATGCATTAGTGACAATATAAACATGGAATAATTTTTTTTTAAACTTGGAGGGATAATTATAATTACTTACGAAATGAATTAGTTTTCCTGAATATATAATTTTTGTTTATAGAAATTGTATATGGCTATGTGAAATTTGAGTTTTCCTGGCATTGGTATGTAATTTTTCATGAAACATATAATGCACATGTTTCCATGAATACTAACTTAGAGTACCCAAATGAGGGAATTTCCTTAAATACTTCATAGAATTGTAAAGAACACACTGTTCCTATGCAGGACTACCTTTTCAAAATCTATAGTTATTTTTATATAGATGCGAAGCCTTCCACTAGTGCTATATAATTTTTTTTTAAATTTATCAAACAATTTTTACTTTTATTCCTTTTTAGATTGTAGATCTCAATGTATACTAGTTTAACATACAACTAATTTTAAAATTGGTTGAGGAAAAAAAAAGTTAAATAGGAAATAGAAAAAATATGTATTTAAGATTCTAATTTATGTCACAAGAAAAAAACTATGATGTGTATCAAGACAACATATATTAAAAATAGTAGACAATATTTAAAAAGTAAAAAAAATTTGTATATTTGGAATCTACATAATCAAGTTTATACGTGTACATAGATTCATCGATGATAGATTTTTCTATACTAAATAAAAGTAATATCCAAAATAGAGTTATTAAAAGGTATTATGAAAATTGGAGGTTTTAATGTCTTTGCAACCCAAATCACTAGGTTTTTCGACTTTGAACCTAAATCTAAGGCAACCAAATCACTACAAATGTATGCTAGATTTATCACTCCCACTAAAAGAATGAAATGAATGAATGGACATTCATTCCTAAAAATGAATGTCTATTTTTAGGAATGTGTGAATGATTTTAGGAAAGCATCTACACTCATAGGAACATGTGCCTACTTTTAGATACATATGCACACTTTTAGGAATAAATGCATGCTTTTGTCATTAAATTATTTTTCTCAGTGTATACGAGTGAAATTATAGGATTCGAAAATTAAGTATGAGTATAGGGTCCTTAACATCATAAAGGAATGAAACTTGATCCTCAAGACATAAAGGTTTCTTCTACGGGGGATTGTCTCCCAATGAACTTGTGTCATAACACGTTCGTTCATAGGATATTAAAGAATACCCCTAATTTTAGTAGATATTGAAAAACACCCCTAAAATTCCTTTTGTTGACCCCCCCTTCCAATACATACTTATAATTTTTTAAATTTCCATTTTTACCAAATATCATAGATATCCATTTTTTCTATGACATTTTTTATACCCCTTTTTATTTCTACCCATAGATGAATAATTACAAATATAACTATATATTTCCAATATTATTCATCTATAAATTATCGATGTTGATGTCCTTTATCATTATAACGTATTATTTAAAGGACATATTTTATTAACATATCTTCAATATTATTATGAAATGTGATACCACACCTTACTTTATAATATAAGTCAAACACAAATGTATTTTACTAAATTACATTTAATTATAACTAATATCATGAATCATGTGCTTATATTTTGAAATATTTATATATTAGTGATATTAAAAAATAAAAAATAAAATCCAAGATTCAGTTTAAAGATGTTATGAGATGTTTTATTATAAATGTAAAGTAGTCCATACAAATGATACAAAACTATAAACTCAAATATTCTTATAATTTCATTTTAAATGTAATTAAACAATTTTTTAATTACAAGGACTAATCAATGAATTGTTACTTTATACCTCTTTTAAAAAATCAATTACTTCTAACTTGATTAAAAATATATTAAACATGATTTATAATTTTAAACAAGCTAAATTAGGCAAACATATTACCATGCTATTAATTATTTATTCAAGGTAGTGTGTGGTGGACCCTAAACAATAAATAAGTGCAAACCATGAATAAAAATAGGGTCATTTCACCCCATACCTAAAGTGGTTTGACTTTCCCTCTAAAGAAAAAAAATGAACATGATTGGATCATGCACATAAAAGATGGCTTTACCTTTTCTCTCACATTCAATATATTAAAACTCGAGCAAGTTACTATGCCGAAATATCTTTTAGCGGTAGGTTCTTTCAAACTTGATTAAAAATTATTTTAAACATGATTTATAATCTTAAACAAGCTAAATTAATAGAACACAATAACACACTATTAATTATTAATTCAAGATAGTGTGTGGTGGACCCTAAAACAATAAATAAGTACAAACCATGGGAAAAGGTAGGGTTATTTCACCCCACACTTAAAGTGGTTTGACCTCCCTTCCAAAGAATTCGAAATGAATATGATTGGACCCTACACATAAAATATGGTTTTACCTTTTCCCGTGATACATTGTGTTAAAAATCGAGTAAGTTGTAATGCCAAAATAACTTATAGTCATAAATGATGGTGAGGTGTTAATGTTGTGGTAAGTGATGTCATTGATGATGTCATGATGACTTAGATCACCACATCAACTGTCCACATCAGTTGTCATGTCACCATTATCCCTTTGTCCAAGCATGTGTGGCTCCACTATGGCCACTTACCTGTCCACTAAATCCCATGCTTCATTATGCGTGTGTGCCAATAAAAAAAAAGTAGATTTTAATAAACTAATGGTAACATGGCCCCACACGAGACGGTTTGTAACTTTGGGGAGGTGGGGGGGGGGGCATAAATATGGTCCGTTGATATGTGCTGAGTGGTTTGGACTTGAATCCCAACCGTGGCTGCCTGCCCGCCCTCAGGCCCACTAAACATTGACTTGAGGGGGGGGGGGGGTGATTCATAGTGTTGGATCATAGATCAACAATGATCCAACACTATGAATTTCACTTGCCGATTTACATTGATTTACGCGATGTATTCCAATGTTTTAAAACTTTTATTGAAGCATTGAAATATTTCAATATTAACCCTCCACCACATGCACCCTAATTTTGTAGCTTTGTGAACATGGCGAAGATGAATTGGGCATTGAATTACAATTGGAAGGCCAATGAACCCCCTAGCGTGCAAAAAATTGCCCCCTCGACCACCCCCAATTTTTTTTACGTATATTGCTATTTATAATAAAAAATATTTTCTACCCCTAAATACTATCCAATATATTGTTTTTCATTTTTTCTCTCCTTTTAGCCCCCTATATGAATGTACATGTTAACATATTATCCATCTAGTGATTTCCACATGGTTTCTTCTAGGTATTAAGGTCCTTAGGCCAATAACTTGAACAACCACAGTTGACATCTTGAGGGAGTCGTTTTCTTCCAAGTAGGATACATGCATCATTAGAATATTTCAACACTAATTATGAGTATCAAGACCCTTGATGTGGTCATGGGAGGAAACATAGTGTCTGGACCCAAAAGTAATCCCTTAAACCACCATACAAGACCTATCAAGGTTATCCCTTCCTTTTCCTAGGGATATGTGTGACGTTAGGGGACTTTTGGTACTAGGTAAATGATTCTTTTCTCCCTAAACATGTTTGAAGCAGGAAACCTAATATTTTTTTAACAGGGAAAAATGTTGCTTCAACATTTAGGGGGTCTCCCTGGTGTGAAGTACCAATTAGAACTCACACCATTTGGGATAGGAGCCCCATATGATATGCGGGCCTAGTTTCCACCATGAATTTTTTTCCCTTGGAAATCCAATTTGGAGATGTTAGCATTAGGAAAATAATGAAAGGCTCTGGAAGTGGGAATGTAATCATCCCACGGTTGATAACCTATAGAACTGGATACAAGAAA
Organism: Pinus albicaulis; assembly: GCA_034641835.2. Classification (NCBI taxonomy): domain Eukaryota; kingdom Viridiplantae; phylum Streptophyta; class Pinopsida; order Pinales; family Pinaceae; genus Pinus; species Pinus albicaulis. The sequence continues at coordinate 85,633,364 of CM076572.1, forward strand.
GTAACAAAAAAATAAAAAGACGAATCATGCCACGAGAAGGATTAGTGAGCTAAAACCATCTCAGACATACATAAAGAGGAAAGTTCCATAAGTTAATTGAATATCAATTCACAAAAAGTTACCGACATTGTGTGAAGTAAGAAAAAATATATTCAAAGTAGACATGTAAGCCATAATACACAAATGAGTTCATTAACATATCACCCACATGAAATAACATATACAAACACAATGGAAATACATGATAGACAATATCACCAACATAAAGATGGAAATCCATGTCGAAAGTGAAGAAATTCTCATTATCCATGCTAAAAATTTAAGTACATATTTAACAAGTCCATCAAATACTAGTAGTGGAACATGGGATGTTCATACCATCTTCTAAAGCAAAGCCCTAGCCTCAAAACAACTAACTCTTCTAGCTTCCAAGAGTTGAGTTCCTCTAGCTCCTTAAGCATAAAACAACTATCTAAAACTAGCTTAGCTCAAGTGCTAAAGTCCCTCATCTGGATGAGGCATGAGGTTAGATGTATAGAAATGATGAGGGTGAAATTTCACCTTCTCCCATGACCTTTAATATACATTCATGACTCTTTAACTTCCTTATGACTCTTGAATGTCTAATTCCTTTACAATCATATGGATTTGTGCATGATCTTCACATTTTACATGTTTTGACAAGAAAATATTACTCTTGAACATGTCATAATATTTGAGGTGGTAGCTTGTAGGAAGGATGTTTCACTTCCTGAGAGATTCTTTGATACCTTGGTCAAACCCTAGTTGAGCTTGGTGTTGTTTATACTATTGATCAATCATTGCATTTTAAGGCCATATATCCATGCAAAAATTCTCTTGACAACTTAAACCCATATTGGAATGGATGTTGGTCAAGTTTCTCAAGAAACAATTGATTGTTATTGATACTCATCCCTTTTCCCCAAAACATCAACCATTTCTTGTTTGTCTTTGATGCCACCTATTACACTACCCATAATTGATTTCATGCTCACACTGAAAAATCACAATTACAAATACTCCATTTTTAAACCATGGCATATGAAGAGAAATTGGGTGATTCCATAAAAGGTGTCATTTATTTGTGCCAAAAATGTTCAATGCTTCATCTTTCTTTCATGTATATGTATTCAGGATTGTTTTATTTAGTCCAAATCCTTTTAATATATTGCTGTCATAATCCCAATTACTTGACTGTCAAATCATAGGGCTATAAAAATGATAGTCTTCAAGGCTTTGTCTTTATCAAGACTTGGAACTATGCATTTGAGGGTCTATAAATTAGACACAAATCATGACAATATTATCACATATAAAGTCTCTAGGCAGGTCATAATTTCCATCAACAACACAAGTCACATTTAAAAATTGTAGTGCCACTAAGGGTTGAATCAATGATTTGCAAGTATAGTCCAGTTGTAATTTTTGTTGCCAGCGCAATCACATTTATGGACTATAGTCTCAGTGAATGAACCAAATTTTCCATTTGTATACCTAGTCACAATTGTGGTTGATAGAACAAGTCACAATACTAAAATTTCAATATGTGACCTAAATTCTACACAATCCAAAATACTAGCACAAGTCGCACTTCGAAGACCTAGTTTCATTGGAGACTGGATATGCGATGAGTGACGCAGTTGTAGATTGAGCTCCTAGTTGCAATGGGAGTTTGAAACATGGCTTGAAACTTGTGTGGATTCCAATTAAGAGTATACCCTTTGTGAAAGTGCTTCCTAGTTTAATTTTTGATTGGTTCATCGAATCTTAAGAGCTTCAATTATAAATGACAAAGGGTCACTTGGATTGTAAATATGGTGTGAGGGTTTCTAAAATGGGTATATCGCATGGTATATGCCACAAGGAAAATTTGATTCCAAATAATTAACCTGAATGTGGAATCGTAACAAAATTTCAATTCCTTCACATGAGACTCAAACCACATGTGCACACGTTCTTGCCACAAGTGGAACTGAATGCGACTGAAACATGGGTCTCAGTTAATGGCTTGGTTGAAAAAAAAATGGAAACATAGAATGTAGACCTATGATAAAAACCTTAGGCACAAAATCGTGAGACAAGGGTTTTGGGTGTGAAAAATTGTAGATTGCAAGCCTAGGGATCAATAACGAGCTTGATATCTATTTGAGATCATAACTACATGAATCAATGAAAGGTCAAGGGTGAGGGCGTGGAAATTGAGTGCATAGGTAATAAGAGAATATATGCACAGGGTCACACAATGTTATGGAAGTGAAAAAAATTAACACCCGGAAAACAAATTAAGAGTAATGATCACAAAAAGACAGGAGTTACTTATTAGGAGGTCGCAAGTTGGAATTATGTACTATCGCATGCACTAAAAACAACGAGGTCGTAGTTTAGGATTCTAGCTCCATTGTTTTTAGGTGACAAGATTTGTGAACTATAGGGTGGAGGCCTCCAATCTAGTTGCTTATCAAATTTGGATACTTCTACAATAGATGTCAACTAGATTCCTTCTTTTCAAAATATGTATTCCATGTTTGTGCATGATCTTGAACTTCATCAGTGTTTGAATTTGAATTGGTATTCACTCATGTTGACCCAACATCCAATATAAGAGTCTCTAGTTGTTGTGGAAAGGTAAGAAGATATTCACCAATGTTGGTCACGTATGGTTGTGAGTTGGCACTAAAACTTGGTAAAGGGAGAGCATTGTCTTGTTCAGTTGACATCCATATTTCCATGCTAGATATATCTTTGATCCTTTGTCGAACATTTAATATCATAATATCATAGAAGAGTTCATTGAAAACATTTTAAAAATCTCCAACCCTTTTAGATGTATGTGGAAGAGCATGAAATCGAGGATCCATTACTTGCTCTAGTATATTGGAAAGCCACCTAGCTTTTTCAGGTGCATCAATTAATCGTAAAGTTGCCATACCAATTCTAGGTGAACATACTTTTGATAGTTATTCAATGCCAGTAACATATATGCCATAAGAATTGGCTTGACTAACATTTCCATGAACACTATAAATCTGGAGGGTGGTGTTTAATATTGTGAATGTAGCACATAGAGATTCTTGAAAAATATATGAACCGATGCTTAGACCATCTGCAATAGCAAGAAGTTGTAAAGCTCCTTGCACTATTGACCATTAATATTGACCATGCCTAGTAAGCTTCCATCATGTAGTCCTTCCATTTTATCTGATCCTATTTCCTTGCTTATGCCAAAATCATCATTTTTTGTAGAAAGATCAGTTCCACATAAAAACCGTAATGATTGTAATGTTTCATGTAGAAATTCTAGTTATTGAAGCATTGTATCATCTAATGTATGAATACGTGCCTCTACTTTAGAATCCCATGTGAAACTTACACACCTCTCAACAACTAATTCAAATAAGACATACACCTATGGAATATGTTATTCCATCCTCCTTACTGTCTCACTAAGCTCAACTCCTTGTGCACCCACGCCACAAGGAACATCTCCTCAAAAGTCTAGAGAAGAAATTTCAGCTAAAATAATTGCATGTAACAATTCACCATACCCCTATTTATAACTCATATTCTGAATAAAGAGCCCTTAGAGTATTTTCCAAAATTTTTATATGATCAAATATCGATGAGTGATTAATATTTCTAGAAAAATCCCCATTCATATTATGCAATTTGATTAATATATTAAGTTGTTTAGCCTTAATTCCAATGATTTTTAAGGTTTCTTTGGATAATAAAGACGATAAAACTCTTGTAAAAGTAATTATTAAAAATGAGGCTTCCCCAAGATCACCATCAATACGAGAAACAAAGCTTTCAGATATCATTGACATTGTCTCAATTAGTGGATTTGGTACCAACAACTTATACTCTTCTGGAAATGTAATCATGCACCTATTAACATACAACTCCAATTTTCCATCTTAAGATTTGAGTAATTCATGCCCAATCGTACATGTAAGAGATGATTCAATGCTTATTTCACAACAAAGAAAAGTGATGAACAAAAACTCTAAAATGGTCTTGGTTCCAAGTTATTTCCACATCCATACCTCTCTCTTGAATTTTTCTAACAGAAGCTACTTCTAGCGGCAATAAGCCCTTTGAGTTGGTTGCAGTCCAGTTCAAACCCAGAGCATACAAGACCAACAAGGTCATGCTATATGTAATAAGATAAAATTTACATACTAGAGGATACCTCTGAAGTAACCAATCCTTCCAATTTGAAAATATTTGGATGATCGATTTTGCATAAAACCATTATTTCTCGCGCCATAAATTGCACACTTTAAGCATTTAAATTGTTAAAACGTACATTCGCCAGGGATTTTTTTTTTCCATTTTCAAGATCAAGAGCTTTATACACATTTTTGTAAGTCCCTTTTCCATTATATTCAAGCTATAAGATTATGGAAGGAACCTGGAACTCTGTCACTTTGGGAAGCTAAAGTTTACCATGAAAGTAGGGAAACAAAACTTTGGTAAAATGACAATGTAGGATCCTACTACAACACTATATTAAATTCATTAATTCCCATATTTTACTGTGGATAAAATGGGTTTCTTTTTTGCCATTTTGTTTCTTTCCAAAATTTCCTTGTAAAAAACACTCTCAGAGCCAGGACATTTTGTAATGTTGTAATTCGACCACCCGTGAACAACGATGTATCTTCGGATATCACTCTCCTTTTAGCATCAAATTTCAATTAAGAATTTCTTCTAATGGAGTGAGCCTTAAGGTCCAATCACAACTTCATCCAAAACCTGAAAATATAGGACACATATAAGAATAGTCCTCATAAATTCTTTAAAAAAATTACCCTTTTCCCATGTAATCATGAATAGAGAAGCAACATCGAAACATCGTTTTCTTAATGAAAAAATGAAAAATGTTGTAAACCCTAATGTTAAGGATGGAGTAGATAGGCAATCATAGGAGATGGAAATACATGTACTTATAATCATGATGAAAACTAGGTTTCTAAAGGGTTGTGACCGTTACGATGGATAGGGAATTTGTAAAGACCTTAAAAAGCACAGGGGTAACCAAAATTTAGTGTTAGGCTAAAATTATGGGTGTTGTTGTAGCGGTTGCAACATATTTGCACCATAAAGGAAGCTTATAAAAATAAAGGTTCAACAACGACACCTTTATCCACCATATATGACCTCTTAAGTTTATCCCCGCCCTCTAAATGGGGATATTGATAAGGGACACCATAAGAAATATTTGAGCACCATGGTTATGTGATGGTGCAATAGACATGGAAAAAAAAGAAAAATCGACCATTAAGACCTAATGTAAGCTTCTAAGAGTCCATATTTGAGAACAAGGCCTCAAATCACCACAGGTAATATCTTGACAATACCATCTCCCTCTTAGTTGGGATATCAGAATTATTAGAAGGGATTTTAGCTCAAGGTATTAATCTTGTTTCCTTGAACATGGTTAGGGAGGAAACTCAGGCCTCAAGCCCTAAATGTAGATTATTTGGTTGAAGGGAAATGAAAGAGGGTTTGAACGAAAACATATGACATTTATATGGTATATTTGACCTTTAAGGGGTGTTATGGGAGCTATTGGAAGGATTTTAGCATTGATTTTGGTTATGGTTCTTTGAACATGGTTGGGGGAGGGGACGTAAAGAAATATTTTAGGCATATGCACCCAATAGTCTCACCTCATACATGGGTCTTGGGGCCATAGATTTATTTATGATAGGAAGCATGGACCTCATTATGTAACAAAATATTGTATCCATCAAAGGCTAAGAAGGATGACTCAACCACACAAGACCTCTTGAGAATATCCTTAGCCTATGATTGGACATGTTAGTGTCACTCGATGATTTTGAGCAGTAATTATGTGTTCCAAGACCCTAAAAATGATATAGGACATAATTCCATGCATTAGGTCCTAAGGAAATATTTGAGGCATCCATAACATGGAATTCCTTATATGCCTTTGAAATTTCTTTAAAAATTTAGGTGCCTTAAAGATTTCTTTAAAACCTAAGGCATGCCTTCTTCCCTAGATCATTTCCAAGGTCAAGGGAAACATATGTCCGTCTCAAAAACACCTAGTGGTACTAACATCCCTAGTCATAAGGCAAGGATACCCTCGAGAGGCCATGTGGTCGTTTGAGGTATACTTCTTGGATTTGGATGAATAAAAACGATTTTTATAGCACAAGGTCGACGTTACATCCCATTACCATGTCAAAGGCCATAAGAACCATGCTTTAGGTAACCTTATTAGCCCCATATTCCTAAAATATTTCTTTGGATCCTAAGTCTAGGGTTTTATATCCCAACCATATTCAAGGTCCCATGACCCAAATATAGTGATAAAAGGTTTCTAATATAGCCCATATCCCCTCTTAAAGGCTAAATATCCCATAGAAAATTTCATATATGGTGGATCATGTCCCCATTCATATTCCTTTAACCTTAGAAGCTACCTTTAGGGATTAAGGCTTAGGTTTCCTCCCCCGACCATGTTCAATGCTACTTTGAATGCCTAAAATATTTATATATGACCTAAGCTATGGGATTATTCCCTAGATCATTTATAGGGCCCTATGACATTATTCCCCCAAATTAGATGCCAAGGACACCCTCAGGAGGAAATGTATTATTTCTTAAGGCATCCTTATTATCCCTAGATGTATGGAAGCTTCCTTTATAGCCTAGGGTTCATGTATACTCCCATAACAATGTCTAGGACCTTAAGACCAATGTTTTAGGTGACATTATTTGCCCCAAATTCCTAAATTTATGGCTTCACACTAGGGTTCCTTCCCCAACCATGTTCAAAGTACCATATCCCAAATATAGTGCTAAAAAAATTCTAATAGAACCCATAACCCTCTTAAAGTTTAAACATCACATATAAGGATCCAATGTGGTGGTTCAAGTCCCCATTCATGTCCCTTCATCCTGAGAAGAAACCTTCATCACTTAAGGCCCAAGATACCTCCCTAAACCATGGCCAATGTTTCCTAGATGCAAGGCATGACCTTCTTCCCTAAATCATTTTTAAGGTCCTAAGAGACATACCGACTACTAAAAACTACCTAGTGGCACTAACAAACCAAACCATAGGCTAAGGGCGTACATATAAATCCATTTGTGGTTGTTCAAGGCATAATTATTAACCCTATCTGGATTAAATCTTCCTATACAGCCTAAGGTTCATTTTTCTTCCTTTTTCCATGTCAAGGGCCCTAAAACAAAAATGCATAAAATATTTCTTTAGGGCCTAAGTCTATGGTTTCCTCCTCCAACCATGTTCAAGGGAACATGATCCAACTCTAGTGCAAAACAATTCTAATAAAGCCCATATCATCTCTTAAAATCCAAAGAAAACATATAAATATACTATTTAGTGGTTTAAGCCATAATTTATGCCCATTCATCCTTAAAAAATCCCATTAGGACTTGAGGCCCAAGTTTTCTCCCAAACATGATCAAGGCCACTTTGGATGCCTCAAGATTTGAGGAATCTAAAGAAGGCCATGTTCTAGATACTCAAATATTTTTTACAATCTAATGCAAGGCCTTCTTCTCTCTGTCATTTTTATGGTCCTAAGACACATACCTACTACTCAAAACCACCTTGTGGAACTGACATCCCTAATCATTGACCAAGGGTACCCTTAGGAATCCATGTATTATTCTTTGTGGCATATTTATTTCCCATGGATGGATACAAGCTTCTATTATGGCGTAATGTTAAATTTTCCTCCATTGAAAATCTATATGACCCAAATACCCATGTTTGAGGTTAAATTAGTGGCCCAAATTCCTAAAATATTTCTTTAGGGCCTAAGGCTAGGGTCACCTCCCCAAACCATGTTCAAGACACCATGACCAAAAGATAAATTTGAAACCTTGTAGTAGATCCCAAATGCTCTCTTAAAGGCCAAAGATCCCATAAAAATGTCATATTCAGTGGTTCAAGTCCTCACTCATGTCTCTTTAACATTAGGAACTACCTTTAGGGCTTGAGGCCTAAGTTACTTTCACCAACCATGGTTAGGACCACAATACTCATACCTAGAGCTTACTCTACTTACCCATGACATATAATTGGTTCTCAAAACCTTATAATGGGGAAATATTGAAAATAAAAATAAAAATATCCCATAATTATACCATTTTAGTTGGTTTGAGGACTCATTGTCAGCTCTTGAACCATGACAGCTACATTTGAGGCCTAGTAAGCAATTTTCATCACTTGACCTTGGTCCAAGTATTCAAATCAATACCTATTTCTCCAAAAACATGAATCGTTCCAATAAGTCCCACTAAGAGGTGAAGGATACACCTTAGAAGTCATGCACATTTTCAAGTCACTGTTATTTACCCTAGATGCATGAAATCTTCCTTGAAGGCATAAAGCATAGGTGTCTTCCTACCACAATTTTGAGGAATAATTGACCCATAACTTGTGCTCAAAAGTTGTAATGGTGCACATAAATCCACTTGGAGGCCAAATATCCCCCTTGTAGATAATTTTTTCTTCATGCATATTAATTCCTATAATATTCGTTTGTGGCCTAATACCTATGTTTCCCCTAACCTAATCCTTGACAATGAGGCCCATATTTTTAAGCCCCATGTAAACCCTAAAACCCATTATTAATCCCTATATATTATTTATTACATTTATATTGTCATATTGTTATGTAAGCTAGAACCTTTCATTCTACTTTTTCATTATAATTGTGCTCTTTGTCTCATATATATATATATATATAGTCTTAGGATAATATCATCTACTCTTATACATTTTATTCATTGTAAAAGAAGGTTTCCCCCTCAAAGTGGATTGTAGTTATTGGCTTGTCATAATCTCAAGGTGAATGTTTCATAACATTTAGTATTAAATCATGTTTTAATTGCTTCAAATGAGGCTTTGTGGAATTTTAGCTATAACATTTTCAAGGTGAATCTTCAAAGTGTGAAATTTTGAGAAGATTGGAACAATTATTGAACACAATAGATAAAAAAAAAAAATATTCTATGTCATTATACTTTTGTAGATACAACATATGGAAGTTAGGGTTTGTAAATTGTCTTAAAATTAGTTTCAAATGAGTGATCTTGTAATTTTAACTATATTATTTTTTTGGGACACTTAAAACCATGAATTTTTTAAGAGAACAAGGGGAGATTTTGGGGTACATTTGGTAAAAAATTTAGATTCTGTTTCACTATTGGTTTGTAGATACATCTTATAGAAGTTAGTGTTTGCGAGAAGTTCTAAAATCCATTTCAAATGAGTGATATTGGAAGTTTTGTTATAAATTCCCCTTAGATATATTTCAAATAGTGAAAATTCCAAGGGTTTGAGGGTGCATACTTAGGTACCTCAGATAAAAGTTGTAGAATAATATTTAAAATATGGGATGCATGGCATGCTATAGAATTTTTCTTTTGGTAAGAGGCCAAATATTTTTTTTTTGGTACTGTGACCATAAATTTTAGTTGGTACATAAAATTTTGGTCAAACATGTGGAATTGTAGAGAAGACATATTAGAGTTCTAATGGAAAATTTTGAGATTAAAAAGGGATCAAATGTTGGATATATATCAAGAAAAAGATAAAAAATCCAAATAGTCGACAAATTATGATGGTTTTCATACATAAAGTTTCAACAAAGTTTGCTAGTGGGCATCAGAATTTTCCAGTGGGAAAGTGATTGGGATGTTGATTGAGATCATTTGTGGACATTATTTTGTTCACTTGGATGGTAATTGGACCAAGAAAATGATAGATGGATCCTTTTTCATTGCAGATTGTAATTTGATGGAGTATTCAAGTATTTTCAGAGTTGTATCAGACTTGCAATTGATTCAATTCTCTTGGTTTCGACGGTTTTTCAGGCAGTTCTTCATTGAGGATCAAATCAGCAGTTTCAACATGAAGACTTGGATATGGTACCAGTTTCTTAATTTTGATTTATGATTGACGGGGGGAATGTTAGCCTCACACTGAAAAGGAATTAGAAAAATAAAAACCTAAATTCAAGAGAGACAAAGACATGACAGAAAAGGCCTATAGGCTCAATGTATATTGTCTCACAAAATAATGAGAATGTTACAATATAAATACATCAATATTATGTCTTAAGATAGTGTGTCTATCTTGGACACATAATCACTTTGGTTGAATAAATATCTCAACCACACACTAATCTAGGAGATTAACTAGTTGGAGAGAATCTCTCAACCAACTAGACCTAAACAAACTCCCGAGTTTGAGGAACAATTTCATTATAGAATAGATAATTAGGAATTATTCCAAGTTTAATTATTTATTATTTTGGATTTGTTGATTTTTTTATGAGAGTGTGAGGCTAACAAGTTAGGGTTTTGAAAGGTATGTAACTTACAATTGGCATAACTTTTGATTGAAATATCTATTTTTGGTGATTCAAAATTTGTGATAAAGAGGAAAAAAAAGAGAATTATTATTTGAAAATATGGCCCTAAGGGTGCTTCAAAATTTATTTCATTACTTAAACCTATAAAGTATCATTGATGTCTCATGAAGAAATAGAATATGTCCAATATTGTGTGTCCAAGTTGAAAATTTGGTGTGCATAAGTACATTCAAAATTAGGATTAAGTTTGTCACGAGTTCAAGGATCAATAAAAGACATGGAAAAAAAATATAGAATAAAATATGAATTCAATGGAAAAGGTTCTCTCGAAGAGGCTTCCTAAAAGTAATATGGAAATCCAAATAAATCATGAAAATAAGGCAAATGAATGTGTTGAATATTAATCACATATGGGGAGTATTTGATCGCAATTAGAGAGAACAAATATTGAATCACAAAACCACTATCATTAGGGCTTCAATTTAGCACCAAGGAACTATTCCGTTCTAAATATAGATATGAGAAAGTTTGTGTTAAGTCCTATATAAGCCTCGTGTTAACCCTAAAACCCCTTATTAAGCCCTATATATTGAGTGATTACATTTTTATTGTTATATTTTTATGTAGGCTAGAGCCCTCTCATGGTCCCATTTTATTATAATTGTACCTTTTGTCTCATATATAAATATACCTAGTCTTAGGATCATCAAATATTGTTTTGTGCATTGTATTCATTGTAAAAGGAGGTTTCCCCCTTGAAGTAGAATGTAATTATTTGTTCTTATCATTTTAAGTTGCAAGTCTCATGCTCTTTGAGCATATCACATTATTTGGTTTCCCTTGGATACCTCGAAGCTCAATTTCCTTTCCTTATGAGAAAAATATAATGAAAATATCTTGAAAATTAAGTGCCATTATTTCTAATGATTGTAACCATTGGACCCCTAATGCAACATCAACACCACCCATTTGGAAGACAACCATGGGACTAAACAACAAATACTCACCCATATTCAACTTAATATTATGACACTTCCCTAAAAAAATTATTGTACCTCCACCTACAATCATTACTTGAAGTTTTGGTGTTGGATATACAAAGAAATTGAGAAGTTTTTCCAATTTTTAATTGATAAAGTTATGGGTACTACCTAACATTATGCCTTACAAATATCCACATGGACATAAGAGTGAGATTGAACATATTATTTGAGAAATTTTATAGGAAAGCATCATTAAGCCTAGCTCGGTGCTTTCTCTTCACAAGTGGTGATGGTTATAAAAAAGGATGGTTCATGGCATATTTTTCCACTTTACAGAAAACTCATCAAAAATAAAATCAAAGATAAGTTTCATATTCTTTTTATTTATGAATTATTATATGAATTGCATGGATTCTTTTTTTTACTAAGTTGGCTCTTTATTCTCGATATCATCAAATCATAATGAAGCAAGAAGACATTCCCAAAATAATCTTCAAAACAAATAAAATTCATTATTAGTTTTTGGTTATGCCACTTGGAATTACAAAAGCACCTTAAACAGTTCAAATATTGATGAATTATATTTTCAAACCCTTGCTTAGATAGTTTGTGTTAGTATTTTTTTATGACATACTAAACTACATAAAATGTTGGGAGGAGCATGTACAACATATTGACATGATCTTAATGCTATTGGAAGAGATAAACTATATGAAAAGCTTCCAAGTGTACCCTTAGGGTTAAAGAAGCACAATATTTGGGTCTTATTGTATCACATGAGGGATTCAAGGTGGATCATGAGGGTATGGCCATCCATTATAACTTGAAGAAACTTAGAGGATTCTTAGGACTGATAGGATATTACTACTAGTTTTTCAAGAATATGGTCAAATAGAAACACCTTGAATAAAATTATTGAAGAAATAATCAATTTCTTGGACTTAAGAGGAAACCAAAGCTTTTAAATAATTTAAAGAGGATATGTGTACAACTCTTGTCTTGGAAACACCTGATTTATAAAAAAAAGCCTTCATTATGGATTGTTATTCCTTAGGGTATGGGATGACTGCAATTTTGATGCAAGAAGGTAGGCCCCTTTCCTTTGAGAGTAGTGAATGTAATGTAAAGAACTTACTTGGACCCATATATGAAAAATAAATGTTAGCCATACTAGATTTAATTAAGAAATGGCGTCCATACCCAATAAGAAGACACTTCAAAGTAAAAACATATCATGATAGTTTGTAGTACTTGTTGGAGAAAATATTATCGTCAGAAGAGAAACAAGAATTGGTCACAAATATTTTCGGTTATGACTTTGAAACTATCTATGAAAACGGAAAACAAAACAATGTGGTAGATACACTCTCAAAGAAATAAGAAGACACAAATGGTTTACTATGTGCTATTTCCATTCCACAATCTAACTGGGTGGAAGAAGCAATGGTAGAATGGGTGTAAGATGAGAAGATCATGACCATTCAAAAAATATAGGAGGAACCCGATGTTATAGAAAATTATATGTGGAAAAATCATTTTTTATCTTATGAAGATACTGTATACTTAAGTAAGAATTATCAACTCAAACATAAGGTCCTTTTGGAATTACACAATTTCCCTACAAGAGGAAATTCATGGTTCCTGATGTTGAAATTCAACAAGAAAATGCAACACTCATAATAGTGTGGTATCACAGGTCACAACATGATGGATCCTAGCGACACATTAGTGTGCAAGCCAAGTTTTAAATATTTTGGAAAATAAATTGTAATCTTATCTCATAATAACTTGTAATAGTTAACTAGGTGTCATAGACTTAGTTAGCTCAAGAATTTTGAGTTGAGGGTCAAGGGATAGACATGTAGAGTGATTTTATTATTAACAGGGTCGAGTTGCAGTTGTAGCACTAGTGTAGTGTTGGTGGGATCAGTTAACTCACAATAATTGAGTTAAAATCAGTTTAACTAGTTCTAACTGTTTAATGAGCTAGTGGAAGATCAAGTGAATTAAAATAGGTTTAATTCACCAGTAGTGATCTACCAAGTAACTAATGATTCACTATTTATAGCTGCATGCATGCTAATTATGGTGGAGACCCAATTGAGACAAAGGTTCAAGGCTAGTAAACTATCAATTGTATTTTAGGAAAACTGCCTAGGTGCAGTTATAAAACCACAGGAAGCCCATGATGAATTGTGCAATCAAGGAAGGCTTAATTTCCTATTTAATAGCGGTTTAATTCTATATGTATTGCATAAGCAAGGCAGGCCGAGGGTAGGCTGATAATTGACTATGTATTTGTCCAATTTTTCCTAGACCAGTGTGAAGAAAATGGTAGAGTGTATAAGGTTGTGGTGATCACAAATACATTATGATTGTTTCATGATTCCTTGGTTGATTATGCAATAAATATGGAGGGGTTTTGAGCAGTTTATTTCCCGAGGAATATCTGGTGTTCTGTATTGATTTACTTCTTTCTCTTACTTGCATGTGATTGAGCAATCGTGATTTATATTCCACAAATATTGTAGAAGGATTCAATATCTTGTTTTAGTACATTACATGATAGGATTGAATCCATTGGTGTAATTTATACATGGTATCAGAGTTGTGTAAGAGATTTTATACATAGTATCAAAGCACTATGAATCAAAATAGTGGAGAAGAAATTGAGTTTGTGTTGAACAATATTCAAATTTGTAGGTACTTTCTTTGGAGCTATAAGCGGATCAAGATGTCTTTCAATGGCTTGAGACTTGAATATTCACTTGAGGGAAGTTCAAATTATATTTCATGGAAATACAAGATGGAGGTAGTGTTTGAGGACAATTGGTTGAATTAATTCATAACTAATGATATTCCGCAAGCCTGCAGCAGTAGATGCCCAACTTATTGATGCATGGCGGAAGAAGGTAGAAAAGGGGAGGAGGATCTTGTTAGACAGAGTTAGAGATCACATTGTATTGAGTATCCTTGGAAAGGAAAATCCATATGATATGTGGAAGACCTTGACAGATCTGTTTCAAAGCAATAGTGAGCACAAAAAATTGGCACTCAAGGACAAGCTCAGGAAAATCAAAATGGAGAAGGGCGACACAATCCATAAATACTTGACCAAGTTCACTCAATGTCGAGATGAGCTTGGAAGTGTTGGGATCACTGTAGTTGATGATGACTTGGTGAGCCTAGCACTTCTAGTCCTTCCCAAGAGTTGGCATAGCTACCAGGACTCTGTGAATGGGATGGATAAGTTACCAGATTGGGAGCGACTTTGGTCAGATTTGGTACAAGAAGAGTTTTGGCGAAATACCAGGGATGGATCCTCATCCAAGACTGATGATGAGGAAAATTGTGCCTTGGTTGGTAAGGCAAAGAAATGGAAGGGGAGGAAGTCCCATTCAAAATATGAGACCAACAAAGAAGGAAATAAGCGTGAAATTTCAAAGGTGAAATGTTTTCACTGTCATGATCATGGACACTATGCCATAAATTGTCCACAAAAGAAGAAGAACAACAAGAAGGCTCCAGGAGCTACAACGGGTGAAGCTTTGGCCTCATAGTTTGAGTTGGACTTCTCTCTCATCACATGCATGGCGTCAATTGTGATGGGATCTATGTGGTACTTGGATTGTGGAGCATCTTTCCATATGATGGGAAATAAAGAACTCTTTAGTAGCTTGGAGGAGAAGGATCTTAAGACGCACATCGAGAAGGGTGATGATGAGAGGTATAGCACTATCAAGATTGGTATAGTTACTTTCTAGAGAAAGTCAGGTAAAAATTTCTTATTAAAATATGTCATGCATGTACCAAGCTTGAAAAATAATTTAGTTTCAGTTGCTATGTTGGGGGATCTTTGATATGATGTGGTTATCAGTGAAGGAAAGGCGTTCCTTTGTCACAAATCCATAGGAAAGGTAAAGAGGATTGGGATTCATGTGAAAAACCTCTACAAACATGATGTAGATCGCTGCGCAACATTGAGAAGTAAAGTAGGGAAGGTGGTGAGCCAGGATATAGGTTAGTTATGGCACAAGAGATTGGGCCATCTACACCAAAGTGCTTTGAGGATCATGCAACAGATTTCTACAGGTCTTCCAAAGGGTACCCTTGTGTAGAAACATGCAAGGGATGTACCATGTGGAAGTATACTAAGGCCACCTTTCATGAGAAGGAGAACCGAGCAACGACAATCCTTGAGAGAGTTCACTCAGACGTGTGTGGACCATTCTCCACGCCTCCCACAACAAAGCACATGCATTATGTGATTTTTTTTTTTATGATTTTTCTAGAAAGTGTTGGATCTTATTTTTGCAAAAGAAAGATCAAGTGTTCTTCAAATTTTGTAAGTTAAAAGCAATGGTAGTGAAGGGTACAAGGAAGAAGGTTAAGGCTCTAAGGAGATACAATGGCGATGAGTATATCTCTAATGAATTCAAGAAATTATATGCCAAAGAAGGAATTCAGAGAGAATTTATTGCACCTCATAACCCAAAACATAATGGGGTTGCATAAATAAAGAACAGATCAATTGTGGGAGAAGCATGAGCTATGTTACATGGTCAGGGCATACCGTTGCATATGTGGGTAGAGGCATGCAACACAATGGTATTTGTGTAGAACCAGAATCCTCATCGGTTACTTGGCATGAGTACACCATAAGAGGCTTTCTCAGGTAAGAAACCAAATGTTTCATATTTTAAAATTTTTGGCTCATCTGTCTATTTCCATGTGACCAAATATGCATGGAAGAAGCTAGAACCAACATCAAAGGTTGGGATATTTGTGGGGTACACTGATACTCCCCACGACTATTGGGTGTATTTGTCAGCTAACAGGATGATAGTTGTCAGGAGAGATGTTAAATTTGATGAGGATAAATCCATGCGATTGTCCCTTGAGAGGGAGCTTGATTTTCATGTAGATGAGGAGCTCTTAGTTCCAAAGGATGAACCTCAAGATGTGGAACAACCACAAGGAGAGGATAATGGAGTGGCAAAAACCACTCATGGAGAGCCATCCACCAGAAGTGGTAGGAAGCACACTAGAGAGGTTGAAATATTGTTATAGATGCGATAGAGCATATAGTAGCACCTACATCACAATAAAGGAAAAGAAGGTCCCCAGACAGGTACACTAGATAGATGGCTCTTATGAGCGAGTGTATTGTGACAAAACCATCCTCTTTTGAAGAAGCAGTGCAACAACCAACATGGGTTTATTCCATGGTTGAGGAGTATGGATCCATTATCAGAAACAGTGCATGGGAAGTGGTCCCGAGACCAGTGGGGAAGCTAGTGCTTGGATCCAGGTGGATCTACAAGGTGAATCAAGCAAAAAATGGGAGTGTGGAGAAATACAAGGCTAGTTTTGTGGCCCAAGGATTCTTACAGGTAGAGGGATTGACTATGAGGAGTATTTTGCATAGGTTTCAAGGTACTCTTCGATTAGATATATCCTTGCACTCTCAGCATAGATGGGATGGGAGATACATCAGATGGATTTAAAGATAGCCTTTCTCAATGGAGTTATTGAGGAATAAGTGTACATTAAGTATCCAGAAGGTTTTGAGACCTTTGATAGGGAGTCGCATGTGTGCAGACTCAAGAGAGCATTGTATGGACTAAAGCAAGCAGCTCGTGCTTGGTACACCAGGATCGACAACTATTTCACTGGGTTGGGCTTCACAAAGAGTGAAGTGGATGCGAACCTACATCATATTGTGGTTGATGGTAAGCTTTTGATTATTGTACTATATTTAGATGATATTATACTAACAGGTAATGAGAAGCTCACAACTTATTGCAAAGAGGATCTTGCAAGAGAGTTTGAGATGAATGACATGGGGCTCTTGCATTATTTCCTAGGCTTGGAAATATGACAGAGAGATGGGGAGCTATTTGTATCTCAGGGAAAGTATGCCAAGGAGATTCTGAGGAAGTTCCAC
Source organism: Pinus albicaulis (assembly GCA_034641835.2). Lineage (NCBI taxonomy): Eukaryota > Viridiplantae > Streptophyta > Pinopsida > Pinales > Pinaceae > Pinus > Pinus albicaulis. Next base: position 85,650,700 of record CM076572.1, read on the forward strand.
ATGGAGGGCAGCAAACCCATGGAGAATCCTCTTGCAGGTGACTGGATGAAGGAGGATGTTACTTCAGGTGAGGTAGTGGATGCTACTGTTTATAGGCATCTTGTGGGTTCACTTATGTTTTTGGTGAACACGCGACCAGACATATGCTACGCAGTTAACCAGCTTAGTTAAGCTATGATTACGCCTACCAAGCTCTTTTAGAAGGCAGGGAAGCATGTGTTGAGATATCTCAGGGGAACTATAGAGTATGGCTTATGGTACAGATAGACAGAGAGAGTGAAGCTTCAAGGCTTCATCGATGCAGATTGGGTAGGTAGTCCATCAGACAGGAAGAGAACATCAGGGGGCATCTTCAACATAGGATAAACAATAGATTCTTGGTACAGAAGGAAGCAGAGATCAGTTGCACTCAGTTTAGCTAACACGTAGTACATGGTAGCTAGTCAGGCGACATGCGAGGCCATCTAGATGAAGAAGATACTTCTTGGTTTTTTCGGTCATCATATGGATCCGGCGGTGATACATTGTGATAAACGGAGTTGCATAAAACTCTTGGTTAATCCAGTATTCCATGACAGGTCCAAGCATATTTACATCTGGTACCACCATCTCAGAGATTGCGTTCAGAGGCGCATTATGTTGTTGCAGTACATTCCCACTGAGGATCAGGATGCAAATATCTTGATGAAGGCACTTGCGAAGAGAAAATTTGAATACCACAGAGGCAGGATTGAGGTAGCAGATAATCCATTTATTTTTTAGAGGGAGTGTTGAAATTCAACACACACACACACACTAGTGTGGGATCACAGGTCACATAGTGATGGATCCTAGCGAAATATTAGTGTGCAAGCCAATTTTTAAATAAATTGGAAAATAAATTGTAATCTTATCTCATAACAACTTGTAATAGTTAACTAAGTGTGATAGAATTAGTTCAAGAATTTTGAGTTGAGGGTCAAAGGATAGGCATGGGATCAATAAATATGATCACAAATACATTATATTGTTTCAGGATTCCTTAGTTGATTATACAATAAATATGGAGGGGTTTTGAGCAGTTGCTTTCCCCAGGAATATATGGTGTTGTGTATTGATTTAATTATTTCTCTTACTTGCATGTGATTGAGAAATTGTGATTTATATTCCACAAATATTGTAGACGGATTCAATATCTTGTTTTAGTATATTACATGATCGGATTGAATCCATTGGTGTAATTTCTACATTGTATCAGAGTTGTGTTAGAGATTTTCTACACCTAAAAACATACCATAGGATCAATAAATATTTTTGTAAGGAAAATATTAAAGCATACGTGCAAAATTTTGTGGCAAAATGTGTGGTATGTCAATAAAACAAGGGAGAGAAAATCAATACCTCGAGGCTCCTTCAATCAGTAGCCATATCAAGCCAACATTGGGAAGAAGTTTCAATGGATATTATTATAGGTTTACCCAAATTTTCAGAATATTATGGTACTGATAGATCAAGTGAAAAATTATGCCCATTTGTTCTATCTTTCTCATCCTTTTAAAATAATCAAAATAATAGAAGCATTCATGGAAATAGTGCAAAATCTATATGAAATACTAAATATTATTGCATGTGATAAAGGTGAAATTTTCATTGGAAATTTTGAATAAGTCTTTCATGTGGTATAACAGACCCTTCCATACCTCATTAAAAATGTCACAATTTATGGAAATTTATAGATATCACCCTCCATCTGTCACATCACCCTTGAAAGGGAATATCAAGTCTCAAGCAGTAGAGGAGCACATATAATAACAACAAGAGGTTCTCAAATTAATTCAAACAACTTAGTTATGGCACATAGTAGGATGAAACAACAAGTTGATCAACATCGTAGTGAAAAAAAATTTGAAGTGGGGGATTGGGTATTTTTGAGACTACAACCATTTAAACATATGTCCCTCAAGAAAAAAAAAGGAAAATAAATTAGCACTGAGGTATTATGGACCTTATAAGGTGTTGCAGAGGATTGGATGTATGTCTTACAAATTGGAGTCTTCTTCATCTTCACGGGTACATATAGTATTCCATGTTTCTTTCTTAATGAAGGAAAATGGTGACAAGATCCTAGACCAAACTATTCTACCAAAGATTAATGAACAAGGGAAAATAATAGTAGAACTAGAATAATATTTGAAATAAGGACTAAGCAGCTAAGAAATAGAGTAATTACTAAATACCTCTTCAAATGGAAGAACTTACCAATGGAATAAGTGACATGGAAATATGAGTTGTTCATGTAGAAACACCCATATATAATGAAGTGTTGAGTACAACACTTCTTTTAAGTGGAGGGGAATTTTAAGCCCTATATAAGCTCCATTTTAACCCTGAAACCCCTTATTAAGCCATGATATTGAGTGATTACATTTCTATTGTTATATTGTTGTGTAGGATATAACCATCTCATAGTCCCATCTTATTATAATTTTACCCTTTGTATCATATATATATACTAAGGAACCTAGTATTAGGATCATCATATATTTTCTTGTACATTGTATTGATTGTAAAAGAAGGTTCCCCCCTCTAAGTTATATGTAATTATTGGGTCCTTGTCATTTTTAAGGAACAAGGTTCATAACATTTTGATGGTAATTTCCATGTAACATGAATATTCCAAATGGAGTAATACTATGATACACACCAAGTGACAACAATAGAAAAGGTAAATATTGCATCCATGCTTTTAGAATGAAACCAATTGATATGGTATCATCATATTTGTGAAAATAAAGACAATTCTAAAATATCTTGTCCATATTTATGGAGGTATTGATAACATATTATGGGGATATTAATAGCATTACATTATTTAGTCAATTGGTAAATATTTTTTATAAAGGTCGAGTTACAAATCACATTCAACAATTCCAAAAGTTTAGTATTAGATTAAATAAAATGTCATAGGATGATTTGTTAGACCTCTTATCATAAACTTTAAATGAAATCATCCAACATGAGGTGTGTCTCTTTGAACCTAAACCCATATAACATGCTTTCAATATGAAAAGGAAAGTTGAAAGTAAAAATATGGCTACTAGAATAGTTTTCACTAACATCTATAAAGAACATCATGTTCCCTCTCCTAAATCGACAAGGTTGGCACCTCAACAAATGGATGAAATAAGAGCAAAGAGACTACGCTTCAATTCTAAGAGTAGGTAAAATAAGGGGCATAAATGTAGTGAGAAGAATTTATTTTACATATATTGGAAGAATAAGAATATCAATAATTCAAATTTTGACAAGCGTTAGAGTAGAAGAGAATACTCCAACAATATCGTGTCATACATTGGTCAACATCAGTACTCCAAAAACTCTCAAGATAGAAGAATATATTAAAAATAAAAAGGTAACAATGTTGATTGATTGAAGTAGCACCCATAAATTCGTCAATTAAAAATTGTAAAATTTCTCAATTGCTTTGTATATTCGACACCAAAATTTCAATTAATTATTGCAAATGGAGATACCCTAAATTTTTCTAGAAAATTCCATAGTATTAAGTTGAATATGGGTGAGTATTATTGGATAGTCCCATGATTGCAATCCAAATTGGTGGTGTTGATGATGTATTAAAGTCTAATGGTTGAAATTATTGGGAATAATGGACCTTGATTTTAAATATATTTTTATGACATTTCCTCAGAAGGAAAGTAAATTGAGCTTAGAGGTATCCAAAGGAAATACTATTTATGATAAGATCTAATAACATGAAAAAGTTACTCAAAAAGGGACACCATGGTATGATTGCATGAGTGTGTTCATTATATGTTCATATACCTATATCCTCTGCTGTAGTGAATCTATGTAATGTTATAATAAATAACTCCAACATATTTGGAGAGATCCCTGAGGGTCCTCCACCTGCTCAAGATCATGACTATGCTATTCATTTGCAACCTAAAAGTATACCACCTAACAATAGGAATTACAAGTATATATATGAACAAAATGTGATATTGAACATATGGTTAAAAAATATTAGAGGCTGAAATCACTCAACCCAGCCAGAGTGATTTCTCTTCACCAGCAATGATGGTCAAGAAAAAATGACGACTACTCATGAAAAATGTGTATAGATTATAGAAAACTTGACAGATAATATCTACATAAAAGTTTCCTATTCTTATCATTGATGAATTATTAGAAGAATTACATGGAGTAATTTTATTTAATAAGTTGTATATCCATTCAATATATAGTCAAATTAGAATGATGCAAGAAGACAATGCCAAAAAATTCTTTAGAACGCATGAAATTCACTATGAATTTTTGGTTATGCCATTTGGAATTACTAATGCACCTTCAACATTACTAATTTTTATGAATGCCATTTTCAAAACCTTCCTTAGAAAATTTTTGTTGGAATTTTTTGATGACATGGTAATCTACAACAATTCTTAGGAAGATCATGTACAACATGTTGACAAGTTCTTAACACCATCAGAAGAGAAAAAACTATATGCAAAAATTTCCAAGTGTTCCTTTGGGTTTCAAGAAGTGGAATATTTTATCTCATCAAGGTGTCAAAGTGGACTCTAACATAAATAAAGCCATCAGGAAATGTCTAAGCCCAAAAATATTGAAGAAACTCAAAGGATTTTTAGGACTCACAAGCTATTACTGCAAGTCTTTTAGAATTATGGTCGAATAATAGCACCTCCAATAATATTATTAAAGAAGGAATATTTTTATTTGAATTGATAAGTAATTAAATATTTTGAAAAACATAAAAATGTTATGTGTACAGCTCTCATCTTGGACACACCTGAATTCACACAAATATTCAATGTGGAGTGTGATGTCTCATGCCATGGCATTGGTGTAGTTTTTATTCAAGAAGGAAGGTCGCTTTCCTATGAAATTATACAACTTAAAGTAAAGAACCTACTCATACCCATCTATTGAAACTAAATTTTGGCCCTAATATATGTAATTAAGACATCCATATCTAATAGGAAGACACTTCAAAGTAAAAATTGATCATGATAGTTTGAAATACTTCTTGAAACAAAGGCTATCTTTAGAAGAGGGAAAAAATGGGTTACAAACATGCTAGGATATGAATTTGAAATTATATACAATAAGGGAAAACAAAATATCATGGTAGATGTACTCTCAAGGAAAGATGAAGACATAAATGGTTTATTATGTGTTATTTCCATTTTGTAATTTGACCAGCTGGAAGAAACAAGGATAAAATGGAACCTAGATGAGATGGTATGTAAGATCATTCAACAACTACAATAGGACCCTAATGCATTAGAAAAATTATGTGGAAGAATGATTTGTTGTGGTATCAAAATTGTTATGTAAGAAATGTCAATTCAAATAGAAGATACTTTTGGAATAACTAAGTCTTCTCCTATAAAATGACATTAAGGGTTCTTGAAATCATACCATAGGATCAATAAATATCTTTTTCTGGGAAGGTATTAAATCTTATGTTAATTTTTTTTTTAGTTGAATGTGTAGTTTTGCACTAGAATAAGGGAGAGACAATCAAGACATTGGGGCTCCTATAATCATTAGCCATATCAAAACAACATTGGGAAGAAGTTTCAATGGATTTTATTATAGGTTTACCAAAATGTAAAAGAAATAATTTTATTATGGCAATAGTAGATTGACTAACAAAGTATGCCCATTTTCTCTCTCTTTCTCATCCTTTTAAAGCAAGTACAATGGAAAAGGGATTCATGGAAGAAATCCAAAATCTACTTGGAATCATGAAGTCATTGTAAGTGGCAAAGATCCATTTTTCATTGGAAATGTTTGGACTAAATTATTTTCTTGTTTGGGTACTCAATTGTCTCACAAATCATCTTACCATCCTCAATTTTATGGGAAAAATAAGATTGTGAATAAATGTTTAGAAGGATATATTTATTTCTTTGAACCTAATAAATAGACATAATGGGTCAAGTGGGTTCCCTTGGAAAAATGGCAGTAAAACACATCCTTCCATAATTCATAAAATAATTCCCCTTTACAATACTTTATGGATACCATTTGTTGGGTACCAATATGTACACTTTTCTCTCCCATTTTCACCCAACTTTCTATCTCTTTGTATCATTAATTATTCTAAAAAACATGAGGTAAACACCTTCCCATTGTCTTATATGGAATATTTAATTAATGAAGTAATAGTCGTGGAGGTTTTACCTTTGCAAGTATTAACTCCGTTATTTCCAAATATTTGGAAAAGTAAAAGGAATTACGTTTTCAAGCCATGAAGCAACTCTGAATTCTCAGCGTCATCTCAACATGCTTCAACAACACAATAGATTCCTACTTACCCAACTCTATTTCAGGCTTTTCATGGTTTCCTTTCTGCAACTAGGTTGTTGTTGTAACATATGTATAATTGTAGATATTTAGTTGTTAGAGGGAAATTATGGTTCCCTGAACATTTGTATAAAAAGGGCCTCAGAGCTATGAGTCAGGGTTAAGCAGAAAGAACAGATATTTTAACCGAAGTTCCTTTAATCAATTGAATACAGTGTTTTGTTGTTCTATTTGTGAGCTGTGAGTTCGCCGCAACCCTGATTAGAGAGTTGGGCCCACTCTTCTGACAAGGTGCTGCGTTATTTTCCTTTTTGTTGATTTTATATTTTGGTTCATCATTGTAACTGTTGTTCCAATATGATTTTGCAATTGCTGTGAATACTTTTATAATTCTGAAATCCATCTTTAATTACGGTTATAGTAGTTTGCTTGCTTTCACTGATTAAGTCCATGATTCAATAGCAGGTTATGTTATTGCTCTTGTATATACTGTGCGCGGAAGTCTTGAAATAACTAACGCACCCAGATAGATAATTTATGTGGAAAAAGGGTTTGAATATTGTTCATATCTGGACACCAACATTTTGGCACCGTTTCCGAGGAAGGCTCACAAGGTGCAAGAACACAATCTGCAATTGATCTAAGGGTCGATATCTCATCATGGGGAGGGAATTTATTGCCTTGCTCCAAGTCCTAAGCAAAGTGTTCTTTTTTCTTGCTTTTTATTGTCTTTTTTTTAGAACTGATCTCTCGCCTTGGGGAGGGAATTTGTTACCCTGCTCCAAGTCCTGAGCGTAGTATTCTGCTTTGTGGTTATTTTCTAAAGGGTCAACTTCTCATCCCGGGGATGCTATTTGATCACCCTACTTTAGGTTCTAACTTTGAATTTATTTTTGTTTATTTGATTTTCTTTTCGAACCTACTGTCTTGTCCCGGGGAGGGAAACTATCCGTCTTGCTCTGGGTCCTGAGTGCCTCTGTTATTTTCATGAATTATCCCCACCAAATTGTATGAACAAAGATCTAAATAAGAGGGGCAAAGGAAGACCTCCAAAGAAAGGAAGGGATCTGGGAAGGAAGACATATATCTAGGAGATCATTGCAAAGGCTGAATCTGAGGCATATTCTTGTGTTGTTTTTAGGGTAATGGGTCAGATGAAGTCTGAAGGGCAATCGGTTGAGTAGTCAGTGCCATCCACAGTACCAGAGGAAATTATTTTGACAGCGGAAGGAGTAATAAATAAGATACCGATGGAGGAGATACCCCTGCTACCAACAGAAAGGGAAGAAATAACAAGCAGAGGGTCAGAATAATTGAGCAATTATAATCAGGAAGAAGAGCTCTTGAAGGATTTCTCCTCACCACAAGACCAAGGGAGTGCTGTGAAACCCCCTACAGTTGGATCACCCTAAGTACCAGTTGCAAAACCAGTTGAAATCCCGGGTGAGTATTGGAGGATATTCATGGCACCTACAAGTTCTTCTATTGACTTTCCAATTGGAAACATTATAGGCGATGCACCAATGAAGCCCATTCCTTTAACGACTCTGCCTAATTTTCATGGCCTTTCTTCTAAAGAACTTGATACATTCCTCTTCAAATTTGACATTATTTGTCGAGAGTATGATTATATCATCGATGCTCAGAAGCTAAAAACATTTCCTGCTATCTTAAAAGGGACAACCCTACGATGGTTCATGGGTTTAGGAGGAAAGTCTATTTCCTCATGGGATACGATGAAGGAAGTTTTTTTGGAGAAATACCGGGATTCTGTAAATCCGTGACATCAAAGAGGAAATTTTTAAGTTTGTGCAAAAAGAGGATGAGAACATTGAAGATTGTGTGGAACGATTCAAATATATACTGCAAAGATCGAGCCATAGTGACCTAGATAAAGATATTTTGAAGATCATCCTTCTCCGGGCACTTAGGGAAGATTCCCTGCAACTTCTGAACATAGTATGAAAGGGGGATGTTTCGAAAAAATACTTCGACACTATCTGTGAGTTGTGCATTCAGTGTTCACAAGGGGTTGCAAGGAGTGGACAAGGAATTTGGTCATTAAAGACTTCTGATGGAGGGGTTACAAAGGTAGAAATAGAAAACCTACGGATAACTTAAGGACTGATATCCTAGGCAAATTATCCGCCCAGATGGACACTCTGCAAGTGAAATAGAAAAAAATAGAGTTGGAGAAGACTATGGCTATATTCTTCCCACAGTGCAGAAAGAAGAATTCGTTGAAATAATGCCCATTAAACACAGTGGAAGCCTATGCAATTTGTGAATAGACCCTTGTGACCAGCTCATGCCCTTCCTTTCCAGGACTGAAGGCAGTTTTTCAAGGGGCAAGTAAAGAAAATGTGGTATATCAATTGTACTTTATGGGACCAAAAAAGCCATGGCAACCTCAACCACTAGCTATGAATCTAGGTATGCCTCAGGACCCATCCCAGTATTTTAATAATTTTAATATGGGTCCCCAGTATGTACCTTTTTCGCCGATGAGGTCTCAGTATCAATACCCCCCGTGGCAACAATGGGCTCCCCAGACTAGTATGAATCCTTCATGGAATCAAAACTGGTGTGGACCCTCTCCTACTGGGCAATTTCCCCAATCTATACCTCAAAAACAATTTTTAGTTTCCCTCTAATGTACCTCCTGGAAACCCATCCCTTCGACCCCAGCTTCCTATCTAGCCCAATCCGAATCCTAATAATAAAGGGGTCCAACAAACAGACACTCTTAACCTTCCATCATATAGCATTTCTACATAGGACTTAATGAGATAAACTTACGGTCTGGGCGAGTAGTAAATGCTCTGAATTCACCTGTTATCATAGAACAGATTGACAGTGAAGTTTTAGAACCATATCAGAGAATACTTGGATATAAAACGGACCAAAACATGATAAATGAAACACCTCCCCAACCTGTTCTTAACCAGGGTCGTCCAATTACTCCACCATATCCTGAAAGATTGACCCTAAATAAACAAAACCCTCAAGCAAAGTTTGACTTGCTAGGGGAATTGAAAAATATTTTTGTCAAAATACCCCTACTCCAAGCTATGAGGGATGTACCTATATATGCAAAAACTCTCAAATATTACTGCTCTAAGAAACCTGGGAAGAAACCAAGGGATCCGTCAACCATTCATGTGATGGGTATACTGTCCAAAATCATGCTAGGAAAGACCATGCCTGTAAAATATGGGGACCCAGGAAACCCAATTCTAATAGTACAAATTAATGGGGTTGAAATACCAAATGTACTGGTAGAGTTGGGTGATGCCATCAATATCATTACCTTAAAAACAATGAATGCATTAGGTATCAAAAAAATTAAGCCAACCCCTACTATCTTAGAATTAGCAGATAGGTCTATAATTAAACCAGTAGGAATGTTGGAAGATGTGACTATTTTGGTGAACTCATGGCACTATCCCGTAGACCTCCTTGTATTACAGACATGATCCTTAGTTAGTGGTCATCCATTGATCTTGGGAAGACCTTGGCTCACAACCGCATACGCCTATATCGGGTGTCGATCTGGACATATGATTATATTAAATGGGACGGTTACAAAGAACCTTACTCTCTACCCCCTTGCGGAACCCAACCCATCTGGAAAAATATTAGCCAGACAGAAACCTCTGCTAGTAGAAGAGCCTTAACCTAAAAATGAAGAAGTTAGACCAATCCTTACCATTGGGCAGTCCCTTCAATTCAAAACAGAAACTGGGGATGATGCCATTAACACTTATATTAATGATCCTGGTTATGTTTCTAATTCAACTCATCAATTTTTAGAGTCTGCTATGAGTTGTGAAACACAAGAAAAAATTAAACCAGAAGATGAAATTAAGACATTCCTGTAACTTCATCCCATGATAGTATTCTGATCGAAATTGAGCCAGGGAAAACACTCAATATCAACCCGAAACTGTCAGAATCCCAGACAAAGAAGCTTTTAAAAGTCCTTCAAAACCATCAGGAAGATTTTTCCTGGGATTATACCGACATGAAGGGGATCCCTGCTAACTTATGTACTCATCGTATTTATATTAAGGAAGATTGCCTCCCTGTGAGACAGCCCCAATGGAGAATGAATCCTACTCTAAAGAACATTGTCAAGAAATAATTACATAAATTATTGGATGCAGGTTCCATTTACCCCATCTCGGATAGCCAATGGGTGTCTCCGCTGGTTATTGTTCCCAAAAAGAATGGTAAATGGCGGATCTGTGTAGATTATAGGGATCTAAACAAGGCAACTCAAAAAGACCATCTCCCTTTGTTGTTCATTGACCAAGTCCTTGATACCTTGGTTGGGAAGAAGTTCCTTTCCTTCCTAGATGGGTTTTGCGGGTATAACCAGATTCAGATAGCCCCGGAAGACCAAGATAAAAAAACTTTCGCATGCCCATGGGGGACCTTTGCATACAGGGTCCTCCCATTTGGCCTATGTAATGCATCTGCAACCTTCCAGAGGGAAATTCTAGGAATTTTTTCTGATTTAGTCAATGACAACGTTGAAATATATATGGATGATTTTACCCCATATGGAAACTCATTTGAAGAAGGGTCGGAAAATCTGGAAAAATTATTGAAAAGATGTAAGAAGACCCATGTATCTCTGAGTACAGTCAAATGCCATATGATGAGGGAAGAAGGAATAATATTGGGACATTTGCTCTCAGCTGCTGGAATCCGAGTTGATCCGGCTAAGGTAGAGGTAATATTGCACTTCCTGGTACCCAAGACACCCACACAGGTACGTAGCTTTATTGGTTGTGATGGTTATTACAGATGCTTTATAGAAAACTTTTCTAAGATATCACATCCACTTTTTCAATTGCTAACAAAAGATGCATAATTTTTGTGTACTGAAGACTGTGAAGCAGCTTTCATGAAAATCAAGGGACTGCTTTGCAAAGCTCCGATCCTTCGAGGACCCGATTGGGCATTTCCATTTCACATACATGATGATGCCTCTCAGACAACAATAGGAGAAATATTAGGACAACAAGTAAACAAAATACCACATGCAGTTTACTATGTTAGCAAGAATTTAATTCCTGCTGAATTAAATTACATGGTGACTGAAAAAGAATTCCTGGCTGTCATCTATGTTATCAACAAGTTCCGGGTATTATAATTTTGTACATATTGATCATGCAGAAATAAGGTATTTTATGAATAACCTATCACTCCTGGTCGTGTTACAAGATGGTTACAATTGCTGCAAGAATTTGATATCACAATAGTAGACAAACCAGGAAAAGATAATGTAGTTGCTGATTTTCTTTTTAGAATGGATAACAATGATGAATGCACACTTATAGAAGATATTTTTCCTGATCAACATATTTTTTAAATTTCTACTAACCCTCCATGGTATGCAGATATTGCTAACTATCTTGCTACAGTGAAAGTTCCTCATCATTTGTTATACAAGGAACAATGAAAAATTATTCATCACAGTGCCCGATATTCCTGGATGGTAGGGTACCTCTTTCATACAGGAGCCGATATGCAGATTCGACACTGCGTATCTAAGGATGATATTTATGAAGTGCTGAAGGCTACCCATGATGGCCCTTGTGGGGGGAATTTCGCAGATAAAAGAACAAGCCATAAGATGCTACAAATGGGATATTACTAGCCTTTTATCTTTCAAGATGCGCGAAATTATGTCTAGAGGTGTGATAGTTGCCAACGCATGGGGCAGCATGGTCGAGCTGACAAAATGCCTTTGCAGCCATAGGTAGTCCTCGAACCTTTGGAGAAATGGGCTATCAATTTCATGGGACCCTTCAACCCACCCTCCCAGAAAAAGGTTCACATTTTGGTCTGCACTAATTACGTGACTAAGTGGGTAGAAGCCAAAGCTGTTTCGAAAGAAACAGAACAGGTGGTTTCAAATTTTCTATTTGAAGAAATTTTTGCTTGTTACGGTACTCTGAGGGAGATTGTTTCAGATGGAGGAGCACAATTTACATCACACAAGATAGCAAAGCTTATGCAAAAATATGGGGTCAAGCACAAGGTGACATCTCCATACCACCCCCAGGCGAATGGACAAGTAGAAAGCACAAACAAGACATTGGAAAATATCTTGACAAAAACTGTGGCATACCATCGTCGGGATTGGGCTCAGAAGCCGCCTGAAGCTCTCTGGGCATACAGAAAAACATGGTAGAACATAAATGGGTTCTCACCATTTGAGTCGGTTTATGGGAAGTCCTCTTTGTTTCTGATAGAATTTTAAATCAGTACGCTCATAACAGCTCTTGAAGTTGGGTTGGATATGTTAGATGCTCAAAAACAACGATTACCTCAGCTTAATGAACTAGATGAAATCTGTTTAATGGCTGTCCATATGACTACTGCTAATCAACAGTAGAGGATGAAATGGCATGATAAGTTTATCAAAAATAAGGTGTTTCATAGGGGAGACTGGGCATTAATTTATGACTCCCGTTTTAAATATTTTAAGGGAAAGCTTTGCACTCGCTGTATGGGACCTTACGAGGATGACACTGTCTTTGATAATGGAAAAATCAAGCTAGTTAAAATTGATGATACATGTGCTTCTTTCATAGCAAATGGACATCATCTGATATTATACCATTGTCCAGCCTCTAAGGATGTTTTCATCAAACATTTCTCTGAGAAATCTGGTTTGAAGGTTATCAGCGTAGAGAACTCTTCCTCTGCATCCTCAGTCTAAAAAAAAGAAAAAAAAAATATATATAAAATAAAGAATAAAGGATTTTTAATATATATATATATATATATATATATATATATATATATATATATATATATATATATATATATATATATATATATATATATATTACAATTTATTTATTGTCTTTTTGCAGGAGTTACTACTAAGGAGTAATGTTTCAGAGCTTGAAAATTTTCTAAGTATCGATGTTGTTACTTCTTGGATGCTGCTACTCACGATGTTGTTGCTCGGTTGTTGCTACTCATGATGTTGTTACTTGGTTGCTGCTACTCATGATGCTATTACTCCTTGGCTGCTCCTACTCGATGCTATTACTCCTTGGATGTAGCTATTCATGATGCTGTTACTCGGTTGCTGCTACTCATGATGTTGTTACTCTAGATGCTGCTACTTGTGATGCTACTACTCGATGCTGTTACTCCAGATGTTGTTACTCGTGATGTTGTTACTCCAGATTTTGTTACTCTGGATGCTGCTACTCGTGATTTTGTTACTCTAGATGATGCTACTCATGATGCTGTTACTTTGGATGCTGCTACTTGTGATGCTACTACTTGATGTTGTTACTCCAGGATGTTGCTACTCCGGATGCTGCTACTCATGATGCTGTTACTCCAAATGCTATTACTCTGGATGCTGCTACTCGCAATGTTGTTACTCCAGATGTTGCTACTCGATGTTGGTATTCCATTCGCATCATTACTGTGTCGTTATCTTACCAAGCGTCACTTCCTCCAGGTAGGCCACCGGTTATGTCTCCATTTCACTCTTATGGATTTAATTAAATATTTCATACAAAATACATTGATACTGCGGACGACTACTTTTAATTTGTTGGGGGGGGGGGGGTGCCATCGTAACTAAACGATGACATAATGATGATTTCAAAATTCATTATCATAACTTCATGTGATGGTACACCCTACGATCCTTACCATATCATGTATAATAATTAAGGATGTATTGGGATTCGTAACACGCATATGATACAAATTGATTAGTCCTTTCCACATACGAAATAATTACTATTTCATTCACTACACTTACCATATTTTTCCATGATTTTCTTCATTTCCCGAGAATCACCATCCATATTTACCTTTATTACCCCTCATTTTTCACCATGCTATTTTTCCAAATTTCGTACCCACTACTCTTTTCAACGGTTTGTTGTTCTAGAGTGCTATTATAGTCTCTACAGGATGGGTGGACTGGCTGTGCGGCATGAAAGTGAAAACAAAGTCTTAGTCCACAGTAATCCAAATGTGTGGAAATTTTGTCAATGCAGGATGGGATATCTACTTCGATAGATTGCAGGGGTTTGACAAGGGAATCACAATGGATTTTGCACTTAATTTGAATGAGAATTGCTCGCAGGGTCAGAGGATTAGAAATTACCCTCACAGAAGAAGTAATTGCAGAAGTTAGTGGGCTAAGACAACAAGGGAAACACATAACCTGCGAAGGACGGGCCACAAATCTATTCAAATATCATTTCAAAATCTTGACTCACATTCAATTTCCGGAGGCCAAGGTTCATTCCTTAAACATGCCTTTCTTTCTATTAAAACAATTGCAGCACATGGCATAGTCCGCTCGAAGTTCGTGCCAGAGGCAGGCAGTTCTCTCCAATCATGGATTGGTTCAGTTATTGTTCATGCATGCAATAGTTCGATTTCAAGTTTCTTGGGAAAAACTCTGTGAGTCATTGGAAGAAGAGATAGTAGTTTTTATTGCTGCTAGAGAGGAAGAACCAGTACCTCCAGCTGATTTAACAGAAGAAGAATAATCAGAGGAAATGGAAATATACTAGTAGGAACCAGAAGAAATGGAGATGGAGATTGATCAGGAAGAACTGGAAGAAATGGGAATGGAGGAGACAATTCGTGATACAGTCAAGGCTGCCACACAAGAACCATCCTCGCATGAAGAACCTATAGATGAAGGAATTATGGGTATAGCACATGAAGTTGATATTGTCTTACAATAATCTACTTTCATTAATGAAGACTAATAAGGTGGAACATCAGATAGAGGGATGGAAAGTGATGTTGTTATGCAAGAAAAAACATCACCTTCCCAAGCAGATATGAGTATCGAAATAAGCAGGGGTGTCACACAAGAACCACCCCTAATTCAGTCAGAGCAAGGAGACAGGGAGGAAGTAATATGCGAAGTCGACACTGTCCACAAGAACTAGTATCGACCTTAGGCGAAGAAGTAATGCAAAAAGGGCAGGAGGAAAAAAAGGAAACAATCCTTAAAGTCGACACTATTCCACAAGAACCAATGTCAACCCCGACGGAAGTATCAGTGCGTGGAATTTTGGCCCAAGTTGGAAATAAGGACAACGAAGCTATTCCTCGTTCTACTTTTCAGTATATTATGCCCAGAGGGGCGAGGGGGTTTCGCTCATCCCAACGATTAATGGAGGATATTTTTATCCCACCAGTACTAAGGTTCGTCGATTCGGGGAAAGATATGACCAAGATCGGTTCATCAATTGTTGATTCTCAGCAAGGGCACCTAGAGGCTTAAGAAGAAAAAGGAATTTCTGTGGAAACACTGGAACATAGGATGGCCGATGAAAGCACTGACCGAGCGACATAATTCCTCAGGAAAATGAGAAGGAAAATGCCCCTAAAGAAGGGGAGCCAAACCAAAAATAATTAACAGAAAAATCAGTTGATGACATCAACAACATTCCACTACTTCCTGAGCCTGCTACAGGCCTGGAGGATGAATTTATTGTCAAACATGAGTGGGTTAAAAAGTGCGAGAGAAGAAGATTACCTCTCAAGAAAAGGTATCAGTTTCAGTTCAATGAAACCATGCGATTAAAGAAGGAATTTCAGGAGCTGAAGAGGCAAGTATCCCGGTTGAAGAAGAAGGTAAAAGTATATAAGTGGAAGGAAGTAAAACCTAAAATTGAGGTCTCCTCTATGGCTACACAGATTGGTCCAATTGAACATCTGTTTGAAGTCCAGTAATTCTTCTTAGCTGCTGAAATTCAGAGACGACAGTCTACTGAAAAATGTAATAAGAAGGAAATGATGCGGGTTCGAGAGTAGATTATCAGGATTGTCACAGGGTAAATAGACCAATTAGATAGAGCATGGCATAGGCAAAGAAAACAACAGGGTAGGATAGAGGAGTTAGAAGAACAAGTGCAAACGATGCAATCAGATAAGGAGAAGATGTTTTCCTTGGTGCAGTAGGTAATGGCCTGTAGAACTCCCTCGCATAGTTATGCCTTATTCCTTCATGAACAGTTTCTCTTCTTTTACCTTGAGAGTATATATAAGGAAAATTGTCACGAAATCGAGGATCCAATCCAGTTCCTCCGTATTTTGAAAATTCATGATATCATAGGCCAACACTTAATGTGCGAACTCTCCATGCATAGTTACTTCCTAAGGCATGATAAGGCCTTCAACCTCGTTCCATTCATGGGGGATATTCATTTAAGATCCTTCACATCCTACACTATCAATTAGATTAAATGGAGAAAGGCCTATGATACATTTGAAGAAAACCAAGTTGCAAGGCCACTAATGATAAGGAGGGAGCATGGCCAGACAACAAACATTTATAACAAGCATTTACCTTTTTACAGATTGAGGGACATAGAGGACATATGTTGATAACCCATAAATGGTGTGTTAACCTCTATGTCAGACATATAGTAACTTTCTGAAACGAAGCACTGGACAGTTGTCAAAGAAGGTGGATGTTGTCATCATCAGCCGTCAAAAGTTGAGAACCTTTTGGAGCACCCAACTTTGCATGAGCATTAGAAAGAGTGCCACATTTTGTAGCATGCATTAAAACTTGTGGGGTCTAGTGGATGGGGCTGAGGTTTCAGTTTCCCCTCATTTGGTTGCTAGCAGAGCGATATACTCCTGCATACAATGTCATCCCAAATTAGTGGAAGGATGTTGTTCTAACGAAAGGTTATAAACCCCCTGGGACAGAGATAAGCGAAGAATATGACTTTGCATGGCTTCATGCCAACCACAGTCAGTCCAACCCAGATCTGAGTAGACGACGAGCTGCATGAGGACATGTAGATAGACTAGTTGGGGGGAGATGTTGGTACTAATTTGTACACTTTTCTCTCCCATTTTTGCCCACATTTCTATCTCTTTACATTATTAATTACTCTAAAACACACGAGGTAAACCCCTTCCCATTGTCTTACATGGAATATTTAATTAATTAAGTAATAGTCGTGGAGGTTTTACCTTTGCAAGTGTTAACTCCGTTATTTCCACAGATTTGGAAAAGTAAAAGGAATTACATTTGCAAGCCATGAAGCAACTCCAAATTCTCAGCGCCATCTCAGCATGCTTCAACAATGCAACAGATTCCTACTTACCCAGCACTGTTTCAGGATTTTTGTGGTTTCCTTTCTGCAACTAGGTTGCTGTTGTAATGGATGTATAATTGTAGATATTTATTTGTTAGAGGGAAAATACAGTTCTCAAAATGTTTGTATAAAAAGGGCCTCAGAGCTGTGAGTCGGGGTTAAGCATAAAGAACATATATTGTAACAGAAGTTCCTTTAATCAATTTAATACAATGTTTTACTGTTCTATTTGTGAGCTATGCAGTGTGAGTTCGCCACAACCCTGATCAGAGAGTTGGGCCCACTCTTCTGATCAGCTGTTGTGTTATTTTCCTTTTTATTGATTTTATATTTCAGTTCATCATTGTAACTGCTATTTCAGTATGATTCTGCAATTTCTTTGAATACTTTTATAATTCTGCAATCCATCTTTAATTGTTGTTACAGTAGTTTTCTTGCTTTCACTGATTAAGGTTGTGATTCAATGGGAGGTTATGTTATTTCTCTTGCATACACTGTGTGCGTTAGTATTGAAATAACTAACGCACCTGGATTTATAATTTATGTGTAAAAAGGATTTGAATATTGTTCATATCTGGACACCAACACCATCCTCTATCCATCACATCACCCTTGAAAGGGATTGCAAAATATCAAGAGTGGAGGAACACATATGGCACCAACAAGAGGTTCTAAAACTATTAAAGGAAAACTTGGTTATAATGCAAAATAGGACGAAACAACACACATATAAACATAACAATGAAAGGGAATTTGAAGTGAGGGATTGGGTATTTTGTAAACTACATCCATATAAACAAAATTTCCTTCAAGAAAAAAAATAAGGGCAACAAATTAACACCAAGGTATTATGGCCCCTACAAGGTGTTATAGAGGATTGGAAGTATGGTTTAGAAATTGAAGTCACCTCAATATTCACATGTACATCTATTCTTCCATGTTTCTTGCTTAAAGAAGATAATTGGTGACAAGATCCAAGTCTAAACTATTTTACTAGAGATAAATGAATGATGAAAAATCATACTAGAAATAGAAATAATCCTTGAATAAAGGATTATGTAGTTAATAAATTGAGTAATTACTCGATAAACCATCAAATGGAAGAACCTACCAGTGGGAGAGGCATTGGAATATGAGTTATTTATGAAAAAACATCCGCAATTAGTCAAGAGTTGGGAACAACACTTGCTTGTAGGGGAGGGACATGTTCAGCCCTCATGTTAACCCTAAAATCCCTTATTAAGCCATATATGATGAGTTATTATATTTATATTGTTATGTTATTATGTAGGTTAAAACCTTTCATTGTACCCTTTCATTACAATTGTACCCTTTCTATCCTATATACATACCAAGGAAACCTAGTCTTAGGATCATCTCATATTAACTTATACATTATATTAATTGTAAAATGAGCTTTCCCCCTAAAAGTAGACTCAAATTTTTTGTTTATTATCATTTTAAGGGGCATGATTTATAACACATCCCTAGTTATAAAAACTTCATAATATCACCAATATCCCAACTCCAATAGAACGGGTATGTTTAAGAGATCATGTATAGTAGATCAAGGTGTTATTATTGAACCTTGATTCTTAGAAGCTTCCTTTCTGGTATAAGGATTATGTTTCCTCCTTCAAATATGTATAGTTCCCAAAAAATCATGTACCTAATATCAGAAGTCCCCTAAACCATCCATATCCCTATTCAAAGGAAGGGCTAACCTCAAAAGGTATTTTGTGGTAGTTTGAGGTGTATTTCATAGTCATGTATTTCAAAAATATTTCTCTAGGGTCCCATAACTATTTTTCCTCCCATGATCATGTCAAGCACGCTAAGACTCATAACTAGTGCTCAAAATATCCTAACGATGCAAGTATCCATACTTGGAAAACAAGGATTTCCTTGAGATGCCAAGTGTGGTGGTTCAAGTTGTTAGTCTAGGGAGATTGATACTTATAAGCAATATCTATGGAATAAGGCCCAATTTTCCTTCCCTTACTATGTGAAGGAACCTACTACTTAGAATTAAAGCTAGAATGTATTGATGACATTCATATTTTCATGGTGAATAGTATACATTTGGTAACATCCTTTAAACAAAAGAGTGTACATCCTCCTGAAAACATGTGCACATTTTTATTCTATGCATGTGTGCTCCTAGAAGCACATGCACATGCCTAATATTGTGTTCATGATTTTGAGAATAGGCACATGATTTCAATAATACACGTGTATTCTTGGAAATTCTAAGTTGGAAAGAATGCATGGTTGTTTAGGGAGAACCAAGGCTATAATATGAGGATAATATTCATGTTATAGGAATTTGCATGCATTCTTATCTGAGTGATTTCCTACACTTCCCATTGCCACTTTTTGACCATAAACTTCATGTGAACGCCTCTAAAAAACAAGGAACATGCAAGAATTCTATAAGCCATTTTGGATTGAAATTTAGATATTATATACAATTTATGGCATACTATTAAAAAAAAAAAAAAACAAATATTTATCTTGAGGAGATTATATCAATAATCAAACTTAGAAAATCCACTCTATTTTGTATGAGGTAATGTTTTGATTTAATAGTTTTTATTATCTTAACCAAATAAATAACAAAATTTAGAAATAGGATCTTCCCAAATTAAAGCACATTGTAGAATCAACTAAATTTTTAAAAAAGTTAGAATGAAAACATTTTTATAGAAATGCCAATATTAAAATTACTCAAGTAAACAATTTAGGAAAAGTATGTTATGAGATGTTAAAATCCATGATCCAAAATACCTAGTAATGATAAGTAAAAGCTCCATTTTAGGAAATAATGACCAAGAAAGTAGAGAAAAAAATTGAAGAAGTTCTAACTATTGTTTCAATTATAAGGTAATATAACGTGTTATTAAATTTAGGTAAATATGGACAACATAGAAAGCTAGAGATAAAAGGATAATTACAAGGAAAATATCAATGTATGACTCATGTCTCACAACCTAAAAATAAGATACCCTAATTCATATTTTTAATACATTTTAATGACTGTCTTTTGGAATTCTCATAACCTACAAATAAGATAAGACAATATAAGATTATTAAATTTGATAAAATGATAACAAAAGTAGGTCAACAAGACCAAAAGAGTTTATCAAGAACCAAAGTAAAATGTTGGAATGTTAAATAAAATCCTATAAAATTAGAAAATAGCATATCAAAGTAGATGCCTAATTGTAAAATATTAGAAGCTAAAGTAACCATCTAAGCTAAGTTAAGAAAGTACATACATGATGTGGAGTAGAGTGAAGTAAAAATATAACATAAAAGGTAAGATGCATGATATCTTAGGCTCGAAGGAACTCAAGTCAAAACCATAGGAGAAGAAGTCATCAAATTCCATTTCTAATGATCGAAGATGCATGAGTGGATTGAGAGAGGATCTCCTCCCCAAAATTCCTTAATGAGTGTGAAATTGTTTATCCAAAAGAGAATGATGTGCTTTGGAGTGTGTTTGACGCTAATAGGGCCTAATTATATGAACTTGTGGCGATTTGAGGAGAAAAAAATCATACTTTTTTTAACATCAAAGATGATGAAAAAAATCTACAACACTCCCCTATATATAAATTTTCCCTTATTTAACTTATCTTTTTTTCCCTCTCATTATTCATATTCTAGGTGTTCGAAAATGCCCCAAGTAAACACAACTTAAATTGCATAATATAATATTTTGTACATCATATATCCACTAAAGAGGACTAATAACAAATATACACATAAAACTAAGAGTATTAGAATTGAAAACCATAGTTATTAATATTTTCTAAGTAAATAAATATTTTAATAAAAAAATATTTATAATTTTCAAAATATATTAATTATTATTTTATTAAAATATTTATAATTTTCAAAATATATTAATTATTATTTTAATTGATAAATAAAACTAGGGGGGGAATACAAAATTAAAAACTAAAACTGAAATTTACATGACAACCCTCTTATCTTATAATTTTTAATGCATTTGAAATTGGCAATTACTATTGGCATGTGTGTGAGGAGAGGAGTGAAAGGGATATGGAGGTGAGGGTTATTATGAGCATGGTAGTGGATAATCAGAGTGAAAATAGCTTGAGGTTGATAATGGGAGTGATAATATGTCATAGCCTCTTGTCAAAAAATTTGACCTTTAAGGTCCCACTTATTAGTCCTTGCCTTCGGCACGTAGGGACTCTAGCGATCGCTTGATCATTGATCAAGCATTAATATGTTATTTGACCAAAGATTTTCTCTTTTTACTAAAATTTAGCCAAATTTTCTAATGGAAATTTTGCTTCATCAAATTTTTAATAAAATTTTTCAATTCGATCTCTTATTGGAACCTTCCCGTGTCTCGAGACAACTTTAGATGTCCAAATTTATTTTTATCCAAAGTATGAAATGAAAGTCGAGCAACATTTCATTTTTATCCAAATTCTGAAGATATTATACATATGAATTTGAACTAATGCTAACTTTCAAGTTAGAATTAGTCTCAAAACATTAAATGCTTCATTAGTTTTCAAAAGTCATTACAAAGTTAAAAATATTTTTTTGGGACCTCCCCTAAAAGCTTAATATAGCTAAATTTTCCATTATGAATTTCCATCTAAGTCTCCCATGCAAAGTCTGTACTACTCCTGAATTGCCACCTAATTCTCCCATTCAAAGCCTGGTGTCAAGCAAGGCTAGATCCTTTTGGCTTATGGCTATTGTATTTGTAGATGATAATCAAAACTATGTTGTTTGCTCCTATGAATCTAGTCACATATAGCCAAGAACAGTATGGTATAGGAAAAATATTTTACAAGATGTGAATCTAGCCAAGCAATATCATACAGGAAGAAAATATATCCCAAAAATATCGTATAAGAAGAAATCTATAATGTGTCTTTCCATATTTCCAACTCTTCTTATACATGTTAATCCCGTCCTTAATAGGTTCATCATGTCCTTAACAGCTCTCCTACTAGATTTAACCTAAAAGTGTGTTTCATTAACTGACCATAGGTTGGAATTGCAAACCAAAGAACTAGTTAGAAGATGCAATCACCAATCATAGAAAAAATAAAACTAGAAGAAACAAAATCTAAAGGACAAGGTTATTATGCTATTCAAATAATGTAAGTCATTCCATATTGCATATCCTATTTCATATGCTATTCATGAACATGAGCTTATGGGAACTGCACCTTTATCAATTGTTTGAGCATTGCACTTTTATGAAATAATTCATGACACCATAACATACTATGATATTTTCTAAATATACCAATTCATATCAAATGAATTACCAAAATTTGGTGTAGGGTAGAAAGCCCATTTTTTCACCAAAATTTCAACCATAAATTCTGTGGAAACCCTGAATTATGTGGGGTTAATGATGAGAAAACCTAGAGATATTTAAAAGGATGAAGACATTGAGGCTATCTAGCTCTAAAATTCATGCCTACATAAAGGGATTTATAGTTTAAAAAAAATAAAAAATTCTAGCATAATAGCCCAAGCTCTATATGCTTAGAAAATGCCCAATATTAATGTGGAATTAATACAAGAAAATGAGGAAGATGACATGGAGGAGGAGAAAGTAAATTTCTATTGAAAAATAGTTGGTCTAAGAAGGGACGCATAAATTTTGTGCTTACCCGATAAAATTCTTCTTTTTATCATATGAATAGTTTGGTTTACTACTTGGATTGATCAAGACATCGAAATCCAAACTTCAGCTTGTCAAAGTCACATGTGCGAACTTAGCTAGATGTATATACATTTTTTTTTAATTTCTATGGCCATGTTTTAGTTCTTAAATGATGGTTATCCTTGTTGTTTAGGTCTTCATCCAGCCATATCACATTTGACCAAGGTCAGTCATAACTTAGCTGTCAAAGCCATTCCTATTTGGAAATGATAAAGTCATCCCTATCTGGAAATAATGAAGTGCATCAAATTCATTTGAATAATATATTTCTCTATGCATCCTTCGCCCCATTGATCTAAATTGCAATTTGGAAGCTTCCAACTTGGTAAAAATATCTTGTTCTATGCATCACTCACCCATATATCTAAACCACAATTTGGAAGATGTTTGTTTGGTATTATTTGGTACATTAGTTGAAACGCATGTTATAGTCCATGGATATGGCGTGATGTGTGGAGTTTGGATCATCCACGCTCTAGATTTGAATCTTGGGAAAATTATCTATGACTAAATGGTATAGAGTGGGTTAACTGGTATATGATTTCCTCAGTCTTCCTATGAGCAAACACAAAGATGGTGAAAACTTAGACTGTAGAGATGATTGATTCCTCTGTAGGGTCAACCTGGAACAAGTAGACTAGGCGTACAAACAACATGCATGCATTGAAAACCTGCATGGAAAACTCCTAGAAGCAACAATTTCAATATTAAAGCCATTTGAAGATAGTAGGATCTTAAAATAATACTGATTTTCTGCACCTGTAAATTGGTGAAGTTGTTTGAGTGATTAGAGTCACATTACAACATGCATATTAAATTTTATCTTGGAGACATTTATTAAATGGGCATTAGTCTTTTACTATTTATTAGAGTCGCTATCATGAGACACCAACCTATTTAAATAATATAATGGGATCTTAAAATATTTTTAAAACAATTTTAAGATAGTGGGATCTTAAAATAATATTGATTTTTTGTTGTTATAAATTAATGAATCCGACTGAGTAAATGGAATCATTATAACATGCATATTAAAACTATATTGGATCAATTTATTAAATGGACATCGTTTTTTTACTGTTTATTCGAGTTAGATGTAGTTAACAAGTCATAAAACCCCTTTACTACTAAATATTAAATTAATGATTGACGAGACACAACATGTTAATTTTGGCGAAGATTACAATTAGAAAATTGACAGATCTATGCCTCCTTATCTCCACTTAAACCTTATCACGTATTTTATAAAGCTATGACACATTGTAATATTCCAAATTTTTCCTTCAATAAATTGGAATATTAACTTTTTCTATTTTCACTTAGGAGTCAAATAATTGGGTGAGAAGGCCCATTCAAAATAAAAACATGGATAAAATCCCTCTAGTATGAAAGGGGATCAGCCTTGGAACTAGATTTCACACCCTCATGTGTGAAAGGGGACATTTGCAAAGAGGCTAGGTCAAGTTTGACCAAGTCAAACAGCGCAGATTTATGAGGTGGAAAGCATCCTATGGGACAGCGCAGAGAAAGAGGAGGGAATATTCCTTGAAGGAGGAAACCCTAAAAGAGTGGGACCCATGGAGAGGGAGCTCTCATGTGTTTAAAAGGAGGGCAAGGCAACCATTGTTTGATATGCATATGATTATATATTTCTTGTCTATTTAGACTATTGGCATTCTCTAGCTGTTCAGCTGAGTTGATGTGCTGCTTAGCACAAGGATTTCCTACTTAGGAATCCTTATTCTTTCTTGAGAAGACTCTTGAAGGAGTTGTACTGATTTGCCTCACATCTAGGCTTGAGGCCAAGCATCCTCCTCTAGGACAGCATTATTGTTGCAACAACATAATTCTGTGTTGCAGGGTGTTGCAGTGAGGGATTACAACACCTCTTCCATCACTTGTTTTTCATAGGAGGAGTCTTCCTTTCCTTTGGAGGATCAGTTTGGAAGCTATCAAAGCTTATTTCAGATCTTGGAACTTGGCCAAATCATTCTATTCCACCTACAGCGCAGTTACCCTCTTAGATTGCATTATTTTCATAGAGCACTTGCAGTGAGGGATTGCAGTGTTGATTGGAGGGTGAGATCTCAAGTGTAAGGATCAGCCTTCCACTTTGGAGATCCATTGGAGGAGGTATACTTTAGATTGTTTATCATCTTCAACCTTCTCTAATTAGTTCCATTTTCTGAGTTGCAGCTGCTGCCCAGCAACTCCGACATTTTTTCCATTTTGTATATTTCAGCCAATCCTTTGGAGGATTGTTGTACTATTTCTTTCATGGGTTAGAGCCTTGCTCCCCCAATTTATTTGAGCCATATATTGTCATATATTTATATTATTATGTAATATGGAGAAATACCTCTAATAAACTACATCCTCTTAGCCTGGGTTTTTGCAGAAATAGCAGTTGTCTTTTATTTCATGTACCTGTCTTGTTGAGGCTTGCATTGCCTTTCTTGAGTGGATGTTTCCTCAAGAACTTGTACTTTATTTACTGCTATAACATTATTTTTTGGCTATTTATATCTTCTTATCTCACAACTACTAAAATAACGTTGTTGTTCCATGGTATGTTCATCTAATGTTGCAGTCCCTTCATCGGGCACTTTTTGAGGACATCTAAGTGTGGGAGATCTGTTTAACCCACTTAGAAGGATTTATTTGGAGCCTCCTCTTGGATTTAGCACTTAGACACATTTTTATAAGGTATCCAGGTCTTGGTCTCAATTCCTATAGTAGCCATTACTAGAAAATGCGTTTTCCAGTCATGCCTTGCTAACAGTTCCCATTTTGGGATATTACAGTGGTATCAAAGCACCTTTCTTGGCTCAGCCTGTGAGTCTAAGCCCAAGAAGATCAGAATGATGGAGAAGATGAGATTTCTCTCATCAGTGTTCAGATCCAGAGAAAACCTCTCCAAGGAGATCAAGAAGATTGAAGAAATAGAGGAGGAAGGACCATGCACTTCCTATTCTCATAAAAAAGAAGACAGTGAGCATGAAGGACACTTGGATTATCAAATTCTAAGTGATTACCTTGTTGAGTACAGATCTCAACCTGGAGCCTTCAAGGAGACTCTAGATTTCCCTCATTTCATCCAGTTGAAGGAAGAGAAGAGACCCTGCAGCAGAAGAGAAATAAAAGGCAATAGATTTATGTTGTCTACCTTTGATGGGTCATCTACAGCAGAAGATTGGGTAAGAAATTTGGAGGCATTTTTCCTACTACATCCTGTAGTAGGGAAGGAAGCTGTTGAAATCTCAGCACTGCACTTGGAGGGTGAAGCCTATGTTTGGTGGTTCAGCCACTTGAGCCATGCAAGGGCGAATTTTTTTACAGAATTCACTCAAAGGTTGATCAAAACCTTTGATGGAGAAAGCACAAAGGAAGGGAAGCTCACACCACCACTTGAGGAGCCTTGTGATAATGCTGTCACACTCATGGAGGAGCAGCCACATGCATCAATAGTTGGGGCAGCCAACACTTTGGAGGAAGGAAATCTTGTAGCCCTATAAGAAATTACAAAATCACATCAAGGTATGAAAATATTTCCACAATATATTGTTGCAACAAATTCTTTTGAAAGATGTGGAAATTTTCTTTTGCATGACCAAGGGTAAAATCACACTGCTACCATAGAGTAGCTTGGTTGCACTGCACTGTGAAACATGGAAACATTCAAGGAGGAAACAAACCATCATTCTCATGAGCCATTATTGGATTGCATATCACATTTGAGGTTGGGGTTTGAAGACTTGAAGAAAGATAGTAGACATCTTGGAGTCTGAAACCCTTTCTCCTTTCAAGATGACACTTTCTCAATGAGCTCCTCTCAGCTCAAAAAGGGAGTTCTACTTTTAGCAGATCCAATACCTCATTGGTTTTGGAGGACTATTGTTGAGAGGGAGGTCTCAAGGAGAGATCTCATTAGAGGTGCACTTCAACACGCCATGGGGTGCAAAGATTTTCTTCCTTTCTCACAGGAGAAGATAGAAGATGGAGTACATATTAGGATAGATAAAATCTCTCATGCTTGTGTTGGACATTCCTTGAGCCATACACATCATGATGGGAGGTTTAGGGTCTCATTAATCCTTGAGAAGATGAAATTTTAAAATCCCATGAAGTGAAAAGACAGAGATATGGTTTGGGAGGATGGTAGCCCTCATGGGAGGAGTACCAAGATGAAGAGAAGGAGAAAGCATCCACAAGTGATTGAGTGGATGTGGTTGATGAGCAAGGAGCTAGGAGGCTACCTGAAAATTTATGTTACCGGGCAGCAGGAGGCTTGGCTGCGCTGGTTACTCTTGAAGGAGTTTTGCCATCACTTGGCATACACTCTTCCTAAGAGTAGGAGGAAGGAGGAGAGATGGCAAGATACTTGCATCATTGGGTAGCATCGAGTATGGATGCATGGTGTTGATATGATACTCATATCATTCATTGTGTCTTCATCACATGAGTTGTATGATGGAAGTATAGGGAGGCAACAAAATATTTTGTTTCTTTGCTTGTTCTTGGGAGAGCAAGAGCAGATTTGCTCTCACATATTGTGTGATGTTGCAGGAGTAGAAGAGGGCACTCTCATGGTGCAATGGGGCTACTCCTTGGCCTTGGATGATTTGGAAGCACTTCCATCTTGGAAGGTATTCCATACTTGCAGCATCATTACTAGGGGATTCTTTGACAAGGAGCATGTCAAAGAACCAAGCTTTGTATTGACGGGAGCTTATTTGCATGAGCTCACAACGCTGTCACTTGGGAGCAGAAAATTATGGATGGAGTGTCCCCAGGATCACTTCACATTGTATGCACTTGGTGAACAAGGAGGAGGTGATGATGATAGAATAGTGGATAGAGACATCTATCACTATGACATATTTTTCTTGACTTGGATTTCCAAGCATGAGGAAGAGGATATTCTTGCAGCACATGGTACATTCTTCTTCATAGCATGCCAAAACACTATGGAGGACTCATTCATGGATCCATGTACCATCTTGCTTCCGGCATATGGTAAGAATTTTGTTTATACATTCATTTATTTTCATACTCTTACCATTACTATGCTGTGCATTGCTTCACAACAGGGCAAGCTTGTCACATTGCTCCATGATCATTGTTGGGCCAATCTATATGATGGAGGTAGTCATCTTTTATGTGGCCTTGGGAAAATGTTTTATCATCACATGTATGTTCTTTTTTTGCACGAAAAAATTTACCATATGAGGACATGCATGATTAACTATGTAAAAATAAACATTTTTCCATGTAACTTTTTGAAGCAACAGTTTGGGAAACTGCGCTGTCACTATTGGGAAAACTGTTGGTACCTTCTTGCACCACATGAAACCTTTAGCGTTTCCTTCATTTTGTTTTGGATCATGACTTCATTTGCTGATATGGATCTGATTTTTATGGGAAGCATGATTATGAGAGAGGCACATGAGTTGGATCTGTCCTTGAGTGGGGAGAATTCCCACATTTTATGCACTACATGTTCTAATGGGAGCACAGGAGGAGATATGGCCACCACAACCACATATTTGTTTTCTTTTGAGGTGGGCCATGGAATTGATAGTCATCCATTGTATAACCATGGGCAAGTGCTTGATCATGTATTGTTGTTACGTTAAGCCATTTACTATTCATTAGTAGACGTGATGAATTTTGTATGTCACTTGCCACGTTCCTTTCTGAGATTGCAGTGGATGAAACTACATTGTGTCCTCTTGAGATATTCTTTGTATCATGCATCATCATGTAAAAGTTGCAGAAAACTTCTCATTGGGATACTCTATGATGACCATGTCCTATTCATCATGGATGGATTGTTTTGGGCTAGCTTGTTCTTCAATATTGGAGGAGAAATATTTGGAGGATTGTTCTTCATTTTTCCACTTAAGGGCAATACTTTTGCAGCCCAGGATCAGCACATGCTCTGCACTCATCATGAATGGAGAGAAGGAAAACTTGGGGTAAGCTATGATGCTTACCATGTTCAGATTTTCAGCCCACCTTCATTTTCAGAGCTTGAGGTGGAAGGAGATTTTCAGGAGTTGCTATGTTGGGAGGTGACTCATTTTGTTTGGATGATTGCTTGGGGATGGAGGATCTATTTGGGGAAGATGTTTTCCCAACACTTTTCAGTCTCCATGCATTGGGAGAAACTTCTCAGTTCTATCCTTGCAGTTTCTTGAGGACAAGCAACATTTGGGAGGGGAGGACTATAATATTCCAAATTTTTCCTTCAATAAGTTGGAATATTAACTTTTGTTATTTTCACTTAAGAGTTGAATAATTGGGTGAGAAGTCCCATTCACAATTAAGAAATGGATAAAATTCCTCTAGTATGAAAGGGGATCAGCCTTGGAACTAGATTTCACACCCTCATGTGTGAAAGGGGATATTTGCAAAGAGGCTAGGTCAAGTTTGACCAAGTCAAATAGCGCAGAGGTATGAGGTGGAAAGCATCCTATGGGACAGTGCAGAGAAAGAGGAGGGAATATTACTTGAAGGAGGAAACCCTAAAAGAGTGGGACCCATGGAGAGGGAGCTCTCATGTGTTTAAAAAGAGGGCAAGGAATCCATTGTTTGATATGCATATGATTATAGATTTCTTGTCTGTTTAGACTATTGACATTCTCTAGCTGTTCAGCTGAGTTGTTGTGATGCTTAGCACAAGGATTGCCTTCTTAGGAATCCTTATTCTTTCTTGAGAATCCTCTTGAAGGAGTTTTAATGATTTGCCTCACATCTAGGCTTGAGGCCAAGCATCCTCCTCCAGGATAGTGTTTATTGCTGTAGCAACATAATTCTGTGTTGCAGGGTGTTGCAGTGAGGGATTACAGCACCTCTTCCATCACTTGTTTTTCAGAGGAGGAGTCTTCCTTTCTTTTGGAGGAATATTTTGGAAGCTATCAGAGCTTATTGCAGATCTTGGCACTTGGCCAAATCATTCTATTCCACCTACAGCGTCGTTACCCTATTAGACTGCGTTATTTTCATAGAGCACTTGTAGTGAGGGATTGCAGTGTTGATTGGAGGGTGAGATCTCAAGTGTAAGGATCAGCCTTCCAATTTGGAGATCCATTGGAGGAGGTATACTTCATATTGTTTATCACCTTCAGCCTTCTCTATTCAATTCCATTTTTTGAGTTGCAACAGCTGCCCAGCAACTCTGACATTTTTTCCATTTTGTATATTTCAGCCAATCCTTTGGAGGATTGTTGTATTATTGCTTTCAGGGGTTAGAGCCTTGCTCCCACACTTTATTTGAGCCATATATTGTCATATATTTATGTTATTATGTAATATGGAGCAGTACCTCTTATAAACTGCATCCTGTTAGCCTCGGTTTATGCAGAAATAACAATGGTCTTTTATTTCATGTGTATGTCTTGTTGAGGCTTGCATTTCCTTTCTTGAGTGGATGTTTCCTCAAGAACTTGTAGTTTATTTACTACTATAACATTATTTGTTCGCTATATATATATTCTTATCTCACAACTACTAAAATAATGTTGTTGTTCCATGGTATGTTCATCTAATGTTGCAGTCCCTTCATCGGGCACTTTTTGAGGACATCTAAGTGTGGGAGATTTGTTTAACCCAGTTAGAAGGATTTCTTTGGAGCCTACTCTTGGATTTATCACTTAGACGCATTGTTCTAAGGGATCCAGGTCTTGGTTTCAGTTCCTATAGCAGCCATTACTGGAAAATGCGTTTTCTAGTCATGCCTTGCTGACAGTTCCCATTTTGGGATATTACACAAATGTATCCTCTATAACAAAAATAAATAAAAGGAAAGGTTTTAACTCAATCACATTCATGCAATACACAAGTTATTCTATAAAAAATTAATAATAATTAAAAATAATAAATAATAATAACAGTTTGTAATATTTATCAAAAATACCAATTCAGAACATAATTATAATATATTTTACCTCTTTAAAATAAAAATTACAAAGTTTATGAATTAAAATTATATACACATAATGCGCAGATGTAAGGTGAACAAAGCAGAGGTTTTTCAAAGAAGCAGTTAGATTCTAGGAAAAAAACAAGGGAAGTTGCTTATCTTGTGGTTGAGTTGAGCAGTACATCAATTTTATGATGTTAGTGAATTTTGCATATATTTCAAGTGCGTAACTATGTTGCATTATAGTTTTTTCATTGCTCATGGATTATAAATTAACTATTAATTTGACAGGTCAGACCTGACAGGGACTGCCACTTGTCGCAACCCTTGTTTGACATATCGTTTCTTTAATGGATAACTAGGGTGGTATGAAAATACTACAAAATGAACAATATCATGTGATTGTGCTCATGGCTGGTAGGTAAACTGTTATGGAGGTGTATAATAATTTGAATGAGAAGAAAATAAGGACTCCCAAAATCAAAAGTAGTCGATGTGAATGACATTAGGGAATAGTTATCTTTTGTGTAGGAACTATTCATTGGAATGTTTGCGCTCTTATATTTTATTAAGAGGTTGATGAATGTTGGAAGAATAGTGAATGAGAATATTAATATGTTTTTTAGGTTAATTGGATAATTATTGACTGGAGAAATGTACACCTATTATTTATACCTTGGATTCTATGTTCTTGTGTGTATCTCTGTAACTACTTATCTCTTATATTATAGTGTTTGTTCTTTCGTGGTGTTCATATGATTTTGTAAGTTTTGGTGATGGTAGATGATGGAAGTTATGTTTTGTGGAGGGCGAGTGTCTCTTTAGATGTGTCTCTTGTCTAGGCGCGCAATTTATGTGGCGCAAAACTTGGTCTATGTTTGTAATTTTCATTATGGAGGGTATTTTTTGTCACTGTGTTGTTCAGTCTTAGTATTTCCTACTTCCGGTCTGGATCTCAATTGTAACCAATGACGTACACCTTTTTTTTAATATAAATCTCTACTATCTATTTACAAAAAAAACATTCATTTAAGGAATTTTTTTGAGGTTGAAAAAATAAATTTATTTTTGGACTTTGTCTTTTTTTTTTCATAATAATGTGATATGGAGAAAAATTTCAAGTCACATATTTTCAAAACTAGATTTTTTTTTAATAAATTTTTCCACTTCAATAAATTTATGTTACAAAATGAAAGGAGTCTCTTTCAATCCAATTTGGAAAAGAAAATACAAGATTCTCATAACACATAGTGATATCTAAATCAAGATACATTATATAGCCATGAATTTCCTAAGATTTAAGAGACTCATATTTCATTTCATGAAAGAGATTTAGACTCTCATTCACTACAGTTTCAATAGATGGAAAAACATTAAAAAAACCATTTCATAAAATAAATATACCTAAACATAAGAATTGAGAGATTTAATTTCTTATTCATCTAACATTATTAAAATTTATTTAATAATATTTTCTAAATTTTTAATTTCATTTCATTTACAATTATTATATTATAATATTATAGATAATTCTTATTTTATTAATAAAAGTATCTAAAAATTAAATATTTATTATGCGTTTCTAGTACACTCATTAGCTTTCCTATTGATATCCTTGGTTCCACCTTAAGATGATGCAAATATTATCTTAATTATTTTTTAATTAATGTAAACCCTATAACCATTACCATTTTTATTTTATTATAATAATGTAATTTGAGGAATTAATAAATATATATTGAATATATTTCTTAAAAATTACTTTAGTGACCAATGTGGACACTGTAATGATTAAATTTTTTAATTGATATAAAGTTCTGTAAGGATTAAAATAGAAAATATAATGAATAATTTGTTTTAAACCATTACTTAGTTATTAATGTAAACACTATAATCATTAAAGTTTTTATTGACATGATGTAATGCGAGAGATGAAAATAAAAAGATATTAAAGCAATTTGATGTTGAAAAGTGACAAAGAAAAAGTTATCTAAATATGTATATAATTTTTTATATATTAAGTTTAAAATACTTAATTTTTCTTGAGTTAATCCACCTAGTACTCCATCATTTAAAAAACACATTTGACTTATTTATATCAATATGCATTTAAAAAAAATGATGATAAAGGTTTGATAAATTCTTATAAGAAATATTTATAAGTAAGTGTAGCTAGGAATTATAGTAGATAACAACACATGTATAATTGATTGGAAGAACATGATGTTCTAAATTAAAGGTAGTAAGATGCAATATGTTATTAGTTACCAAGTTTTTCAAGTAATTGTAGTTGAGAATTATTGTGATACTTACAAATTTCATTTATTTAGTGGATTTTTTTTTTTCTTAAAGCTTTGTAGGACTTTTCATTTTTCTTTTTTTTCTCTTTTTCTTTTTTTAATCTTCGTCAACATGTCCAGATACATCACTTTGATAAGGAAAGGGAATTGAACCTATGATGAGTGCCATAACAGCCACCTCATCACTGTTTAGCCAAGACCCCACAGCCACTTAGTGAAAATTATTGTTTGAATTTTATTTAAATTATTTAAAATAAAGAAATTTATACAATCACATATAATATAATTAATAGTATAATTTCATTTTATAAATAAAATTGTGATTGC
The DNA here is from genome assembly GCA_034641835.2 of Pinus albicaulis. Lineage (NCBI taxonomy): Eukaryota > Viridiplantae > Streptophyta > Pinopsida > Pinales > Pinaceae > Pinus > Pinus albicaulis. The sequence goes on from CM076572.1 coordinate 85,684,441, forward strand.
GGTTTTAAAGATTAAAAGTTAAATTGTTTTATATTTTGTATTAAGAAGGGCTTTCTGCATCTTTATTTTTTATCTAACAAATTTGTCCTCTAGTTTTTTCCATTTTTGATGGCTTATAAACTATAACTTTTTCTATGTTGATAACCTTTCTATAGACTCACATTTAGAGTCTTTAAGAGATATATTAGTTCTCAAATATATTAATTACTTCAATAACATAATCCATATTATAAATTAATTTATAACTACTATCTACTATTTCTCTAGTACTTTCTATTTTGACATTGGTAAGAACTTAGTTTCTTTGTAATTCTACGTTGTTTAAATATGGTCGGACTATTAAAACATGACCATTTTACTTCTTATAAGAAAAACAATACTAAAAAATAATGAGCCAAATTTATAGTAGAAAACTAACAACTTAATGATAAAAAGTTGCATTAGCTAGGTTACACCAATACAAAATCAAGTTTTTTATTAAAGTGAATTATATGACCAACAAAAAATCCTAGTTATTGTCTAAAACATACAAAATCCAACTCTAGTTGTAATAGACTACAACAAAAACATTAGTGCATTATCCAAATTGATTTTTGTAATATACGAAAAAATTGAAAATTTCGCTTACAGTGGGAAATGTATCATTAGAAGATTGAGACATATTAACATGGTCATTTGGATGTACACATTTTTCACCACGTTTTCTTCCCAAAATCTCTGCTGCACGATTTGAAATTACCTGTCAAATGCATAAAAACAAAAAATGATAAATTTCAAATAACATATAAGTGTCATTGGCTAAAATTAAGTCAAAAAAATCATGAAATAGTCTAACACAAAACAATTATTGTATTACAAAGATTCACACCACTGGATGTGCATTACATCATTGAGACATATATTTTTCCTAAGCATTATGTACAACATAACATTGAAATGTAAAAGACATTTTGTAATATAGGACCATGTTTTCAATTCTTAAACATATCATCTCATTATGTATGTTTTGTCGATTAAATAGAGAAGTTGCATGGACAATTAGGTTTACCATGTTCATAACCATTTTAATATGCCAATATATGAAAATGTGTGGAAGATGAAAAGGTTGGTTATTCTCCATGACTCATATTAGGGGTATGTCCCCTTCTTGATTTCATGAAATATGTTCTGCTATACATATTGTATATTATTAAAATGAGAGCTACTTTTTTTAATTGTTACTTGTGATTTTATCTATATGAGTGCATATAGTTAAAATATGTGTGGTTTCTACCATACTTGTCCATCCTCATTATGTATGTTTAAATTATACAACTTAAGTAGATCACTTGATATTATTGAAGATTATTATACTTATTGAAATTATCTGAGCATAGTGCAAATTACAATGTTGCATTTGATGTTGATGTTGATTCATAACCTAATGAGATATTCCAATCATAATTGGTGACAAAAATTTGGCTATAACAAGAATATAATGAAACCATTTTATGAATATCATCTAACAATTTTTAAGAAATTTAAAGAGAGGGAGATGTTATCCCATATTCTGATATTCATGTTAAATAGATATGTTTCTCTACGTATGTGTGCCCTTGAAGAGGGTAACTTCTTACTCTAGTGGGGTTAATTTGCAACATCTTGGCCCCATGGAACATTTTGTTACTATTTTTACAATGTCCTCTATTTTTGAATCCCAAAAAATTGTTTCCCAAAATATTTGTTCTAATATTGTGCTATTTATAATGTGGCTGAATACATAATAATAAATTAAAATGTGTTAAGTTTCTTACACTTACAAATTTCTACCTAGTTGGTATGTTCAATATTCTCCCTTTTTCTTTGATCCTTCCATATCTATGTTTGTTTATGATGTGGTTAAATGCTTCACATTGAAGCAAGAAATGTGTTTCTTCCATTTTTATTTGCACAGACAGATGTTCAATATTCTCAATATTTTTAATTAATTAATCTTTATGTCTCCCATCTTAGCTTATGTGAGTCTGTCATTAATTTGGTTCATATTTCTTTTCTTTTCATGAATATTTATTTTAAAATATTAGTATACCTTAATTTGACTAATTTGATTTTTTATATAATATTATTAATATTTTCAATTTTCACATTTAAAACTAATTTTTCATAATCCATTCTATTAGAATATCATATACCAACTTATAGCTCATCATTATGATGAATGCCCTATGAAAAGATATCAATTTAACAATGTTAGTAGTATACATTTTTGAAAAAGAAAAGCGCACCACAAAGTTATTCTATTATTTAAAACAAGATCAACACTATTACTCATTTATAATTTTAATATATTTAAATCCCATTAATTAGAATACTTAACAAACCCTAACTAATTAAAATGTTTTTAATTAGATCCCTCACTAACTTTATCGTAGCTACATCTAATGAATCCAATATTACTTTATTAATCAAAGTTGATCATAACCATCATATGATGGGTAAATAAGCATTATTATTTTTTAGTCCATTATCTCGATTCAAAGAATCTAGGTTCCTAATTTCTACATCGTCCTTAATGCACCTCTTTAAGAAGTGGTCAAATTTTACAATGACATTGGAATTGTCCTAGTTGATGGGGTGCTTTGTTTTGTGAGAATTATGAGGGATAAGGATTAAATATGGTTATGGGGAATTTTTTTCTTTTCTTTTTCTGAGTAAGTTTAATCTATTAATATACAAAAAGATTACATGGAGGCCGAAGCCTGAGAAGTTCTGGCCCAAGAGATGGGAATTCTAGTGCAGCCATGATAGTTTAACAAAATAACAAAACATAGTGCCTCTATACTAATACATCTTTGATGGAAAGAAAGACTTCTAAGCACTGAGAAGCCGCCCTTATAGGGAAGACCGGCTAGAGAGTCCAAACAACATATTATCCTACAGCCTTCAGCTTCAGAGATGTAGACACAATTATACAGAAAGTACTGCCGCCCACTGGGGGAAAACCAACATTCAATAACACAAAAAAGATAGAGCCGACTGAACCGAGTTATCATATGCGAGCCAGAGCCAAGTCTGGCAAAAAGAGCAGACTAAAAATGAACAGAGAATGGAGAAGCCATCAATTACCAAGAGAGGAATGAGGCGATTCAACCACCGGGCAGGCCAGAGCGTCGGGATCATCCTCGTCCTGCACAGCATCATTGACTTTCGTAGTAGCCAGATTGGAAGAGTGCACCCGAGCCTCGTCGCCCAGAGCAGTGGAGCAGTCGCCCATGAAAGCATCCGCCATCGAGTCCACGAAGGGGTCCTGCTTCGGTCCAAAGTGAGGGGGAGAACAAGCCTTATCAGAGGTGAAATGCACTAGAGGAGAGTCAGACATCTTGGCAGTCGAATCAGGCGGTTCTTCATTGAACTCAATGGTGATAGTGGCCCTGACTGTAGGCATGTTGAGCAGGCAGGGAAAACGGAAATGGGCACGGTGATGCTGACCCGGCAGTAAACTGGAGAGGTTTCTGGCCAACATATCATTCCTACGCCCCGCCAGAGAGCTCCTACCACTACGAGTATTGGGATAACGACCTTTCCAGGAATCAGAGGGCAGCGAGGAGGAGTTGGGCGAGGAAGGAGAGGGACGCCGAGAAGGACCCCCACGACAGAGGCCCCTTCTGCTTCTCATCCTGTGTCTCAGTCGAAGCATGGAAAATAGATGCAGGGGGCTGAAAATGAGAGAACATGAAATAACTCGACAGAGACTAGAGGAATGGCGGGTGTCAATCTCCACAGGGAGAGAGACAGGTCTGAGACCAAAGCGCTGAGGGCCGAAGGAACAGAGCTCAGAGTTATGCCAATTACAGCGAGAGCATAGGGATAACAAACCATTGCGGAAGCGTCCTAGAGAAGCCATGTTTATGAGGATGGAGTGCGAATTTGGAGGAGTGTGCCGATTAAAAGCTCCAGACATGTCGAAGTTAATGCCATTGATGGCGCAGAGGGTGCCAAGAAGAATGGCGGCGTATCGAATCCACGCGCCCGCCAACCGTCCTAATCCCCTATTAAACGTGTTGATCACCCGCATCTGGGTATGGTTATGGGGAATATTAACTTCATGTTCTTTTATCTTTATTGAATCAAGTGTGTAATATTTCTATTGCAAGTTATGTTGCATAGATAAGTGATTTTATGAACCCTATACTAATTAGAATCAACTTGATCTTTAACTAATATAAAGTTTATGAATAGTGATAGGTTGAGAAAATGTTGTCTCGATCTTCATTTTCTTCATAATATGAGCAATTATTTTAGTAGTTTATTGAATATGTAAAAAGAGGAATCCTTACACTCCACCTTTGAATCATTTGAATTTTTATTCTTTGTGTGCTTACATATCCTTTGAATGACCCCATCAACTTGTCAATATTTAATTTGTACCATTATCTTTGAACACGTGTCATTTCTTCTACTCCAAATGTTTATTATTGGATATTCTCAAAACATGGGTTATAAGGAAACTTGAAACTCAAACTTTGGATTGGATGGCGATGAAAATCAACATATAGATACTATTTGATATGGTTCTTGTTCCTATAAACTTAATGGGAAAGGTAACAATCAGGTTTCCTTTTAAATACCCTAGGTGTCATGTTCCTCTTCACTCGGCACCCGCCCTCTCCTAAACCACTTACTACCTATTTCCCCTCTGAAAACCATTTTTTCTATACATTTAAATTGTGATGGAAATACATAGTATGGTGGGAAAGTATAGAAAGAGAAATTTCACATGTTATGAAATACGTTTACGAATGAAAGAGGATGAGCGAAATGTGACTAAGGTGAAAGGAGAGCTACAGGTGTGATTAATTCAAGGATGCAAGAAAATAAATTTACAAGAGAAAATAAAGAGATATTTTTGTGAACATATGTTTATGAAATTAATGTATATGTGAATCAGTTTTATAGATAGGAGGCTAAGTAAAACAAGAATTTCAAGCGTAAAAATAATTTACAAGTGAAAACAAAATTTTATAGAGTTGGAAAGTACATAATGAAATATTTCATACATTTATGAAACTAATGTATAGGTGACAAAAAATGAGATTGAGATAAATGAATCTCATGAATAGGAAACTAAAGTTAAAACAAGATTTACACGAGTAAAAGGAAATTTATAGTTATGAAATGAAGGTAAAAGGAGAAACAAGAAATGGTTTTTGAAAACAACACATGGGTTTCAAATTCTATGGGAAGAGAAAACAAGCTATGGATTTAGAAAAAAAGCCATGGATTTTGGAAACAGCAAATGGATTTGAAAACATGATGGTTTTATAAATCATTCAAATAAATACTTTGAAATTTGAATTATGAATTTCATCAAAATATTTGGAAATATTATTCAACATATATTATTTTTCTTTTCCCAAATATTTTTTTTGACAAAATAAAGTATTCAAAAGATGATGAAAGGAAAAAATGACAAAAAATAGAACTCAACGGGTAGCTAATTAATACAGATCACTGAGCAATCAGATTTAAGAGGGCAACTAGCAGATTTTGTGAAGACAGTTCCAAAATTTTTCCGAATTTCAAGGGCATGAAGATATCAACACTAAAAGCACACCTAGCAACATTTTCATCAGCTAGTGAATGAATTCCAGATTTCAATGCAAGACTCTTGCAAATAGTTCAATATTTCTAGTAGATAATTTGGAGATATTATGTTATTTTTAGTTTCTAATTTAGATTTTTCTAGAAATTGTTAGAGAATATTTTGTAATCAGTTCCTTTTTTGGAATCTAATATTAGTTGAGCAGAAAGTTTATAAATATGTTGTAATAAGACTTAGAATAAGGGTTGTGACTTGTATGAAGAAATAGACTTATGATGTAAATTTGTTCCTAAGTGGACTAATTTTTAGTAATACAGAAAGCTTTTTCAGGATTCCTGTGTCAGAATTAGAATTATTGGTGAAGTTATATTCTCATGTTAATGTGTTCTTCTCTATCATTTCATATGTTTCTCTTATTTATTTTGCTGAAAGAAAAATAAGAATCTGAATTTGTTTAAGTACAATCAATTCTGGCTTCTGAACAAAGTTAATGTTTTAAACTAAAATTAAACACTAGAATTCTTAATTGCTCTATGTTTAATGGATCTTTAAAATTTCCATATTTACCATCTCACAAAGCTCTTAAAATATAATGAGTCTGCTTATCTTTCCCTGTTAAAATTTCCATTAATCAACTTGAAACTTAATTGACTCCATTGCCCAATGGCTTCTTCTTACACTATCAACCAAACAATCTAAAAAACCCAAATCAGGACTTAAGAACTAGCCTAAAACTTAATAAAAGAAGATAAATCTTAAAGAGAGATACCTCTATGAAGTTGGAAGGGATAGATCCGAGCTTCCAAAGTGGTTATGTGGTTACCTCTGGGTTTCTTTCACAACCTTGAGAAATTGCAGTGATAACATTCTGGCGACCATCCTGGGAAAGAAAGGTTTCATTTTCCCCAAAAAAGACTATTAAGTTCAGATTTGACTGTTGATGGTGGACAATAGTCAGACATAGAAAGAATGAATCTTTCACCTGACAACTCTATGTTCAAGAATCTAGAGCTCAAATATTTCATGGTGACTGCATTGTCAAAGAATCCAGATTGCAGAATACTCATGGTGACTCCAATATGCGAAGATCTGTAATTTCATCAATTATTGTTCATTGTTTCAAGATGAGTTCAAGAATAGAGTGTAGGTATTCTCCAATGGATAGATCTAGTATCCCTGGCTTTCCGCATTGCATGCCTTGCATAGATTGGCTTTCCGCATTGCATGCCTTGCATAGATTGGAAATCATATTTGCCAGAGTTCAAAGATGAGAAAGTTAATAATGCTACTTTACTTCTTATCAAATTCCATAAGCATTTACAAAGGCTTGAGGTTGAATGGTATGAAGATTGTCTTATGAAGATGCTCATGCTTACTTTGGAAGGAAATGATAGATATTGTTATGAAAATTTTCCAGCTGCTAGTATATGTTCTTTAAAGCATTTTGATACTGTATTTTTTGAGAAATACAAAGAATATTATCCATCTTTGTTGATGGTTCAAAATTGTTTCATTTTGAAAGTTTTATTCAATACCTGGTAGGTTACTATGAAGATGATCAATTTATGGATTATGAGATTATAGAGTCTATTCATGAGAGACCTTTGAACTGTGAATAAGTTGAAGAAGCTGACTGTTGAGACACTCAATATTTTTTTTTAGCAAGTAGTTATTCCTCCCTTGATTGAAAATGAAGCAAATATGCATTTCAATGACTTAATTTCACATGAACTTGTTGATGAAATTTCACAACCTCTATATATTTCAGAAGAGCGAGAGAATAAACAACCCAGTTGTAATGAATAAACAAAGCTTACATATGATAATTTGCAACAATATTCTCATATTTTAATAAATAAAAATGATCATTCTAGTTGCCCTGCATTCCCTTCATCTCCTGACTTTTTAATTCGGGAAATTTTTTCTAAAAATTAGAATTCTGAGTTTGCTAGCATAAAAACTCAAGAAATGCATGATCCATCCATTATTTTGAGCAATAATATGCAACAATTTTGTTCCTTTAAAATTAATGCATAAATTTTGAAGAGTAGAAGATTGTTTTAGACCTCGTGGGTGTAGACCTTTTCGTTATTCAAGATGTGGCTACCTTAATTGAAAATCTGCCTCTAGTTTCAAATAATGAATATTTTACTGAAGAAGAATAGGTTGTCCCAAAACCTATGGATGGTATTGTTGTGGATGAATTTCTTGTTTCAAATGAAATTACTCCCTTTCCCTTTGAAAGCAGTCCTTTTGCAGATTATCAAAATTTAACTTTCCATGTTTTTCAAGATCCTTTTGCCAATATATTGCGGTCATCAAGGAAAATGGTTGTTCTTATGTTTGTGGATTATGGTCAATAGTTTCAGTGGCACTTTGGGTTGCCAATATCATATCTTTTCTTCTTTCTTATGAGAATTTTGAGTAAAATTCAGTTAAGTATCCATTTTCTTGTCTGGTTACATTGGGAATTTGCTATTACTTTATATTTCAATCATTCCAGTAGATTAGAGCGAGTAGGTATGCTGAATAAGCTTTACATTTTGAGCATTATTTTCAATTTCAGTTTACACCATAACTTTCAATTTTCAGTATACAGTTCAGGTTTCAGTTTAAATAATGGATTTGATTCATTTTGAGGATTGGAACATATTATGAATTGGTCTTCATTTGAACTGGTGTCATGGCAGAGCATGTTGTAGGCTTGGGATCAACCCAATGGATCAAGATACTAGTCTACGTTGGTCTTTGGCACTTCACTGGGAGGATGCCATCCCCATTAGAGCCACTATTAGGGTCCTGTAATATAGTTAATCTATATGTCAGTTATATATTTTGGGAATCTGCTGGTAAATTTTAGCTTATGAATCACTAGGTGTCATAGCCTAAATGTTTTCTTGTCCAAGGAGGCATTAGTTCTTGAAGTCTGGTGGTCAAGACAAAGTATGGATATTTGGGAGATTTTTTGAATTTTTTGAATATAAATTATGCGTCAGATCATATGGTAGTTATTTTCATGGTAAAATGCTCAGAAGCACCTTTCCAACGAGATGTCTAGTGCTTCGAATCGACTTCCAAATTAAGAGGTATTGAAAGTTGAAGTTTGCTCTTCAAAACCACAAAACAAAGAAAAATGCTTATGTAAAATTTTATTTGAATTATCAAAATTAATTCAAAAATAATAAAATATATAAACTATATGAATCACATTTATTTAATATACGTCAGGGAAAGTAAAAAATCCAAAATTCAAAGCGTAGGGCTCACCTTACACTTAGCTATTAAATTTCCCAAATGTAAAATACTCTAGATCTGTGAATAAATAAATCCAAACAAGGGGTCCGAATTTTTTCTTTTCACTCTTACTGGGTTTTATAGGTGTCATTTTACCCTTCACTCTGCACCCCCTCTTAAACCACTTACTACCTATTTCCCCTTCGAAAACCATTTTTCCTAGGAAATTTACAGCTACAGGTGAAATGGCAAGAAAATCAATTTACAAGAGAAAATAAAGGGAGAATTTTGCAATCATATGTTTATGAAACTAATGTATTGGTGAGAAAAAATGAGCTTCATGTAAATGAGTTTTACGAAACAAGACTTACAGGGTAAACTTATAATTTACAGTTACAAGGGAAATAAGGTTTATAGGTACGAATTTCAATTTACATTTGCACGTAAATGAAGTTACAAGTGAAAACAAAATTTTACTCGAAAGTATATAAAGAAATATTTCATACATTTATGAAATGATGATTTTACAAAGTAAATTTACATGTATGAAATGAGGAAAGTAAAAGGAGAAACAAGACATGGTTTTTGAAAACAACACATGGGTTTCAAAATCCATTGCAAGAGAAAACAAGCTATGGATTTAGAAAAGAAGCCATGGATTTTGGAAACAACACATGGATTTGAAAACATGATGGTTTTATAAATCATTCAAATAAATACTTTGAAATTTGAATTATGAAATTCATCAAAATATTTGGAAATATTATTCAAAATATATTAATTTTCTTATCCCAGATATTTTGTGATAAAATAAAGTATTCAAAAGATGATGAAAGGAAAAAATTGACAGAAATAGAACTCAAAGGGGTAACTAATTCAATAGAGATGGCATAGAAAACAGATTTAAGAGGGGAGTTAACAGATTTTGTGAAGATAGTTTCAACCTTTTTCCAGATTTCAAGGGCATGAAGATATCAACATTCAAAGCACACCTAGCAACAAAAGATCAACAGAGTGAGGATCATTTTTTCAGATTTCCATCAGTCGTGGAACCAATTCCATATTTCAATGCAAGATACTTGTAAGTAGTTCAATATTTCTAGTAGATAATTTGTAGATAATTTGGAGATATTATGTTATTTTTAGTTTATTATTTATATTTTTCCAGAAATTTTTAGAGAGTCTTTTGTAATCAGTTCCTTTTTTGGAATCTGATATTAGTTTAGCAAAGTACAAATATGTTGTAATAAGACTTAGAATATGGTTGGGAATTGTATGAATAAATATACTTCTGATATAAAGTTGTTCCGTAAGCTCAAGTGGACAAATTTTCAGTAATACAAAAAGCTGTTTCAGGATTACTATGTCAGACTTATTGGTGAAGTTATCGTCTCTTGTTAATGTGTTATTCTTTTTCAATTCATATGTTTCTCTTATCTATTTTGTTCAAAGAAAAATAAGAATATGAATTTGTTTAAGTACACTCAATTCTGGCTTTTGAACAAAGTTAATGTTTTAAAATAAAATTAAACACTAGAATTCTTAATTTCTCTATGTTAAATGGATCCTTAAACTTTCCATCTTTACCATCTCACAAATCTCTTAAGATTTAACAAGTATGCCTACCTTGCCATGTTAAACTTGCCATTAATCAACTTGAAACTTAATTTATTCCATTGCCCAATGGATTGTTCTTACACTATGAACCAAACAATTAAAAAAACCCAAATTAGGAGTTAAGAACTAGCCTAAAACTTAATCGCCCAAGCTAAACATTAAAGAGAGATCCCTCTCTGAAGTTGGAAGGGCTAGATCCCAACTTCCAAAGTGGTTCTGTGGTTATCTCTGGGTTTCTTTCACAGTCTTAAGAAATTACAGAGTGATAATGTGTAGTGCCTTTTTTTTTCTCAATTTCTATGATGAACTTAATATGTTCTAATTAATTATTAATATTATCCAAGAAATTTTCATTCTCTCTTTCCCATGAGACCACTTAAAACTAGCATTAGCAAGAAATTGACGCAACCATTTGGTTTAATATGAAATGCCTAAGTTTGCACTCAAAATATTCCATGAAAATATAATATATTATTGCTTACAATGAACACCCCATAGTAACATCTTAACTACCTTTCTCATGAATCTCACTTTGAGGCTAAAACAAGTGGACTTGAGGCAAACTCAACAAAACCAATGGTCTTTTAAATAATTAACAAGAGCATATGTGGGGAATAATGTTGTAGTACTATTATTATTATTTTATTTTTTCTTCCCTTTCCATTTTAATTTTTCGTAATAATATTGGAAGTGAATTTTAAGCTCCATTTTATCTAGAAAATCACTCTCTTCTATTATAAGAGTTTTCTAGACAATTTTTTCATTATAGTTACTATGTGTTTTTTCTTCCTTTCAAAACATATATGTATATTTTATTAGGTTTCTTTTTGTTTTCCATGCCAATTAATATTGTTTTAAATATAATAAACTTCCTACTTTATTTTAATTCTATCAATTATAAACTTGTTTTTACTAGAACTATTTCACAAGGCAACCACTCTCTATCTATATTTATTTATTTTTGAAATTAGCGACCCCCTATCTTCCACCAATATATAATATCATTATCATTATAAATATCTAAAATAATGAGTGGATTGGTCCCTAATAAAAAATAATCTATGGTTTCTTGCATATGTTTTATAGAGTAGAGGTTGCATTCCATTCATTTTGTAGTTGCTTCACTTTCCATGCTTCTACATTTAAATTTTCTTTAAACTCTAAGAAAATGTATTTTTAATTCTATTTTAGGTTTTAACCCTATACAGAAATAATCTACAAATGAATATTAAAATAGAAAATAAACAATAGCAAGAGAATAAAACATAAAACAGATATACACAGAGATTTTCCCCTGGATCCCAAATCGGGACGACCAACTTGATTTTTCATTATTTTCATTTCAGTGTTACAACACACATATATACATGCCGAAGCATACATAAACCCAAATCCATTAACCCTGGATTAGAACATAACCATAATTCCCTTGATCAGATCTACAAAATACCAAGGGCTGAAAACCATCATCCCCCAAAACCATGTGCAAACCCATGCACAAAACCATGGGAGTGGAAAGAATATAACACATATCCAACATCTATGTGATTACAAGTATTTTTAATTGTACGTGATTGAAGCTAATTTGAGCTTGATTTGGCCTCCTTTTGGTGAAATAACACTACCTTGGTGTTTCCTATGCTAACTTCCATACCTACATTTGAGCTTTATTTGGCCTCCTTTTGGTGAAATAACACTACCTTGGTGTTTCCTATGCTAACTTCCATACCTACTTACATGAAAAAGGTTTCAGGTGTCTATAAGTGATCTTAGAAGATATAAAATGTCCTTTATGTAATAATGAAATCATATGCATGTAATGAGATTTTGTATTCTAGGAAAATGTCTCAAGGTAATTCAAGGGAAGCCTCCCATATTAGTGGAGGCATCCCATTGAGGTAGACTACCACACCTCACATAAGGGAATTTGAATTGGGAACTTGCCAATAGGAAACTAGCCTAATTCCAAAAAACATTAGCAAAAACTAATGGATCTAATTAGTTAGGTCCATTTGGTAATATTTTTATTATAATAATTGTTACATTGTGAATCCTCCTCCCCCTCTCATTTACATGAAATTATAGTTTATTTATGTATGGACTAAATAATGTGGGACAAATAAGGAATCATTTCTAACTTGTACACTATTGTTGAATATATCTAACAATTTGTTTTGAATTTTTGTTTTAGTGAGGCCTCATGTATATAGTATGTGGACCATTACTCTTCACATGTATAGAACACTTATTCCCACAGGCCTTTAAATTTTTTTCTCTCATGTATATGTGGCAAAATAATTTTTGAATACCATAAAATAATACCACAATTTTTCCTCCTTATTCCATATCATTTCCATTTTGTTCCTTAAATTAAGGAAATGGTTAGATGTAGAGTATTTTGGTGGCAAATCCTTTTTCCACATGGCTATTTTTTGTATCTTTCCCACTTGCTGACTCTTGTCTCTCATTGATCCCCTAGATAAATTAGGAAAATAATGGATTTATTAGAATTATAGTCTATAATTAAATATGGGAAATATAGGGTCCGTCACCAAATTTTTTGGGAAAACTCCTATGGTCATCTAACTTAATGATATTTCAATTTTAGAGAAACCCCCCTTTTTTTATCCACATAATAGTAATGTATATAGGTACATGATGGATAAAAGTAAAAAAATATAATATGTAATGTTATACCTTGAATGATAATAATAAATACTTTATAGGTTGAAAAAGGAGAAGGACAAAAGAATGGAGGGTCGTAACTCTACAAGAGGGGAAATAAAGGGGGATTAAAGGGATCAAAGGGAACAAGGGGAAATACAAATATTTTATTGGTAAGCCTAATTCCATAGTCCTACATGATTATCTTTCATTAATCCTTGGGATTATTTTTGTGAAAGGAGAAATGTGTAGTTCCCATGAAGACACACAATCTATCTTTAGCATGCAAATATATTCCATGATTTGGACATGCAATGGGATTTTTCATATTAATTCTTCTTAGATGTTTTGGTCCTAGAAGTCAAGTCACTATATCATTTCTAAAATGGAGTTATGGAAATGGCTATCATGAAACTATGCGCAAAATATGTTGTTTTTTCATAGGCCCTAGATTTAGTCTATGACTATATCGTAGCACAAAAACACACTAGGAAACCCAACACAAAATCACTTTGTACAATATAAATATTCAACAGTGAAATCAATTTAGTGCATAGATATATGAGCTCAACACTCGATTATTTTATTACTTCATTAATAAAAGAATCACAAGGCTCTCATACCAGGGATCATGGCCCTCGATCTTTGGTACAACTAGTATACATAGTATACAATTAGGGCTTGTAGTATGCAACATTGGATTTGAAATATGCCCAGAAGAAATATACAAGAACAAACACTTAGCTTACTACTGAAGTGGCCCATCTAGATTAACCCTTTTTTCTATTTTTGTCCTTGACATGACATGTCCTTTACCTCTTTCAATCAACTGCTCACAAGGGTTTTTCTACCCTAAAACCTCTACACTCTTCAGTTCCACAAATATAAATTCTTGCAATGAAGTGGCCTCTAATCACTATACATAAACCTCCACAAATTTGCCTTCACACAGTGACTCTTGGAGCAACAATGATCTTGCTGCTCCAAGAGTCACTATACATAGGGATTCACAAGTCTGTCTTCTCTCAGTGATCTGCCTCATCAAACTCACTGATCATAGGCCTATATATACCAAAATTCATAGCTACATTGATTCATCAATGATGAATGTATATAGAGAACAACACAAGTTGTCTAAACCCTCTTGTTGAATAAACCTCAAACCAATATATCTTAACAAACATTCTTCGTCAATATTTATCCCTTCATATCATCCCATAGTCCTCTCTTCATCATTGAGATAGTCTGTTTCCACTTTTCCCGAATTAAGACTAATTCATCCTTTGTTATAGCTTGACCTACCAACAAAACCTTGATTTTATACTTAAAATTATGTGTACCGACAGTTTGGGGATAAACCAACCTATTTTAGGGCTTGTCCCTCATCCACTACACATAAAACATAACAATATTCAACACCGATAATTTCATTGGTGAATAATTGCTTGGAAATACCGTTGCTAGGGAATATATACATACAAAACCAACATGCATGTTTCTCCCAAAACTCAACCTAAACAAAGCCCTTTTTGGAGACACACATTCCATAAAATATCGACCTCTTATCTGAGCTAACTTGGCCTTCCATAGCACAAAAAATCAGATGCTAATATTCACTCCAAGACCGTTGCAGATTCTTCTTGAAATATTTCTCTTGTTGTATATCTAAAATTTTTCATGGATTCCCTTTCAACTAACCCTCATATCTCTCTTTATTTGCAAAATATTCCTCCAAAGCTTTAGATATCATGGACAAATCTTGTTCTTTTTCCTAAGATCATGCCCTAAATAAACTCGGCCTGATCTTAGACCTCCAAAAACTCACTTCTTTGCTGATCTAGTATTAACCTTCATGAGATGCATATTATCTAAGAGTACTCAATATCCATGAACAGATCTCGACCCTCCTAGGGCTCTCTCATCACAAGAGTGATTAAATATTCTCTTGCACTTCATATCTCATGAACCTTACCTTAGGATCTTTTAATATGTTTTCTTGGGTCACTTAGGAAATCTTCTAGATGTAGGTTTTTTCTCTTCTTTAACCCTTAGAATAAATTATTATTTCTTTCTTGGTCCTAAACCCCTTCCTTGGGTCAAAAACCTCATTTTGGGTAAATCACCCAACAAATAATTTATTGTTGGTTGTCCTCTCTCGGAAATACCTTCCGAGCTACCGAAAATCTAACACTCCTTCTTAGTTAGGAAGGTGTTTCCTTCACGCTTTCAACTCTATAAATTTCCATGCATGGACATGGCCTCCTTTCATGATTCATGACTTTCCGTGCATAGCCATATTCGTCACGTATGTGCCACAACTTCTTTGTACTAGGCCTAACTTTGAATTGCATGATGCATGGATATTCTCACATGCAACATGACTTTTCCAGCATGATCATTTATTTTTCTCTCAAGATATACGCCTTTTCTTGCATGATCATGAATGATCTTGCATGGTCCTTGACTATCCTTACATGGGATGAAAACTTCTTGAAATCAGTTTAAACTGAAGATTCAAACTTCCATAGGGAATTTAACAATATTTTTTAGTATCCCTCTAAAGTAGACTCTCTTTGAGTCTACACAACCTTCACTGGCTCACTCTACTTCCTACCAAGCTTTGATTCACCTTCCTTCAAATTAGTTGTTATACCATGTTGTTTTTTCATAGACCCTAAATCTGGTTTATAACTAGATCTTAACACAAACAAAATAGGAACCCTAACACAAAAGAACTTTGCATAATGTAAATCTTCAGTAGTGAAATCAATTTATTTCAATATATATAAGCCCAATGCTAAATTATTTTATTACTTCATTAATAAAATAATCATAGGGCTCCCATACTAGGGATCATGGCCCTCAATCTCTGATAAAAATAGTATACATAGTATAAAACTAGGGCTTTCAATTTGCAATATCATAACTACAATCTACCCACAAGAAATAAAGTATCCAATCTATTTTATCACTTTCTTCTCTTGTTTTCCTTGACATGCGACATGTCCTTTTCCTCCTTTGATTAGTTTCTCATAAGGGTTCTGTTCCTCCAAAACAATTTCACTCTTTAGTTCCACAAATCTGGCTTCTCATAGTGAAGTGGGGTCTTCAAAAAATTTTACATCAACCACCACAAATATGGCTTCACACAATGATATTGTTGCTCCAAGAGTCATTGTACACATGTATTCACATCTCTACCTTCTCTCAGTGATATGCATCATCAAACTCACTAATCGTAGGCCTATATATAGTAGCACTCACAACCAAATTGCTTCATCAATGATGTCTATATATAGGGCATAACACGGGCTATCCAAACCCTCTTGTTGAACATAGCTCAAACCAATATATCTTAGTAATCAAAATTCATCCATATTCATCCCTTCACATCATCCCACAATCCTCTCTTCATCACTGAGATAGTGTATCGCTACTATTCCTAAAATGAGACTAATTCGGGCTCCTTTAGAGCTTGTTCTACCCACAGAACCTCACTTTTCTACTTTAGATTTTGCAGCCCAACAATATGAGGCTGAACCAACCTCTTGTAAGGCTCATCTCTCATCCTTTACACACCGAATAAATCAATATTTAAGATAGATAATTTCAATGGTGAATATTTTCTTGGACGCATCCTTGATAGGGCTTGTAGACACACAGAACCAGTGCACACTTTTCTCCAGAAATTTGGCTTGATTCAAGCCCTTTTTGGGGACACACCTTCCCTAGAAGCTCGACCTCCTATCTAAGCTAACTTGACCTTTCTTAGCACAGAAATTCAGACCCTAATCTTCACTCCAAGGTTGAAACTTCTTCTTGAGGTATGTGGCTCCATTTTGGGAAGATATATCACAAGAAATATTTCTATTATTTTATATATGAACTTGTCCATGGATTCCCTTTCTACTAACCCTCATATCTCTCTTCATTTGGAACAACCTCCTCCAAAGATTTAGTGATCATGGATGGATCTCATTATTTGGCCTAAAATCATGCCCTAAACAAACTCAACTTGATCTTAGCCCTCCAAAAAATCACTCCTCTGTTGATCTAGCCTTGACCTTCATGAGTTGCATATTCTCCAAGGGTACTTTAACTCCATGAACAGATATCGATCCTCCTAGGGCTCTCTTAGCACAAGAGTGATTACATCTTCTCTGGCACTTCATATCTCATGAACCTCACCTTAGGCTCTTTAATTAATTTCCTTG
Organism: Pinus albicaulis; assembly: GCA_034641835.2. NCBI lineage: Eukaryota > Viridiplantae > Streptophyta > Pinopsida > Pinales > Pinaceae > Pinus > Pinus albicaulis. Next base: position 85,701,751 of record CM076572.1, read on the forward strand.
GGTCACTTAGGAAAACTTATAAATCTAGTTTTTTTCACTTCTTTGACCCTTGAAAGAGATTATTATTTCTTTCTTGGTCCTCAACCCCTTACTTGGGTCCAAAAAAACATTTTTGGTAAATCACCCAACAAACAACTTATTTTGGATTTTCCTCTCTTAGAAATACCTTCCGAGCTACCCAAAATCTAAAAAAATATTACTATGTGTAATGGAAATTGTTTTCATTGAGAAAAGTTAATTAAAATTGATAAACCCTAAAGTCCCTTGGAGTCATATTTATTGGTTGTTATACATTTGAAATTTGGAAAGAGGTGGGATAGACTAAGGGACTGTATGGAAAAGAAGAGGATCCTAGGTTGTCAAGCTGATGGGGGAAGATGAATAGTTGATTTGGGGAGCTATAAGACTACATATTGTGAATTATGGAAATTGTGTTGTGTGAACATAGCTCGTATTACTAGTCATATGTAAAATATTTCATGTAGAATCATAGCCTAAAGTTGGGGTTGACCTCTATTGCAGAGATGTTATGTGCAACAAATGTACTATGGTTGGGTGGAAATCCATCATCTACAACTAATTGGTCATTAATTCCTAGAAATATACATTACTTGTTTATTATTATTTTTAATTAACGATGTTGATGTTATTTGAATTAATTTATATTTTGTTCTATTCATTTTTTAAGTTTAATCCCGCATCTATAATTATGGTGTCATCATCCATTGAATTATTTAATTGTGGTTGCATAGGCATTCATTGTCATGTTCACATTCATTAATTAGTTAATAACTAGACAATGAGGAATTTCATATTAAAGATATAAATTTGGGTGAAAATTAGTGTTTTCAAGTTCTTTGCGACCTCAATAAAGGAATGAGGTTTTTGAGTACATTACATTGAGAAATTACTTCGACATTTGAAGTGCTCCACTTAGAGGCCATTAATGTATTTTTCCTTAATTTATTCTAGCATATTAATGCCTTCTTAGACCTCCTCTTTTGAGAAAACCAATTTTTTGTGCCAATTTTGAAAGAGATATTTCTTGCAACTCAGTTTTTTTTCTTTAGCGACATCTAATTTTTACATGATAACTCCTTCCAATATGTTCTAGGATTATTATTTTCCATTACTAATAGATCCTCTTATCTAGTTTCACAAATTCCTTTATTAAATATTTACTACTTATTTGTAGGATCTCAAGATTCTTGTTAGTCTACTTTGCATTTGTCATTAAAATATAGTATCATTTCATTTTTCATACATTTGGCTTATTACTCACTTGAGTAAGCTGAACATATTTCATTGGCTCTTCATAACCCTGATTGATATTAATTTTTTCTCCAAAAAATCCAAACTACATGATGATTCTCTTTGTCTCTTTCCAAAGTATTTCATTATTTTGTTTGTTGGTTCCTATTACTCTTTCTGATGTCAATATTTTTCTTTATTGTCCACCTTTTGAGATGTCTATTTTCCATTTAAGTTAAAAAAATAAAAGGTTCTAGTATAAAGTCATTTTTTCTAGGCATCCATGTACTATGTAGTGTAGGAACTATTATAGTTTATTGGTTGAAAAAATAGCCGACTCTACTACAATTTTCCCATTGGTCATGAAACATGTGGCCTTCCTCAAAAATTTCTAGTGAGTTATCATATTGCATACAACTCTATTGTATGGTTTGCACATATGCATACTTTCATGTTTATATTATGTAACTCTAGTGCCTACCTTTATTGAAGTGTTGTTCCATGGTTTCTTGTTCCCTATAGACATCATGGTGATTTCTCTATGTCTAGCTTTCCACTTATCTCTCTCTCTCCCTCTCTCTCTCTCTCTCTCTCTCTCTCTCTATATATATATATATACACACTTGTTGACCAATTAAATTATCTCATTTCTCAAACATTTATGAGGAAAAATAACAATATAAAATAAATTAAATGGGAGAGAGAGAGAGAGAGAGAGAGAGAGAGAGAGAGAGAGTTTTTTGAAAGTGTTCTTCTAAAACATAGATTGTTGTGGAATGAAATGTTTAAATATTATTTATAATCACTAGAATACAATGAAAATACATTAGATAACTTATGAGTTAAGAATAATTTGTGAGGAGAAAGGAAGAAGAAAAACATGTGGGGTATCATTCCCATATTAAGGTCGAGGATTTCATTAGTGAGATAAAGAATAAGAAGGTAGACAACAAGAAGCCAAATCATAGAGTAAAATGATGGAAATATGATAATAACTCTAGTCAGTGCAATTTTTTTGTAAGTATCAAGCTAGAGAAAGAGAGTGTTGTATAAGTGAAATTGAATTAACATCTTCAATCTACTAATTTGTTATATTTTATAACCATTTAAAAACTATTTATTAATGATGGAAATGTGGTAATTATGATGGACCATGTGTTTTTTTCTCTAATACTAGACATCATATAAAGCAAAAATTATAGTCACCATACTTGAGTTGGGATGTGACTCATTTTTTAAGATCAAATTTTAATCAAGATGTGAATTTCTTTGTATGAAGAGTTAACTGTGATTTAGGACATGAATCATTTTGGATGGAGAGTCAAAATCAACTTAAAACTCGACAAATACCTATTATTCAACCTGACAAAGACTTAAGGCCATGGAAAATATAAGAAATAATATTCTTAGGAAAATTGATGTTTTTCAGATTACACACAAGAGATTATATAGTACAAATAAATCGAATGTGATACATAAATAACATTTCTAGACATAATTAATTATATTAATCAATGTACATGACGTGATCATGATCAACACCATCATTAATCTATCAAGATTAAAAAATATACAAAACTACCATGGACCATGGTTTAACATTTCAATATTCAACATTTGAATTCAAGTATAAAATCATATAACAAGAGATATAATCCTCCATAAATAGTAAATATGACAATTTCTATCCTATAATAATGAGTAATTATGAAATAGGCTAAGATAAATCCAAGAGAAATGAGTAAGGATGGTGAAAATGACCAAAAAATTGTTTTTATAGACTATTTGACTTAGTGGGTCAAATCTAACTCAATGGTTCTTCATTTGACTCATCACTTAACAAATTTACAATGACTCAATGAGTTTTTTATTTTTTTATTTTTTGTGTTGTATTATTAAGACTCCTCATTTCTGGAGGGTTTGAGTGAGTTAACCTAGTTTAGCATCAAACCTACTAGGTCTATGTTGAACCAAGCACTTTTCTTTTCAAGTAGGCCAATTCAACAAGTCCATATTAACTTACTAGAACATGAGTTTACATGTCAAGTCTTGTTACTATTATGAAAATAACCCATGAAATGAAGAGGAGGTCAATGAATTACCTCCATATTAAGTTATAAGTAAAGTCAAAATGGGACAACTAATATATAGACCAAGTCTCATTAGGTAAAGGAGGAATATAATGATCAAGTCAAACAAAAAAATTCCAACAAGGCCATGGCTCACGGATTTCTACCAAAGATGAAATCAAAGGTTAAGTGTTCAACATTAGACAATGTAAAATATAGGAAACATAAATATTATTATGAGAGATAATCAGAAGTAGTTGATGGTCAATGAGAATGGAAAAGAGGAACCCAACCTACAGTGTAATGCTTGAAAGACAATTTGGTGACAAATGGTAAAATACATGAACATTATTGAATTTAGATAGTGCTTATTACATTGTAAGTTTTTCAATGGTACATGGATTTCCCCAAGGGCCATGTTATTGATTGGAAATATTTTTTTAAAAGCTTGGAAAATAAATTTAACTTGATAACATATATATGATAATAAAGTGGTCAAGAATGTTTAAAATGTAGATCATGAAAAACATGTGAAGAAAAAAATCAGCTATACCACTAACACATGAATAATTTTTTGATGAAATTAAATTATTTACATAATAACAACCTAAAAATGATATTACTCATGGAAGGATTGTTAGCGGGATAGTAAAAATAGTTGAAATTTTTTTTCTATTTCATATAATGAGGCAATCAACTAATTGGTAAACTAAAAAACAAAAGAAAAAATATACACTCAACTTATGTCCTTCAATATAGGGAGAAAAGGGTTAATAAGATGTATAATTTGAATGGAATATGTGAAGGAAAATTCTAACCATATAAAAATGATTAAAAGATCATACGAAAAAATAAAATTATAAACCTTTTGATAAAAAAAATAGAAGGTTACCCTGATGGGGGTGAAAATGAGGGGGGAAGTTGGGCCTCTTCATAAGTTGAGCCCATTGCACATGTGTCTATTATCTATTATGGTGTGGTTTCAGTCCATAAAAAAGTGTTGGGGCTTGCACAACAAGTCACTTCACTATAAATACACGTTAATTATATCAGGGTGGAATAGGTGCATGTATTGTGGGACATAAGGTGAGGCTTTATCCTCATTCTTCTTTGCATGGTTCAGGTTGTAGTTGGTATTCTTATATTCTCATTTGTATGTTATTGTGTTCAAGTTCCTTACCAAGCTTGTGAATTTTCCTCTTTTTTCGGTGAGTTTTCCATTATATGTTGAGGCATCTCATCTCCTTTATCAACAATTGGCTCTGATTACATTTGATCTAGGTCTGTTTCAATGTTTGTTGCTATCTTGTAAGGTCCTTAACCTTTTTGTAAAAAGTTTTTTGGTGGGTCATATTCCAAATCCATCCTTGAATTCCTTGGAGTCTTTATACTGGGTTTTTTTATAGAATTCGATTTTGTTATTACCTTCAATGAACTATGTTTTCTCTTTGCGAACATCACAGTGTACTATGGTAATTTGGGTCATTCTAGTTGTTATTATGGGTATTGGGCTCTTTCATAATTTCACTTGGTTCTGGGGAATTTCATGCTTGATGTCTTTGTTCTACCCTGAATTGAGTAATTTGATTAAGTTTGGCCCTGTGGTATTGCAAATTGGGGAAGACTTGTTTGTTCTCAGGTAAGGGGTTCAAGGCTCAGTTGTTCATCTATTTTCTAGTTTTTCAAGCCTTAAATCTTTTCTTTCTTTGGTTGCTTTCTTGCTCAGTATTAATGCCTCCTCGCCAGGGAATGATGAGAAGGGGGGGGGGGAGAGTGGGAAATATTAGTTTCAATCGAATACAATCATTTTCATATGATTAAGTAGGAAATTTCTTTGATGTCATTTCTATTGAGGTCCAACGTTAAATAATTTTGTTGAAGGCAAAGGAAATTTGGGAACACCCTTATCACTCTGATTATGAGGTGTTAGGTTTAGATGTGAAAGAAGTTCGAGACCGAGATCGATTCTAAAAAAGTAAGCTTCATTTCTTGTACTCTATGGCATTGTGTGAGTAGATGACTACTCTACTACACCTAATCTTTAAAGATAAGCAAGTTGAATATTACAATCTCTTTTATGGGATGGGAGATATTAAGAAAATTTTTCATAATTTATGATTCTGTCTTCATAATGTGGATTTTAGAGTGGCTCGAGTGGAAAATTTTATTGTGTTGGACTTCGCCTCTGGTAATTTTATTGACCTTCCTAGTGATCTTGGTGATCATATCGACCCACCTATTGATAATGTGCATGACCTCACTATAATCTCGTCTAATCAGGATTACTTTCTGAGGTTAAATGTTTTTTGTCACTATTTTACAAATATTGCTATAGTGTTGTCGATAGGTTTTGGCTCTGAATTTGGAATTTTATAGATGCTTGGTGGTTTCTCTGTTCGCCTTGGGTACTAATTATCTGCAGTTCAACTATGCAAGTAGTGTTTTCTCTTCGGGTGTATATTCTTGTTTGCATGGGATGTAGCAGTTGTGGTGATGCTATTTTACTTATTTTTTATGCTCCTCAAGTACTGCATCTGGGAACACCTCTATTTTATTTGGTTTCTCAATATTTGGATTCTGGAAGTCAAATTTTATGATTATGGAGCAGAGGTGTTGATTTTTGTAGCGAGGGTATGACACCCTTTCTCTTTAAAGGAATCACCTAAAATTTTGATACTGGTGTTTTTGGTTCATGTACCGCCTTCTCTATCGTCGAATTAAATAATATGGAACTTTGATCAACACCTCCTTACTGCGGCTTTTCCCTTCCTTGGGATTTTTGGTACACGGTTGTTTGGAAAATTGACTACTTAATGACAGTTCCTTTTTCTGTTGAATTGGTTTAATCTCGTTCTGTAAGTGTTAAATACAAATATATGGTTGTATTCACCTTGGTAGAATGTTGTTAGGTCCCTATAATACTAATGTACTCCCCTTATTTTTATTGTTAATGTATCCCCCTTATTGTATTCTTATGCCCAAGTAGCCCCCATATTGTTATTGTTGTGCCTTATAGAAGCCCACTATTATTATTGATGTGCCCTTACATTATTATTGTTATGTGGGCTTTGATTATAATGTGAATCTTTAGACTCCTATATATACCAAAGAGGTCTTGTTATTTGAATCATCCAAGAATTGTTCATTTATTTGATGTAAAGGAGGTTTCCCCCTTGAAGAGGCTAATTTTCAAGTCATTAATCTATATTTTCTTCTATTTTTTGATATGGTTACATAACATTTGGTATCAGAGCTTTGGATTCTAGGGTTTCGCTTCTTCAAACATGTCATATTTGAATTTTTGCTATAACTTTTGTGCTACGAGACTTGAAAAAATGGATTTTTTACCATGTGGAGCCAAAAACTTAGCGAAATTCTTGAAAAATTTCAGACTTTGGTTCTCTATATTTTTAGAGATATGGTTTGAAGAATTTAGGGTTTTTCCATGCTCCAAAATTTAGTCTCAAACAAGTGACCTAGGGAAAATTGTCATAACTTTCTCTACGAGCATCAGATTTCAATTTCATAAAAATTAACTAAAGATTCACAAATTTTAGTTTTTTTGTATCATTTCCAAGGCCGAAGGTTGAAATAGTGAGACATGGCACTCTGTACAAGTTCTCTCTACTGATTCGATCCATAACCAGGCCATCGTGGGAGATTGGGCATAACTTTATGTTAAGGAATCCAATATTGGTATGAATTGTGGCATTGGAAATAAAAATCAGAGGATACCCCAGGACAAAATTTCAGACCTTGGAGATCTGAAATTACAAAGATACAACAATTTCAATACTGAGTTCCTAAAATAAGAAAAATGTGTGTATTTTTTTAAAAAATTGCATAACTTTCATTTGAAAAATCGGTTTGAAGTGATTTAAAGGGAATATTGAGGTATATATATCAATATTTGGCTCTAAAATTCCTCCCAAACAAACACCCATTAAGCCCTTAGAAATATCTACTTTGACGCATGAAGAGGAAGAATTGCAACATGATATATCAAAATTATGGGACCAAGTGAAAAAAAATTCGCTCTCCCAAGGAGCAACCAAAGATGAACTAAAAGGGGACATGTATTGTTTAAAAGAAGAAATAAAAGGCAACATGGATGGTATAAAATGTAACATTAATGGTTTAAAAGCACACATGGAAGGTTTGAGGAAGGTTTTAAAAATTTGTTAGAAGAAATACTTGCTAGTGGTGATAATTTTTTCATGAAACTCATGAAGAGAACAAACGAAATGTGAATCGTGATTTTAGAAATTCCAACTTTGGGATGAAGACAAAAAATATTCCAAATATTGATATGCAAAATTTTGATGGTAAGGATCCAATAACATGGATACTGTAGATGAATTAATTCTTTGATCTACATTATGTGCCGCACACACAAAAGGTATGCATTGCATCTTTATATTTAGAACAAAATTAGTTTGGGTGGCATCGATGGATTTGTTTTCCTAAATCAATTGTCACTTAGAAAAAAATTACAGAAGAATTGGTAGCACATTATGAGGATAAAAAAATCAATACCTTCCTTAGCCAATTGATAAATCTCAAACAAAAGGGTTCAATGGTGAAGCACATTGATGACTTTCAAAGATTGAATATCAAGGTAAATGATATTCCATAGGAGCATATGATTGATGATTTCATAGGGACTTTAAAGGAAAACATCCAACATGAGGTTCACCTCTAGAGACATAATTCATTGGAGAAGGCATTCAAGGTGAAAAGAAAAGTTGAAATAAAAATTATTGTAATAAGGTAGCCTACCATTCAAAACTGTAATATGGAAGTGTCACTGATCCTAGCCTCCCACAACCTACAAGGTTGACACCACAAAAACCGGAGGAAAAAAGAGAGAAGGGGATTTATTATAGTTATGATAGCAAATACACTAAGGGTCATAAGTGTGATAAGAACAAATTATTTTACATATATTGTGAAGAGGAGGAAGAAAATCAACAAGAAACATCAAAGGAAGAGGATATACACCAGGAACCAACCCCAAAGAAAGAAGAAATGAATCCAACCATATCTTGAAATGCATTGGTAGGAATTACCACTCCTAAAACTCTTAATATAGAATGATATATCAAGAAAAAAAGTACTAGTGCTGATTGATTATGGTAGTATCCATAATTTTATTCATTGTCAGATAGCCAAGGAATTGAATTTCTTTCTATGTCAAAAATCATAGTGTCAAGTGATGGTTTCTAATGGAGGAACTATAAATTTCTAAGGGAAGTTCGATAATATCAATCTAAGCATGGGGTAATACGTATTGAATAGTCCAATGCTTTCCATTCCAATGGGTGGTTTCGATGATGTATTAGGAGTTCAATGGTTACAATGTTTGGGGATGATAACTTTTAATTTCAAGAACTCTTCTTGAAAATTTTCTCGGAAGGAAAGGAATTGAATTAAGGGGCATTTCAAGGAGGCCATGGAAGATAATTAGCTCTAATGGCATGACAAATTTTTTTAAGAAATAAAAATGAGGTATAATTGCACAATTATGCTAACTAGATGTTCAAACATAGAAATCATCTATTTCTTCACATATCCAAATAATCTTGAAGAATAATTCCAAGGTATTCGAGACTCCCAAAGGCCTCCCACCTATTCATGATCTCTATCATGCTATTCACTTCATTCCAAGAAGCATTCCTCCAAACATTAGACCTTACAGATATCCCTATGCCCAAAAACGTGAAATTGAACATATGTTTGTAGAAATTCTAGAGGTAGGTATAATTCAACCTAGCCGAAGTTATGTCTTTGCTCTAGTAGTATTGGTACACAAGAAGGATGGATCATGACATATGTGTCTGAATTATAGGGAGATCAACAATCTCACTATTAAATATGAATTTCCCATTCTTGTCATTGATCAATTCTTGGATGAATTACATGGAGAAATTTACTTCACCAAGCTAGATATTCATTCAGGACATCATCAAATTAGAATGAAGACTGAACACATTCAACAACATTCAGAACTCATGGAGGTAATTATGAATTTGGGTCATGCCTTTTGGCCTTACTAATGCACCTTCCACATTTCAAGGTTTGATGAATTCCATTTTCAAACCCTTCCTTAGAAAATTCGTGTTAGTATTTTTTGACGATATACTAATCTACAACAAGTATTGGAAGCATCACGTTCAACATCTTGATAAGGTGCTCAAACTATTGGAGGAGAAATAATTGTATGCAAAAGCCTCCAAATGTTTCTTTGGGTTACAAAAGGTGGAATATTTGGGTCATATTGTATCTCATGAGGGTGTTAAGGTAGATCCTAACAAAATTAAATCCATCAAAGAATGGAAAATCCTGACACCCTTAAAGCATCTTCGAGGATTTATCGGGTTGACAGGGTATTATCGCAAGTTTGTTAAGAATTATGGGAAAATAAAAACACCTCTAACAACATTACTGATGAAATATGCATTTTTTGGACTCCAAAAGCAACTAAGTCCTTGGAACATCTTAAATAAGGAATGTGCCAAGCTTTGGTTTTAGCTACACTATATTTCACAAAAACCTTTATGGTGGAATGTGATGCCTCAAGAAATGGAAGTGGTGTTGTTTTAATGCAAGAAGGAAAACCCATTAATTTTTGAAGTCGTCCAATCAAGGGAAAGTTTTTACACAAACCTATTTATGAGAAGGAAATGTTGGCAATACTACATACCCTGAAGCAATGTCACCCTTACCTAATGGGAAGACACTTCAAGGTAAAAACAAATCATGATAGTATTAAATAATTTTTGGAACAAAGATTATCTTTAAAAGAACAAAAAATATGGACCACTAAGATGTTGGGTTATGAATTTGCAATCATATACAAAAAAGGGACCCAAAATTTTGTTGCAAATGCACTCTCAAGAAGGGATGAGGATGTGAAAGCATTCCTCTATTTCATTTCTATTATCCAACATGATTGGATAAATGAAGCAAGGGAGGAATGGAATCATGACGAAGAGGTTTGGACACTCAATAAAAAATTGTAGCAAGATCCTAGTACACCTAATACATTTATCTAGAAAAATGACTCATTATGGTACAAAGATCGTTATATCTATGTAAGAATTCCCAACTAAAAAAAAATATTCTTTTGGAATTCCACACCTCTTCTTTAAGAGGGCATTCGGGATTTTTAAAAACTTACCATAGGTTCAAGAAGGATTTTTTTGGGGATGACCTTAAACCTGATATTCAGAAGTTTGTGGTAGAACCTTTTTTTGCAAACAAAATTAGGTTGAGACTATTAAGACCCTAGGTCTGTTACAAACTTTAACCATTCCAAGTCAACACTGGGAATAGGTATGAATGGATTTTATCATAGGTTTACCCAAGTCTAAAGGAAAGGGTGTCACCATGGTGGTAGTTGATAGAATTACTAAGTATGCACACTTCTGTGATTTATATCATCCTTTTAAATCCAATACAATTGCTACTACATTTATGGAAACAATTCAAAAGCTAAATGGGAACCCAAAGATTATTATAAGTGACAAAGATCCCATTTTCACTGAAAATTTTTGGATGGAATTATTTTCTTATATGGGTACTCAATTAGCTCATAACTCATATTATCATCATCAATCTGACAAGAAAACTGAGATAGTGAACAAATGTTTGTAATGATATCTTTGTTGCTTTGTATCTGATACACAAACACAATGGGTCAAGTGGTTACCTCTAGTTGAATGGTGGTATAACACTTCCTTCCACACTACAACAAAAATGAGCCCATTTATGGCACTTTATGGATATCATCACTGTCCATAACACGATCTTTAAAATAAAATTCTAAGGTTCAAGCAATGGAAGATCACATCAAGCATCAACAAAAAATTCTCTAACTCTTAAAGGATAAACTCACTCTGGCATAGAATTGAATGAAACCATAGACAAATCAACATCACAGTCAAAGAATTTTTTACATAGGCGACAAGTTATTTTTATGACTACAACCATACCAACAAATGTCCCTCAAGCAAGCTAAGAAGGATACTGAATTATCACCCACGTACTATGTTCCTTACAAGGCGTTGCAAAATATTGGTACTATGGTGTAAAAATTGGAGCTTTCCTGCATCTTCTTGAGTATACCCAATTTTCCATGTATCATGCTTAAATAAGGTTATCGGTGATAAGCTCCCAGTTCAAACAATATTGGCAGAACTTGACGAGGAAGGAAAAATCATATTGGAGACTGAAGCAGTCATGATTCCACATGATATGATGAAAATGTTATACAAAAGCATCTAGAACTACTCAGGCGTTGAGGACAACACTTTTTTATTTGGATGAGGGGCATGTTAGGTAACTACATTACTAGTGTAGCCCCCTCATTGTTATTGTTAGTGTAGGCCCCTTATTGTTATTTTTGTGCCCATGTAGCCCCCATATTGTTATTGTTGTGCCCCATAGAAGCCCATTACTGTAATTATTGTGGCCTTACATTATTATTGTTATGTAGGCTCTGATTATATTGTGACCCTTTAGACTCCTATATATACCAAGGAGGTCTTGTCATTTGAATCATCTAAGAATTTTTCATTTATGTGATGTAAAGGAGGTTCCCACCTCGAAGAGGCTAATTTTCAATTCGCTGATCTATCTTTTCTTCTTTTTTGTGATCTTGTTGCATAGAAAATGTTGATTTTCCATGTATTAGTGCAAACCTTATCTTTTGGATGATATGAATAATGATATGCTCATTGTCATTTTAGTCTCTATGTTATTGTTTTTTTCTAGTACAATTGTGCTATTATTGTATGCTAGTGAATTATTTGGCACTTGCTAGTTAATCTCAATGTAATTATGATATATATTTTATCCTATTAATAGAAATTCTCTTGCAACAACTTAAACATAAATAAAAATAAAATATTAATAAATAATTATAAACAAATTACTAAATAAAATTAAATTATATTTGAAAATGATTCAAATAAAATTGAAAATAATTTTACCAAAAATAAAATTATCCCTCTTTTAAATTTTGTTTAAAATAAAAACAAAATTTATTCATTTGTAACATGTTGATTCCATTATAATTTTCATATTAGCATGATAAAAGGCTAACCAATTGTACCAAATTAACCTTACTTTATTTACCCACCAAACCTAATTTTATATTCTACTATAACGTCTCCTATTAACACGCCACATCAATTGATTATATATATATATATATATATATATATATATATATCGAAATAATTTTTTATAATTTTAATTTAATTATAAAAAAAAAATTAGGTGGATGGTAAGGATTTAATTTCTATAGAATATTTTTAGTGGTATACACAAATCAAAAGTTGATATTTATTTCCATTATAGTTATACATTTTTTTCCCTTTTAATGAAATTCATTAATTTAAAATAATTTCATATGGAAAAGTGTCATATGAAATGAATTATGGTTTTTTTGGCATGTGGTATTGATAAGCCATAGTATTGTAACAAAAAAAAGTTTTTTTTTTCTCCTCTCAAATAAAAGAAAAAAAAACACCATGGTATTGTAACAAAACCCATTTAGAAATTAAAAATCTTCATAATAGATAAAGTAAAGTAGGGATAAATCTCCATAATTAAAAATCTTGTTACATGTTTATACATATATGTTTATTTATTTTTAAAAAAAATTATAATTTAATTAATTTTTATTATTTTTTTAATTTTAACAACTTATTTGCTAGAAAGTGTTTTAATACTGATTATAGATTAATGTTTATCTTAATCATTTAATTTATAACAATTTAGTTATATTATATTATACATTATATATATATATATATATATATATATGAAAAATCCCACAAATTATCTCATGAATGCCAAATATCAGCCATTTTTATAAACAAATAATACTTATGTGGCCAACATCAACCAACACTAGAATTCAAGTAAACCATAAGCAAGATTTGATGTCAATGTTCCAAGGACTATGAAACAAATGAAAATGCATTAGTCATAAATACCCATGATAGCCTATGTTCTGCTTGGATATGAAGACTAACATTCTAAAAAACAAACCAATTAAAGAATGTTCGATCCTCAGATTTTGAGGCAACGAAGTTCATTTTCAAACATGACAAAAGATAAGAAATAAACATGAGCCAAACATGATCTAATACTCAAGACAATACATGAGCCAAACATGAGGCAATGAGCCAATACATGAGCCAAACATGAGCCAAACATGAGCCAATGAAGGCTCATTTTCAAACATGAGAAAATCCTTCAAAGCAATACACAGAGGTAATGAGGCAACCCTTCATGCCAATATACAACCATAACAAAGCTAATGAGTGAATCCTTTAGGCCAATACATAGAGCTAATGAGAAAAACCTTCATGCCAATACATAGGGCTAATGAGCCAACCCTTCATGCCAACACACAACCATAAAAAAGCTAATGAGCCAATCCGTCAAGCCAATACATAGAGCTAACGAGCCAACCCTTAGTGCCAATACATAACCATAATAGAGCTAACAATATAAGGGAGCTAATGGCTTAAAGCTAATATATAGCCAGAATAGAGCTTACAATACAAAACCGTAATAGAACCAATTCCTTTAGGACCAATATACAACCATAAAAAATTTTATGCCTTTGACCATAACAGAGCTTATGAGCCAACGCATTTGGGCCAAGTCACAACCATAACAGGGCTTATAAGACAACACATTCATACCAAGCCACAAACATAAAAGAGTTTATTCTTTTGACTATACAAGAAAAAAAATTTGGGACTTTGAATGAGACAAATGTATTGATGACCGAGCACACTCCCTAATAAAATTTTCCCCACACACACACGTGTGTGTGTGTGTGGGCATGAATTAAATCAGAGTTGGCACGAATTTGAAATATAGATTGACACGACATATAAATTCTTCATGTGACCTCGCCATGTGACCTAGTCCTGGGGTCCATGGTAAAGCCAATGTCGTCATCATCATGATGTCACCCTTGACATATATCATGCCATGAGTGGGCCATGCGTCATTCATATTCTATTCAATTGGCCAACCAAAACTGCTTATTCATCATGCCATGTGGATATTGCCACCTGCCATAATTTACCACTCAACCATATTGTCTTGCCACATGTGCTTCCATGTCAGACAATCACATCATCTGTCATCAATGTTGAAGAGGCCACTTCTCATCCTTTTGTGTCTACCACATTTCATGAGACGAATGGACCAATGTGGAAAGGGTCAAATGATGTGAAGTGGGCATGATTGTAATTAACAGTCACACAAGTTATCACTCATCCCATCGTTCATGAAAATTTCAAGGGTAAGATATGCCCTGAGATTCATGAATTTTAACCTTGTTAAATATTACGTAAGTCCATGTGCCATTTGTCGTAGATTTCACCACAAAGACATGGATCAAATCTAAATATTCTCAACATTTAACAAATCTGGTGTTTTAATAATAAATTTGTTGTTTTTATCTTATTGTAGCTACCAACTTCAAACAAACATATCTTCTCATCAATAACAGTTTGGTCAATTGTGATATAACTTTGGAAAGGTCTCAGAGATTATTATCTAACCATGCCATCCATATATTCATTTAAGCAGTATAAATTCAACAAAAACTCAACAAACCTCATGTCACTTTTTCATTATAGGTATGATTTTATTAATTAGTACCACACTTAGAAAGCTCCTTCCTTTGACTTCTCCTTTGAAATAAATGACACTAGTTGTCATCAATGACAACATTATGTCCAACAATCCCCCCCTATGTCATTGATGGCAACAACCTGAACTCACATTGTCAAGAGACTACTAGTCCAAACTCTGCTTTCTCTACGTTCTCTCCTAATCACTCCTTTCTCTCCTTCTATATCTGCTTTCTATGCATTATTTTCCAAAATTTCGCTTTCTCTCCCCTTTTGACATCAATGGAAAAGGGTGATACTAATAATGGTTTCTCATCAATGCTTCAAAAAATTTCTCGCATTTTCCCATGGACCCGTTTTCTTGTGAAAGAAATCCCCCCGTGAGAATATTATCCCTATCATGTGAATCTCTCCATGTCAATAAATTCTTTTCTGGTGAAGTTTCCTGCTATGTACATACTACTCCTATTAGAGGTTGAAGTCAAATTTAGTTATAGATGCATGTTTTCATATGCTCCTCGAAATCAACCCTGTATTTTATGTATGAGATATCACCTACACAAGTCATATATAAAAATGTCTTGATCTACTATATCTGAACTAATATGAGCTGCTCAACTTCTCTATATTGCTTAATTGTTCCTTTCAACTGGTTGTACTCCTCTTGCTTAAATTCCCTACTCAATTTTTACCTCTTCCTTGTGTATGATCATCCTCCATTTATCCTCCATAATATTTCTTCTCAAGTTTCATTCCAAACATTTATGTTCTTTGTAGAAGTCTTCATAAATGGATTAGATCTGAGTGATATAAGATAACCTTAGTTATTTCTATTTTAATCTCCATGCCTTGGTTTTAATTCTAGAGTTAATAAAGGGTCCTTCTCCCTTGTACAATATCAAATTGATCATGCATTCATGTGCTATATTTCCTTCATTATGACACTTGAAACATTCTATATTGGGTCTGAATATTGGTCGGAATGGACCATATGAAATGTTGTCATAACTTATAATTTGATTTCCCATATATTTGTTCCTAGGAGATTGATAATACCCTCTATACTTGACATAATAATTGATTTCATAGGTTTTGCAATCCCTTGATTTATGTCCAAATTTCATGAATGATAAAAAATTACCAAAAAACATATTTTGATACCTAGTTGCATGAAGTTGTTCCTTGGAAGAGATTCATCTCTTTGCTGATCTCTAACTCATATTTTGTTGTTTCTTGTGGATCCCTTAAGAAGATTTTCTATCATGGTAGGCCTTACAATTCCATCCTGGTTCTTCTTCTTACTTGGGCTAGATGTATCTTGTTTATTCCTAACAGATTTCTAAGTGTCATCTGATATGTTGAAATGCACATGCTTGGGTTGATTCATCACATACTTGGAATATTCGAATGACTTGTTTTTGTATCTAATGAATGTAAGCAAATGATTTATATATTGTTCTCCATTTGATTTCCTTAATATGTCTTCATCTTTGGATGTCTTGTGATCTTCCTGATAACCAAAACCTATTTTAATGAGAGGAGATATTTGGATGTTGAGGATTTGATCCAATGACTGAGACCCTTTGAGGAGTTTTAAGTTGTGATCGAGCCGATCTGATTCTCCTTTCAAAAATCACAAGTTCTTGTTCCATTTTTCACAAATTTCTCCCCTTTTGTTCAACTATTTTTACAAAAACTCATTTATCCTTTTGGATTATTATGGTTCAACATTGAGAGAGACAATGGAGTATGCATCATGATCTCTATCTTGCAATTTTTGTTCAAGATAATCCACCATATTTCTTGGAGTTTTTATTTATTTCAATGCACTTCTGAGTTCTCCTTCATATTCTACTTTTTCTTCAACTATGAATAATATTGCTCCTCTTTCATCATCAATCATGCTCTAATTTATCTTGTAATCACTTTATTTTTTTGAGTACACATTTAGTCTTTTCTTATGATCATTTACACATGAATTTCTTATTTAGCTTTCTGGAAAACATGTTTTCTTCTTCATCTGATTCATGATTGGAATATTCTTGATTCACGTGCTTCCTTCCTTCCTTTGCTACTTTAAATGGTGCTTCTTTCATTACTTACCTTTCCTTTTATGTCCTTAGCTCATATGTAGTGAATGTTCCATGAAGCATGTCCATGCTCAACTTATCCATGTACGATAACTCTTCAAGGGATGATACCTTGGGATTGAATATTGAAGGAAGTGATCTTAAAACTTTATTGTCCCATTCATAATAGTCTTAGAAATTGTTCCATAGATCATGGGTTGACTTGAAATGCATTAATTTGACAAATTTAGTGTTTGATAAGCCACTCAAGATGAAATGTTTAACTACTGCATTGGATCTATAGAGAGCCTTACTAGTTGTATCAGTGGGTGGAGTAGCAAGAATTTAATAATGATTCTATATAGCTTCCCAAGAATTAGAACCTAAGGATATGACGTAGGTTTCCATTCTTATCTTCCAAAAGGAAAAGTTGGTTCCATTAAACTGAGGAGGATTGCATGATGATATGATAGAGGCCATCTTTCCATTGATCAACCTTCTAGTGATTACTTATACTTGAAGGAACCCACTATAATACCAATTGTTAGACTAAGGATTACACTAAGAGGGGGGTGAATCAGTGTAATGGAAAATTTTCATTAATTTAAACAATTTACCAATCAATCAAAACTGTGACCATAATCATGCATCATTAAAGAACATCATAACATCATCATAAGAGAAGACCATATGTACATGGAAACCCCTGTGGACGGAAAACACCAAAAATTATTTTTATCTTCTTCATTTTTTATTACATATGCAGGAACCAACCTTCTGGAAGAAACAACCCCCAAAAATAAATTTCTAGGCACCAACCCCTAAAATGTGTAGGCACCGACTTGTTGTAGGCTACAACCTAATTGAGGCACCAAACTCAATGATATGCAATCATCAACTTGTTGTAGGATTAAATCTGATTAAGGAACCAACATCGATGGAGGTACCCACCTCCTTCTCCAACTGGTTGTGAACTACTTTTCAAAATATTTAAAATTGGATCCACGAGCTCTTCACAAAATACTTCTTCCAAATCTGATCACAACATCAATTTTTTTTCTTACATCAATATTAACTTATCCTTAACTACATCAACATCCAACCTACTAATATAGCTCGAAACACTTTGAAACAACTTCTTGTCCTTCAAATTATATCCTCATGGATTTTTATGTCCCTTACATTGATCACAAGATAATACAATCCTTTTCCCCTTAAAAAAAAAAAAAATTTCCTTCAATTTAACCCACAAAAACATTATGAAAATTTAATTGTTCTACAATTTTCACCTTTATTGTCCGCTGCCTACAAATTGTATTTTTTCCATTAAGAATTCTACAAAATTCCCTTTTTCGGTTTGTCTAAGTGCTCAAAAAAATGCACTTTGATGGGAAGAAACACATTCTAGAAGACTCCACCAAAATTGAACCTACGACCTCTCCTAAACTAGATAATGTCAATACCAATTCAACTATTTTGCTAATTTTTCATGTTATCCATCTTCTGGAAATTAAATAATCATTTATTGTGTTTATAAGAGAAAAGGATAGCCTTTGAGTTTAATCATACATAGTATATGTCAAACAATATTTTAACACACAAACAAATCTTAAAAGATAATACCTTCAGGCCAATATAAAACCATAACAAATCCAAAGATCCAACACCTTTATAGATTACTACCTAATCCCTTCGGGCTCATATAGCAGAGATGACACCTTCGAGCCAATGCAAAAACATAACTATGCTTATGAGGAAACTCCTTTGAACAAATATATGAACAACACCTTCACGCCAATACACAACCCAACTTATGAGCCAATGACTCTGGGAAAAATTATAACATAGCTTGCACAATGGGAAAAATTACCATAGTACTTACACCCAAGCGCCTTCAGGACAACAAAGGTTACACTTTTTCTAACGATCCAACCCTTCATGCCAATAGATAACAATAACAGAGATAATGAGCCAATCCTTTGGGGAAATACACAACCATAATAAATCTTACACCTTTGACCATAACATAGCTTGCGAGCTAACGCATTCGAGCCAAGTCACAACCATAAAATAGAATATGAGCCAACGCCTTTGGACCAAGCCATAATCATAAAAAATCTTATGCATTCAACCATATGAGCCAATGTCTTCGGGTCTTTGAATGAGACAGATGTATCAATGACCGAGCATACTCTCTAATCAAACTGATAACACATACATATATATGTGAGGTTGGGACTAATTTTATTGGGGCCGACAAAAAATTGAAATATGTGTCGACATGACTTGTGTAGAGACTTCATGTGCCCTTTCCATGTGACCCAATCCTAGGTTCCATGGTAAAACCAATGCTAATGTGATCATGATGTTACCATTGACACATGACATGTCTTGATTGGGCCATGTGTCATTCATATTTTTTTCAATTGGCCAACCGAAAATTCTGAGTTATCATGCCACATGGCACCTTCCACATCATCACATATGATGAATCTATCAATATCATGTTTCATTAGTTGCCACTCAACCAATCTTGCCCTTCCATGTCTGCTTCCATATTAGATAATAATTTCATCTATCTTCAACGCTGAGGGGTCCAATTGTCAACCTTTTATGCCTATCACATGCCATGAGAATATTGGACCAATGTGGCTAGGGTAAAGTGACATGGAGGGAGTGCAATTGTCATTAACACTTGCACAATTTATCACTCATCCCATCGTTCATGAAATTTCCAATAGTGATATATGATTTGAGATGCACAAACTTTAACCCTATTAAATAATGTGCAATTCCATGCACCATTTTCCATATATTTCACCACAAAGACATGGATCCAATTGGAAGATGCTTGGCATTTAACAAATTTGGTGTTTTCAATAATAAAGTTGGTGTTTTTTTTCCCTTATTGCAGCTACCAACTTCAAACAAACATATCTTCTCACGCGGGAAGGGTTTGACCAAGTCTGATATACCATTAGAAAGGTATCAGAGAGGAATATCCAACCATGCCATCAATATATTATTTTTAGTGTCATAAATTCAACAAAAACTCAAAAAACCTCATGTCACCTTATCATTATAGATATAATTTCTAAGGTACCAAATTAATGTTATACTCAACAAGCTCCTTCCTTTGACTTCTCCTTTAAGATCAATGATGACGCTATGTTGAACAATTTTCTAAAATTTTTGTAATAAATGTATCGATAGGATATTAACCAATTAAAAGGATTTATGTGTAGGTTTTAGGGTTGACATGCCCAAGCTTCATTGAGTGAAATAAATTTGGACCTATGAAGGCTTATGGGGTGTGATGCCCTAGTTTATCCAAGGAGTGGATTATTATTTTCTGTGCTTGATAAAGGTGATCCACACCTTTAAAATGTTACCTATTTGATTCTTATTTTTCGATCTATTTGTGTTTATTTGAAGAGTTGTAATGATGACCACTCACAATCTTTGAGATCATCAAATGTTGGAAAAATTGTCTTGATTTGTTCCAAGTAGATGTAGGTTTCAATTTCTCTTAGAAATATTTAATTGTAGTACTTACCATAGATCCAAAGGATTTGTTCAAGAACTCTAGGAAATTATTCAAAGAACTTTTTTTTGTAGATTTTAGAAGGAACGATTATTCCCTAACATCATAGAAGAAAAGAACACTAGGGATATGTATGGTGCCTTGGCCACGATATAAAAGAGCAAGAACATGTCCAAGAGAAATATTTTGAAGGAAAAAGTAACCAATACCCACATGTGACTAATATAATATCTAGCTATCTGATGAAGATAAAAGAACTAAGAGATTAGCTAGTTAGAGTTGGCGATATGATAACATATAATGAGATAGTTTGATATGTCTAAATTTCTTTGGTCGACCTTCGCATAATTTTTTACTATGAATCTATACTCATGAGTATATACCTTCATTTGAAGGTCCATGGGATGTATTTGTAAGAGAGGAAATTGGATGAGAAATAATTTAAACCAACTACGATGATGTGCCAACTATAGTCCCCATTGAGAAGCCAAGGAAATGAGGAAAGAAAGAATAATAGGAAGGGTTAGAAGAAGAAGGAAGACTTATAGTATTCAAACTAAAAAAAGAAGGATTTGGGCCATATGAAATTCTTCAAGTGCAACAAGCATGGCTGATATGATTCTTCACTAAAAGGAAGAAAGGAAAATGTAATCAACATTAGCAATTGAAATTGTTGTAGGAAGTACTGAAGATTCAAATGTGGATGAATTGCATAACATGATTGACACTACATTTTCCATGGAACCATGCCTTTCAACCAACAAAATATTAGATGTCAATCGGTTGTTTGTTGGCATTGTAGCCTCTTAACATATGAAAAAAAAAAATTGACCTTATTTTAGTTATAAGAAGAAGATGTTAACATATGCGATATAGGTTCAACCTAATGGTAATGAAAGTATCTAGTGAATGTGTTGAATTTTATCTCATTCCACATGTTACTGGGATATGTTTTGGAGCTCCACAATGTGTTATATGTTTATAGTATGACTAAAAACTTTCTTTTAGTTTCTTCTCTAACATATTTGAAGCGTATGTATAAGTTTAATGATCAAGGACTGACCACTCAAGGACATAGTCATGATCTTAGTCAAGTCCTAGGAAAATAAGTTAAAGAAGTTGGACTTTATAGATAACTTGAAGAGCCCTTTAAGTAGTATTGTCTACTAGAAATGATAATTTGTGTGATATTTTTTGGTGCTAGGCTTAGCTCTCGAAAATTAGATCACAACCATGTACACATAAAATAAAATTGTATATTAATCAGAAAAAAGAGAAAATAAGATAAAATCTATAAAAATAATTATGAATATTGATATTAGAAAGAAGAATAAAATGTTTACTTTCCTCTTAAGGTGGGGAAACTTTCCTTTGATAAGAGCTCTCAATACACAACACAAGATAAATATTCCATATTATCTTATCTACATAAATAGTGTTTACATAGTGAAAACGGTAACTACTTGTGGTCCCATTACTAATGGATATTGACTAACAAGTGGGCCTTATAAATTAGACCCTTATATATTGAATAACTACTCACTACTTCAATATAATGGGCCTTATTCAAAGAGGATATATTCATACCAAAATCAAAAAATTATTATGTAGCTTAAAGTAAGGAGGTTATGGCAGGACCCTAAAATGCCCCCCCCCCCCCCCCCCTTCAAAAGCAACAATAAATTCAAGGTTGAAGATGAGAAAATTGTTGCAAGATTGTTGTTGGCTCCCATGTAGCATATTCAAGTGGAAAGTGTCCACTAGATCAGTAACTCAATAATATTGTAGTGGTGCATCTGAGACTCTTTGGTATTCAACATTGCTATTGGTTGGAGCCAAATGGATCCCTCCATCAAGTTTTAGGAAGTTGGTTTACACTATGCACTTTTATTGCACAACTTTTTTAGACATGACACATGAACTATTGGATGAGTGTTGAAGTGGGATAATATCTATCTTGTAGGAAACTTGTCCAATGCATTGCATTAGGGGAATTTTGAGGTCTGAAATGGGCCTCCTAACAAAAATGTACAACAAAAATAAACTTTATAAGAACCAATAGGATTCAAGATGATGATGTCAACCAAGGGGAATTATTCACCATTCTTAAAGTAAAAGGGTAAAAATATTTAAAAATAATAAAATAATAAAACTACTTTTTCAATTCGTATTTTCAACTTATCTCCCAAAGTTTTTACTCAAATTTCAAGTGGGAGTACTCGTTGGATGAAAAATTTAATTCCTCATCCAAGGAGTACCCATGTTGCATACTTTTGATGGACCCTGCTACACAAAAAATGAGAAATACATTAAAAAAGGTGATTGCAATCATGTTTTTCATGTATTTCTCATTTTTCGTGTAATAGAACCCATCGAAAGTATGCAACATGGGTACTCCTTGGATGAGGAATTAAATTTTTCATCCAACACTGAGTACTCTCACTCGAAATTTGAGTAAACAATTTGGGAGATAACTTGAAAATATGAGTTGAAAAAATAATTTTTTCCTTTTTCCCTCTAAAATTTGATGATGTAATCAACTCTTATTTTTTTTATTTTAACTGAGTCGGTTGCTATTTAATATTCAAAAAATAGGGGGAAGAATTCCCTATTACATTTAAGTGATGGTGAAGATAGCCATGGAGGGGTTAAGTGGCAAAATACCGAGCCTCCTTTGTGACAACTGCTACTAGTATACTCCATAACAGGTTCCTAATATATTCTAACAAACTGCGAAAGCATAAGTGAAAATTTAAATGACATCATCAGAAGAAAAATATGGAGGAGTGAGGATTAGTCTATGTTAATATGCCGACCATAAGAAGCATTGGTGTTGTCGTGATTATCGCTCGAACTGGCAGTGGTAACATTGTTTGAGCTAGAGCTAGGCGCTGATCGCTTGTCAAGCATGTACTTCAGGATCTACAGGGACTCTTCCATGTGGGCACAATGATTTGAGGCATTTTTTAGCTTCTCCTCAAATGATTTTTCTTGATGATGAAGGAAGGCAGTGTCTACTTGATGCTTATCTTCCACAATCTTTAATTGTCCTGTTATCAGCTCCATCTCTGCTTGGAGGTCAACACAATGGAAACAATTTTCATTTCTCATGATGACCAAAATTAACATTGAATGACTGTATAAGGGAGAAACCTACGCTCTGTTGGAGGCAGAATTGATGCTTGAACCTCTGTTTTGCCGAAGGCATGAAGAAAATGGAGGGTCGAGATAGATAAGGAAGAGACAATATGCAGAGGAGGGTGGGAAAACCGAGAGGATAGGCTACAGAAGTTCAACGATTCAGAGAGGGTGAGGCCAATGGGATTCTCAACAAGAAAGTGCCCAGGGAAACAAGGCCCAGGTGAGTGAATGTGAGCCACTGAACGCATAGAGGGAAGGATATCAAAGAGCATGATGCAACTGTAGATGCGAGGATGCTGATTCAAAAGGGAGCCCGAGGCTGAATAAATAGAGTAGACACCGGAAGGAGGTAGATAGGGAGGAGAGGCAGGGAGAGAGTCACAAGAAGATAAGTTCACAAGAATGGCACTGTGAAGGATCTGGGTGAGACAGACCTCCCCTGAGAGGATCATGAAGTAGCAGAGAATCGGGCAGGGATAGATTGCACGAGGGAGAAGAATCATGGCATGGGAGAAAAAGTTCTATCTCCTTGGAAAAGGAGTTGACTGACAAGTATGTTGCAAGCATTGTTTGCCAAGATATCTGGTTTATTGTTGTTTGTTCTAAGAATATGAAAGAAAGAGAGATCTTCCATTTCCTTGCTCAAGGTGTGGAATCTAGCAATAAGCCTGTTGAGAGCTATGTTGGGGGTATGTGTTTAGTTTTTCATCATGTTTATGATGATTTTCGAATCCTGAAATATCATGACTTTTTTCATTTTAAGAATCTTGATAATTTCGAGTCCTTTCAACAGAGCATAGGCTTTTACTTTGTTGTTTGAAAAACAACCAAGCCCCCATTCAAAGGAGGTCACGATGCAGCCTTGTCCATCCTTTATGTAACCTCCTTCCCCTGTTATCCCTGGGTTTGCTTTTCAAGCACCATCAAAGAAAAACGTAGGCCTTTTGAGCCCGTCAAGCCACTCGATAAAATCTTTCTCTTTGAGCCTAATATTCCACTGCTCCTTATGGAATTATCAGTTGACTAGGTTTTTTCTATACCTCGGAGGATTTTAAAGAGCTCTACCAAGGAAGTTTCTTTCTTCAACCTTCAGATTGTTAAAATTAAGATGGTTGTTGTTTTTGGAAAGGATTGTCTCAATAGTGAGATTCCAGGTCTTGCTATAGACTTTCCTTATGTAAGGTCTCTGATCCTGGATGATGACCTTATTCCTTGTTAGCTAGATGTTCCACAGAAAAAAATGGGAAAGGGTATCCCAAACTCGTTTGGTTTTCTTTTTTTCCCCATGGATAACTCCTTTTCCACTAGATGATCAAGTCCAAGATTGAGCTGATTGCACTAATTCAATCCATGAGAATTTTGTTAGAGAATGCCAACACTACGTGGAAAAGGGGCATCCAACAAAAAGGTGGAATGTCGACTCTTCAGCCTTGAGGCAGAGTGGGCATCTGGAAGCACAATAGATGTCTCCTTTTTTCAAATTTTTGGTGGTCAATATCTTCCCTTTGAGTAAGATCCATATGAATATTTTGACTTTTGGAAGCACTTCAGATTTCCAAATGACCCAAGGAGGAGTGGGGTATTGATATTTGAGAAGGGACTCATACCCAACTTTAATAGTGTAAGAGGATTCGGAAGGATCCCATCTGGAGCTATCTTGACTGTCTTTTGACAGAGGAGCTGCACCGTGGAGAATTCCTTTTAGAATTACTTGGTCATTTTGGAGGAGGGGAGGCATGATTGGAAAGGTATAGCCATTCCATATGTTGGTATTCAATTCCCAACTCAAAATTTGATCCAAAGTATTAATCCCTTGGTTTCTGAGATTATTTTGAATGTGAAGAGTGTTTGGATTGTTTGAGAGAGGGGGTTGCCCCATAATTTTATCCTCCTAGATATTTATGCTGCGTCCTCCCTATCGAACTTTCGAAATATTATTGTTGATGAAAGGAATGGCTTTCTTACAAAGATCCCAGATTCTAGTGCAAGGTCTGTGGGGTACAACATGATCTAAAATATTTTGTCTTGGCGTGGAGAGGTATTTTGACTCCAACACTTTCTTCCACCAAGTTTTTTGTCCCGTTATAAGGCGCTAAACTATTTTTCCCCAAAAATCAATGTTAAAAAGCTTAAGAATGCGTATTTCAGGTCCACCATTTTCATGATTTTGAGTTACCTGTCTCCATTTAACCAAATTTAATTTCTTCTTCTCATTTTTCCCTCCTTTCCATAAGAAATGTCTTAATACTGCTTCTATTTTGTATTGAATTTTGGTGGGAGACTGAAGTAGGGAAAAGTGATATAGAGGCAAGGAAAAGAGGACAACTTTTAAGAGGATTATGTGCCCAACCAAGTTGAGCTAGGAGGACCCCCATTTCTGAAGTTTCTTTTTCATTTTGTCGATGGTGAGATTCCAGATCTCTGTCTTCAACTGTCCTGCACTGACTGGCATCCCAAGATAATTAAAGTGAGTCCAATTCCACTATTAGGTGAACCCAAATATTTGAGCTATACTGTGGATGGTGTTGATAGTTGCATTCCACCCATAGATACAAATTCTATGATAGTTTATTTGCCCTTCAGAATAATTTATAAATTTGTCAATAAGCAATTTAAACCTCTAGGAAATGATGCTGGTGGCCTCACCCATCAAGAAGGTATCATCATAAAACTGAGAGTGATTCATATTCTTGACTCCATTGCTAAATTTAATGCTTTTGATTAGCCCAACTCGGCGTTTATGATCCAAGGCCCTGCTGAAAGACTTTTCCATAAGAATGAAGAGGAAGGGAGATAATGGACAGCCTTTCCTGACGCCTCAGGAGGATTGAAAGTATTTCCCAAGTTTTCCATTGACTAAGGAGGAGATCCAAGGACTAGATATGCAGGTTTGGATGAGTGATATGAAGTCTACTTAAAATCCCATTTTCTGGAGAACCGAGAGGAGGAAGGAGTGTCTCACTCTGTCAAACGCATTGGCTAGATCAAGTTTCAGGATGAATCCTTTCTCATATCTTACCATGCTAAAATGAATGCCTTCTTGGACCAAAAGAATGGAGTCAGTTATTTTTGTTTGGGAGATTAATCCTCCTTGATTATCAAAGATGAGGTTCAGTAGATGGGCTTTGAGACGGGTGGCAAGGATTTTGGTTATGATTTTGTACGAAGAGTTGAAAAGGGAAATAGGACTGAATATGGAAAAGGAGGATGGGTGGTTCTCTTTGGGAATGAGGGAAAGGAAAGTTGAGATGTTGAATCCCTCGATCTTCTTTTTTCTTTAGACCCAAAGGATCTTTTTGGAGAGGTATTTTTTGATGACATCCCAGAAGGTCTAGAAAAAACTTATGGTGAAACCTTCTGACCCCAGGGACTTGTTGGGGTGGGGAGTCCATATTGCATTAAGAATTTCAGCCTCCTCGATTTCCTTGATGAGAGATGAATTGATTTCATCCATAATCGGTTTGGGCATATGGGTCAAGAAATCATTGTAATCCTCCGGCTCTACGACCTCGGTCAGGAGATTTTTATAATGGATATAAGTTGCTGACTTAATAGCCTCTTGATCTATGTGCATCTTTCATTCTTCATATGTTATCTCAGTGATATTTTTTCTTGACATTCTGATAGTGACTTGTCTATGGAAAAATGAGGTATTTTTATCCCCTACCTGCAACTAGAGATTTCTCAATTTAAGCCTCCATTTTTCCTCTTCTTTCCTGATAGCTTGATACAAGTTCCAATAGAGTTCTTTTTCCTGATCATGCTTCTCTTTTCTTGCTCCATGAGAGTCGATTCTATCTGGAAAATTTCCAACATTCTCTTCATGTCATTTCTAACTTTGTTCGGTTCACTATAATGGAGTTTGGCCCACTCTTTGAGAGCAATATGCACTAGCTTAAACTTTGTTTCCCAAATATGCAATGGGGAACCCTCTACATGTTGCTGCCAAGTGTTGCTCACGATCTGTCTGGAATCTGAAAATTCACTCTAGAGCGGATTAAATCGAAAGGGGAGAGGCCCCAAGGAGGACTGATCACCTAAGTTAAGGGAGATGGGGTAATGATCAGAGGCAGAGCATGATAAGATGGAAGAGGAAGCAACAGAAAAATTAGAAATGAGGGAAAAATCAACAAGAAAATGGTCAAGCCTTTCCATTATGTTTCTAACCCCAATTCTACGATTGATCCAAGTAAATTTTCAATTTTTGGGGATGATATCCACTAGGTCGTGATCTTGAATGATGGTTTCCAACTGCTCTCTTGAAGGATCGGGGTTAAAGTTGCCTCCTCTTTTGTCATTGGCATGGAAGATCAGATTTAGATCCCCTCTAATGATGATATTTGGATTTTCCTCGCTGTCTATGTCAGCTTTCATAGTACTCCAGAAAAATTCTTTGTCTCTATAATGGTTTTGCCCATAAATATTATAAACAGTTGTCATAAAATCCTCTTACAGGTTCTGAATTTTGACTTTAATCCAGTCATGTATCTTTACAATTGTCATCTGTTTCCAAGTATTCAGGTTGCATATTGTGGCTATTCCTCTGGAGGCTCCTCTGGATTCCACCAAGGTGCTCGTGTAATTCCTAATTTTTTTTATGGTATTCCCCATTTCTATCTCTCCGTGTTTGATTTCTTGTAGTAGGACTATATATGAATTTTCTTGATTGAAAATGTCTCTTAGGGAATTTTTTTTAGAGGGGTTCCCTAATCCCCTACAGTTCTAAGTGGGAACTTTCATTATTTCAGGAATGCAGGTTGTGGCCTTGTCTTCCCCCCTGGTTCATGTTGATTAGCTTCTTTTTTTATAGGCCCTCCACTATAGGAATCTATTGGGTGCTACGTTCCAAGTGCAATATCCTTCTGTGTTGCTTCATCACGATGGTGTTTGGATGATTTTCTTCTGGGGCCTATTCTTTTAGGGGTTTCCAAAAAAAACCCCTTCTCTTTAGCTGAGTTCCTAGTAACAATCTGATTTGATGAGGGCTCAGTTGAAGAGGATGGGGGACATGACTTGGAAGGAGATGGTTGAAGGAGGGAATCTGGATGCGGGGAGGGGATGGATGGATGAGGAGGATCCTCTTTAGAGGAGGAAAGGGAGGAGAAAGGGTTAGGAGAGATAAATGAAGGATCAGGGTTTGGGAGAGGGATAAGGGGGAGATCAAGGATTTTGAGAGAGGTTAAGGATGGTTCCAGGTGAGAGTGATGGGGGGGGGAGGCAGAGTGAGAGGGTCGATGGGTAGATGGAGCACTGAATTTTTTAGAGTTCGACACTGTATTTTAATTTTTTATGACTTCCCATTGAGGTTCAGGATATGTTTTTTTAAATTCAATAAATTTTGTACATCTATTAGAGAGATGACCGTATTCATGGCATACCTTACACTTGAAGGGGATTTGTTCATAGTCCATTTGCTGGATATGCATCCAGTTGTCCACCTTTAGCTTGATCACCTCCAGAATTCCTTTCGCCAGATCAACCTCAACGCAGATTATTGCACAAGCTTGCATGTTGTCCTTTGGCTTGCTTCTGTTAATAAAATTTCCTATCGCATTACCAATCTATCTTACCAAATCATCTCCCCAACATTGAAGGGGAAGATGTGGAATACGAACACAAACAGGGACAACATTAGGAATGTCAAGTTCCAGATCGAAATCCAGAGTCCATTTGTTTGGATAAATCCCTCTGGTATCCATGAAGTATGGCCCATTCCTGAATATGAGATCTTTGTCTTCTTTTGTCTCAAAATGGAATGTATAAAATCCCTTGCCACAAAATTTGATCGAAATTTTCTCATTGATCTTGTCCATATAGTTGCGTTCTACCCATTTCTGGATTATCTTTGGTGAGGTCCAGAGACTATTAAATTTTCCAAAGAGGGCTTTCTCAGCAAGAGAGAGGCATGCCATTTGAGGGATCACAGGAGGTCGAGAAACTTCCTGAATCCCATCCAGTTTTTTAAAAAACTTAGAAATTGCAGGCCTTGGTCGAGGGGGTTTCAACAAGCTGATCAGTGCCGAGAAGGCCAAGGCATGATCAAGTGGAGATGCCACCTCCGGGATGTCCTCCGGAGGGGCCATGCAGCTAAATTCGAGCAGCATAAGCTAGGGGGCAGGGCGCCTGTGCCTATGCCTAGGTCGTCCAGCAGAATTTTTTTTTCAAATATTATTTTATTATTTCCACTATTATTTTATAATTTCCTTAGGAGGTCCATTTTAGACCTCAAAATTACCCTAATGGATGATCTCGCAGGGCCAATAGAAATTTGGTGCTAATTCATGAGGTGTTTTTACTTTAACTGATATTTGTTTATAGGGTTGAAGTTGAAGAAACACTTGATCACTTGTTGTAAAAGACCACTTTGATTGATGATGCTATATGTGTTTCTTCAATATATTTTGAGACATAACCAAATTTTCCTTTAGTATATGAAGCATTAGGGGAATTTTAAGGTCAAAATGGGTCTCAAGAAAAAATTAAAGTAGTAACAAAATAGAACAAATAAGATTAGAGATGAGGATTTCATACCCTAGAGTAAATATTTTTGGAGGAAATAGAAGAAAACTACTTTTTTAATTGTATTTTTGGCTTATCAATTTATAGGTTTACTCACATGTCAAGTGTAGGCACCTATTGGATTCAATATTAAATTTTGCATCCAACGAGTACACACTCTAGATTCATGTATTTTCAATTTTATTTAGTGTGGGTCTACTAAAAAGTATGTAGAGTGGGTACTCGTTGGATGTGTGATTTAATCTTGCATCCAATGGGTGCCTACACTTGACATGTGAGTATACCTATAAGTATGTAAGTTAAATATTCAATTTAAATATATATATTTATTTATTTATTTATTTTCCTTTAAAATTAATAACTCTTATTTTATTATTTTAACTATTATTTTATTGTGTTCCTTAAGAATCCCATTTTAGACCTCAAAATTCCCCTAATGGGTGGCTTCTCTAATGTGGAAGGTGTGATCTACTTCCCAAACCTTAGAAATTCCTAGTCAATAGGAAGTGACTGATAATGGTTTTTAGCTATAAACTACTTCATATGGGGTTGTTTTCATATCTCCATGATGAGAGGTATTGTGCCACCATTCTAGAAGAGGAATTCATTATTCCTAGTGGCGTGATTATATAGAGGTAAAGCATCTCAAATATGTTTCTAGGCACTTGTTGAATCCTTAATTTTCACCATCTGTTTAGGGATGATATATAATGTTAATTTTTCGTTGGGTAACCTAGAGTTTAAATAGCTCCTGGAATTTTTTTCTAGTGAAGGTAAGCTCTTGATCCATGAAAATAGAAGTTGGTACAATGTGTGATTTAAAATTATTATCAAGGAAGAGTTGGGGAACTAAGTGGTAAATGGATGTTGTAGGATATTAAAATGAACATATTTGGAGAGAAAAACGATTACCATTGTGATCATTAATACTTTTCCTCCCCTTGGAAGTCCCACTATAAAATCCATATAGGTGTTGGCCCATATGTGTGTTAGAATTGATAGTAGTTCAAATTTACTTAGTTTATTTACTATCTCCTATTTGTTTCTTTGGAAAGTGTCACGTGTTTCCAAAAAATATTATATGTCAGTGTTTATCCCCTCTCAAAATAAAAAGAACTTATTGTGTTCATATTTTTTATGAAATCCAAAGTGATTTATTGTAGGTGATGAATGGAATTACTCCAATATGTTGTTTTAAGCAATAATTATCTACTAGAATGATGCATATTTTATATCATAATTTATATAGCTACCATGTATACTCCTTAGAAGGGTTGGGATCTTTCTAAGGATAGTGGATGAGTTTGATGATAACATCATATGCCAACCATTATTAATGGGATTCCTCAAGAAAACTTGGAATAAATAAAGATAATAATAAAAATGGATCAATTATCCTCAAAATTTTGAGATAAGGCATCAACAACCACATATTATTTACTCTTTTTATAGATAATATCATAGTCATACCCTAGTAGTTTGGTGGCCCACATATTTTATTATAGTATGATAACCTTTTTTGAAGAAATTTCTTCAAAATATTATGCTTAGTCTTGATTTAGAAACATCTCTCCATGATGTATGTCCACAAGGTCTTTACGACATGTAGGATGACTATCATCTCTTTCTCATGTGTGGATTCAACCAAATTGAAATCACATAAGTACTTATTAGTGTTCATGCTAAAGGGTATCCTTCTTGTGTCAATATTTCTCCAAGGCCTCTTTCTAAGGCATCAAATTCTAAGAAAAGAGTTTTAGTCAAATATAGAATTGCTAATGCTAAAATTGTGCACATGGAGTCCTTTAAGCTAAGAATAATTGAGGTTGCTTCATTCAAATCAAAGACATCATTTTTTAGTAGTGAGGTTAAAGAGGATACAATCTTACCATATTTTTTCACAAATTTTGTGTAGTATGGTGTAAGTCATAAGAATCCACGCAAGCTCTTCAAGATCTCAGAATAAGGCCAATATTTCATATCTATGAATTATTGGGATCAAATCACACTTCCTCATAGCTTATAATGTGACCTAATTATTCAACCTTTGAAGCCCTAAAAGAAAATCTGGAGATTGTGAAAAGTAATTGATGGTATCATAATATTTGCAACCCTTTATCAACATGCTTAATCTGGTATTCCCATGTTTTGTAGTAGATAAAAATATTGTCAAATCATACTAGCGCATAATTTTGGTTAAATGTTTAAAATGTCTTATTGATGAGGCTATAGAATTTTTTATCAATGGAGGAAGATCCACATATTGAAGAGTTTCATTCGACGTTTCAGAACCACAAATCGGGTCTATCTTCAAGACTTGAGAAAATATGAACAGCAGGAGAAGAGATAAATAGTGGATGGTTGCACTATTCTGACCCTAATAGCTAACCAAAAAAACTAGAAAATAATATTTTTACTAACATATAATATATAATTTTGTAATATTTATGTTATGTTGTATTATAAAGAATAGAGTAAACAATTTAATAATAATGTATATTATAACATATGCGCTTAAAACAAATAAATCTAAAAAGAAAATCAATGAGGACCTAAATAAGTGAATCAATAAAAAAATACAGAAAAAAACCTAAAGGAAGAAAGGATAATAAATGAGAGGGAAAGGTAGAGAGAAATAGAGAGGAGAGGCAAGGAAAATGGAAGGAAGAAATATAATAGGTAGAGAAGGAAGAACCAAGAAAGGAAAAGAAAAGAGAAGCAGAGGGGGAGGGGGAACAAGATAAGGGAGAGAAGGATGAGAGGAAGAAAAAAGGATAAGGGACATATGTGAAAGGAAAGAAAATATTTTAATTATGTTTGGTTAGAAGGGGCCACCAATTTTTATTGATCTCAAGGTTGTTATCCTTATTGACATTTCCAAGTGTTCTTTCTGATTTCAGGGGATTCTCTTAACCAACGTCTATAATAATGATCTTCCTTAGCAAGGATTTCGGTAGCTTCCAATCTTAGATGATGATTTTTCTTTATGGCATGTTCAACAATAGCTGAGTTCGTAATCCTCTCGTGTTTGATATTAGCACTATGTTCCTTGATCCTTTCTTTAAGGGAACACCCGATCTCTACAATATAACATTTTCCACATGAGCATTATATCAAGTAAACCTCTTTTTATTGTAAGTGGTCAATGTCATATTCTATAGATTTCATCATTTGTCTTATGGTAGTGTGAGTTCTAAAACATGTTTTGATTTAATTTTTTCTTTAGAAGGTTGATGAAGCATTTCAAAGGCAAAAATACATCATTAAATACTCATAATGACTATTTTGGTATGAAATTTGATCTTATATATGTCTACCTCTTCCATTATAATCCATTGGTAGTTGGAACAAAGGTCAATTCTAGTCAAAACTTTGGCTTCATGAAGTTGATCCAAGAGGTCACCAACA
This sequence comes from Pinus albicaulis, assembly GCA_034641835.2. Lineage (NCBI taxonomy): Eukaryota > Viridiplantae > Streptophyta > Pinopsida > Pinales > Pinaceae > Pinus > Pinus albicaulis. The sequence continues at coordinate 85,735,418 of CM076572.1, forward strand.
CTGACTAGGATAGGAAAATTTTCCTTATCAACTTATTGAGAACTTGGAAATCAAGACACGTGTGCCAAGTACCTTCCTTATTTAATACAATTAGGTGAGGAAGGTAAATCACAATTGTTCCTTTCCATTAATGTAAGCATCATTATATAATCAAAGTTGTGACATTTGGGATTCCAATTCCAAGGTATTTTCCAACTGTTCAAATTACTCTATTTGCATATTTACATATTTTCGCCCAATCCTTGAGGATTATGTGTCTAAAATTCCCCTGCTTTCTATGAAGGGGTGTTTGTGAGTCCAAGAATAATTCAAAATCTTTGGAACTTTTCTCTTGGAAGTGCTTTGGTGACGATGTTTGCAATTTGATCATTTGTGGAATAGTGTCGTAGGTGAATAGTCTTGGAATCAAATGATTTTTTGTGTTGATATATTTGGTTCGATCATGGAATTTGGTATTCTTGGACAATTTAATTGTATAATTATTGTTAATCAGAAGAGGATTAGATTTCACTTTTTCTCCTACAAATCTTCAATAATTTTCTTAAGCCACACAATCTCCTTGGTTTCTTATGCAACTACCACATATTTTTCCTCTATTGTGGAATCTACTGGAACCGACTACTTGCATGACCTCCAGGTGGAAACTCCTAATCCAAGACTCATGACATAGCCTAAATTAGACACTCCATTTTCCTTATCTCCATTAAATTCTAAACCGGAATATCCAATCAAGTTGAAGTCATCCACCTATGAATATTTGAGTCCAAATTCTTGAGTTCATTTCAAGTACTTTAGAACCCTTTTTTTAGCATACCAATGTCCTCAAAAGGATTTTGCGTAAACTTGGAAAGGATTCCAAAAAAAAATGAAATATTTGGTATGGTAGTGGTGAGATAGATAAGACTTCACACAAGCTATTTGTACTTAGTTTCATCCTAAAATTCATTTTTGTTTTTAGATTTGAGATTCATATTTTGTTCCATTGGAGTGGAAAAAGGATCACATATAGCCACGTCAAACTTGTTTAAAAATTCTCCAATGTACTTATTTTGAGAGAGGAATATATATCTTAGATGTTGGGTCACTTCAATGCCAAAATAGTAATGAAGATGCCCCAATTCTATCATTTCAAATATTTTCTTCAATTATTTATTTACGGATGCAATATAGTTTCATTGTTCCCTGTTATCAATATCTCATTTATTTATACCACAACATAGATATATTTTTTCCAAATTTCTTGAAAAATAAAGTTACATCATCAAGATTAAATTGTTAGAAATTTAATTTTAGAAATTTCTCAGTCAATCTTTCATACTAGGCTCAAGGTGCTTGCTTTAGGCCATACAAGGATTTGATGAGTTTTCATACTTTTTTTTGTTGTCCCTTCACAAAAAAATATTCTAGTTGAGACATAAAAACGTTTTCTTTTAAGTCTCTATTTAATAAAGTAGTCTTTACATCCATTTGATGGAATTTCCATCCATTCTGAGTTGTCAAGGCAAAGCGAGTCTATATGGTGGTCCATTTTGTTGTGGGGGCAAAGATCTCTTCATAATTGACACCTTATTTTTGGAAAATCCTTTTTCCACAAGTCTTTCCTTTTTCCTGTCAAGTGACCCATCTAACTTATACTTGCTCTTGAAGACCCTACTTACGGCCAATTGGTTTGGTTCTAAATGGAGGGTCCACCAGCTTCCATGTTCCATTCATTATGAGAGCATGATACTCCTCTGGCATTTCTTGTTTCCATTCATCATGAGAAGCATATTCTTTAAAGGAAGTTGGTTCAAATTTAGTAGAAAATTTTAATTTGAAATCACAAGAAACATTCATATAATCAACTGAATTATTATCATCTACATCACCTCCATTTTGTTTGGTGGAACTTCTAGTTCATGTATTTCCAACCTCATCAAGATGACCACTTTCAAGTGCTTTAATGGACCATTTTGGAGGACATTTTTTAGATGGTATAGGATTCTCTATTGATTGAGATGGGGTTGCATCAAGATCCGTCCTTATAATCCTATCAATCACATCACTCAAAGGGTCTTCTTGATCTAAAGTAGTGGCTAGAAATTCATGAGGGGGAGATAGTGCTTCAGAAATATATTCCATAGAATGATCCAAGATAGGAATACCCCCTTAAAGATGTGAAATCTCTTTATCAAATTCATGATAATTTTTTACATGATTGAATCTTCCCAAAAAATCATGTTGTTGCTTAATAGTATTGTTAGTCTTAGAAGATTATAAAAAAATCACATCACTATAAAATATAAACTTCTTATTTACCTCATCATAGAAATTATATGCTTTGGCGGTATCCGAGTACCCCAAGAAGATGCACTTTCGACTCCTTGCATAAACCTTACTTATTTGTTAATTAGGAATCAAGGCATAGTAGGTGGAACCAAAGATCGTGAGATGCCTTTTCGAAGGAATGTGGCCATACCACATTTCATAAGGAGTATGTTTTTAAGAGCATGAGATGGACATTTATTTTTGATATATACTACACATAGAACCACATCAACCCAAAATGTCAAATTTACATCTTTTAAAAACATCATTGAGTGAATTATATTTAAGATATTCCTTTCAATTCTTTCAGCTACACCATTTTGTTGAGGATTGTATGGAACAATTTTTTGATGTTGAATCCCATGTGGTGAAGATAGTTTTCAAATCCATTAGAAGTTTATTATTTTCCATTATCAATACAAAAAGAACAAATATGTGATTCTGCATAATTTTCAATCCATGCATGAATGTTTTTGAAAGTTTCGAAATCTTCTGAATTACTTTTCAAAAAGTATACCCAACACATTCTAGTGTAATCATTAATAAAATTCATCATATATTTATTTCCATTTACATAAAGAGAAATAATAGTTGCACACAACTTCTAATGAATTAGTGCAAGTTTTCTATGTTCTCTAGAAGCGGAATCATGAAATAGTTTCTTGTTATGTTTTCCTAGGATACAAGCATCACATTGCTTTAGTTTCCTTGGAATAGTAAACGAACCATTAACAACATTTATTTTAAATAGATGAATACTATCATAATTAAGATTTCCAAATAATTCATGCCATACAAGACTGGGTGGAAATAAACCTTCATTGTACTGGGAACTATATGCAGATTTTTGTGCACAAGAAAATGTTCCTTGTAGCTTCAATAACCTTTCTTCCTCAATTCCAGTCATGAAAAATGTGTTGTATGATGATTCCCCTATCTCTACTTTTACATCAAACATATGGATGTAGTGTCCTTGTAAGAAAATGTAAACAAGGGACAATAGGTTTCTCCATAGTTCTAGAAGGTAGAGTACATAATGCAAAATAAAGTCAGAAAGTCTAGACAATTTAAGCCTAATAGTGCCAAGTCCATATGGCTTGATACTTGACCTATCTACATCATCAATTTTTACATCTAATTTGTCATTGAAGTCTTCAAAGAATTATTTCTAGAAGGTCATATGGTAGGTTGCCCTTGTATCAAGAAACCATGCATCTTTCCAAGAAGAAAATGAAGTATGAAAAATAGCTTCAATTACTCTAATATTGCAATGGGAAACACTATAATGAGAATAGGAAGGGATTTTAATTTTGTTGGATCTAGTGTTTTACCTTTTTATTCTTTTTGTTCTTGCTTGATTCTTTCCCAAGGCATTTTTCATGTGGATGCATCTTGTCCATCTCTATCATAGTGAATGTAGTGGAGATCATATATTTATCCTTGATGGTGTTTACCTGCCATCCTCTATTATTCTTCCTTCCATATAATCTTCTACTACCTCTTCATATAAAAGAACCTGATGACTAATTCTTCTATTTCTATGCAAGGCAAGTTGTTTCTTCAAGGGATTGAGAAGTTATCTTCCTCTTCCCAAAAGCATTATCCTCTTCTATAGACTTCCCCACAAGAGCGTCAAAATTAATTTTCTTGAGTTGGGTACTAGCTTGTAAGGATTGAAGATAGTGAGTGTATGCAAGATAGAGGGCCTTGAAAAATGATTTGAGAGGGATGTCATTTTAATTCTAGTGGCTTCTGCACCATACATGATGAATCTAATTTCTTAGGCTAGGGTAGGGGGGTCATCGTACTTCAACTCCAAGTTGAAGAGATTGATTATAAATTGAACTAATTCAAATTTTAAGTGTGTTTCACATAAATATTTCAAATTATTTAATGCATCAAAAGAATTTTTAATGGGAAAAATATGACAACTCGCCTCCTCACTTACAGAAGAAACAATCAGGGCATAGGCCTTGTTATCATTGTTCTTCCATATGGCAAGCTCTTTGTTTGACTTAGGCTTGATAGGTGCATTTTCATATTCTCCTTCATGGACACCTTTCCATAAGTCATTAAATATAAAGGCGTGTCTGATCTTTCTTGAACATTCATGGTAGTTTTTTTTTTCCACTGAGCACCATGCCTACAATAGATATAAGTGTTTGCATCCTCACAAAACTTTTCTATCACTTTATGTTAATATTTTCCTCAGTATTCCAAAGCAAAGAAGACCTTAATGACCTCCAATTTCCAAAATATTTATAACCCAATACCAATCAACAATTCTAAACTACTAAATCCCAAAAACTTGAAATTACTAAAATGCTAAATATTATGGCTGAAAGGATAAGAATTTGTGTTTTTATAATGATGAATAATACCCACAAGAGATTATAAGTGTTATTGTGAGGAGTGCTTAGAAAATACGCCACATAAAAGAAGTACTCAAAATAGTTAAGGAAAATAGATCCTGGTAATTGAAAGAGGCACAGAGATTCAAGGTGGAAAGAATATTAGAGCCAACCAAGGTAGCAAAATGATTATGGGTAGTTTTTCTATTCACAATTATCTAGTTTTAACTCCACTTCATCTTTTGGTTCAACACTCAAGGAGAACTATGTCAACAATTATCTTTCAAAAATAAAATACACACTATGCCCACGAAGGAAACGAATGGGAAAAAATGAAAATAGTGTTGAGTAGGTCAAGGATATGTACCAGCCGCAAGGATTCCGAACTCAGAGAGTTAGTTCTCAGACAAAGAGTGATTTGAAAGATGAGGAGAAGACTCTAATTGATGATGATGAGTCTTTCACATGTAGCACTGCATGGATCAAGAAGTAAGATAAAAAATTTATGTTACTGTCAGGCGAACGAACTAGCCAATGCACTAGGATAACAAAGGGATAGGCAAACAGACTAGCCAACACACAAGTTGGGTAGGTCGCCTAACAATTCAAGTAAGATAAACCACTTTTGATAGTCGTATAAAAGGATGGTGGGGAATATAGAGGTGTTAGGAAGAGCAACAAATAATAGTTACAAGGGTAAAAATAATGCCTAAATTTGGGACTTGTTCTCTGATACCTTGTTAGGATAGGAAGGTAACTCCCAATTTTGTATTTCCATTAATATGAACATCATTATATACGTTAAATGGTGAACTTCAGTATTCCAATTCCAAGGTCATTTCTAACTATTAAAATTACTATATTTACATATTTTTTCCCAATCCTTGAGGATTAGGTGTATAAAAAATACCATGACCACTAGAGATGAGTAAAGGCTCATGCTAGGATGTATGACTCTTTCCATCAACAACTCCTTTATTATATTTTCAATTTAATTCTTTTTGCAAAAATATTCCTATAAAGATGCACATTGGGTTATTCGCTTCTTAAAATGAGGGGAATACCATGGTCATTCTCCCCACATGAAGGTGGTAAACCTTGTGGTGTTTCAAATACCAAACTATAAACCAAAATGAACATTTGGTGGTGCAGTATCAACTGCATGTATGGAATTAAATTGTGCAATAACTCCCTAGTGGGACCTTTATTCAACAACTTCTCCAAACAAGGTGAAGTTATAATTTTTGGGAACTTGATTTAAGCCCCTTAAGGGTATTTTTCTAAACTCCTATGTGACAATAATTACAATGCTTTGAAATCCATGATGACCAATCCCAAATTGCATAGCTATTCCACCCTAAGAACTATATCACAAACACCCATTTCAGTGGAAAATATGCAAGTTTTGAGATGATGATCACCCATTTGTAGTTTCACATTTTCACATCTTCCCGCCCATTTCATCATGGTTGTAGGTTTTAACCCTATACAAAAATTATGTTCAAATTAATTCTTAAAAACAAAAATATATATAATTGTGAGACCATAAATATACACACAAACATTTTCTCCTAGAACCAAAAACTAGGAAAACTAGATTTATTTTTCATCATATTCCCTTCAATTTTATAATACATTATATACATTTGGTAGTGTAAAATTCTATGATCCATATCATATTAATTTATATAAATTGTAACACAGAAAATGAGTAGAATTGACGTTGCTGAATCACCAAGCAGTTCATCATCAGAGAATGAGGAGAATGAGGAGAATGAGGATAATCTCATCATTCTCCTGATGATGAACTACACTTGGTAGTTCGAAATGCGTCGGTTCTATAATTTTCTATGTGACTACCTGAAATATTTATATAAATTAACATTATATACATGTTGAAGCATTCAAAAACCCTAATCAATTAACCCTGGATTAGAACATAACCATAATTCCCTTGATTATATCTACAAAATACCATGGGAAAAACCATCATGCCCAAAGCCATGGGTGGGTCCGCCTAAGAAAAAAATTGCAAACCCCCCCCCCCCCCTGTTGTGCACAACACAATGTAATGATGCATCACACTAGTCATGTAAATAATATAACACATACCCAACAATGGCACCATTGGAAATCATATTTGAGAATTAGATATAGGACATAAATAACATTGTGTGTCTTCTAGTACTCTCCTATGGATAAAATTGTGGGTGTTTCCATTTTCAATCAACATAATCAATTTGTGTTTCTTGAAGAAGACAAATAACAAGGTTTTTTTTGTCAAGAAACTTGAAATATGTGGAGATAAGTTTGGAGTTATTTTGAAGGAACTTGCAAGGGGGATTCATCTTCCATGGGTGGGGTGGTGTACTCCAAAGTTGATTTAGGAGTAGCTTCAATAGGACCTTCCTCTAAGTAGTAATGTGGAGATACATCCATTTGAAATCATTTTTTTTCTTTACATTTATTATGTTCAATATATTTCTTATCATAATTATAGCGAGGATAAAGGCATTGTCATTCGATCATCTATCTGAGAGATAACTCGTGGATGCAAATTGGTTGTGAGTTGGATGCGATGGGGGTAGGTACCATAGGAGGTTAGGTAATGTGGTGTATAAATATATATTTATTTGTTTATTGATTACTATTTTAGCATGTTTAGGTATGTGACAGTATTTCATCCATGTTTGTGGGAAATTTATCATGATGTGTGCTTTAATTGCATCCCCAAGATCGCCATTGAAATATTATTTACAATATAGATTGGATTGGCACTATATACATATTTATAGTTACTTATAACTATGCTTGTTTGGAAAAATTTATATAGGAGTCTCAAATGGTGTGTGTCATACTCAAAATTATCATAAATTATTTGCATTAACTCGGTCTAGGAAATTTAAATTTGATAATACTTCCTATATCATTGCCACCATTTCCAACATTTAGCATCCAAATATAAGTCATCCACATTTTTAGGCCATTAGTAGTTCCATGGAGTGAGAAATAATGTTCCATTTGGGTAACCCACCCTGATAGATCTAAATGATCACATTTGTTCAAATAAACCTTAGGAAAATGGAGTAACGACTTATGCTCTTGAAAGTGTGGGTAGTGATTGTCATGAAACATGGGTGCTTCATCGAATTCAAGGGTAGTAAATTTCTCTTTGGCTGGATCAATATTTGGAATTCCAAGATGGAAACCTAAGAAGTCACTTAAGAGTGTCAAGATATCTTCTTGTTTGGTCATTGTTTCCTACACAAGTTCCAACATGCACTCTATTTTAGTCACCTTCCCTTTTATTTATAGGTGTTGAGCAAGTTGGGTCTATGGTTAGCTCTATGCCAGTGGTGCCTATTGTTATTTTTTTGAGTTAGCCATGTTTTTAATTTGAACCATGGGACCACCAAAGATTTTATGGAAGTGTTATTCTCCACTTATCTCACTATAACTATTAGCTTGAAAGAAGAATTTTAAAATATACCCCAAATCACTATATTTATAGGTCCACCCAACAAAGATTATCTTAAAATATATACTTGTTAATGTGGAGCTTGACTATCTTCCTAATTAAGAGGTATTTTTTTTATCCATTCATGGATCCCAATTCCTAATAGGTGGTTTAGGGGGCTTTGGCCCCCTACTATTATTTTCAGGGGGTTTCGAGGGGGAACAACTCTTTGGATCTCCCCCTCAGGTTCGAGAGCAACATCCTGGAATAGAATTTCTTAGAAAAAATTCCTTATAAAGTATTGTAATTTCATAGTCAATTCGGATTGTTCATCATTAGGTCACATTTATGACAATAGTTGTTATGCTATAGTTTTCTTTCCTAAAAAGAAACCCTCTTTTTATGAGGGAATTATATTGTGGTTGTGTATTATGAGATAAAATTGTAAATGAGAGAGGAGAGACTATGAGAGAGAGAAGAAGAGGTTGAAACATATGTGTTACAAGTTCTAATCCCTTCATTTTTATGGATGTAAAGGAAGGATTGGCTATTTCTCCATGGCTGTAGCCAAAATCAGGTGAACCACTTAGAATGGTGTCACTTTTATATCGTTTCATTCTATGTTTTATTTCCACATTCAATTGATTTTATTGCTCTATGATTTTTCTCCTAACAACTAGTATTAGACTCGAATGTTTATTTGGCTATTAAAACTCATAGGAAAGGAAGGTTCATGGTTCGAGTGTAAGCAATGGTGATAGAGGTTTTTAGGGTCTATAATTTTAATCACCAAAACTATTAGCTATGGAATATTATCTATATTAAAAAAAAATGTTTTTCTACCATAAGATGGAATAACAAAGAAGCTAATGACTATGTAGGATGAATAGTGGGAGATTCTTGGTAGAAAGGCATTGTGAACAATACATCTATGCTTAACGATATCAATGGCTTTAAAAATTTCGAAAGGAAATACAATGGAGGGTTTGATGACAACATTGGTTAGACTATATGAAAATCCCTAAACTTCAAACAAGGTTTTTCTTATGAAGTGTTTATTTAAAATGAAGATGTTAAAAGGTGTGTTTGTTGTTGATCATGTGAATAAATTTAACATGGTGATTAGTCAATTAATTTTTGTAGGAGTAAAATTTGATGATGAGATTATATATGTTTTGATTCTATGCTCATTTCCAGAAAACCAGAATGACTTGGTCATGGTTGTGTGTAATTTTGTGTCTAATTCAAACACTTGAAAGTCTGATGATGTTTTTGTTGCTATCCTTAGCAAGGAAATGTGATGGAAAATCCCAAGTGAGATGCTAGGTAATACTTTTATTGTATAGAATAGGTGAAGACAAAAGGAGAGAGAAAATATCCTAAGAAATTGCAGAAAGTCTAATAAGGGAAAATCCAAACCAAAGGGAGGCTAGAATGTTGGAATCGTGGGAAGAAATGACACAAGAGGAAACATTGTTGGTCTCTAAAATAAAAATAAGAAGGAGATGGGCAACATGAAAATAATAAGGAAGAAAATGTAGCAAGTATGTGTTACAAGATGATTTAATCCTTTCATTAGATAACATTGTTGATTTTTGGTTGATAGATATTGGGACTTCATTTCATGCCACATCCCATAGGAAATATTTTCAAGATTATGTCCAACATGATTTTGGATAGGTTTATTTGGGTCATGATGAAGCATGTAAAATTGTGGGAACATGTAAGATATGGATATAATTATAAAATAGAAACCAATGGTTTTTGAAAGAGGTAAGGCACATTCTTGATTTAGGAAGAAATATAATTTCAAAAGGGAATTTGGGAAGTGATGGTTGTACAATTGCATTTATAAGAAATTCAATATGGAAGGCCACTTGAGGATCTTTGATAATAGAAAAATGAGAGAAGGTAGGTACATTTTTTCTATGTACTAGTAATATTCACCTTTCTATTGTTGAAAATTATATAGGAGGGTAAACAACAATTTGGCATCATAAGCTTGGGCACAGGAGTGAGAAGGGGATGCATATTCTCAACCCAATGAAAATTATTGCCAGATTTAGTGAAGATTTATTTGGACTTTTGTGAACATTGTTTTTATGTTGGGTAAGTGTAATATTCTTTCCACTATTATCCCCATGCATTGTTATGTTGCACTAGGTGCAATGAGGGGGTCACAGGAGGGGAGATAACCCTCTTGTTGGGGGCTTTGCAAGGGGGAGGCCTGCATGGTGTTTGTGGCTGCGCCACGAGATTTTTTTTTTTATGCGGACCCAATAATGGTTTGGCGAGCCCAAGGATGGTGGGCGTATGATGGATTTTCACATGGTATTTTGTAGCTCTAGTCAAGGGAACTATGGTTATGTTCTAATATAGGGTTAATGGATTTGGGTTTATGAATGTTTTGACATGTATATAATGCATTGTAATATTGAAAGGAATGTAATGATAAATAAATATGATTTTCTTGGATTTGAGTTCTAGGAGAAAATATCTATGTATATTTTTATGTTCTATCCATTATATATTTTTTATGTTTTTAAGAATTTTTTTGCAAGTAATTTTTGTACAGGGTTAAAACCCACAATTTATGGAAAACATAAAATAGTTAGATTTCTTAGATTTTGGAAGCAAAAGAAGAGTGAAAATTTAGAGCTTGTACTACAAACAAATATATGGGAACCATCTCAGGTGTCTTCTCTTCATGTATCTTATTATTATGTTAATTTTATTAATGATTAAGCTAGGAAAACTTGGGATTATTGTGTTAGAAACAAATCTAATTTCTTTGATACTTTTAAGAAATGGAAATATTTGGTTGAGAATGAGATAGGAAATAGGTTTCAGTTTCTTATATAAGATAATGAAGGAGAATAGTGTAGCATTGAGTTTGATAGTTATTGTTCATACTGTGGGATTCATAGAGAGAATATAGTTCTAGGAACACCACAAGAAAATGGTGTGTCATAAAGGATGAATAGGACAATTAGGAGTACGATATAACATGCAATATTTCCCTTACATTGTGTAGGGTCTCATTTTTGGCTAGTTTTGCATCAATCAAAATGGTTTCTTTAGCTAGCTATCCACCTATTCTACCACAACTTAATAATTTTTTCCTTAATTTTAAATTATATTTAGGAACCAATCATCATCTTCCCATCCAACGTAATAATTCTCAATTAATCATAATTTCTTGTGCTTAGCGTTCATTTTGAAATGTAATTGATTTGGATCAATGATCCTATAGATGTATTGGTGATTTTTGATGAACATACAACATGAAGATAGGATTGAAGGAATACAAGAGATATGGGACTTTGGTTACTGGAACTCTTACTTCGGCAATTCACTAGTATTGTTGGTGAAATTAGTGTGCAAGTTGAGATACTTTCAACCATGGAGATATGAATCTTCTATGTGGGTTCTATTCAAGGAAAGATCAATATGGTTCTCTTCCATTTTTGCAACATGAAGAATGTGTTCAATGAATCCCATCAACAATCAACCGTATGGTTAACCGATTACCTATCTTTGGTTTCGACGATGAAAATTTCTCCAATGATATCATGTTGTTACTTATGAATTGCAGAGGGACATTAGAAGTATAAAATACCATTTCCATTAACAGGCTTAGTATCCCGTGAATCATACACTTTTCTTTTAGTGAGACAGGATCCATGCAAATAGGATCTCACTCTTTGTAATGTTGTATAAATTAATATGTGAAATATGTAAACGATAGCTTTTGGGAAGAGTTATTTTTGGGGATATTTGTATTCGCCAAAACTCTTATGTATGGGGATATTATCTTAATTAATAAAAAATCTGTGTTAGTTTCAAATTAACGTAAGATTTGTACTCCAAATTAGAAGACCCCCCTGCTTGTGATGCGCTTGTAATATGACTAAATATATTCTAATTTTTAGCATACATGATATGTATATTTAATTCCTATAGTTTTTCTATATTTTATATAGCGAGTTAATTTTATTTTATTTCTTTACATTTTAGCGATTTATATTCTCTATGTGAGTTTATTTTATTCCCTCGAAGAGTTTTTTTAAGCCACAACTCATAAGTAATGTTTCCCTTTTTGAGTCCCTTGAACACATTAGTAAGTGAAAGATGGGGATTGGAACCTTTGGAAGAAATTTGATGTGGCTAGCTCATCTTCGAAATTTTTACATGCTTACTCTGCAAGAATGATGTTTTTTAAGAAAAGAAACAAGATTTCTCTTAAAATTGCTTACATGAATGCTCTGAAAAAAAATATTTAGTCTATATCAGCAGGTCGTATTTTGTTTTGTTATCCAATTAATGGTTTCTTGTAGGTTGCATTCTTTAGTTTTTTACTTGTATTCCTTTTGTCATCCACTACAAAAATCAATGAACCAAATGAAGAAGTAAACCAAGAACATTTTGGTATTATTGAAATATGGTTTCAAGCAATTATAATGCCATGCCACTTCCCCATTCTTCATTGCTTCTTGACATCATTAGAAAAATAACTAGTTTTTCATGCTCATGTATGTATTAAAGACCATATTATCAACCTAAACATGAAAGTGTTTTTATACTTATTACGCACATGGTCACATTGGAGATATTCCTACACTTGAGGAGATGCTTTACTCTCTCTCAGGTAAAGTAGGACAATGAATAAATTTCAATAAATGATGTATAAAGCCCAACAACTTAGTTTACTAATAAGAAGGGACCACCTCTAGAAATAATTAATAGATTGTTGGTAGCATTATACCCTCTTTAATCAACATCTGGATTCTTTCAAAAAGTGGAGAGATGCTTCAACAAAATGAAATGGATTTAGTAAGAAAGGAAAGTAATTTTCCTATCTTTGGCCCTTCCTTTTTCTTTTAATTTTTGTTTGAAAACAAATATAATAAAATGGTGAGCTTGTTTTGTTCCTTCTTATGCTCATTAAATTATGAGAAGGGCATCTACTAAGTAAAGGCTTATTCCTTTATCCAATATTGGTAGATTATTTATGAAAAAGGAAACCCCCTAGAGTTTTATTTTAGTTTTTTGGACTCTCTAAAAATGAAAATAATGCTGAGCACTAATTATCCTAGGCTCATGAAAAATCCACAAGAGAGTATTTGAGTATTATTTAAGTTTTTCAGACTCATTAAAATTGGAAACACCTATGAGCATCAACCTTATTGGGCTCGAGATAGGATAGTATTTTATCCTTCTTTAATTTTTTCAGACTCGTTAAAATTGAAAACACCAGCGAGCATCGACCATCCCGGGCTCGAGAAAAATCCACAAGATAGTGTTATAAAATGAAGTGTAAAGAAGAGATTCATACCTTAATTACTCAACCTTAGCTCCCTTGTTATTCATTACTACAACATTTTCATGTCTATAGAATTGTAATATTTTATAAGAATGTCCTTTTCTAAGCTTTTGAAGGACATAAGTGTTACATGCTTCCCACTCTCTGTACAGGTACGGGTGCAATTTTTTCCAGTGCTAAAATTTCCAGTTTCATTATCAGATTTATTAAGTCCTTGCACTTGTTTTATTATCAATTACTAGAACTTTAGACTCTAGTAATCGATCAAGTAATAAACAACATATCATAATTATGGGAAATTTCTTCTTCCTTTAATAATTATGTTAATTTATTATCATTACCAAACTCTTTTTTCCATGAAATTTTATTAGAACACCTCCGGAAAAGAGAAATTATGCAGAGAAATTAATGAAATTGATGGCCATGGGTATAATATTGACATATTCCATTCCAACTAGACCACTGACAATATATCGTGTCATATCATATCAAGTAAAGTGATGTTTATTAGTAAATTGCATGACATGAAGGTAAGGACATCCAAGTTATTTTTTCATTTTTCAAAATGCATGGTGGTTACAAGAGGATTTTTTTTTGGTTTAATTGAGATATTTTACCTTATAACAATGCCGGAATACAACCTTGAGGGTTAACTCAATTGGTCGAGGTCCCATTTCTAAAGTACCTCTCCCTTGAGAGGTCACGGGGTCAATTCTCCTCGACACCCTTGGGGTTAGGCTCTGATTAGCTTTGTTAGCAGGATGTGATCCCTTCGGGTGGATATGCCTATATTTTCCTTATAAAATTAGAAAAAATTTCCAAAATAATATTATATGACCCCATCGTACCATTATTATCATGCAATATCATTCTAATATTATGTTGTCATAATGTTATCCATATTCTTTTAGGATTGATCGTAATCCTCCACTACATGCTCCATATTGTTGGGAAACTAAGTGCAGTGAATTATAACACCTAATTTATCTTCTTGATAATTACTTGTGAATGTTAAATGTATTGATATTTCTTCTTATGTCTTCTTCATCAAGAAATTATATAAATGTTCAATCTTCCAGGAAAATATAGAGATCACAAAGAGATAAGAGACACCAAAAAATAGGTTGTTTGCGAGGGGAAAAAACACAAGGGGAAAACCCAACTATCCTTCTCTTATAGAATTAGATAAAAAATGAGAGATATCTAAGACCAATATTAAGACCAATCTGTCACCAAGATACCAAGTCCATCCCTCCTCCAAGTCACCACCAAGAGTCAAAGTCAACTTTGGTCAAACCTGCTCTAATCTAGTCAAACTTTGGTCCGCAGTAGCTCAGAAAACTTCTGCCTCTTCACACATGTGAGTTATAGTAAGTCTAAAATTTGGTCAACAAGGAATATTCTTTTATTATTTGGCTTCCTTCTCTCTCTCCTTTGACTTTTGCCTTCTTCTTCTTCATTAGGTTCATAAGCTACTATATGATGATGATGTGTGTGTCCTCCAAGCAAGTTGAACTATATCTTATATATAGTTTTCCAAAAGGGTCAAATGGTTGTCACTTTGGAGAGCTAGGCCGACTTGGGCATCTAGTGGACTAATGGCATCATAAAATTAAAAAAAAAAATTCTTACAAATTTTCAAATGGGACATGACTCAAATAAATTTTCTTTTAACTCATAATAAATCCTTTTTGAATCTTTTTTAATCTTCAAGCATGAAGAACATGCTATGACAAAAATATAATAAATACATCAATGCTAAATTTATATTATGAAGACTAAACCCAATTACAAAATTTCAACACATATCAAGACCGTTTAAAATTTAAAAGCCTATAATTATTATTAAATACCATCATAACACCCAAAATCCCTCCTTTCTATAACCTTTTGAGTATTCAAAGTAGTATAACCCTAGTGAAGCTATCAAAAATGCATATGAACAATGCAAGCAATGGAGGAAAAGGTTAGCAGGGAGGATAAGTGGACTATAATACCTAGGTATGAACCTATAGGAATAGAACTGTTGGATATTTATCCACAGTGTAGGGAATATTTTGAGAAATTAGGATGGATTTCTATGTGTGAAAAATCACGTGGACATAACATTAATGTCACCATAGGTTTTTCCAAAAATTTGAATGGAAATGTAGCATAGGTGGTCCTTTGATGTCTTTAACCATCACAGAGTAGTCTATTGTTTCATGCACGAGACTCCCAAGAGAGGGAGAATGTTGGTTCAAAGGGAAGTTAATCAAGGAGTTTGATGTGAATCAATTTTTGTAGGATGATCATTGGAATCCAGATTTGAGCAAGGGAATACCAATAGAATGGGTTAGGAAAGCATGGGTGGATATCCTCTTTGTTGCACAAAAATACATTACATGTGAAGGAAGATACATTGTAAGTTTCTAGTACTATATTAGACTCCTCGTACATTTTGTTGGAGGAAGGAAACTAAATTCTCCATTCTTCCTTTTGAAGAGTTTGATAAATATGGCCACTCATGTAAAAGGTCACCCAAAAAATGAAGAAACAAGTCTCTGTAATCCTTGACTTATTGGACTACTTGTGGAACAAGAGCTTAGGAAGAATAATCAAAATTTGGAACATTTGATTTTTTGGGGAGGGTTTGAGACAAACCCCTCCATAACCCCAAATTCTCTGTAGGAAAGGTTGTCTAAATGAAAGAGGTCTACTCCTCTGATCCAAAAGAGAGATAAAGGGGAACCTTCGAGAAAATATGAAATATAAAAATAAACACATACACATCTCAAAATGAAATTCGTAAAATTAGTGTTGGGAATAAAAAGTTAACAAATCAAACATATTTTTCTACAGAAGTAAATACTAGAGTCAAAAGAAACAGGTGCACAAAATTTACTAGAAATATCAGTGCTAAAAAGAAAAGAGAGGTTGAGCTGGAGATGGAATTGGATGCACCAACTAGTCTTTTTGAACCAATTACCAAGGTAACTCATAAATTGAAGACTAAAACTAGCAGAGTAAGGAAATTAATTTTAGAACTTGAGGCAGAATTAAGAGACAAGGAAAGAGTCATCTCCGAGGAAGAATTTGTCATGCCCTTGGAAACAAAACCAAAAATTTATGAATGAGTGAAAAATAATATTCTTTGGCTACCTTATTCAGATTCAGAGGATGGTTGCACATAGAAACCTAATTAGGATGAAGAGATTATTTCCGTTGATCATTTGGATAGTTCATTGCAGAAGGAGGAGAAAGGTGGATAATTAGAATTTGAAGTATTATATAAGAAAACCATGGGATCAAATACAATGAGCTAAGTCTAGATCCAATAATGGCATTATCTAACATATTATTAAGGGAAAGAATGAAAATAATGGAGTTAGTAGTCCATAACAAATTCTTGCTTAAATGTGCCAAAATGTGGCGTAATAAAATCACAAAACTAGAGAGACAGAACTAGAATCTAAAGGAAAAACTATTACAACAAGGAAACAAGGAACAAGAACCTACCCCTTCAAATCTTGACCTTTTGTCTTAGGAAATTCACCAAGATAAATAATCTAGAAATGAGATTGAACATTGTAAGGATGATGATGATGTTGTACTAGTCAAAGAGAATGTGAAGCAGAGGATAAAAGGGAAAACTCCTTTGAAGCCTCTGCAACCCATACAAAAAAGAATTCATACTTCAAAATTGGAAAAAGTAACCTTCGATATTGAAAGTGAGCAAAGAGACCATGAACCCCATAAGAAGAATCACACTTAACCTATATATGGAGAAGTGGTGAAGACCAGATCATATGAAAAGAAGAAGAGAGGAGGTTTGAAGGATTATGTGCATGGAAAATTTTAGGTGCTAATATTCGCAGGTGGGCTATTTTTTCATGGCTTTTCCAAAAAAAATATTCACCAATTTCCATTTTTTTATAGAAGTGATTCGCCCAAATTTTACAATATAAAATTATTTTACTTTAAAAATCGCTAACATTATATAGACAATATATATAATTTCATTATAAATTTGAAGAATTTTACAAATACATCAATAAACATTTTATATTTTTCATATTAGGGACTAGTGAGATTCGCCAAATTTTTAAACTTCAAAATAATTTTCCATCCTTAAAAGTTTCCCTGATTATGTGTAGGTTGTCAAACAAACCTAAAAGGTAGGAGAACTAGAAACAATTTTGAGTAATTTTTGCATGAGGACATGTAAAGATTTGAGCGTGGGGGGGATGTTGGGTCTCAATTTTGGCTAGTTTTACATAAATCAAAATGGTTTTATTTTTCCATCTATCCACCTATTCTACCACAATATACTCCTTTTTTCCCTAATGTTTTGTTATCTTTAGGCACCAATCATCATCAACCCATCCAAGTTAATAATTCTCAATTACTCATAATTTCTTGTGTCTTAGCATGCATTTTGAAATGTAATTGATTTGGGAATGATGATCCTTTGGATTTCATAGTGATTTTTGATGAAAAAATTACATGAAGACAAGACCAAAGGCATAAGTGCCACGAGACTTTGGTTACTAGAACTCGCTACTCCAAAAATTACCGATGTTGAAATTCTGAGTGTTTAATACCATACTCCTATAGGTGAAATCAATATGCAAGTTTAGATACTTTCATCCATGGAGATTTGAATCTTCTACGTGGGTTCTATTCTAGGAAAGATCGAGATGGTTCTCTTCCCTTTTCCCGGCGTGAAGAACACGTTCAACCAATCCCATCAATAGTCAACCACATGGTCAACTAATTGCCTATATTTGGTTTCAAGGACGAGGATCGCTCTTGTTACTCATGAATTGTCGAGGGACATTAGAAGGATAAGGTATTGTTTCCATTAAGAGGAATAATATCCCATGAATTATGCATTCTTCTTTTAGTGAGACACGATCCATGCAAATAGGATCTCATGCTATGTAATGTTGTATAAATTATTGTGTGAAATATGTAAATGAGAGCTTATGGGAAGAGTTCTTTTTGGGGAGACTTGTATGGCACCAACACTCTTTTGTATGGGGATATTATCTTAGTTAATAAAAATCGTGTGTTAGTTTCATATTAACGTGTGATGTTTTCTCCCAATTAGGAGGCCCCCTTGCTTGGGATGTTCTTGTAATATTAATAAATATATTCTATTTTTTAGCATACATGATATGTAGAGTTCATTCTTGTAGTTAATTTATATTTTATGTAGTGAGTTATTTATATTTTATTTCCTTACATTTTAGCGATTTACATTCTCTATGAGAGTTCATTTTAGTCACTGGAAGAATTTGTTTAAGCCATAACTGATAAGTAATGTTTCCCTTTGTGAATCCCTTGAACACAGATTAGTAAGTGAAATATGGGAATTGGAACCTTTGGAAGAACTTTGATGTTGTTAGCTTGAAACTTGTAAGTGTTTACATGATTACTATGCAAGAACGATGTTGTGGAAGAAAAGACACAACTTTTGTCTTAAAATTTCTTACATGGACGCTCAAAGAAATATTTTAGTCTATATCAACAAGGTTTATTTTGTTTTTTATCCAACTAACAAGTTTCTTGCATGGTACATTCTTTATGTGTTTTCTTTTATTCCTTTTTTCATCCACTATAAAAATACAGTGAAGGACACTAAAACCTTAGCAAGCTATTTACGATAGATCACATGAAAATCACCTGAGTGCATGAAAGATTGTGACCCATAGCTCTTAAAAGCACAAAGTTGGTGCATCTCATAATGTAAGGCCTTGTGGTGATTTTATATTTGATTTCATTTATAACTCCACTAGCATTAGTTAGTGTTAGTTGTGATAGGTTATTCTGATTCTACATCTTGTGCTTGCACCTCTAAGTTTACATATCCCCTGTTTGATAATTTAATGTTGTATATATTTTGGCCAACACAATTTTGGAAAAAAATTGTCTACTTAATAAATAGAGGGACTTCAAGTTCCTTATATGGTAGCATTCCAAAGGATCCATGAACAAATTGAAAGGTACAATATTCGTTTCTGGAGACTTTTGGTTCTAAAGCAATTGTCCATATTGATAGAGAAATAGAGCAAATCTTGAGGCAAAATCTAAGAAGTGTACTTTTATTAGATATAAAGCTAATGATTTTGGCTATCACTTATGGGATTATGAAAATTAAGAAACCATTAGGATTAGATATGTGGTATTTGATAAGAAGGTCATGTACAAAGATCATTTACAAAGAAATAAGAAAAGTAAAACACAAAATGCATAGTGTTTGATGAAATCACAGAAATAAAAAAATAAATCTAAAGATGTTATCAAATCAAATTGTTCAATAAAAATAGCAACACCAAGTACCTTAGACTCCCAAAAATTTTGTTAGAATATCAAGCAAGTTAGGTAGACCCCTCAAATGATACTCTTCTTCATTGTGTTATATAATGCAAGCTCATTTTGGTGAACCAAAAATAAATGAAGAAATACATTACAAACTAGAACGGAATGGAAGCAAGGCATGAAAAAAGAGATGGACTCTTTGGTACATAAACATACTTGGAACTTGGTCCCATTTCCTACAAGTAAAATAGCATTGAAAAATACATGGGTTTGCTAGTTGACAGAAGAATATGGAGGAAAAAAGGGGTACAAGGCCAAACTTGTTGTAAATGGGTTGACACAAAATAAAGGTATATTTTAATGAAGTATTTTTCTTGTTGTCAACACAACTTCGATTAGAAATATTTTAATTTTATTGGCAATAAAATATTTACATCTTGATAAGTTATTTCTAAAGACAACTTTTCTCCATGGGGACTTGGATGAAGAGGTTTATAAGCAATAGCTAAAGCAATATGAGGTCAAAGTGAAGGAAAATTTAGTATGCAGACTCTAATAGAGTTTGTATGGTTTAAATAAGGCTCCAAGGAAGTGGTATTTGACGTTTGATAGGTTTATGATAAAACAAGGTTATTGTATATGGTAGTCTAACCAATATGCTTATTTTAAGAGGCTAGATAATGGAAATTATATTATCTTGTTATTGTATGTAGATGACATAATCATTGCAGGGTATAGCATGTAGGATATAAAAGTTCTCAAAATAATATTATCTAATTCATTTAATATAAAGGATTTGGGTGTTACAAAGCAAATCATTGGTACACAAATAACAAGAGATAGGAAAAATAATAAATTAATATTGTCTCAGAGTGAGTAGTAACATAGAAAAGGTGTTGGAAATATTTAAAATGAAAGATGCAAAACCATTTAGTACACCTTTGGCTAGCCATTTCAAATTTACTAAAGTGATGTTCCCCAAGACACAGGAGGAGATAAACTACATGTCCAAGGCTCCATATTACTAGCAGTTGGAATTTTTTCATATGTGTTGGTGTGCACAAGGCTAGATATTGTACATGCAATGGGAATTGTGAGAAAGTATATAGATAATCCAAGTAAAGAGCATTGGAAGGAAGTATAATGGGTTCTTAGTATTTGAGAGTAACTACTACTCATAAATTATTCTTTGGAGGTTCAATCACTATTCTATAGGGATATATTGACTTAAATATGGTAGCTGATATAGATCACAAGAGGAGCACCATAGGGTATTTTTATACTATATTTGGAACAAAAATAGGTTGGATTTAAAAATTTCAAAGGTTTTTGTACTTTCAACAACATATTAAAAGCATGTTACTACTATAGAGGCTAGCAAAGAGATGATTTGATTATAGAGGTTCATGGAGGAATTGGGAAAGAAGAAAGAGAATAACAAGTTGTATATTTATTGCAATATTTCCATTAATCTTGTAAATAACTCAAACTTTCATTATAATACTAAGCTTATACATATTAGGTTCCATTTTGTAAGATTAATTTTGGGAGAGGGACAACTCAAGCTGGAAAAGATAGATATTAGCCAAAATCCTACTTACATGTCAATGAATGTAGTAACCAAGGAGAAACTAAGATGTTGCTAAGTGTCAACTGGTTTTCAAGCATTATCATGAAGATGAGAAACTATATAGGTCCAAGGTCGAAGCATAGTCTAGTTGGTGAAATAGAATTAGAGTTATTGTAATTAATCTACAAGTGGGAGATTGTTGGTTGTGGAGCTTGATTAACTTCCTCATTTACAGGTCTTGTTTTTAGCCACTTTTGGACCCAAGTTCTTGATGAGTGGAATAGGGGGCTTGTCACCCTACTCTTGTTGTAAGGGGTGTTACAGGTCAATTTGGGCATCATCCCAAAACACATATCAGTATCTATTAGGGTCTATGATACTCTAAATTAGTTTCTACATGCCCTAAACGAGTCATCCCATTGGTGGTTTTCCTTCATGAAAGTTTCACTGCTAAGGTTCCAGTTGAAGTGCCCCATTGAGCCATCAACACATCCCTAGACAACAGTAATTGCTTTGTAGAGAATCTATTCCCATGCAAGGTTGTGTTGTAGAGGATCTAGGCCCACTTTAGAGTGCATTGGTCGACTAGGAGTGATTTTTTCATTAGATTCTTGGAATATTCCCAACCTCTAGCAGCTTCTAGAAGTTGTTCTAGATTTCACCTCATCTGATAGCTTCGAATATGGACACCATGGAGCCATTAAACACCTTATCCTCCTATTACCATGAACAAGGAAACCTCTTCATACATTTTTAGGAAATCCATTCAATGATTCATTTATGTCAAATTACCTTCATCTACTTGTAAATAGGGCACTGATCATAGTGCACAAGAGAGTAAAAATTTGTGTTAAGTAGAGTTATGTTGGTGAGATCACAACTATTGGAAGTATTGTGCATGTACTGTGATGCTTCTGGATTGTTGATGCTAGAAGTGATGAGGATGGGACTCAAGCTAGATGAGTGACAACAAATCGATCAACTGGTTGTACTCTTCCTTCCACTTCATAGTAAAGATATTTTTTCCTTTCGTAATGCACATGTCAATGATGTTATATGTGTATTTATGAGTTTAATTGATTCAATTTTTTAACTTGAATATATTGCATTTCCTTTATGTTGTTTTCTATGTTCTTTTTTCCATTGCAGGTATCAATCAAGCAAGTTAATTTGGATTGAGAGGGAAGAAAGTGACTAAGGGGGGTGAGGAAAAGAAAACATATTACAAGTAGGTTTTCCTCCCTCTATTTATTAATTTTAAGGAAAAGGTTAGATATATTTCTTTCTATTTGTTACAGGTCAATTTGGGCATCATCCTAAAACATAGATCAATATCTATTAGGGTCTTTCATACTCTAAATTAGCTGCTACATGCCCTAAACAAGTCATCCCGTTGGTGGTTTTCCTTCATGAAAGTTTCATTGCTTATATGCTAGTTGAAGTGCCCCATTGAGCCATCAACGCACCCCTAGACAATAGTAACTACTTTGTAGAGCATCTACTCCCATGCAAGGCTATGTTGCAGAGGATCTAGACCCACTTTAGAGTATGTTGGTCGATTAGGAGCGAATTTTTCATTGGATTTCGAGAAAATTCCCAACCTCTAGTGGCTTCTAGTAGTTGTTCCAGCTTTCACCTCATCTGACAGCTTTGAATATGGACACCATAGAACCATTAAACATCTTATCCTCCTATTCCCATGAACAAGGAAACCTCTTCATCCATTTTTAGGAAAGCCATTCAATGATTCAATTATTTCAAACTACCTTCATCTACTTATAAATAGAGCATTGATCATAGTGCACAAGAGAGCAAGAATTTGTGTTAAATAGAGTTATGCTGGTGAGATCACAAATCTTGGAGGTATTGTACATGTACTGTGATACTGTTGGATTGTTGATGTTGGATGTGATGAGGATGGGGCTCATTCTGGATGAGTGACAGTGAATCGATCAATTGGTTTTACTCTTCCTTCTACTTCATAATAAAGACATTTGTTCATTTACTAATCACGTGTCAATGATTTTATATATGTATTTATCAGTTAAATCGATTCAATTTGTTTAAATTGAATATATTGTATTTCCTTTATGTTGTTTTCTATCTTATGCTTGCCATTGCAGGTATCAATCAAGTAAGTTAAGTTGGATTGAGAGTGGCGAAAGCGATGAACGGAGGCGAGGAAAAGCGAATAGATTACAAGTAGGATTTCCTCCCTTTATCTATTCATTTTAAGGAAAAGGTCAGATATATTTCTTCTTGTTGTTCTAAGTGAACCACCACACTTAGGGAAATAATACTTATCTGTAGGTTTGATTTCCGTAAAACAAGGGGGTCCAAGGGGGAAGCAACAATTCTTTGGAGCCGCCCTAGTAGGGATTTTAGGACAACACCCCAAAAGAGATTTTTGAAAAAAATTCCTTGTAAAATATTGAAATTTCATAGTCAATCTAGATAATTCATCATTAGGTCACATATCTAATAGTATATGTTATTTTAGTGTTTTTCTCCCTAGAAGGAAACCCGATTTATATGAGGGTATTGTATTGTGGATTTTTCGTATTGATATAACATTGTAATTGGCAAAGAGAATATGGTGAGAGAGAGAAGAGGAGTTTGTAGTGGATGTGTTGTAGGTTGTAATCCATTTATTTTGGTTGATGAAATAAAATGAAGGACTAACTATTTCTCCATGTATGTCTCCCAATTGAGTGAGCCACGTACATTTGTGTCTCTTTTGCATTATTTCATTATATGTTTGATGTATGCATTCCTTTTTATTTTATTTCTCTATTTTTTTATTCCTATACATACCACATGAAGTAAGGAATATTTTGAGATATTCATCCTACAATGGTGTTGGAATTTCCATAATTAATATTTTTATTCTTGACTAATACTCTCCCAGGAGTATTACTTCGACCTAATTATTATTGTAGTGATGGAATCTTCAAATTCCTTAAGGATGCAAAAATGTAGGAATTTCGCTAGATTTTTTAAAGGTCTTGGAGATAGAGAAGTGTTAGGTGATATAGATCTCTCATATACTTATGAGATCCAATAGTAGTACTAGGTCTAATATATTTGGGAACTAACTAATAAGGCTTAACTATGACTTTATCCATATGGCTTAATGACCCAAGTACTAGATAGTAATCTCCTCCAGTGTTATTTTCAATGTTCTATGGAAACAAAATAACTAATCAACCAATCTAATTACAGTTTCAAGTATACCTTGGGTACTTTTGATATATACAAAGGTACATGGAAGTGGGATTCCATATATGAGTGTTGTCTAATGTGATACTGCTTAAAGGAATACCAACAAGGGTTACAAGGGTTGCCAACAAAGTGATTCCACTTTTATTTCCTATGTGCATTATTCTCCAACTTTATTTTTACCTATTGAATGATAAATCATTATGTTATAATGATGTTGGAACAAATATCTAACCTATAAATTTTTTTACTAAAATCCAAATGTGTGCTAGCCAAGGAAATAGATATTTTACCACTTGCAACATTCCTTCACCCTGAAAAATTGGAATAGAACCAAGTATAAAGAGAATAAGGTTATAGATTAACTAGAAACAAGAGACAATGAGATAAAATCTATAAAAATACAGTTTTATACTGGTAATGTGAAGAATGATATAATGTTGAATTATATATTAATGTGGGTGACCTTCGACTAAGTAGATCACCTTATACACAACATAACACAAACATTACATTGTATCTTATCTCTATAAATAAGTTTACATAGAAAAATCCCTAACTACTTATGGTGCCATCACTGATGGGTACCAAATTCCCAGTGGTTCATATAAATAAAATCCTTTTATATAGTTATTAGATAACATCTAATGATAATTATTCATAAAGGATGGGCACATACAACAATTAACTAACTCTTATTAGCCTAAAGTAGGGAGGTTAGGGTAGGGCCTTAATATATTTG
This sequence comes from Pinus albicaulis, assembly GCA_034641835.2. Taxonomy (NCBI): domain Eukaryota; kingdom Viridiplantae; phylum Streptophyta; class Pinopsida; order Pinales; family Pinaceae; genus Pinus; species Pinus albicaulis. The sequence continues at coordinate 85,760,690 of CM076572.1, forward strand.
GCATTGAGTACTTGGTCACCTGAGTTATGGATCTTTGTCTCTTTTGAAAGATATGGTGGTTAGAATTCTAGAGTTCAATGTAGAGAGAAGAGGACTATTGTGCAAGGGATGTGCAGTTGGAAAATATGCTAAGGCTACTTTGACAAGTAGTGGGCACAAATCAAGAGGAATATATGATTTAATTCTTTCTGATGTATGTTGAGCCATGTCATCAACTTAGTTGACATGTATTCTTTATTTTTTCACTTTTATTTATGGTTCTTCCAAGTAAACCTATGTATATATTATGAATACCAATGGTGAGGTCTTTAACAAGTTTGAAGAGTTCAAGGCTCTTATTGAGAACTAGATAGATAGAAATATCAAGGAAGTAAGATCATAAAATAGAGGGGAGTATCCCACCAATGACTTGCTTTCCTTATGTATAGAAGTAAGGTTTAACATGGATTTTATAGTTCCTTATAACCCATAGGATAATTGGGCTATAATAAGAAATAATAGGTCCACATTGAATATTGTTAATTGTATTATGGTTCATTACTTAGATTTGCCTATGTTTCTTTAGATAGAATCACGTTATACAATAGCCTACATACTAAAATTGTGTCCTCATAGAATGTTGAAAGAAAAAATCAAAATGAAACATTCAAAGTGGAAAAATTAAATGTTTCTCATTTTACGTTGTTTGGGAGTTCAATTTACATTCACATTCTAGACAAGAAGAGGACAAAGCTTGAACACTTTAGAATCAAGGGTATTCCATTTGGTCATTGTGAGCCATATAAGGCTTACAAGATCTCTATACCACCTTAGAGGAAGGGAGTAGTGAGTTAGGAAATGAATGTTAATGAATATGCATGCTCTTCAAGGTCACAAGGACTTCTAGTATAATTTGAGGAGTTAGAAACAAGCATTGTTCCAACTGTTGATTCACAAAAATTAACATGTGTAGATTCAAATCAACCAAGTTATAGTATAGTTGCAGAGAGAAATTTAACTTCCAAGATAGCTATGAAACCTAGGTGACTTGCCCAAAAATTGAAGGAAGTAGAAGATCAATGTGGTTCTTCAAAGCCATTTTTCTTGGGAAGTCACCATTTAATTCCTCAACCATTTTTCACTAATGTATTAAATCACTACTACAAAGCATTCAAGTTATTAGTAGGTAACAAATGCGTAGGTATGGAAATAAGTAAAGAGGAGTGAAAATCCAACATGGAGAATGATGTGTGAAGATAGTTCCGAGAGAAAATGGGAAGGCTTTGGGTGTATAAGGTAAATAATATTGTTAAGGGTAGGATAAAGAAGTACGAGGATTAGTCCATAACAAGAAAATTCTCTTGAAGTGAGGGAGATAGATATGAGAATATATTTGCTTTAGTTTTCGAATATATATTTATTAGAACCATTATGTTTATAACATCCATTTTTAGTTGTTAGTTACATCAAATGGATGCATTAGAGGAAATTTCAGCCTAAAAATGGACTCCTAGGGAAAAATAATAAAATAAGAATTATGAATTTTGGAGGGAAAAGAAGAAAAATACCCTTTTTAATTGTATTTTTGGCTTATCTCCTTATAGGGTTATTCAAATTTCAAGTGTAGACAGTTGTTGGAAGACTTGTAGTTTAGATACACATGACTAGTAACATTGTAAAATGATCCTAGCTATTATGATTTTAATCTCAATGTAATAAATCTCCTGCTATATATATGGTTTAGATACCTCATATTCTAGGTGTGACAACCTCAATAATACTTATAGTTCATCTCCCTTTTAAGAAAACTACCTATATAATTCTATATATTTCTAGACCTACAATATGAGATAATGCACAACTATATAAATGTGCAACTTGAAATTGGACATTACACTTTTAGGTATAACAATATCAATTTGACATATGATAGAAAATTTTCCCAATAGCTTTTGGAAACCCAAAAAAGAAGTGGACCAATATAAAAACATTCCTAATGTTCAACTTGACATTGAACATTACACTTTTAGGTATAACAATATCAATTTGACATATGATAGAAAAAAATTCCAAATAGCTTTTGGAAAATAAAAAAAGAAGTCGTTGGACCAATATAACAACATTCCTTGGTGTGAAATATTTAAAACATTTAGAAAATTACATTTTACACTTTCTTCATCTTAAAAAAAATATATATCTTTCCATGACAAATACAACTAGTGTCAACAACCATTGAGAAGCAATTCTTCTAATATTTTTCCACCAAATAAAATAAATATTTTCACTAATTTATCCTAAAACAAAAAACAAGAAGTATGAAAACTCTTAGCTCTTAATTTATAGTTTGAATTTCTCTTTTTCACTGACCTCATTAGCATTCATGTTAGTTTGAGTCCCACTGCCAGTTTGCCAAATAACCAAGGGGAAATGACTATTCAACTTTCCTTCTGCAACTTCTTGAGCAGCTTGCATTATTGCTTTCCCAATAGTTGCATCAAGACCATAATCCATATTAACCTACAATAGAAAAAGTTAAACATTTAGAAATTATAATGGTGAGTTATCTTAAACAAATTAAATAGAAGATAATTACATATCTGCATAAGAAAAAAGAATAATTATGCACAATATAATTTTGAATTGATTAAAAAATAAAAATAAATTAATTGATGTAAAATGTAAAAGTTAAACATTTAAAAATTATAATGATAAGTTATCTCAAACAAATTAAATAGAAGATAATTACATATCTAAATAAGAAAATAGAATAGTTATTCACAATATAACTTTGAATTGATTAAAAATAAAAATAAATTAGTTGATGTAAAAGGTTAGTTATAATATATGTGAATTTGAAATAAAAAATACTCCTCCATTTTAACACCTCAAACCTATCCCATTAAACAATTGATTTGTATTCATTTGAATCTTTTAAATTACTTTATTTTAATTTTATTCTAATAAAAATATTTTAAATTCCTTACCTACTAAAAAAACCTCTACAAAATAACTCACTCCACGACTATTTACTTTATTTACTTAATATTTTAAATTCCTTACCTACTAAAAAAACCTCTACAAAATAATTCACTCCACGACTATTTACTTTATTTACTTTTTTCATTATAAAAGAAAAAACTTTATTTACTTTTTTCATTAAGGAAAAAAAATTATTGTAAAATTATTAAAAACCTGTTACCAAACAATTTATCAATACATCATATAAGCCATAATATTATAATCTACTATAATTCAAATAATAATCATGAAACATACTTAAAAATATAATTATATAAGAATTCATTAAGATAGTACCGTTAACATTAAACTTACTTAGTCAAAATAAAATATATAAAATCAACCATGTATATCTCAAAATTCATATTAATTAGGTAAATTTATATTATTCTCTTAAATTAATTAAAATTAAAAATAAAATCAGTTATTAAATACACCTTGGCAGCACATTTTTTCAGAACACCAAATGATTGTATAATTTGGTCAGGCATCTTCTCACGTTCTCCGCCAATTTCAAAGTTCTTCAGTGATCGTTGAGTCTGAGCGCCCCATAATCTGTCCAAAAAAATTTCCAAAATATATCAAGCAAGGCATTGTTGAAGAGAGATGATGGCCAAAAGACCATTACCTAAAAATCTTATTTTCTATACATAACGCATACACATGGAAAGTGAAGGAAAAATAATTCCATAACATTATAAGCACATAGAAAATGCCAAAATAGAGATTAACAAATTTATTTAAAGGAGTTAGGAAATCATTTCAAATTATTGAATGAAAAATCATAATTTTTATTTTTATTATTTATTTATTTAATTTTACATAAATTGAGTTGAGAAAATTAGTAATGGACTTAGAATTTCATTATGATTGAAGGTTAATATTTCTATATGTGTAGTTATTTATATAAAGATGTACTTAAAAATTTAAGTATATATATTTTATTTTTATTAGAATTAAGTTTATGATTTTTAAGAGAAAATACATATTTTTAACTATTAAAATCATTCAAATTATACAATTATTTCTTCTTAAATTAATGAAAATTTTAAAACTATATTTTTTACATAAACTTTAATTTAAATTTAATTAAATAAAACTTTTAAAATTAAAAATAATAATCTTATAACTTAAATTATTAATTTATAAAAATTATAATAATTTTATTTTAATAATAAGTAAATAATTAAATCTATCTCTCACATAATGTAATACAGTACTTTGAATATTCCAAAGAGCAAGTATATTTTATTGATTTGTTAAAAATATAAGCTTTTTAACCAATTATGCTTGCACTATCTGGATGAGATTTTATCCCTTCTTCGATGCAATTTAAAGTTTAAAATAATGAGTATGAATCCATCCCAAGGGTTAGATGCTATTCTTAATTCAGTGGATAAACTTTAAAATAATTAGAATCAACTCTAATCTGCTGATATTCTTACTTTTGTTTTTATTTTATTATTATTTTTAATTAAATTCATCTTATTTTACTTTTGATCTTTTTATTATTTTTAATTAAATTCATCTTATTTTACTAAGATTTAAAGTGTTTATTTTATTTTTATTGTTTTTTTAATTAAATTAATCTTAGGTTGCTAAGGTTACTAAAATTATGTAAAATTGTGAGTCTGGATGTTTCTTTTCTAATATAATTTTTAAGACTTTCATCCTAACTTCAATGCCAATAAAATTTGAAACTCAGAACTAATTAAAATTAAATCCCATTTAAACCAAAAAATCTATATATTATATATAATAAATTGATGCTCTTATTAATTTTTAATTTTATTATATATATTAAATTATAAAGTTTCCAATACACTAAATCAATTTATACATTTTAAATAAATAAAAATAATGTATTTTTAAATACATTAAAAAAACTAAAATTCTTGAAATTAAAAAAGAAAAAAAAAAAAACTACTCCACATTTCTAAATACATTTTAAATAAAAAAATAATGCATTTCTAAATACATTTTAAATAATTAAAAAAAAAAAACTAAAATCCATTATTTTTTGATGTGACTAAAATTACCCAAAAAAAACTGCTCCATTATTACATTATTAATTCTGGGCATGAATAAAACACAGGAGGCGTAACAAGGTTAATTCGAGGAATACTATCAAAGGAATTCTGGGCTCTCTTTCCTCACCCGGCCTCGAACAAATAGCCACATAATTAGCAACACCCCCAACATTTTTGAAGTATTTTGCAAAACCCTTAACTCAATATATCATATTTTCCTGCCACTACACAGCACAGATCCTGAAACAATGGCTATCTAGTCTATAAACACAATTATAATTTGTAGAATCTTTCTTTCGTATATAGATATCAGTAATGAATATTTGTTGGAATATGTAATTTTTACGTGAGTTTTTAAATAAAAAATCTATTTTTATTTCATAAAAATTAGCTAACTATATTTCTAATTTGATAAGGGATCTCAACCAACATATTATTTGATTTATAAGATATAACTTACATGCTCAGATTTCCTTAAAATAATAATGTATACTAATCATATTACACATATTTAAAATATTTAAACTTTCGAGATGATGTCTCTCTCCACTTTGCTACCGTCCCCGAATAAGTTGTCTTCCTTTCCAGGTAGGTCAAGGGATAATATATCCCGTGAATATACAACGGCATCGGAGGACCCTCCTTATTGCTCAAACGAGCGCCCGTTTTCATCTGTAGCTGATGCCCATGGGACGAACACTCCCCCTCCTCCCATTTCTTCACATCTGGACGATATCCCTGCATGATGCCAATCTGCATCATGTCGAATTCGCCTTGTAAATGGCCTTTCCTCCCCTAAGGATCAGCCTACACAGCGTCGTTTGGCTGACGGCCAACCCGATAAAAATACTCATCTTCGCTCCATCAAGGAACCTCCCATTAACATTGATCAATCTGTTGACAGCCCTATCAATGTATCTCCTTCGATGCCTGCCTTGGAGTGGGCATCCCCATACAATGATCAATCTTTCGATGCCAACCAGGCTTTCGAGTCCCCCAAAAATACAGTTGGGACTACCCTGGATGACCTCTTGAGGAACCCTGATCTGGATCTTGCGGCCTTGACTATCTTTGGCAGGAAGACCTCTGACAAGTCCCCTACTATATCGCCGAGGTCCGCCGCTAACATTACTGTCTGTAAGACTACTAAATCAGGATTTAGGCACTTTAGAGGGAAAAAGAAGATGAAAGAGCATTTTAGGGGGGGGAATATTGAACTTACAGGAGATTCCTATCATGCAATCGGAGATAGACTGGGCCCTTAGCGCAAAACCCGATTGGGGGTGAGACATGATCTCCATTTTGACTCTCAATATAAGAGGGACTGGCGACCCCTCTAAAATTAGAAGCCTCTGGGGCCTGTTTATCCATTATTCCCACGATTTTTGGGGCTGATACAGGCATATGGTTTTATCACAACCATCCATACAAGGAAAATAGGGTATTTTGGATTTTTTTTTTGCATGCAACATATGATCTTTTCCTTCCGGAACAGCTACTAGGTGACTCCATATGTTGGCAGCAATTCGTGGGATCATGAACAAGCGAGCCAGCCTTTGTTTTTATTTTCTCACTGGCTTGATCTTTATCAGGAACAAGAGTGCCAGACTATTATCCTCTGGCAATGGTTTTATTTTTGAGTATTTCACCATCTTTGGATGCTCTCGGTAATGGTATAACTGGATTATGATTGTCGGATCACTAGCTCTCCCGACTAGTGTTTTTGCTTATTATTTTTGTTTGCTCTGTGATTCGGTTGTTTTTACATACCGGATTTTTGTATATGTCGTGTTGTGTATACTTATTTTCCGATGCCTGGGCTAGATGCCTCTCTGTATTTGGAATGTTCATGGGGATCATCATTAGGCGTAATCTTGCCCCTGTAGATGTATTGTGATCATTACTCTGTCTGATTTCTGGGTCTCCCTACTCCAGGTCGGAGATCTGAAATCTTTACTCAGTATGTATTGTATTGAATTATGGACTGTTTTTACATCTAATATAGACAAAACAACTTTTTTTTTCTTCTGAAAAAAAAGAAGAAGAAGAAAGATGTTTACTGTGATGTGATGATAGTAGACATGATTATACTGGATGAAGTGAGGAAAGTTCTTTGAATTAACAACCCTATAACCCAACTCTCCCCAACTCTCCCCCTTATTAGGACTTTCTTGTTTTTAGTTTATCTAAAATTTTTAGAAAAATAAAGCATAGCAGTTATATAAATAAAATGGTTGATAAAAATGATTAGTTAATTAGTTAATGATTAGTTATATAAATTAAATGACTAATAAACATCAAGTTGAAATAAACCTAACCTAACCTAATTGAAACCTAATTGGATTGATAAGATATGCGACTAACACTTTATATTCAAATATTGATGATGCACAGAAAAGAGGAAAGTTGGAAACTCAGAAACCCAACATTTGGAATTATCAAGAATCTAAAACACTTAGGAGCCGTTACATACTTGTCTGCGGGTACGTTGATGGGACCAAATGTGTCCCTCTCCTCCCTGAAAGCTGTGGAAAGTGATCTGCTTCTCTCCTCTCTTAAAGCTGCCGAATGTGATTTGCTATATGGTGAAAAAGTTGACATAATATCACACCACCACCTGCAGCAATGATGATTATATGAGTTAAAGATCCTTTGAAACAAATAGACTAATAATTATACCAAAAACTCAAACTCTACATAGTCAGAATGTGTGATTGCAAGCTGCTTTAAAAAAAAAAAAATCTGTTGTCACTTTTTAAAAAATAATCTATTGTCAATGTTGTTTACTCTGCCTCAAAATATAAAATCTCTTTAAAAAACTCCCTAAGTCTAATATCAAGCCTGAGAGGCAAAGAAAGAAACAAATAAATTGTAAATATTAACATTAGTGTTAATTGTTTGACTTCTCTCCTAAACGATCAAATTTTTAGATATTCTCAAAATCTGCAATCAACAAAAAAAAATCACCTTTATATATATTATGTATATACTACATGCGACCTCACCTTTTTCACAACCCTGAGCATGTATCAATTCTTAATTACCAGTACTCAAGTTTGGTCCCAAATTCAGTTTTCTGCAGAAAGTTTAGAATCTAAAGTCCGTTTTTTCTTCAAGCATGCACACCGATCTGGATGGTGGTCAAATATATTTCGCACCACAGACCAGGCAGCCAGTGAAGAAGAACCCACTAAACTATAGAGCAGGCATCAAATTTTTCAATATATTGTGCTTTCCAAAAAGTAGAACGCCACATTTATAGAAGTATCAATGCGTGAGAATGGAATATTTATGGAATATTTATTTAGGCATTGTTCAAGTAAAACCAGTGGAGTTGACCTATTATTTGTAAAAGAGAGTAGTTTGATGATTTACAAACCAATATGATAATTATTAATTAGAAAGGTATGACTTTTTCTTTTCCTTTATAAAATTTTTAATTACTTTTTATATTTAAATAATACAAAATTATTCATAATAAATCATAGAATACGGAAGCAGTCATTTCATTCCATCTTCATGGATCCTACCATCATTGAGTGATACTTTTATAATTATAGAATTCTTTTTAATGAAAAGAACAACCTATTATTCCTTTTTAAATAGTCCAAATTTAAAATAAAAATATAATAGTTTTATAAATTTCAAAAATATTTTAAAATATTATTCCTTTTAAATACTCCAAATTTAATAGTTTTATAAATTTCAAAAATATTTTAAAATCTATAATAATAATGATGATTTCATTAACCAAAACCATTATTTTTAAAAATTTATTTATTTTATTATGTAAAATAAGAAGTGAGAAATCACCCAGCCCCAACTTGACATCCCAAAATTTTATAAAATTAACGTGACAAAAACAACTAATCTTATTTTATTGCTGTGATTAAAAAGCAAAGAATTGTTTGCAAGCATAAACGCTCAGAATTAAAACCTCGGACATGTTTGCAGTGAGTAGAGGGTAATGTAGTATTATTACTATAAGATGATGATGGATAGAGGAGAGATTTAATTTATTATTATAGGGTAATTTAGTATTATTATTATAAGATGATGATGGATAGAGGAGAGATTTAATCTATTATTATAAGGTAATTTAGTATTATTATTCTAATATGATAGACAGACTAGAGATTTAATTTTATTATAGTAGATAAATTATATAAAAGAGTTGTAGTTTATAAAATTTAAATGTTAAAATTGTTTAACAAATTAGTATAGATTTATTTTAATTCTAGATTTACTAAATATTGTGAGGAATCAAATTTCTTCAAATGCAAATTTCTTTTAGGTCAAATTAAACATTGTGAGATTTGATTCCTCTAACTCTTGGTAAAGTCTACCTAAGATGAATCTATTTTGATTCTTAATAATACTATTTATATTTATATAAATTTCATATTTCTCTCTATATAAAAATATTCTTATTTTTAATGTTAGTAAACTCTAATAATACATATAATTATATGGATACTGAAGGTTTTATAATTTTTTTAATTTAATTTGCAATGTGATATTATTTTTATTTCTTTTTAATTTTTAATTTTTTTTAAGTTGGGCTAGTGAGACATGTCACAAGAGCTTGCCAACATACACAAGAGCTTGCCAACATACTTTTTGTCAATTGTGCTACCACCCACAGATTATTTATTTTTTAATTTTATTGACATTCTACAAACATTATAATATTTATTTGGTATTGAATAAATTTTTAAATATTTACAATCATTTATAGTCACCACAACATCTTCCTCATATTGGAAGAGCTTATATTTAAATGTTCGCACTCATTTACAAACACTACAACTTCCCCTCCCGCTGGGTTGTAAATAATTAACAATTATTTTCTATAGATATTTAAGAAAGATTTTGATTTGCTAAAAATAACCAATTTAAATAATCTTAGTTCTTCTAGAATTTTCTACATACATATTGCTCTAGTTCCAAAAATCAATGAATTGAGACTCTTTACATGTATAATGGGATTGAGACTCTACTAAAGTTCTCTAAAAATTGCCAATGAGAGTAATTACAATATTCCAATGCTTCCCTTTAATTAGGATTATTAACAATTTGAACAATAATCATTTTATGGGTTTACAATCCACACACAATCCACAACATGATTCCTTGTTGATTTAAGTCTCAACTAGGTTTACAACACTTGAGATCAACTTAAAAAACATGTTTTACCCTTTACTTCTATGTGATAGTTCATGTCTTCTTAGATCTATCACGTACATCATTTTTATTCATTTTTCTCTAAGTTTCATATCTTGCCTATTTTATTTTTCTCTTCATTCTAGTATTCTTCTTCAATATTTTATTTATCCGTTTCTTCTTTTGCATCTCCTTGTTAGGATATTTAGATACTTAGATTATAGTTAAGATTGACCTAGTCTAATATGTTTTTTGGTAAAAGGGTGACTCTTTAGTATGCATTAGTCGTAGTTTAATTATATGATTGTGATATGTTCTAAAAACAGAGTAATCCCACTATTTATATTCTCCTCAATATTGAATTATTATTGATATTTGGTTCAACATTAAATTAATATGTGATTTTTATTTAAAGAACATAGAGGGTTATTTTTTTAAATAATTTTTAAAATGTGTTTTACCTATCTTACAAAAAGAATCACTATAAAGTAACTTAAATATTCCTTTTTTAAAGTTAAATTTTACATACAATTTTAATTTATAAAATAACTTCATTGTAAATGTGATTCTACTGTGTTTTATAAAAGTGGGCCACTTAATAAAGTAGCTTATTTGTAAAAGTAGATTTATAGGAAAAACTAGTGAGGGGAAACAATTTTTTATTTTATTTTTATTTTACTGAAACATCCATTACCAAATGGGCTAATTTCTACCTACCACATGGCTCTTTATTATCAAAGGGCATACCTTTAACATCCAAAGTCCATTTCCAATGCCATTTATTTTTTAAACTAAAAACACATATTTGATGAACATAATGTGATTAGATCTCACCATCTTGAAAATTATATCATTACTTCAAGTGCTAATTTTTTTTTTTATATTTAATATTATTCATTTAAATTGAAAACACAAAAACGTTTACCTAATTATTTTCAAGACAATTTGAAGGATGATCGATGCGTATATATTATTCTTTCCAAGCTTGGCCATTCATGTTATATTCTTGTATATACCTTTTATACTGCCACATAAGCTCTAGGGATTGCATATAAAAATCCCACTCTTGAATGGTGCATATATATTATTCTTTCCAATCTAGGTCATTCATGTTCTGTTCTTGTATATACCTTTTATATTGCCACATAAGCTCTAGGGATGGCATATAAAAATCCCACTCTTGAATGATGCGTATTTATTATTATTTCCAAGATTGGCCATTCATGTTCTGTTCTTGTATATACATTTTATATTGCCACATAAGCTCTAGGGATTGCATATAAAAATCCCACTCTTGAATTTTTTTACGACTCTCTCAGTAGAGAGCAATACAAGTTCTTACCTATTGGAGTAATTAGAATTCCCAGTACATCTAACAAGGCCTTCATGGACAAAAAATAAAAATAAAACCAAACATCCTACGAAGCAGTATCTTTGAAACAACAACAAAAAACAAGGGTCCCAAACTCTTCATCCATACATTACTCCTAACAATGATAAAAGACCAAAATCAAAAAGTGAGAAGACTAATAGGAATTCTATTTTTTTTGGGAAAGATGGTAATCTTGAGTCTAAATTTTTTAAAAATATAGAGGTAATGGAAGCTATTGTGAAGAAGCATAACATCAATCTTGATTCTTCCTCTTTTAGCTCTTTTTCTCATGGAAATGCACTTTCTACTTTGGGTTTCTCTTTCAATACAACCTCTACTTATCCTTCTAATAAATAGCTTACAAATTTTGGAACATATTAAAACCTATGGCTAATGATAAAGCCATTTTT